>JAKFHU010000445.1:5715000-6915000 GCA_023783475.1 Daubentonia madagascariensis
GTTTATTTAGCCTATGTGTGCCTTTGCAAGCATGTTGCTCTTTGTTCAAACACACTTATATACACATATATAAATATGTATATATTTTATTTATATATATATCTGCAACATGCATATTCTAGATACACACAAAGCAGTACAGACAATTCCCAGAAAGCAATATCCATGCAACAATGAAAGATGTGTGGCTATGAGTAAGGCATTTCTTTATGGGCTAATGTGGTGCCTCAGCAAACGGTTTTCATCACAATATGATGACTCTCTATGAGACAACACTAGCAAATCTCCCAGTACTCACAAAGGCATTTTGCTGAGCCCTGCTGGCTGAGGCAACAATAGTTGGAGGTGGGAATATGGCAAGAGTTCTGCAGGCTGAACCCCTGATGATAAGAGTAGACAGGCTGTGGCTTGACAAAGTTGGTCCATTTCTCGTATTATTTTGGCTAGATGCTGTGCCACCCTGAGGGTAGGGATTTTTTTCCTACATCTGCTCATGCAGAGACCTTATATTAATAATCTTGCATTCCTTGTGTAGACAGGTATCCAGGAATGCCCAGGAAGTTCACAATTTCAAAGGAAAGAAGGGCACCTCAGTCTGGCCTTGTCAATTAAGGGACCTGACCCCTAGCACCCTAGTATGCTTCCTGCATACCTTTTTGGCACTTCCCCCTACTGTTTTTGGCAGTGCAGACCAGTTATGGTGGCTTATAAAGAACTGAATGTGGAAGCTTAGCAATGGGGAAGTCATAGTTTTTCTTTGAAAGTTTGAGTGGTTTACTGCAAGCTACCAATTTACCTCTGCTCTCCAAGGCCAATATATTTCTTGCCAAACGTGTTGTAAATGAAGTTTTTTCTTTTGCCAAACACATGAAAAGTGGGGAGTCTTTATGCACTGCTCCACTATTTTAAAATCTGTTTCTAAAGTCTCAGTTGTGACAGAGGACTGCTTCACTGTATTGACAGAACACTAGCAGATGTCTTCTAAAGCTGAAGAATATGATTATGGCTAAACATTTTAAAGAAATCTTATTAAGGGCTTCATTTCTCTCCTGCCCTTCGGATAAGTGTATTGCTCTAAACCTTAAGCTAAGAGGTTTCTACTGTGTGCTAGTGAATTATTTACGTTATTTTGTGTCAAATATTCATTTGGCAGCATACATCAAGCTTCATGAAAGAATTTCCCAAGATCCATGTGATAATTCCTGCATGTTTGCTGTATAACATACTCAAGAGAACAAATCTTTCAAGTGCACATTAGGGTTTGCAGGGTTGCTTAAACCCTACCTGGTTGGCACTTAATCCCCTACTTACAGCACAAGGGCCAAAATGACACAAATAGGGATGGCTGGCACCAAGAGGTCCCCAACAAGCTGCTGCATTTAGCATCATCTAAATCCTGTTTAATATGATTAACATCTGATATTTCTCTCTTTGTGAATCATATCCACTTCCAGCCAGGCTACCTCTCCTTTATCTGCAGTGTCTATTTTTAAGACTGCTTCACTGCAAGGCGTATGGGGTCTGGGTAGGAATTTTGTCATTTCTCATGTGACTTTGGAAAGTTATTGCACTACTCTGGGTCTAATTCCTCCTTCACTAAAAATGAGAGGGAAGAAAGAAGCAGGAACATGGATCGTGCCCTGGGCCCTCCACTGACATGCTTATACATGCATATGCATACCCACCAGCGCACATGATCCTCATATCACTAAATCATTTTTAATTTAGCCTCTCAGTTTGGCACATTTACTAACAAAAGCCTCAGATAAGGTGAGCCCTTCTTTTCCGTGCCTTTATGCATGGAGGTCACTGCTTAAGTGAGATGCTTAAAAAGCCACTGTTAGTATCATTGTAACTTTGCCAGTGTGGGCCATGGCTGCAAGCCAAGAGTGGACCCGGCACCTCAAGCTGAATACCTCCACTGATATCGTGTACAGGGCTTTACTTTTCTATTTAACTTTCTCCTCTTCAAGTCAAGCAAAATGAACCTATAGTTTAAGTATGAGCAAGTGAAGAGAATGGCAAAGTGGAGAACTGTACACCTTGTATCTTTTTTAATTTTTAAACAGAGATGGAATATGGTAGAGAGACTTTGAGGTTATGTCTACATGATGCCCAAAGATGCAGTCAATTCAAAGGAATATATTAACCCAACTGAGTGTTAGCTGGTCAAACAATAAAATGTCTTATTGATTGCATTCTTAAATTTCTCCATCAGTTGTTGGTAACAATAATAAAATAGCTAACACTTATTGATTGTTTATTAATGTTCTAGGCACTCTTCTGAGTGTTTTGCCAGTATTAATTTATTTAATGTGGGCAATAATAATGACACTGATACCAATATAATAACAAGGAAAACTTCAATTTCCCTAAAGCTTTACCGTTTTTAAAGTTATTCTAGGTGGGTGAGGGCAGGGCAAGCCAGGGCGAGAGGAAGAGGTTTCAGGATGAAGCTCCTGCTTTCCCTCCCTCACTGCTGCTTTGTTCTTCCTTCTCTTTCTTCTCTACCCCTTGTCGGTTTTCAGCTTTCTGCTCCATCTCTTCCTCTGTTCCTTGGTGGTGGCACCTCTGTCATTGCTTAGCACCACCCTCCTCTAGCCCCTGCTGCTGCTGGCTCTCAAGGCTGGAGAGGCTGCTGACCCCTGGCCTACAGGAAAACAAAGCAGATGAGGAAGGTTTATCACTAGCAAAGAGCGAGTGGCTTGCATCTCTCTCTTCTTCTAGACCCTGCCTTTCCTGGCCTTTAGGAGTCAGGACCTTCTAAGTGGCGGGAGCGCTTGTTCTGCCTTTTGTCTCAGTTTACACAGTTGCCAAGATTCTTGGCACAGCATTCACACTTAGGGTGGTGAGCGTTTGAGAAGACCCAAGGGATGTGGAAGAATATGCTGAAGGGGGAAAAAAATGAACTACACTTCTAGTTTGTGCTCAAGGGAGTCAAGTTGGCAGTATCACATGGAATGGGGTGTCTCTCTTCTGAACGTGAGTTTGCGAAGGTGTGCAGGAGGAGAGGGGTGTGCAATTACGGGCTGCATCTTTCACTCCGGCTTCTCACATTTAATGAGATTGGCAACAATAAATTTGTCTTTCCAGGTGTGATGGTATATATTTCCATGCTCCTTTCTCACTTCACTTTGAAGAGCTTCCAAAAAATTTTTTATGGGGAGGGAAAGGAGGTTTGGGATTCCTTCCCAGTTTTTAAATTATACTGATACTTGTGATTTTAGGGGCATATGAGTTGAATTTTATTGCTTTTTTGTTTCCCTCAAAACTGTGGCAGGGAAGGAAGAGAATGATCACTTTTAGTTTCCGAAGCTGGTTCACCTGTTTTGCAAAGAACTCAACGAAGGCAACTGACTTGTGTAACTCACACAGGTTAATTGCACTACCAATCAGATAGCCAAAAGACATTTCACCCTAGGTTGGACTGCGTTACCTAGGCTGGCCACTTTCATAGGGTGCAGCTAAGAAAGGCAGAATGATCCAGAGGTTGGAAGGTTTGAGATGGCCTGAGTGTAAGTTGAGAAGAGAATGGGACAGACACCTTAATCCCGGCACATTGAACGCTCTTTCTCATTCTGGGGTACTATGAGGTAGCATTTCCCCACCACCACCGTGGTAAGCCACAATCCCTCATGGGCCCCTCAGTGGCTAGTCATTTACCTGTAGGTAGAGTCCAAGTTCCCAGCAAGAATGACAAATCTCCCTTGCCCGCACTAACAGCCCAGGTTTTGGTATGGAAGGCTTTGAAATAAATTGACTGGGGAACTTGATCCACTCATTAGCGGGTTTATAAATGCCATCTCCTAAGGTACTAATATCTCACTGTGCAGATGCTTGGTCATAGAGCCTGTGGGTTTGACATCTTTGCAGGTGACACATGACAGGCAAGAAGGGTACTTCTGGAGACCTCTTTATGCATTTTCTTACTTTCCTCTTGGAAATAGAACATTTAAAAAAGCAGCAGCCCCCATAGACACTCCCTCTCCTGGCAAACACATAAACACTCATTGAATATATTCTCAACACTATGCCTGTCCCCCTTCCCAGCCCATTCCCACTTTCCACAAAACCCACGTTTGAGAAGATTTAATGTATTTGGAAGTCTTTCATTTGCATTGTGGTCTCTTTAAAGAAAAATGAGGACAGGTGGATTTAGGAAGCGCTTCCCTCTGCTCCAAATAGATACTTAAATATGAGTGATCATTTGGAAAACTGGCACATGAGTGAAAACCTTTTACTGCTGTTGCAGTCTTTTGGCCTCAAAGCCACTGAGCCGTTTAAATGATTGCACAAGGCACTCTTGGTGGGTGGCGAGGAGGAAAAGAAACCCTTACCATTTCTTCTCTTGCCAGTCCCACCACTGACAAGCCAAATTGATCTTTTAAGAGACTAAATGAATGTTCTCTAAATATATGTGTACCCATGGCTGGCTGGGAACATATTCCTTCTAGGGAATGATTGCCTGAAATTTGAAGGAGAGCACAGTAAAGACGCCAGGTTGGTAGTGGGGTTGAAGGGGTGGGGGTGGGAGGGGGGAGAATCGTGTGCATGCATGAGGCTTCATTTTTGTACTGCTGTCCTTTTGGGATTCGAGGTGTTCATCAGTATAATGAAGCGGGCCCATTGATTTATCATCTATTTGGTAATGTCATTGCATTTTTAGCTCCCTGTGTCTTTTTTGTCATTGGGTTACATTCAAGCACAGTAAGATCAACTTTAAAACCTCCTTACTCAACAGCTTTATTAGTTATAGCATTCCATGACCTTTCTCAACATTCTTAAAGAAAAAGATACAGTGTAATGTCGCTTTACTTTGCTTATTGTCCTTTGTTGGGGTGAACAAAGCATTTTCTACAGTGGCTATAGCACATAATTATACAGCTTTCAATAGCAGTGTCTTGGCACATATCAAAGTTCAGAGGAGCCTTTAGAAAAAAAAAAAAGATGTTTTGTGGCAGCCTAGGGAGGGTCTCATCTTTCCTTCAGAAAATAGTTCAAGGCTCTTCTGTCAAGCTTCCCTACTTAGAGCTTTTTCTCCTCCTGCTTCATAAAGTTTAAAGGGGATTCAGTGGAGTTCTATGATCTATTTCCTTTGAAAGATTGTTCCTCGGCACAGAGAGGCCCTTTGACTTCAAGAGTTCACAGATTCATGTCTTTAGGTATCATATGTCTGACCTTATCAGTTACTCCATTTAATGTAGGAGAAAAAGTCTCAACTCTTTGTGTTTGTCTGTTTTGCCTCTGTGAAATGATTTGGTGAAAAGACCATCCTTTTTAACACACCACTGAGAGGCCGTTTCTGACTGTAACCTACCCTGTGGCTTTTCTCTCTTTAAAAAAAAAAAAAAAATTGTCCTTGTGTTTTGTGTATGGATGAGTTCACAGTGAGAATGGAATTATACAAGGGCAGGCGCACACACAAAAAAATCTTTTGCTTTCCTCCCTCACCTCCCGCCACCCCTCCCCCAAATGATCTATTGGCTCTCTCAGTGACTGTACCCCAACAGGCAAAGCCATTTAGCAAACACAGAGGTAGCGGCTGTGGTGCTGGGACAGTGGTGGGTTTTCCTTTGCTTCGACCTACCCCTAAGGCCTTCATAATTAATTGTCCTTCAGAGATGAGGAAAGTTCAGGAACAGTGTGTGGAATGATGCCTATTGTCTGACATTCAGTTCTCCTTGCTTTGGCTCTTTCTCTTCGTCCCACAAAGGGTTATCAATAGGAGAAAGAGAGCAAGTTCTCTTCTGAGAGCCGCTGGTGGTGGCTGTAGCTTTCAGTGGGATGTTACCATTGTGTTCAGCCCATCCTGGATTAAATGTCTGAAGAAGTTCTAACAACCTTTTGAAAGCGAGCCTGTTTATTTTGTCTAGATGAAACAAACTCATTTAGCAAACCAACGCTTGCTCGAAGTTGGAGATCCCTTTTCACATGGCAGAGAATGTTTTTAAATCTAATTTCCTCATTTTCCCCCCAGGATGTTATTTAACTTTTTAACCGTTTGGTTCTTTGTCACTCATAGGGCAGAAATTTTAATGATCATTCACTCATTTCTCTTAAATACATCAATATAAATGTCCAACAATAAATTTTTTTTTACAAGTGTTCTTTTTGGTGAAGTATAGGAGTTTAATGCTTGAAAGTAGATTATTCTAGTTTAAAAATACTGTTTCATCTTCAGTGATTGCCTTAAGCCAATCTTCAATGCTGTTTTGTGAGATGACATGAAACAAATACAATCTGTCTCCCTCCCCAACCCCAGTTTTTGGCTGAGACACAAAGTAAAGATGCAGTGGGGAGATGGCTATTTGAGAAGTATAGGAAAAGGAGAACCGTCTATTAATGATCATTATACTACTGTTTCTGTTAAATAGGGTGAAGCCAAGAAAAACAAACATAATCGTTCTTCCGAGGAGCAGTTGAACCAGCAAATTAGAAAGGTTTAAAATAACTACATTATAGTGTTCATGGAAGCTTCAAGGCTGAAGGGAACCCTATTTAAAGGAAATCTCTGTGTCCCTTACAGCAGTTTCTTTTGGAGGAAGTGACCGACAGGATAGCCAGAATCGATTCTGCCCTCGTTGGTCTTTGAAAACAATTTCACAACAGACCTTTTGGTATTTAAAGAGAACCTGTGTATGGAAGTTGACACAACTAATATAGTCATACCCAAAAGAGGGTCATAAAAAATTAAAGTTAGTCTTATGAATCTTTCATGAGAAGCAATGAAAAGGACACTAGTGCAGCCAAGTCCTTTGTGCTACAAGCTCTTCTTCCGGGCTCTGAGCTATTGTTCTTTCAGCTCCTCAAACAGACTTTCACTTTCAAACTGACAAAAGTCACTTAAAAGCCAGACAGCTGTACTAACACACCCACCTTACTGAGCCAGAGCCACGGGCAGGTGACGAGGCCTGCTGAGACACCGTGTTGAAAATGAGCAGGGGGCGACTTTCCCCCGTGCCTTGCCGCTGCTTTTGCACTCACTTTGAGATGGCCCGTTGATTGCTCATTTGCGTCTCCCCAAAATATATCTTGCATTTTTTGGCAGTATGAAACGTCAACATCCGTGATAGTATGTATGCCTTAAGCTGTGTGGCTGGGGTCAGGTTAATGGAAGTTTGAGCACTTCTGGCAGAAGACAGGGAGGGTTTGATTTACAAAATTCCCTGTTGCCACTTGTTTGCCCCTCTTCATTCAGCCCCTTCCATTCAGTCCAGAGCTCTCCTAAGCTCTTCAGATTTCTGTTGCCTCGTCAGGAGTAGTTAGGATTGGATGGAAAACACCCACCAAAGATGTGCACAAGCCTCCCCTTCGGGTTTAAGATGCAGATATAAATAGTCAGGTGGGTTGTCCTGCCTGTCTTCCAAGCCTCAGGGCAGCCGCAAGGCCTCCCTGTGTTCGCATTACAGGCCTCCCCTCCCCTGTCACCTTGTGTACGGTCTGGTCTGTGACACTGATGGTGATTATGTCATTATTTTGCTCTGGGGGCCCTGGCACATCTGCAGAGCCCAAGCACATCTTCTTTGTTGCGTTGGCAAATGTCCCACGCCGCAAATGCTTCATTAGCCCTGCTGCCGGCCTCCTTGCCAGACGCCAGTGCCCAAATCCAGGCTTCTTTTTGCTCCGTTCTTTTGTGTCGCTGATGATCATGCATTCATCTTCCTGGTTCTTCCCCATTTTCCTCGACTTCTGAACTCCAGATGTCCCGGTTTTCTTTGCCCAAATCACTCCAAAGTCTACAGTGAGAAACAAGGTGACTCTTTACCCTTGAACCCTTCCCACCCCTGACCACCTCTTATACTTTTTTATTCCTCAAATGAATAGTGACTTTGAATAGCTTCCCACCGTGAGGACTAACGTTTTCAAACTTGCCATTTAAAAAGATACCAAGTGATTGCTTCCAGTTTATGATGGTAGACAGAGTTAGAATGAGGAGTTATTAGGTATTACTTATTGTCTGTATGCTTTTCTCCTCTATCCCCTACCTCTGCCCCCCTCCCTCTTTACTGGGCTCCTTTATTTGCTTCTGCACTTTGCCACATTTTACCAATTTTCAGAAAGCACTTTAAAATGTAAGTACACAAAATATTCTTCATTCCTCGCTGTGCATGGTATAGTCATCTGAAGGTTCCTTTTCTCTAAATGGAATCCTCATCTCCATTCTGCCCTCTCCCAAAATCCACTGCCCCCTCCTTCTGCTGTCCCAACCTCCCCAGCCCTCAACAATGACCTATTATTAGATACTTAAAGTGATTAACACTTGGCTGTTTTGGAAACGGCTAAAACATTTCTCTCTCTAAAGTTTTATTCTATATACTTAACAGAGCCACTTCTTTTGTTAAGGTATGCTGGTTTCTGCATTAACTGCAGTAAATTTTAGAGCTTAATATCTTAGGCTGTGATGGGTACTACATATTTGGTATGTTTAATGTCCCCTTAAATTTGAATTAATTGATCTGTGTTAGTGTATTACAAGCAGCTTCTCCAATAGAGTTTAGCCAGTTTTTATCCCCTGACCACTACAACATAGATGATTTAAACGTCTCTACTTTGAGTAAAACATAAGATTTTAGTTTTGAAGTAGAGTTAAAGGAGCAAATTCATATTTTATAGGAATCTTGGTCAGATCATTGCCCTGAATTCTAATTCAAAATCCTAGGACAAAGACCTTCCTAAGCATTAAAGAAAACTTCCTCCAAGGAATGAGTTGCCATATTGTACCAGGTTCCTGAGATTTCCAAATACCCACCAAAGATGAGCACAAGAATATGCTTGAGCCTGTTCTAAACATTAGGAACAACCTAGACAACAGGGTGAGCAGAGAGGTGGTCAGCTCCCTGGGTTGCCCAGCCCGTCAGGTAGCACGTCAGGAGAGGCTGGTACCTGCCACTGAGTGAAACATTTTCAAAAGACTTAGAATGTACCCAAAACGTTCCTAACCTCCCAGTATTAGATCATTCTGGTTTTCTCACCCATGGGTTTGTTTAAACTTTTTTTTTTTAACTTAACCACATCCTCAGAATACACCACTCCTCAAGATAATCATTCTCTAAATTTATTACCTGCTGTGAAAGTAGTATCTTCTTTTTATGGCTCTTAAAGTGATTCCCCTAGAACTCCACAGGGATATCCCTTGTTATAATATCCTGGGATTTGTGAGCAGGGCTGTGGCCATATTCTCCATTTCCTTTCTGATTTTATAGACTTTGATCATTACTCCCTCTTAATCTTCATCTCTCCAGATTAAGGAGCTCTAATCCTTTTTAAAAGCCTAATCTCATACAGTAAGTGGGCTGCCCCCGATCATTTTAGTTGCCCTTCTGTAATGTGCTTCTGGCCTTACTGTGTTTTTCCGAGGGACAGTTACAATTACTAAACCACAGGGCAGACCATTCCAGGTGTGGGCAACCATACCATAGTTTGGCAATTGTACCTTATACACAACTAATAAGACTTTTTTTTTTTTGATTGCCCCAAAAGTTTATCCTCAGAAACTGGATTTCTTGAGTAGCATCTCAGTAGCACTTACTGGTTAGAATGATCCTATGAGACCAATTTGTCAGCCTCTTTGCAGGTATTCTGGCAAATCTGATTGTGTCTACAGGACATATCCAGCCAAAACAAAAAACAAAGAAAGAGCAGATCTGCCCTGCTGTCCAGATGTTTCCAGAGTTTTTGTAGCTAAAGTACTGGGGTATTCGACATCATAAGGAGACAGCCTTAGTCTTGGACTTGAGTTTATAAAAATGACAACTATGGCAAGACAGCTTTGGTTTCAGGCAGGAACAAAGTGTTCACCTACAAGTTGTCATTATTTTATATAAAAGCATCACCTTGATATCTTAAAAAGAAAATTTTGGGGGGAGTCTTTCCACGTCGGTGGTCCCGGATCAATACTAACATAGAATTTAAAAGCATGGGCTCTAGAGCCAGTGCCTGGGATCAAATCCCAGCCCCGTCACTTTCTAGCAGTGCAACCTTGGTAAGTGTCTTATCCACTTTGTGCCTCAGTTTCCTCATCTGTAAAATATGGAAAATAATAGTGCCTACCTCACAGAGTTGTTGTGAGAATTAAGTAAATCTATGTGAGTGTATTAGCACAAAGTGAGTGCTGGATAAGCATTCACTTTTATTCCTTTGCAGAGCCAAGTAAATGTTACCTTGTTGCTGCTACATTGGTAGCCCAACTATTGCGTCATTTTCTGCTAACCCTAAATAGGAAAATAAACAAACGAGCAAGCAAGGAGCTCTGATAAGAATTGGGACACATATTCAATGTAAAACTGGTTTTAATAAGAGAAAGTGATTCCTCCTGCCCCAAGTGTGCCTATAAAGGCGACCTTAGCCTGGAACAACTCTGGGCTCCTGGATTCATCTGTTCCAGATGAGAAGGGCAGTGATGAGAGACCAGAAGGTGGTGGAAGGAACACTTGTCTGGAGGGTCTGGCTTTGGCTATACCTGCCTCATTGGGCTCTACTCTGCTCACGTGCAAAGTGATAAGATGAAACTCAGAGCTTCGTTCTAGCTCTGACATTCTGTGATTCTAGATTAGAGGGCATTCTGCATTCTCTAAATAAAGTCTCTTGAGTCCTGGTCATAATGCAAAGCTTTAAGTAGTGAGTATGGAGGCCCTGGGAGGTCCAGATGGCTTCCATGTGGAGTCACATCTACCCTGGTGACTCTGCTGCAGTGTAATTATCTCAGTCAAAATCTCCAGAGTACCCATTGTCATTTTTCCCCAAGGTCCTCTTTGCAGATCTAAATCTCAGCAGTGTCCTTGGAGACATGGCAACTCCCTTACTGAGATTATAGAGACTAATTTTTCAAATTCATAAACAATTTATTGACTGACTTAGCACTAGTCATTGTACTTGCTGCTCTCTTTATTTGTTGCCTTGGCTGGGGTGGCCAAGCAAGGAAATTTGTCAGTGAAGCCCTCATGCCTTTGGGTTTTCTAGGAGGTGGCACGGACCTGAGCAAACTAAGACAGAGTCTGTCTACCTGTCCCAACACACATTCCACGTAGGCCACACCTCAACAAAGACAATCACCATTTGTAATATGTATTAACCTCTATATGATACACAACATCTTCCCTCTTTCAGAACAGAATTAGCTATTTTAGATGGTATAACTACCTCCCCTACTAGGCTTATTTAGTAATTTTTGCAAAAGTAGCACCATCCTTTCCTTTAAATATTCCCGAAGTGATAGTAATCTAGATTATAAAAGTCTTTTCCATTGGGATTTTTTTTTTTTTTGGTATGTGTGAGAGTTTGTGGTTGGTAGGTAGCAAATCCTCACAAGTCATTTGGATATGTATTTTTCATTATTTCTTATGGTTATTGCACCCAACTTCTGTTTTTTTTGTTTTTGTTTTGTTTTGTTTTGTTTTGTTTTTAAGGCCACCTTAACATTTTAAATTGAGATCTGGTACTAAAAGTAACTTTTAATAAAAGGTGATCTATTCACTGAGAACAAGGGACTGGGGGGGAGGAGGGCATTGAACAGGGGTGAAAGCAAAAAAATGACCAGAAGCTGAAATAGATAGAAGAAGGTAAAAAGCTATGGTTTCAAGGATACTGCATCTCCTTTAATATACAGTCTATTTCCAAAGATTTATCATTTTTAGTAACCTGGAGGTGTATAAGATAATCTGTGTATAGACTTCTGAAATTGCCTTTCATCAGAGCCAGTCCTAGGTATTGACAGCATCCTAAGACTCCCCACCCCAACCATGACCTCAAGTCCCATTTTAGGTGTTGGTAGGGGTCTAGTGCACTTCCAGAAGCCCCTGAGTTCATTTTAGAATGTTTCTATGACTTCCCAAACTATTTACCTGTCTTGAAAAAGGGATTTCAAAGCCCTTCACAAGCTCTTAAGTAGCTTTTGAAATACAGCTCATTCATCCTTAGTTTTGCAAAGGGTGATTGTGGAAGAGAGACCAATAGAATTCCCTTGAAATTTCTCTGACAAAACAAAGACTTTGTAGTCAAAACCAAGGGATGAGACTGAGGCTGATAATCTCTGTCCTTTCCCAAAACAACCTGGATATTATTTGGGGTGTCATAAGCTACTGCTAGCAGAGTGCTAGTATCACCCATGAGCAGCTCTGTTTGATTACTATCCATACGGGCAATGCTGCTCTCATGGTGTCCTGCCTGAACGCCACTTCCTAGCAGCTTCTCCCTAGGCTCCTTACTCACATTGCTCCATAAACAGGAATACAGGGCACACAGACTAGTTTTAATATTAGCTTAAGCACAGCTTAATTATGAAGGTAAAGCTGCTACAGAAAACAATCACGTAATGCATTCTCGAACGAAACAGGAGTAACTGTGGATTATCTGTGCCCCAGCTTCCCTTCATGCAATATTGGAGTGTTTATGCCATGTTGTTTTTGGATAATCTCCCATCCAAGAATGGTACTAAGCATGGCCCTGTTCATTTCACCACCTCTTCAAAGTTAAATTTCAAGGACTATCAGCCTGTCTTGAACTCAGATACAAATGGGACGTAATTCATGCGGCTCCCTTGAAGGGAAGTTGGTTAGCACTACAGAGCAACTGGTACACTGATCGAAGTGCTTATTTTTTTCATCTAAATATTGAGAGCTGATTGGTTAGATGTGTCATGAAGCAGGGATAGATTCCTCCATTTAGCACATTTAAATATATATTGGCAGGAAAGCGCTTAATGAAAACTTCCTAATCAAAGCAGGGCAAGACTCAAGTCCTCCTGGTCCTTGACCTTCTCTGTGTGTGGTTTATTAACTCTATTCCCATAGACATGGTCAGCCTTAACTGTATCTGAAGAATGGCGTGACATTTCTGGTTAAATTTGGGTGAGTCGATCCCAACTACCCTGTGAGAAGAACTGGTGTGCCCACCTGGTGAGGCACACAGCATCAGTGCAGAATGAAAGAGCATTAGACCTTTAGAAAAGTCACAGGCCCCAAGTCTGGCTAAGAGCAGGGGTTGGCAAACTAAGGCCTATGGGCCAAATCTGACCCTTAGTCTGTTTTTCATGGTCCCAAGCTAAGAATGGCTTTTATATTTTTAAATAGTTGTAAAAAAGAAAAAGAATATGCAACCTAGACTAAATGTGGCCCATAAAGCCTATATATTTTTTGTCTAGCCCTTTATAGGCAAAGTTTGCTGATCTCTGGCTGGAGGTTGTTTCTCTATTTTGTGCAACATGAACTCTCTGAGATTCCTTCTAGTTCTGAAGTTCCAAAATTCTATGATTCTTTGGTGGAATAGTCTTGGTCCAGCTCTTACCTGAACAGCCTACCAGATGTGCAATTCCAGCAGTATGCTTCCATTTATTTTTAAGATCTTAAGAGTATCTGTGTACTATCTCAGAGGGAGGGGAGGAGGTATTAGGTTTTTGTTTTTGATGCTTTTTCTTTGATTTTGTTTTTACGTTGTTTGCATATTTGTTTATTTAAACTTAGACTCACTCTTTGAGACATATGCAGAGTTTGGGAGGGAAGGAAAATTTACTCCATTACAACAAATAATGTGAGAATCATTCTGTTTCCTGACACATATAACACCAAGACTTCCATGCGTGCACAAATAAACTACCCAGTTTAAGCATGTTCAGTGAACCAAATTTCAGGCCCACAAAATAATTTTGACAATCTCTCATAGATATTTGTCATTCTGTTCCTGGCAAGCAAGTATCATCTTTTACTGGAGCTATGTAGGAGATGGTTTTATTTATCTTAATATCCACATGCAAAGTTGCCAATGGAATTCTTTCATAATTTAAAATGTATACACAATTTATTAACAAGTAGAATAGATGTTCAGACATTCTTTTCTATTACCTGAAAGTCACAATTACTCAAAATACTCAACTCTAGCTCATTGTTGATAATTCTATGATGTTTTTAAGCATACGTATGTTATCAACATCTTAAAGGTATAGAAATGTTATTGTCAATTCTGTATTTTTTAAATACCCACTCTTAAAAGACACAGACTTAAATTCAGGTGAAGCAACAAGGAAGATACTCAGGGTGTGTCTCTGTCCTTCCTTCATGTTGTTGTCAGAGAAGTCCATGTGAGGGGTTTGGCCAATAGTGGCGCCCCGCTCCCCATACTGCAGAACAAAGTCCAATTCCTGTGATCCTTTTCCATGGAGTTCCACTGTCCATTCAAGGTAGATCCTTAACCTCCCTCCCTGTCGGTTTCCATGTGACTGTTCATTCCTTTTATTACATTTCCTCCATGGGGCTATTTCCACCATGCCATAGCTGGTTGCTACTCTACCAGCATTTAAAAGGGCTAGTTTGGCACTGGAGGGTGTCAAGTGGTCTAACTTGGAAGTGTGCTACGATAGTCTCCATGTTGCTCCCTGCCGAGGTCACAGGAAGGGAGGGATGCTTTCCTTTTGCCACTTTTTCTAACTATTCCTGCAGCTCTTTTGGTCTGGCTGAGAAAAACTTTGGTGCTATTGGGTGGATCATCACTCCTGTTCCTTCCCTAGCCTTTCCCTGGATTTGCTTCCCCCAACCTCCCTCTGCCCCCCAAATTAACATGACATTGCCTGGTGAGCACAGAACGTGAGCAGCTTCCACCAGCTGAAACCTCTGATCCCAAACTCACTAGAGAGTTTGGCTTTGGGATTTTGGCAAGAAGGCCTGTTGCCCATCAGGTCAGCATGAATAAAGATTTCTTCCTTTCTTTTTTAAAGTCGAGCATCAACTGAAACTGCTCCCAAAGCTCTGTCTCTCAAGATGATTTAACCCCTTTCTCCTAAGTACATTTTCTATTCTGAATGCCTGGTATTTTGTTTTATTCTTGTCCTAGGAGACAACTAAGACATCTACTATATGTAAAATTTGAAAGCCAAATCAATTTTAAACCAATCTTATCATTTTTAAAGTATGTTTATCCAGCTTTGTAGTAGGAACAAGCAGACTGTTTGAAGGCCACATACTTTTCAAACCTTGGTTGCAACACGTTTGCCCCATTTTGAAACTGTCTTTATCTAACCGAGAAAACGAAAATCTATTTGACAAAGTGGCACTCTGGCCAGTTTATCTTGCAATATGGCTTTAGCTCACTGAGTCTATTGATTTCCTTAAATTAATGTTTACAGAATGCTACTGAATTTTGCTTAACAGAACATTGTTCTTTCGAAGCTTTGCAAAAAAAAAAAAATGATACAGACTGTTATTGCCATGTGTTCCTTTGCTTAGATGAAGGAAACATAATTTTTTTGTTTTTTTGTTTAAAGACAACCTTGAACTATAGCCACTTCCTGCAAGCATTTACTCTTCACATATTTAAGTAGGAAAACATCTAACTAGAAAGTGGGCCCACTCTTAGGGACCCAGACTGCACGTGCATTAGACTAATCTAATCCTTTAAAGTCCCTGAAAGGTGAATGCCACCTGGAGCATCAGAGGGAGACAGACTTTAGTCCTAAACTCAGTAGATGCTGAAGAATCTTCCCCTGCCTCATTTGGTGTAACCCGGCAGACATCTGAAAGTAGCTCCACAGCCAGTGCTCCTGGCTATTGCTAGTCATTGCAAACATGAGCATCCTAATAAAAATTCAAGCGCCATTTAGCCATTTGGTGGGAACTCTAAATATAACACCTTGTTCTTTGACTATGGTGCTCAGTGTTTAATACACAAAACCTAATCTTTAAAAGATGGTTTTAAAACTGGCCTTCCCAGGGAAATACACGTGTCCATTCAGCTACTGACAGTGCGGAAAACAGGGATTTGAGTCATAATTAAGAAATGAGAAAAACAAAACTTAGGAAACACAAGCTACTTTTCTCAACTGGTTGATTCATCCAATATTAAATCACCCAAGCAAACCTCCTCAAAGCATCTCTCAAAACAATATGTTGCACACATTTATTAATCACAGTAAAATGCTTCCCAGGAATTAGGGCTCCTCTTTAAAGGTTCAAACCACCACCTTACATTTGGATGATATTTTGTGCTTTCCAAAGCACATTCATTTTTCCTTTCTCATTTAATCCTTCCCTGTAATAAGAGGGCATTGGAATACAATCCCACGATTCACCGTGTATAGCACCCTGCACCATCTCTTCTTTTCTGAAGGGCCAGTTAGTCTCTGGCTGTACACACAGCGTAAATGCATGCATGACTGCAAAGGGAGACACTTAGTAACGGCATCTTGTGACCATATTTCATAGCTCCAGGATTCTTCTTTTCTGCCTGTGGCAGGAAAGCTCAGTGCGAGTGAGACAGTGGAGCAGCAACAACGTATCTGTTCTTGCCTTTTCATCTGATAATCTCTATGAGGAGTTACTAAAGCATCTGAGTTTATCCATTTAAGTCCACTCTGTCTGCAGTGTAAGTCCCCAGCTTGTGCCACTGCTGTCAGGAGATAGGTCTCTCCTTGATCAATATTTACTTAACAAACAGCAGGGATGGAAGAGTTTGTTTAGAGGAATCGTGTGCACACTAGGGTGAATGAATGCTCAGGAAAGTACTTCAACTGTTTGTCTCCTTCCCTGGGATCTCTGTGTGCATGTGTGTGTGCGCACACGCGTGCAGATGCCCTTTCTCTTTTTAACTTCTCCAAAGACCCTTAGAAGTCATCTAGAAAAATGCCTCGCTATAGACAATTAGTACATTGTTTACACCATAAGAGAGCTGATGATATAAGTTCAGTTTTGAAAAGCCCAGCAAAGTTTGATTTTCCTTTTGTGCTCCTATACAGGTTAAACATTTTGGAAAGACTCTTAGGATGAACTAAATGTACAAGTATCTTCCTTTGACCCCTTTCAGATGAGTGGAAGGGAAGAAAATGCAGATGGAAACAATAAAAGCAGTTTGACAAGGCAACTGTAACTATATATTTTTGATGACATTACATATATATATTTTTTGAAAGGCCCAAGGGAAAAAAAGTAGCTTCCAGATTTTCAGAGCTGCTCACTTAGTTTTTGGCATTAGATGTATTTAACTCTAATCATAAATATGAATTCCACGGTGTTAAAGTGAGAGAGCGCTGTTCTTTCAACTTCACTGAAACGATTGCTCGAAGGCTCAAGTCAGCGCCTTCAATGCAGTTGACTTGGAGGCATCTGGGGCTAGTTTGAGGGGTTTTGTTTCTGTGTGTGGGGAGAGGCTGGGGGGGTGCTGGGGGAGTTATTTATTTATTTGATTTTGTGAATCGGAGTTGTAAAAGCCATCTGAAATATTCATGCAGAATAGTCTGAGAAGCCCGTTTCTGTTTTATTTACTGCACAGTAGAACAGCCACAGCGGATTAGTTCTACAATACCCGTAACAAAAGCCCAACAGCTGATGCATGTGATGTTAGGAGGTGACAAAACAGTTAAAGTATGCTGCTGGCTACAGGCAAGCAGTCAGCAGATGCAGACAAAAGGGTTTGTGACAAGAATAACTCTCTCTCCAAGGCGAGCAGTGAAGAGTATCCAAAATACCAGTACCCTTTTCTCCTTGACATTGTCTTCTTACAGTCAGCATTTTATTGCCCTTTTATAGTAGTAAAGAAAATGGAGGAGCAAGAAGAAAGAAAACCCACACACAAACTAATTCACCAAAATACCAGGCAGCATTTTACTTTTCCATTCCTTAGCCACGCCTGCCCTGTACATATGTGTCCTTTTCCCTTTCTCCACTGAAGCAAGTTTGGAAAAAAAAATTAGCTTAAAAGATGAACTGTAAAGATGATTTCCCTTGATAAGGTTGTAATCTATTGATATGCTCGATAGGCCATTTGAGCCTTTGGTTATTGGGAAGGGGCTAGGGAGTAAGGTTGATGCCAAGTTTGTTTTCTACCCATTTTAGTAAAGATCACTTCACTGATAAAATGAGGCCAGTGGGCCAGTTTTAAAGTGGATTGAGGGATGGAGGAGTGTCCATGGAGAACTGTGCAAGGGGCAAGGTCTAGGTCCCCCACAAGAAGCTGATGAATGAGCTTATGGATGGTTCAGAGGTGTGAAAAATCAGCTTCTCTGTCTCCAGAAAATAGGAGAGGCTGTCTTCTTTTTAACCTTTGTAATTCCCCCTCTATTCTCTGTGACATTCATTCAGCTGCCAAGAGCGTTTGGCAAGGTTTGGGCCAGCGAGCACACTTCCAGTGACCGCTAACCTTGGTATGTCCTGACACTTATGATGAGTATCTGCAGGACACAGAAGGCAGGCAGCCTGCTCTGTCAGGCTTTTATTATGTACTGCAGAGGCTAGGGACAGTCAGTTTAATAAAACAAATCATCCTTGAAGGTAAAGCAACTGGGAAGAGGAGGAGGAAGACGGGAGGGTGGAAAATGTGTCTTTGCCACTCATTCTAATTTAAAAAAAAATAATAAGAACAGCAAAACAACCATCCACCCAATATGCTATGTCTGTGTGCACCCCAGCTGTGGATGGAGCAGACTTGAAAACCTCCTCCCATTTCATTGACGCCCACAAGGCCCTTGTTTGCTCTGAGGATACTCAAGTACAAATTGTGATGAAATTGGTAATGTTGATAGCCAGACTCCTTCAAATTTATGAGTGCATTCAAGTGCCTCATCACAATAATATACTCCTCCAAATATCAAGGCAAGACCATTTGAGGTGAGGTACCTATATTGGGATGCCTTTTTATCAAAACAAAGTTTCCACTCTCCTCTCCTAAGGAACACTGGGCAAAGCAGCTCCCACAATAGCCTCAGAGTTCTAGCCAAAGACTTTGGAAGCCTTTTGTTTTTTCCCTGTGGCATGTCCAAAGGCTTGGCCTTCCCCCCCACCCCCGCCCCCCCCAGCAGCCTGCATTGTCTTGCATTCCAGTGACTTGATTGACTGTTGCCACCTGATGCTGAGGAGATACTCTAGGGTTCATTCTGCAGATTGTTGGGTTCTATTAAAAGAAACCTAGATAAGGGATTACTTGTCACTAAGGGATTTTCTGCAGATGTTTATTGGTGATTGGAAAGCCATTAGGTGTTAATAAGTACAGAAAAATATGGGTAACATCATTCTCATAAGCCTGAATTCTAAGGTGCCCCTGCAAAAACATCAGAAAGTACCCCCCTTACTCTGTTAAATGAAGTTGGAAGACGTTTTCAAGCAGAGAAATGAGAGTCCCTTTTTCCATGCATGATATTCCTACCTGTGGATGGAATTCACTGGCTCCCTCTCACAAGATCAGTTGCTACCCAACAGTGTACCTCTGGAGCCACCAAAAAAGATTAGTTGCCTCCAGTATTACAGGATCTCAATATAACTTTCTTTTATCCAGCCCAGTCCATTGCATGAGTATTGCCTCAAAGTAAGCACTAAATTAGAAAACCACTTCATTTGTTTACAAAGAATTCACCACTTCCCAAATGTAAACCAATAACCAAAATCTCCTCCTGGGAGACTTCCTGGGAATCTTTTATGCTATTCTCGTTAATTTTGAAGTTACTAGCTCCTCTGTGGTTTTTCTGGATTATAGATCCACAACTTGTCAAGGTTTTGATGCCTTATATAAATAGTAGAAATTGCTAAAAAAAAAAACAAAACAAAAAACCCACAAAAACATTAAAAGTGAGCCAGCATGGTTTAATGGAAAGATACCGTATTTCACTTGAGTCTTTATTTCATAATTTCTTCATCTCATAGAATCTCATAATTTCTCAGTTTCTTCATCTGTAAAATGATGATTTCTGAGATCTGTTCCAACTTTTTAAATTCTATCTTATTTTATCATTATTTTAAGCTTCCTTTATTTAAGTATTGAGGGAGACTGTAACTGCTTCTCTAGAGCAATGTGGAGTAAAGCAGAGGCAAAAATCTCATTAGGAACTACTTATCAAATGATTTTGCAAAAGACAGTCCGCTGAGCATTTTGGGGGACACACAGAATGGGAACTGTGGCTCCTTATCTGAAGACAACCTTGTGGCAAGGTAATTGAGACTAAATATAAGTAGGTAAAAAGTTAAGTAACATCAAGACACAAACACAAAAAAAAGGATACAGGACAGCTTATGATTACTAACCATAAGAAATGAATGTTTAAAACAGGGTAAAACCCACTAAAAACCATTAACAAGCATAGTGAAGGATAAAAATAATGAGGTGCAGGCTGCACCCAATCCCCAAAGAAGTTACCTTGATTTGTTCTCAGGAAAACCCTACAACTACACTTCCCTCCCTCCTCTGGTGCTGATATGGTTCTAGATGTATCTCCCTCCTCTGACAATCTCCATCTCTGCGCCCCTTCCCATGGCCCTGGCACCCCAGACCTCCGGTAGCGCTCCTGGGGTGGGCGGGGCTTCCGGCCTTCTCTGGCTTCCTGGGAGCAGCTGCCCACACCCTTCGTCCCTAGGAGCTCTCTGCCACCCCATGCTTCATCCCTGAGTGTTCAAGGAACATAGATTTTCGTCGAGGCTCTGTTGCCAATGGCCAGTGAAACCACACTTCTTGAAATGTTTATTTTAATAAATGCCTATGATTATGTTTCTGTAGCGTTTGGCTGACAGCTCCCAAACCAAATAGTTGGAGTGGGTAGTTGCACTGCCTAACTGTGCTCCAGCCAGGTTCTCTCTCTCAATAATGCCCATTTGACAAAATGTGAAGGATTATCTAAGGGGGGAGGTGGGGAGAGTAGTCAAAAAGACTGCCTTAATCACTTTTTATTTGGTATAAAGTGAGTTGGAGGGCTAAGCTCTCCTCCAGCAAATACTCATGCATCCAGGAGATTTGAGGGGAAATCACCAAAGGTCTGTGGAAAATCCACATGAATTCTCAGCAGGAAATGGCTGTTGGAGTGTCTGGGTTTGCATATCTATGGGGGACAAGGAGATGGTTTGGGTGATTTTCCAGGCAGCATTAGGAACTATGTTCTGAGAAACCAGCCAGTATGAAAGTTTTTGGGAGGAACTGCTCAAAATTCTTACTTTTTTAAGACTCTGATGGACCCCAAATGGGAGCCCTTTTATTTTTTCTGGGGAGTTATTAGGTTTCTTTGTAAAAGACAATTGACTTCCCTTTGGGAGCAATGAACTTCTTTGCCCAGTTTTAAATGTGAAAAACAGGGATGTCTGGTGAATAATCACCAGTTTTCTTTACCAGTTACTATCATTATAAAAAGGTCCATTGCACCAGTTGAGAAAAGGTAAGGAGAAAGGGATGGAACTTGTTTAACATAATACCTCCCTTTTACTTACCCCAGTGGCATGTCTGAACTGAGATAAAAATCTTTCATCTCTTATATATGTGTAGACAGATCTGTCTGCACGTACAACTATGATACATTTATGTCCTCATATGTCTGCACTTAATGTAAAAATAAAACATTACTAATGCATAAGTACTCCACCAAAAGAAATCTACTAAGTGTCAGTGTGTACTGGGCAAATTATGAGTTCATGGAATTATTCTGTGAATCTGTTATGTTGGTGTGGGGAAAGATAGGCTGTGCTTTGCTGTAAGTAACTTACCAAGAATGCTAAATAAGCATAGCTATTGCTTTCCCTACTCAAGAGATCAGACTATTAAATAAACAAGAGAATACACACATACACACGTGTGCATATACATACACACATATACACATATACATACATATTAATTTCTGTGAAAGAAAAGGCCTAACAAATAGTGATTCTAAAAAGAATATTTGGGGAATGTTTTTCTTGGAATATAATGACCTTGAGCAATTCCCTAAATCGCTCTGAGCCTCGGTTTTCTCATTGTATAATTGGGATAATAACAACTTATAGAGAGATTGGGAGAATTAATAACATAATTCACATTCAGCACATAACACAGAGCCTGTCACATAGTAAGCACTCAATAAATGTTAGTTTTTGTTATTATTATCAGCTGCATAAATCACTCTCTTATGGAGCAACTCTAATCTCAAGGTAGTTTCTGATATAGTATTTTAGGTCAGTTTAAATTTTATATTTTGTGATTTCATGTAAATGTCATTATCTTACTCCTTTATGTATGTAGAGTACTTTATACTGCAGATCACTTTAATATACAATTTAGTATTTGAGTCAACAATCCTCTGAGACAAACAGGAAACTGAGATTTTAGACGATTTCCTTCATGTAAAGTGTGAGTAAAAGTTCATATAGAAGCCCAGTTATTTATTATCCTATTTTGAGAACACATTTTGATTTCACAATGAAAATCAAAAGGAAATATAATTCGAATTCTGAAAAATTAATTGGAGACTTTCTTCTGGAATGCACCTATTTAACGAAGTGAGGAATCCAAACAGTCACATGCTCTTTTTCTACCCTAATAGTCACAGCAAAATCCTAGTTTCTCAATAGGTCTGCATGGATCCTTTGCATAGGTCTGTTCTAAAACTCTACAAAGCTGTCAACCCCACATCACAATGCTACTATATATAACGACTTTACATAAGAGAATAAAGGCCGGCCATTTTTAGAAAATGCAGGTGCCATGTAAGCCCCTTTCTTAGCTCAGTTTCCTTGGAAGAACTGTAGACTTGAAACTGAAAACTTTATTAATGCCATTGTCTCCTTGTATCAGCAGGTTCCAGAGAGATTCCTGGAAGTTGCACAGATCACATTACGGGAGTTTTTCAATGCCATTATCGCAGGCAAAGATGTTGATCCTTCCTGGAAGAAGGCCATATACAAGGTTATCTGCAAGCTGGATAGTGAAGTCCCTGAGATTTTCAAATCCCCGAACTGCCTACAAGAGCTGCTTCATGAGTAGAAATTTCAACAACTCTTTTTGAATGTATGAATAGTAGCAGTCCCCTTTGGCTGTCCAAGTTATATGTGTCTAGATTTTGATTTCATATATATATGTGTATGGGAGGCATGGGTATGTTATGAAATCAGCTGGTAATTCCTCCTCATCATCTTTCTCTTGTTTCCTTTTGTTTTCCATTGAAAGGGGATGGTTATTTTCCTTCCGCCTTTAGTTTACTTTTGCCCAAGGCCCTTAACATTTGGAGACTTAAAATAGGGTTAATTTTCAGGGAAAAAGAATGTTGGCGTATGTAAAGTCTATATTAGCAAGGAATGGCATTTGTTAAAGATGTGTCCGCTTAATTGATGGCTTATTGCAAATGGCAGTTGGCCGAGGAAAACCCATGACACAGCACAACTGTACACGCAGTGATGTGTCTCTTGTTTTTACTGCTAAGAAGGTCTGAAAACTCAATGAAACCAGTTCATACACTTGAATATCTTGTTTGGTTTGAATTCAGTGAGTAGCTTTTTCTTACATGTTTGAAAATAATACCTATGACAGATGAGCAGCTCACTTTTCAAAAGTACCCCAAAAGGCCCAAAAGAAAAACAATCATGAACTATCAAGCCTTTCCTAAGAGAAATGACAAGCACCCCCAAACTAGTACCGGTTTCTTATGGAAGGCAAAGCAATTTTGCACAAAACTGACTCTTTCAAGATGAGACTAGAAATTCACACATGATCTTCTAGCCACCTCTCTAAACTTTACAAGAGGCTCTTCTTCGTAATAGGGGAGCTTATATCATTCTTCATAGAAAAACTCCTATAACTGGTTTTCATTTTCTATTTATTTTGCTTCAGATACTAAAAGGCACATAAGTTTCAAATTTACTCTGCTCAACGTGACTTATATGCTTAAAAGGATTATTATTTCTGTTCAATTAACACTTTTTTTTCTAAAATGCTATTTTCTGAATATCTTTCTGCAGTAAGGAATAAAGGAAATCCCAACATGACATAAGATTCTTGCCTACACTAGAAGTTTGTTGACAACCGTTGGCTGACTTGATCTTCGCATATGAGAATGAGCCATTTTCACGTACAATTCCACACCACCCTCATGGATATTCTAAGTGATGACAGTCTAATTAAGCGTTTCTTCATTTTAGGTATAGCATTTTAAAGCAATTGATAATGCCTCTTCTAATTCAGAAGCTAGTATTGACCAAAACGCGAGAAGAGTGTATAGCATAAGAAAGTTTGGGGTTAACCCAAAAGACACAATTTCAGCACACATAAGAAAGCTAGCTGCTATTTTGTGCTTTCTTCAATGGTTCTCCTCTTTTTACCTTTTTTTCCAGTTTTTCAATGATGTCCAATGTCCTGTACTGGCATTTAGAAACTCGTATGGCATCCACACTTGTTCTTTTCCTAGATGGGTTTTTGTGTGCAGATGCAGTAAGAATTCATTGTTCATTCTAATAGTGTTTTCCAGACCCCTCCTTCCCCTTAAGTAATTTGATAGACATCTCCTAAAATGACACAGTTACAAATCTGGTATTTAGAACATATAGAACACAAATGCCATTTTTCCTTAATTTTTATAAAAAATTACATTTGACTTTGGAGAACACAGGTTTTGACCCACGTGACTGACTAGCTGACCTGATTGCTGTAATTTAATGTCATTTATAAATTCTGCTGATGGACAGGAATGTACACACGCAATTATTGTCAGCACAAAGCCTTAAAACCTGCTGACTTTAAATTAAATGGTGCAGTCCTATAATGCTCTGCACCATTCAGGAGACTAACAGGCCCTCACAGTGTGGACAGAGTGTGCAGTGGCCTGGGCTGGGCACCAACAGCTTCACGCTGCACCTGCGGCCAAACACATCTCCCAGCTAGCTCACACTCTCCTGCACAATGCACAGAGTCATTAGATCCAATTTGTTATTTTTCTGGCTTGCTTTAAAAAAAACAAAAAAGTTTGGGTCATCATTACATTGGAATAAAGTGGGGGAAAAATCCAGTCAGCACTAAGTAAGGAAGCAATCTCCACATATAGGCACACTCTTTTGACTTGCTGCGTTTGAAAGAGTATGACTTTCATCGTTCATGTCAGTATACAACCGGGTCTTTGCTGTTCCATGTAATTTATATCAACATCATGTTGCCATTTGCAAGGTAAAAGGCAAAGCTGTAGTATATTCACCTATGTAGACAGATTGCTAGGTATCTTTTTGATCTGGGGCAAGTTCAATACTGATTCCAGACTTATTTGGATTTTTACTCTTATTTTCTCCTGCCTTTCTAATTTAAATAGACAAATTAAGCAAAAGTAGGTGTTCACAACCAAATGTTGATGCATTTGCCTACTGATAATATCCTCTCAATGTTCACTGAGGCATAGAAATTATTTCAGAGCAGAAATTGCAGTATGAGGATAAACTCACTTCTTTGTTCTGAAAATAGAACTCTATCACTTTGCTTTTAGGTGGTTTTTCCCCTTTTACAATCACAAAGTCTTGTGCCTCCCAGTGCATTGGAAAATGGCAAAAGCCTGTCTCTCAAAACTCCTGACAGTTTCTGTTTGTTTGTTTGTTTTTTAATCACCATCTTTCAAATCTTAGCTCAACTCTCACCAAGTGAAAATTGGCTACTTGGGAGAAAGTTAACTTTCTGTGGTGGGAGAGTGAAGAATGAGGGACAGTTTACATATGGAAAAACAAGTCTAAAGTCCATGTTGAAATACCACACAACCCCTTATTTTCTGCTAACCCGAAATTATTTTTGCGTATACACTTGAGGTTATAGTCTGTGCCTAGACCTAAAATGCACCAGCGGGGGGGATTTTTAAAAATCCTTCAAAATACCAGTTTTTTCCCACAAGTACAATTGTTCTTGTGCCTTCTGTGGCTTTCGATTTCATCTTTTTGACTTTATTTCCAATTACTACAGCTGCAATAAACACTAGATTTTTTTCCTGGCTGTTTGACATAACGTTGATAGCTATGCATATTTTGTGTCTTTTTAAAACAAAGCGGGAGAATACGTTTTTGAAGAAGAGAATTTTTAGAACAGTTTGATACCGCAAATTATTTTTTCCTCAATTGTTTGAGCAGCATTCGAGTTTTGAAAATTCTTGTAGAAGCCAATTTTTTGTAACTGTGGTGCAAATCTTGTGTTTTCTTAGCCTAATGAAAAGTAGTATAGAAGCAATATTTCATACCATGTGCTATATATGTGTGTGCAGGTGTGTGAACACAAAAACACATACACACATATACACACATGTAAAAATATACATATATATATATGCGTGTGAAGTGGAAAGCTTACCTTTTCCTATCTAGATTTAAGAACCTATTTTAGACATTTGTTATGTTCTGTGAAAAGAATGTTCTATTTGCAACAAAACATTTAATTCTTACTGTATCTCTGGCTGTTTAATGAGGACGTTTCACATTAAATGGTAAAACACGTGGAAGATGTTAGAATGTAGTAATTATTTAAGTAAATGTTCACCCACATGTTCCTGAAGTTTGCTTTGTGCCTCCGCGAGTATTATTTAATTAAAGTGTTTTATGTTTGCAGAATCTTTGTTACTGTACTAGGGATGTGGGTGAATATCATTTAAAAAAATTTAAAACAACAAAAAAAGCAAAACAGAAACACTAAAGCAAGAGGGGAACTTTTATAAAGCAATGTAAATATTTAACCTCATGGCTGTTGTTACGTAAGACATGAGATTTTAATAAATAACTATATTCTCACAACATCTGTTGAATTTATTAGGAACACTACAGTGACTGTATAGACAGTTGAAAGCATTCTTGGAAATCCTGCTCTTCACTTTTAAAAGATAACAGTCTCTTTTATCAGATGTCAAGGGCAAGGGTAATGCAGTTTCTGTACATTTATGAAATTTCTTTTCTATGTACATGAAAACATTTAGTAAGTACTCCCCCCCCAACACACACACCATACGGATTAATATTAAGTCATAAAGCTAAAGATTTGGGGGCATTAAAAATAGGATGTCACCCAGAAACAATCATAAATTCATGAAAGAAAAAGTGGTTTACAGACTCCCCTGAAAGAAGCAGCGTGTATGTGAAGACAGTGCAAAATCTCTTTGCCATGTATATTATAGCGTATTCATTGGTGTGAATAGTACAAATGTTTCCTTCTGGTACAAACTCTGTGTTTGCAAATTACAAGAAGCATTGTTTTCAAAAAGCTCCCCTTAAAAAATGTAACTGGTTTATATGAGTAAGCAGTTACTGTATTGCACTTAAATGTTATGTTGAAGGAAATGCAGTTTTGTTTTCTGTAGATCTGTTGGTTGTAAACCATCTATAAAAGTAAAGCTAAAATGCTCATATTCAGAGCTGGGATCAAAACTGGTGTTTAACCTTTGCATCTTCTTATAATTATCCTTCTAAGAATATAACCGAATCTGGAAGCATCTGGACTTTGAGTCTTTTCAACTGAGCCCTCTCTCAAATCCAACACCCTCCCCCAAAATGCACACACAGAAACAGAAAAGGCAAATGAGCTGGCCTTCTCTTGTGAAAATGTATTCATTCTGTATTTTTTAAATATCTCATTCCTCCACATAGGGGGATAAAGCATTTTAAAATTGTATATTACCACTTCAAATTTAGAAGTAGAAGAAAATGTATTTGGGGTTGGTCTCAGCACTACCTAGAAGAATCAAAGGTCGTGGCTTCCCTCAATACTGTCCCAGCCATTTCTCATGTGTATATAGTATAAACCGTGACAAAACACTGCCTTTATATTATTTAGCAATATGTTGTAAATAGCATTATCAAGCTCTTTTTTTTTGTAATAAAGACCCTTTGATTTGAATATAGGACAATAACTGAACTGATAAAGTCAATTTTTTGATTTTTTTTTTTTTTTTTTAGCTAGAGGCAATTTCAATTGTGGATTTTTGTTGTTGTCTATTGTTCTGAAGACTTTGCATAATTTATTGGTTTAATTTATCCTAATTTATTTGATGAAGGTGTACAATTTTGTATTACCAAGGATGTACTGTAATATTAATTGATATGATAAACACAATGAGACTCCCTGTCCATATTAAAAAGAAAATAAAAAGGTGCAGTAGACAATTGATTTTAAAGTAAAAGTAAAAAATTTAGTTTGGCAGCTACTAAATTTTAAAACAGGAAAAAAAAAGTGGTGGGGAGGGTGGGAAAGGGGTTTTACTTTGTGTGTTTTAAGCTTTTGTATACTCTCCAAACTTTTACCTTTTGCTTTGTACCACTTAAAGGATACAGTAGTCCAATTGCCTTGTGTGCCTTCCATCTCCTCTTAAACTGAATGTATGTGCAGTATATATGCAAGCTTGTGCAAAATAAAATATACATTACAAGCTCAGTGCCGCTTGATTTTTTTTAACATGTGACATTTAATTTTTGGACCTGTGTCCAATTGTAGATAGTAGGCTAGTTGTGCCTGTGATACCAAGTATAGAGTTTTCCTTTCATGACAATTCTGAACTCTGTAAGCCTAACATCAATGCATGCACTCCTAGAAATTACCTTTACATTTCAGGTGCTTGTGGTAATTGTCTGTATTTCTCTCTGAAACCTATTCTCTCAGATTTAACTTTAGCCCTCAAAAAATAAGCTTTAGCTCAAAGTAATATTTTACTCTTAATAATTGCTAATGTCGAATGATATACCCAAAAGTCACAGAATGGCAAATATGTTATGTGAAATATGGGAGTTAAGAATTTGTATTGTTTTCACTGGTTGGACTCAGAACTAAGTACTAATGTAAATTTTTAAAACCTTTCTAAAATGTTTCTCTAGACATGATTGGCAGCATGTTCCATACTAGGAATGTTGGGTGTATGGCTTTTGAAAATTTCCTTTGTCTCTTTCACTTTGTTTTAAAATCATGTCTCCTTAATTTTTGAATCAGGAATAAGAAGTACCAGAAATTATTTGCCTATTTGAGATTGACTCTATTATCCACCATTCACTACAGCTACACCTCCCTTCTGTCTGTACACACCGTTGTAGACTGTCTTCTCAACCTCTCTGATTTCTTCTTTGCTTTCACCTAAACGATGAAAACTTTATATTTTGGCCTTGTTGACACAAGGGTGCACAGAATCAATGTAATACTAAAACTTTAAAAAATGATAATAGTATTTTTTCTGCTTTTAGCTCTTCTTCTATGAGTGGCACAAATTTAAATTCCCGTCTTCCTAACTAAATTGTGCAAAAAAGGGACATGCCTGTGTCCCTCTATGCCAAAATATTTATTTCCTGATTGGCAAAAAAAAGAGTTTCTCTCCTTACACCCTCTCTTCTCGGAAGGGAAAAGGCATTTGCAGGAATATAGTGACCCTTACATCTTCTTACACTTATTTAATACTCATTCACTTTAAGCCAGATTGGATAATCTCCACAGATACCAAATCACTAAGAAGTTACAGCAGGAGGAAATGGTTTCTAGTAGGAAGTTTATTAAAAATACAGCCTCAAATCCTTACTTTTGTGACTCTAAATTATCTGGCAGCATTGGTCTAGAATGATATGGACCACTGTCCTCAACACGGATCTGAGCCCTGATCACAAACCTTGTTCCACACACGTCTCGATGAGCATGAGTGCCCATTTTATAGTTGAACATAGAAACTTCACAAACTAATAATAAAGAAAAGACTGGTTTTATTCATTTTTATCTCCATTAAAGTAATCATAAATGGTTAACAAGTTTTTCTTAAAAACTAACAGCTAAAAATCAGCATCTATTCACAATTTACTAACTCATGCTGAGGTGAGATGTATTAATAGATGCCCCTGGATAAAAGTCATAGACACACATCAAATGTTTGCCATGTGTTGCCAAATTCTGGGGTCTATGAACTCTTCTGTTTTTTAAAAAGTATAAAATACAAGAGAAGGGTGTATAAAAGAAAATAGCTGACCCAATTTTAGAAAACTGATACAATAACTAAGCAAAATTATGAACGATTACTAAAGAAATAAATGGTGCTGTAACCCCTCACCAACAATATAACCTTTTGGAGGGAGGCTTTACACTGGGGTAAAAGCCTGAAGGTCGCTTTTGAAACTACAGGAAAAGCCCTTAAGACAGCATTGCTTTGGGTGTCAGAAGACCTGCCTCCAGTCAATTCAATTCTAAAAATATTTACAAGGCCTACCCAGGGAAACCTAAGCAAGTCACTGAACCTTTGAGTGTCCCAGGAGAATTAAAAGAATTATAAAGACTAAGGGATTGTTAGAATTGGTGCAGCCACCATGTTGACTTTCACCAAAGGATTCTTACATGCCAAAAAATGGTGTGCTGGGATATTTTTGCTTCTCATGACAGAGGCAATTTAAATCACAGGGCAAGGCAAGGGCAAAATTCTGAAGTTGGCCAAGTGTGATGCTGGATCCTTCTCTCTCTGTTCGTGATTTGCTCTCCCTTCAGTAAGTGTCTCTGCTCCTTGCCAAGCATCTGGTGTTCTTGGGTTGCCCCAGCCCTCCCTCTGTACCCAGCAATGAGCCATCGAGTAAAGCTAACATTAAGATATCACTGACTTGACATGTTTCTCTTGACAATGTTATACACATTAAAAAAAGATATATGGGGCTCATGGCTGCAATCCCAGAATTTCGGGAGGCTGAGGAGTTTGAGACCACCCTGGGCAACGTAGCAAGACCCCATCTTTAAAAAAAATTTTATTAAAAATCAGCGGGCATGGTAACATGTGCCTGTAGTACCAACTACTCAGGAGGCTGAGGAAGAAGGATCTCTTGAGCCCAGAAGTTTGAGGTTGCAGTGAGCTATGATGACATCATTGCACTCCAGCCCAGGCGACAGAGTGAGACCAGTCTCCAGTGGAAACGTATACCTCTTTCTGTGAGTTCTTATGAATGATTTTGGGGAGATTTAGAAGAACTCTATGACCACGGGCAGGAAACAAGTCCTGGAGAGGGAAGGGAAGGAAGCCTGGGAGGCAGAAATGCCTTGACAGATCATACTGCCTTCAGCCAAGGTGCAGCCACCAGTGAAACCATCCAGAAGGCCTGGCCTTATGTTTGGTGGGGAAGGCTTCGAGTCCCTTATCACTCACATTCAGGTGACATCAGACCTAATATGAAACCAGTAAAAATGTATTCCTGCACACTGTATTCCCTCCTTCCTTCCCTTCTTTCTCCTTCTCTCTTTCTTTCTTTCTTTTCTTTCTTTCCCCTGGAGACTGGTTTATTTTCCTGGTTAAGAAGAAAAATGATTAGCACTGAAGAAATCTTAGAGATAATCTAACTCAGTGGCTTTTATTCCCTAGATCACTAGAGTAATGTGGTATTATCTCAGGGGCCACCAGACTGGGACCTCCTTTAACAAAAGGAATTTCATCTTTATATTAGGGTATAATAAAATATTTGCTTAATAAAAGGAGTTCTCTGATTAAAACAACAATGATCTCATTGGGTGTGATAAAACATCTCTATGTATGAATGTATTAAATTAAATAATAAATAAGTTCCCTAGAACCTTCATTTAAAGAAAGGAATCCTCTGCTAAACACAACTCAATACTCTTATTCAGTAGGGTAAGAGATCTTTAAGGATGAATATGCAAATTAAAATAGTAATGCATGTGAGTTCTATCAAACCTTTAACAAAGAGATTATTTTTATACCATGGAAACAGCACATGGTTTATACCTGATCATTATTGTTCTTTTTCTTCTCTCCCAGTCAGTGGTTTTTGTCACCTTGCCATGTTGCTTTAAGTTGTTATCTCAGAACTATACCCAGACTCATCCCAACTTCCCAGGACATACAAATTTTGAAGAGCACAGAAGTGCTGCAGGAACTGAAAGCTTCTGTTCCACTCCTGCCATTTCCCCAGGCCCTTGCCTCCAGCCTCAGGCATACAGCTGCTGTGGCCACACCTTCACCCAGCCATGCTTGGGGAGGCCCCAGAATAGGAGTGGAGCAGTTTAGAAAGATTAAGGTGCCACAACATACTGAAACAGAATCATTCAGTCTGCCTCAATCCTGGCAAAGGGGAGGGTATTATTTGCAAAGCCCCCTGCTGAGTCTCCCAGGTGCTAGCTAGACAGGCTCGGAAGATAGTTTGGCAGCCACCCTGGAAAGAATGCCTGTGTCTCTGCAAATAAATCTGCCAGTATAGAAAGCGCTGGGTTTTCCCCAGTGCTTATGCAAATAGTACTCTGTGCTTTGCTGGTATTGGATATTCCTTGGTGTGAGTAGCTCTAGACCATGAAAATGGGAGCTATGGATTTCTTGTCATTATTGTTCCCCTTGACCTGTTAGGAAATAATTCCAAAAATCGATGGTCACATTTCCGATTATTCACAACTGGGAAATCCTTGGTAACTAGAAAAAGAAATGTGTTCCCTAAATTCCCCTTCATAGCTCAGCAACTAACATAAGATTGAGCAAGAGTCTCAAAGTCTAGCACAACGGAGGGTAAATGTGTATGTGTCCAAGCATGGTATGGGCATGCACATCTAAGTGTAGGTATCTATATTCTAGAAAAAATCACAAATAATTTATAGATTACTAACTGAGTGTTACTTATGCCTTTTCTTCATTCAGCATCCAAGATTTATTAGAATCAACACTATGGTTATATATGTGAAAACTCTCAGTGAAGTGGATACATTTCTAAGTAAAATGGAGGTCTCTAAATTTAATCCAGAAATAAAAAACTTTTCAGAGCATTAAGGCCATAGACAAATATTTAAAAGTTGTCCAAAAACCAAAACGAAATTAAAAAAAAAAATCTTCTCTCCTCTCCACAAAGGCACCTGGCCTTCATAGTTTTATGGGTGAATTCTACTATGAAGCCCATCTTTATTAATACAAATGCAAAAAATGAGCAAATCCAGTCCAGCAGTATGGGAAAAAGAATACTATACCACAAACAAACAGGGCTCATTACTTGTGACAAACTTGTACGAAGAAATACCTGGACTTGCTCCTAGCTGAAATGCAGGGAAAGGTTTTTTTTGATATAGTGATTTGTTTTTTCTACCTTCTAATGATAGCAGAAACAAATATTTCTTGTTAGGGCTGTCAGCTAACTCAATCACTATGTGCTACTGCGTTCTATTTTTTTTTTTTTCTTTTACTAGGGCCAAATAGCTTTTGCTCTTTCAGCCATTTCAGTTTGCCAGATTGTTTAACTCAGTGGCTATGTTTTATTTTACCATGTCTTTTTGGAACTCTGAGTCCTTTGAAAAAGCCAGATTCGTGTAGAGTGGCTTTAAGGATTTCCCTTAATGATTAAACAAAGAAGAAGAAAAAAGAAAAGAACTCCAGAAAAATAATGTCAATTAAAGATAGGCAGTTCATTCTACAATAAAAGGTATCGTGACATTTTTATTTTCTGGAATATTGACTTATAATTAAAACCTATTTGTTTATGTTCTAAGAGGAAAAGATAAGGCAAGCGTTGAGTTGGGCAGCGCTGACCAAGGGCAATTTGATGAAGCTTTTGAGAGTTGCCATTATAGGCAACAGGCCTCTGTGGCAGAAATTATAGATGAAATGTGTCTACTTATTTTCAGCATTTTAATTTTAATAATTTTAATTTTCTAAACATATATGAAGCAGAACCAACCCCATACAGCCATGACACTCACCTCACAGTTGCTCTCAAATCCTTCTCTCTTCCCCCCTGTTTGGTTCCAGCAGAGAAAGGAGGACTTAGGTAGAACTCGTGACTGAAGCTTGCAGCAATAGACAGTGGTCAAAATGCTAGTTAAGAATTTTTTTTCTTTTCAGGTTGGCAAAAATTTTTTAAAAATTGTAACATCCAGAGTTGGGCAGGGAATGGGATAGAAGTTTCTCTCCAGCAGTCCTGGTGGCAGGTGGGTAAACTAAAACCACCATTTTGGAGAGGAACTTGGAAATTTTTTAAAACGTGCAGGCTTTTGTCTCACCCACTCCACATCTAGCAATCAACCTCATAGAAATATTTGCGCACACAAGCAGACAGGGATCACAAGGGCACCTCTTCGGTTCAGTTAAAATGTGTGACTTTCTTTTTCTACAACTTAATGTCTACCTCAAGCTTCTATTTGGTCTGGTGGCAGAAAACAATCTAGTCACTTTCAGGTACACTCAGCTGTTTCAGACAAGATTCCATCTCTTCCTGCTCTTTTCCCTTAGGGTGGCATCTAAATGCCTGGGCGTTTAGCAGCCTGGGGTTGGGGGAGGCTTCCTGTTATAGGCTGATGTTGAACAATGCTGTACTCTCTGGTCCTTGAGCAGGGAGTGATGAGGCATCTGATTTCAAGTTGTCATCAGAGCACCAAGCTTGTGTTTGCTAACGTGGCCATTAATGCCATTGGACTTCTGGCCTGAGAGGTTCACACCACATTCTTTTGAGGTGTCCTCAGACCCTCACTGATTCATTTTCTTCCCCATCATATTACCTGCAGTGATCTGGACACTGGAAAGTTTGACTCTTTTGTCAGGCCACTCCAAGGCCAAGGCCCCCTAGCCACTGGCTCCTGTACAGCCATCTGTACCTACTGCAGCAACACTATATTGGCCCAGGACACGTCTGCATGGCTACTACATTCTAGGTGCCAGGTAAAACAGAGAAACAAATTCCTTCTTCAAGACCACAAATGTACTGGGCTGTTCTGTCACCTCCACACAAGCCCCAGGCTTCGCCCAGGACACAAGGGACAGGGCCCCTTTGCAGGGACAAGGTCTGATGGCATACCTTTTCTCTTGGCCCTTTCAGCCCCTACCCCAGCCAAACATCTTTCAGCCTATGAGGGTGAGAGAGGGTGTCTCCTCCTCATCTGTTATCTCTGTTCCTTGTTGTGGGTTAAGCTTTGTGCCTCAATTCCTTGGTGCGTAAACTTTTGAAACTAAAAACACTCTTTTCTATCACACACAAAAAAGCCAGGCTCTGGCAAATTAAAATCCCTGACTTTCAAGACTATTGTCTCAACACTGAATGGTAAGATCTTATTTAAAAATTCAAAGTCACAAAACCTTGATTCTTCATTCCCTGCATTTCCTGTGTGAATCCCTTCTAGAAGCAGTGCTTGCCCCTGACTGAATGAGGAAGAGTCACAAATAACTAGAGTTTGAAGCAGGAGGATCTCAATATGTCTAAATTTTATGCAGCATGTTCAGTGATAGTCATTGCAGGATTATATGTGATAATGGAAAATCATAGACAAACCAAATGTCATCACTAGGTGAACTGTTAAAATAAATTGTGACTTTATGACTCCTTAAGGTGAACTTAACTTAGGTAGAACTGACCCCAAGAATAACAGTTTCCCTGTTATGTCAGCACAGCTACACAAAAATTGTATCTGTATTTTTTAAAAAAAGATTTATTTGTGCTTTTAGTTGTAGATTTGTATTTTGACTCCATGGCCTGTGGAATATTACGCATCCACTAAAAGTTTGAGGTTGAGCTGTAGCTACACAGTGAAATGGAAAGTTATCCATGATATATTATTAAGTTTGAAAGGTAAATATTGGAATATTTTTACATAACATGACTCCACTTTTGTGTTTTTAAAAAAGTTGATATATCTTTATCTGGATCTGCAACACACACACACGCACATATTCACATACGTACATGCACGCACACGCAATGTGTGAGAACACACACCACTGTAATAAATGCTACTTCTGAGGAGTAGAAATAAGCAAGGAAGCATTTAGGTAAGGAGTCAACTTTCACATTTACTTTATACATTTCCACAGTGTTTGAATTTTTTTCAGCAAGCAGGCACAACTTTGGTTTGTAGAGGCACATGGGGAGGGCGCATGTGTCCTTCATTGACAGAGAGGAAACAAGGTCCCAGCCCAGATCGATGCATCCCCCAGTCTGGTCCGTGCTAGCCCATGGGCAGTCTGCATGGCCCAGCTCGCCTCGGCGGTCAGAGACCCCACCGGAAGACAGACAGCAGGAAGGTGCACCAGTGCAGTCACCTGTGTGGGCCATGGGGCCAGACAGACCTGCATCTGAAGCCTAGTCCATGATTTGTTCTTAGAGTCTCTCAGTCTTTCTGAGTCATAGTTTGTTCTTTCATAAAATAACACCTACCCCTCAAACTGAGCAATAAATGAGATGTGCTACATGAAGTGCGTGGTATAGCATGTGCTAAGTAAATGGTAGAGCAAGAGGAAATCAGATGGGAAGAATCATTGCGAACCTTGCGAGTGGGAGACATGGCTGCCCCTACAGAGCTGTCACTGACATTTTAAATGCCAACATTGGTGCCTTATTCTTTTTTTTGTTTTCTTATCTCAATTTAACAGCCCAAATCAAGCCTCACTGTGCACCTGGTAAAGGAAGCCAGCAGAATACACAAACAAGAGTGAGCTATGCACCCTGGCCTCAAAAGGTATAAGCTCCCACTCGGCGTGCAGGTGTGTGTGGTACAGCTGGGCGGGAGGGCATGGAATACACACAAGTCATGATGTTGCGGTTTGCATCGCTCAGTGTGGTAATGGATTTGCAGTTCCTACCGCAGGCAAGGGACAAGTGGGGTGGGGGTGGGGAAAGAGGCAGGGGAACTTGATTTGGGAAGATGAGGGTTCAGGGTAAGTGATCAGAAAAGAAATTAACTTGCAGAACAGATGGCACAAAAATCATGCTGTAGGTTTGGGTAGAGGGGGAAATGGGAGAATGGAAGGAGATAGCGAGGAAGGCACACTCAGCGGCTGAAACCTGCCCTGGGCAGAATTGGCACTCAAACTTCTGGGGACGGGAGCCTTGGCAGAGGGTGTAGGGAGGCAGAGCTGGAAGGCAGAGGAAATCTGGGCCACCCACACCCCCTCCTGCCCTGACCTCTCACCCTGAAGCCTCAGGAAAGGGAAAATCAATGTGCTCCCAAAGTGCAGGAGCCCAGGGGCTGGGGCTGGAATTTGACCCATGCAGAGTGTTTACTGATCTGGAGATGGATAGGTTCAAATGAGCTCATCTTTATCTTGAGAGGAAATTAGGGAGCCCAGACCAAGACAAAGCCACATTTTATTCAATGAAAATTTACCACCCCCACTCCCACACTGCACACAATCTTACATAAAACATCTGCCTGGGTAACCTAGTCTCCAAAGGTCAGTTCTGAAAGATCAACAAATAGGGAATTATGAGTTTACAGAAAACTAAAAATATTATTCCAGAATATCTTACATTTACCCCTTGTACTGATTTGTATCCTCTTTTTTTTTTTTAACACAGTTTGCAAATATTGACTAAGTTCAAGGGCAGTGGTATAAGGTCTAACTTCAGAGTTAGCATGAGGTGAAATACTTAAGATGGTGCAATCCTGTCCTAATGAAGAACATATTAGATCCCAAGGTTGGTTATGGGCAGTCCTTGTTCTCTCACCCAGTTGATATTTGTTTTATCAAGTCAGGGACTATTTTTGTCATCATTGTTAATCTTCCTCTCACCAGATCTGTTTTGGCCGAGGGCATGCACTTGAGGTATGTTAGAAGAATGGAGTGCAGTATTGTGGGAAAGAATTATCCCTAATTCTGTCTGCCTACAGTTTCCTTGGCCCTGTTCATCTGATCTCAACTCACTAAGCAAAATTGTAGATGGAAAGTCCTTCAAGTGCATGACCTGGTTCCACGAGGTAGATTTTTTGAGCTGAAAGAGCAAGGTAACAGCATTCCCATGACGTCTATAGGTCTTCATTCTGTTGGGAAGAATTTTGACTTGCCCACCAGGGGAGATCTTGACAGAAGTCCACCACTAAGTGGATAGGTCTAATTCATTTGGACTCATCTTTGGCCTTAATATTACACAGGTCTTGTCTCAAGGATTCCTGGAGACCTAGCCTAGGATCTCTGGTAGTTCTAGCTGGGATTCAAGAATGAGCTGGCACTTCTGACCCATGGGCTTCGGAGTTAAACGGACCCTGGTTCAAATTTGAATTTCTCTGAGACTCAGTTCCTTCATATGTGAAAATAATCATAACAATGTTCTCCTTGCAAGATTGTTAGGAGGATTAAATGTGGTATTGTATCTGAAAGCATTTAACACAGTGCCTGCTGGTTAAAATGGGATTAATATGTTTTAGTCTCCTTCCTTCCGCTCAGCCACACCAGCTGCTGATGTATCCCCTTTCCCTGCTGCATACATTTGACATAGTGGAATCAGGCCAGCAATGCTTGAAGAGATACCACCCTAGAAAGAATGAATACAGAAAAGAAAAGCTTGAACAATGTTTAAAACAGCAACATTCCCTTTAAATTTGTCTAAGCACAACCCATTTGAGCTCCGCTGACATTTGAAAGAATGCAAGTACATAAATAAACTTATAATTGCATGACTGCTTCCTAGACCTGGACATAGCTCCCCCAACCCCCCAAAAACACCTCGATGTGGAGACCTTTGTTTGGGGAGTTTTTTAATCTAAAAACCATGGAGGCCATCGTAGTCTTCTTTTGAGTACTAATGATGTAACTCAGGTAGCCAATGAGCTGTTAAGTCTCCCAGATAGTTCGCTCAAGGGAGAGGTGATATTGTTTTAGACTCATAACATCCTCTGCTGCTACATTCTACACAAAGCTCTCCCCACTGACATCTCTTGTTTAAGGTATCACATCTAAAACTTCTATTAGAGTATGCAACACTTAGTCACTTCCTCTCTTGAGCATCGCGCGCATGGTTGGAAGCCACCATGCTATATCCTCTTGTTGGGTATCCTGAGTTCTCCAAGGCGTCTCAAAACAAATTTGCCTCCTAACCTTTAGATACAATGGCTATTTCCAAAGTAGATGGGCAAATGCACATTTTGTATAAGCCAATATTCAAAGACTCTACAGGCATAATTACATCCATATTTAATGCAGTCAATGCTCCAATGTATCCAAACTGGTCACAGGGAAGATTAGCACTGCACTGAAAATGTACTGTATTTATGAACCATACAGCATTGAAAATGCACTGTATTTATGTTTGATTTTGGAGATCAAACATATCAACCTTGAGAAGAAATAACATATTAAACCCTTCTTCTGAATCTGGCCTCTGTTTCTCTACTCTCGGTATTTCCCAGTGTCACCAGAGCTAGACTGGAGGAAGAAATGCGGAGAGAACATGGAGGATACTTAACAAATCTTTGGAGAATTAATGTATATTTTGGTCTAACTTTTCTATGTGTTAGCAATAAACAACTAGAACACATAATGGAAATAAAATAGTAACCAAATCTATAAAATATCAAGAATATAGCTATCAAACTGTACTGTAAAGACATAAAAAGGACCTAAGAAATAGAGACTGACAATAATGATAACAATGGTAACTAACATTTATTATGTTCTTTTAATGTGCCAGGAATTGTCTAAGATTTTTACGTAGGTGATTTCATTAATTTTCTCAAAAATCTTATGAAGCAGTTAACACTATTATCATCACTTAAAAAAAAAAAAGGAAACTAAGACACATCAAAACAAGGTAACTTTTTAAATGTGAATATCCAAAATTATAAACATGCTTATTTTCCCTAATTTACTCAATAACTTTACTGTATAAATTAATGCAAAAAAATTACTCTATAATCTAATGTAAACCCAATCAAATTTCAGAGGGCTATTTATGGCTCTTAAACTATTCTAATGTTCACCTAGAAGAGAAAATGCTCTAAAAAATGCAAGAAAATATTGAAAACAATCAATTTTTAAAAATTAAAATTGTATTAAAGTTCAATAAGGTTGTCAGATACACGGAAGTACTTATAACACAGCCTGGCACATAGAAGACAATCAGTATTTGGAGAACTAATGTATATTTTCATCTATTTTTCTCTATGATTTGCCCCAATATATATAAAAAATATATAAAGACACAGTAATTAAATATTGTGTTATTAGTACAAGGATTAAGAAAAATAGTTCAAGAAAGAAGATTAGAAAATCTAGAAACAGATACAGGTAAACATAGGAATTTAGTCTGTAATAAAGATTACTTTCAATTCAGGAGAAAAAGATAAACCATTCAACACATTGAGATAATTTGCTGATCATATAAAAAAACCAAAGTTAGATTCCCATCTCATGATATGCAAAAATAAATTTTTTATAGACAAGAGATTGAAAATATATATTCACACACACAGGCACACACACATGTAAAACACACTTGAACATTCTGGAAAACTAATTTAACTATCCTAGAGTTTAGAAGGCATTTTAAGCAGCACAAAACCCAGAAGCCAGAAGGAAGTAAAATAAAAGATATGGCTACATAATAAGTTATATCTCAGCAACAATAACAACAAAAGAATAAGAAAAGTTAGAGAAAATAGAGAATATATATATATCAAATATATAGACTATTAAATTATATATAGTACATATACTATATAGTATTAATATATTATATATAAATTGTATATAATAGTCTGTACAGACATACATAAATACTATTAAATTATATATAGTCTATTAAATATATATGTATACTACTAGTCTTACTATATAAAAGTATAAGTCAATAAAAAATTATACCACTCAATGGCAAAATGGGCAAAGGGCATGAATAGTCAAAAGACCAGAGAAGAAATAAAAATGGCCAATGGACATTTGAAAATATGCTTAACTTCAATGTCAATCAGAGAAGTGAAAATTATAACATAATACCATTTTTTGCCAATTAGATTTGAAAAATAGAAAACATTGATATTATACAATTTTGACAAGGGCATGGGAAAATGGACACTCTCACAAACTATTGCAGGATTATAAACAGGTATTTTTTTACGAGATGAACTGACAGTACCTGTCAAAATTTAATATGATCTAATATTTCTACCTCTGGGAACTGGAAATATTCATAAAATGCACAAAAATATATGAGTCTTCATTAAAGCATTTTTTCAAATAATATCCATCAGCAGATGAATGATTAAATAAATTATTTTATCACCTTATTTGCAATATCATTTTTACAATGAGTAGATCTTTATATATCAACACAGAAAGATCTCCAATGCAAATTATTAACTAAAAAAAGGCTAGGAGCAGAATGATGTAGTATCATATTTTGCTGGTTCTAAAAATTATTTTTTTTACATATCAACACTTCTGAAATTGAGATGCATCATGCAATCAACAGTGTTTAATACTTATAATAGGTAGCATTTTTTTCTCCTTAGTAGAACATAAAATGATGGCATGCCTTACAATTGATGCATCTGAGATTTAATGAACTACAATAAATCATATGATCCTGCTTTTTAAAAATATATTTATTTATATACATAACAGAATGAATAATTGAGAATTTACTTGATGTCTTTCTTGTATGCTAGTCTTAAGAGGAAATGAAGAAGCAGGAGGAGGAGGAGGAGAATTTTCTTCGTTTCTCTTTAAGGGCAGCCTGGTCTTTACGTCTCATAAATTTGGCTCACTCATTCCAGAGGACTTTACAAGCCCTTAACCATCTGATCTGTAGGTTAATAGCACTGTCCCTGAGAAGGAAAGGATGGAGGCTTTTGTGCCTAAAGGAAAAGAGAAGGCTGTAGAACCACCCCATACCCTGGTGACTAGGAAGAGATGGGAATTTAGGGCTTGGGTAAGGAAGAGGCAGAAAGCAGCTTCCCTGGGGTGGAAGGATGCGGGAACTGCTGCACCAGCACCTGTACAGGGCTGAGAGCTAAGTATAAAACATTGAAGGCAGAGGAAAAGATAATCTGCCACCAAGATTTTCAGGGTGGCAGAAGTACCACAGCAGAGCACCTGCCTTTAGTAGCCTTTAGTGTTCTAAGCAGGAAGCACTGGGAAGAGAAACAGTTGACTAGAGACCTAAGGCCCACCCTCAGTCTTCCTGGATCCTATAAACCCTGAGTTTCTTGATCACCTTCAAGGGAGAGAGAGACAGTCCCCTAAACACCTGAGGCCAGATGTCCAGCCAGCAATGCTGGATAGGGGCTGGGGCACATTATAGAAGGAAATGTCCTATTGCTTACTCCTGAAGGTTCTGGACCAATTTGTAGCAGGGATAGAAAGATTAGATAGATAGATAGATGATCAGTAGCACCATCTTAATGTATTCATTTGCTTATTTAACACATGAATTGAACTCATTTTATATACTCAGTGCTCAGCTGGGTCATGAACAGAACCCAGTCTACCCTCAAGAAGCTCATCGTCTACAGGATGAGAAATGCTCCAGAAGAGGAGCACCTCAGTGTCCCCCTCTTCTCCCAGATGAAACTGCTGGGAGCTGCCCCCAGTGATATGGCAGCAAGTGTAGCTTCCCCAAGTCAGAACTTGAAGCAGTGTGTCCTAGAGGCCTTGAAGTTACAGTTTTGCCTGAACTGTGTGCAGTGGCCCCAGCATGGCCTGGGGTAAACTGCTGTCTGGGAATTAGCCACGCAACTTCTTGAACAGCTGCCGAGAGTTGTCTGAGAAGAGTCATTTCATTCTGGGGGCATAAGCCTCTGTGGTCACAGCCACAGCTAAGCTGCAGGACATTCTTCTCGTTCATTCCTTCAATAAACATTTGTCCTAGGCTCCGCAGAAACAGTGGTGAATAAAACAGACATAGTTCTTACCCTCGTGCAGGCTGTACTCTGGAGGAGGAGACTGTTATTCACAAACACAAATGAACCGCATAGACTAAAAGGTTCTTTAGCTATAAAGGAAAGGAACATTGTGAAGCAAGAATGCTGGACCTGGGGCAGGAGCGGTCAGGCTTCTGAGAAAGTGACCTGGCACTGAGCTCTAAAGGATGAGTGGGTGTCACATGACCAAAGAGGAGGAAAATGGTTCTGGGTCTGGGCTATAGCAAGTGCAAAGGCCCTGTGTTTGGAGGAAATGGAGAGTATTTGAGGGCCTGAAAGATGACTGTGGCTCTGGAGCCAGTGAGCAAGAAAGACATTTCCTGAAGAGGATGGAGTGATGGGGAGTGTGCTTTATTGACAGGAGGAGGCAGAAAAACAGTATGTTCTTTGCTTTGCTTTGCCTGACAGATAAAAGTGACATATATTTAAGGGGAAAAGGAAAGAGATCCATAGTGGCTGATCTGTTTCATCCCAGATTATGACATCTTTCCCCAAAAATGTCTTCTTCTAAGTGAACGACATCATCATCCATCCATCTACTGTCCCAAACCAAGAACCCATAACTCATTCTTTCTTCTCTTGATCCCCACCTCTTATCAACCATTATTTGGCTGTCAATTCCTTTCGCTTGTATTATTTCAATCCATCCGCTCCTCTCCAGCCACGATGTCAGCGCCATGGTTCACGTCACCACCAACTCTTATCTCAGAGTCTACAGCAGCAACAGATAAACAATATTGTGATTGCCTTTCCTGCCTCCAGTCTTTCTACCCCAACGTCCATTCATTCTCCTATGCTGTACCTAGAGTGATTTTTCTAAAGCATTAATCTATCCTTCTATTCAAAATCTGTAGTGTTTTATCATTGCTCCAGTGTAAAGTCCAAACTCCTTAACATGGCTCTTAACTTCCCTTATGATCTGTCTCTGGTTACTACTACTCTACTACTCTCCCCTCCTGCCACAATAAACTACTTATCTTGTGCTGGTTCCTTTTCTTCCAGTCTGTAGCCATCCTCCCCACTACTGCTGTAAGCAATCAATCTTTCTTTATCACGTCTCTGACCATGGTATTTTCTAGATTAAGACTAATCTGGGGTTCCTTTTCACTTCAGTATTACATTTAATCCCCTTAGCATGGCAGAAAAGACTCCTTAGGATATGACCCCTACCTTTTCCTTCAGCTTTATATCCTACTACTTTCTCCCTTCCCTCTAATTCTTGCCCCTTATGTCCCTATGACATTGAATTGCTTGTGGTTCCAAATATATACCCTGTTATTTCATGGCTCAATATATTCACATAAATTACCTTTGCCTGATTGTTTTTGTTTTCTTATTTGCTGCTTGAACTCTTTGTTACTCCTTAAAACACTATTCAGATTTTGAATATGAGAACCTAGAATATAACATCAATCCAAACTGTCAATCAAGTATGAGAATAAAGACTTTAATTTGTACTGATTCAAAAACTTATTTTCCATATACTCTTTTTGAAAAATGTACCTGAGATATATTCCAACAGAGTGAAGGTGAAAACCAAGAAAAAGGAAGTTATAGAATAAAGAAAAAGTAAAACAAACTAAGAATTACATAGAAGACAGCTGTGCAGCTGACTTAGAATGAAATTAGTTCAGATGAGCAAAGGAACTCAATGGTTCCAAGAAGGATGTCTTCAGAAAAATAAAAAAAGATTCTGCACAATGGGCAGAATAAGTAAGAATCTGGAAACTATTTGTGAAATAACAAAATTGTGTGTTGTCTTCATAACAAGAAAAAAAACTTACATAGAAACTCCCAGAAAATTTTAAAAAACAAAGCAAAAAAACCCCAAGAAAGTGAAATTAAAGAAAAATAAAATGTAGCATGGTTTCAAGCAAGTTCTGAGAAGATAAAACAGTTTTTAAAAAATGTACACCATGCAAACACTGACCAAAAGAAAGCTGGTGCAGTGATACTAATATCAGACAAATAGGCTGACAAAAGAGAAAAAAAGAGGTTATAAAAAGCACATCTTTGTGCTTCTAAACGCTAGAAACATTCTCCCTCAAGTGATATGGGGTCCATACAAGAAGGTAAATGGGATGAGGGCATTTGTGTAATGCTAACACCTAAAACTGTGCCTGAGATAGAGCAGGAGTCAACTATTTATTTAATGAGCATCTTTGAACCAATATAAGAAGGAAATGTACTCCTGACACTGCCTGGCTTAGCAGAGTCCAAAATTTATAAATTGTAATCATATAAATGCTGTTTACTGTTCTGTTACCATTGGGAATCAACATGTAGACCTAACAGAGAGGACTAAAGGATGGCTACAGAGAAGAATGTAAATGTTATTAACCTTGGCAGTGAAAAACCACAGGTATGTTTGGCCAAAGTTAGGAGACAGAGGCAGAGAAAAGTGGGGCTGTTAATATCCTTATCTGGGGGAGTCAAAATATGCAGTCTAGAAGTGATAGAACTAGAGATTTAAAGGTGACATTTGAAGTCACAAAGGTGCCTGGGACTAGGAGCACCCTGGAACTGTTATGACACTTCTCTCCATTATGGACAACCCCTAAGTGATCTTACCAAGTCTTGAGGATTAAAACATCATCTATACACTGACAACATGTAGCTCCAGCTGGATGAACTCCCAAATTATACTCAACTGTCTAGTCAACATTTCTCCCTGGATGTCTACTGAACTCCTAATTTTTCTACTCGGCCAAGCTCATTCTCCCCGCAGTCTTTCCTAACTCCATAAACTCAATGCTATCCTTCAGGTTGCTGAGGCCAAAATCTTTGGACAGGTCTCTGATTTGTGTTTTTCTCTCACATCCCACGTCTGGCTCATCAGCAGATTCTTGTAGGCTCTAACCTTCAAAAATATATTGGGAACCCAGCACTTCCCACCTCACCACACAGTGCTGGTCTACGCCATGTTATTTCTCACCTGATCTCCTTGCGCCTGCCCTTACTCCATCCTGCCACATATTCTCAACGCAGCAGCCAGAGTGATCCCTTTAAAATGTAAGCACGATCACGTCATTTCAAAACCCTTCCCACTTCAAAAACCACAGTTTCACTCAAAGTCAAAGTCTTTCCCTCAAGGTTCTAAATAACCAGACCCCGGGATCCCTCTAACTTTGTCTCCGGATCGCTCCCTTCATCGCTCCGGTTTAGCCAGCCAGGCCTCCTTGCTACTGCTCAAACACACAGAGGAAATCCCAGCCTCAGGGCCTTTGAACTTGTTATTTCTATTATCTAGGATGTGCAGCCCTCAACTATCCACATGGTTCCCTTGCCCACTTCCCTCTGGTCTCTGATCAAATGCCACCTTATTTTGGAGGCATTCCTTGACTATCTCATCTAAAGTAGAAACTCCCACCCACCACCACCTCCCAGCCATAGCCTTAGCTTGCTTTCTTTTCTTTCTTAGCGCTTCTCATCATCTGACGTACCATAAATCTGCTTTTTCATTTATTAGCCCCCTTTGCTAGAATATATGCTCCATAATGGCAGAAACACCATCTTTTTTTTTATTACTGATGCATCTCTAAGCTTAGAACAGTGCCTCATACATCAAAAGTGCTCAAGAAATGTTTCTGAAACAATGAAATAAAAATAACAATGAAATTATTAAAAAATATGAAGAAGAAGGTTAGAGAAGAATTGAGGATAGTACCTAAATGAGTTAAGTCCTCGTTCTCAAAGCAGGAAGTCAACAGATAATGTCTAAATCTTACTCACAGAAATATACAACAAATACATTAAAACCACAACAATTAGAAGTGGTTGCCTTTAGAGTAGAGGAGATATTCTTGCTATTCTTCTAAGTCACTCTGTACTACTTCATGTTTTCTCATGTACATTCTAGTACTGATTAAATTTTTAATTTAATTTTTGTACTGCCTTCTCTGAATCTCTTCCAAACAAATTTAGTTATGCCCTTCTCTGTAGTACTTCTGAACCTATGTTATTGTTCCTCTGTACTATTATTTAGGCAGAACAAATCAGTGACTCTCGTCAGACCATCTTTGAGTAACTTTCTAATCTCTTTCACCATCTGTAAAGTGGGGATAATAATGTTATCTATCTTATGATGCTATTGTTTAAATAGATAATCCATGTAAGACACATAAAATAGGATCTAGTGTGTATTAAATATGCAATAAAAATTAGCTATTATTAATTTCTTTATCTCTCTGTATTGTATTTGTTATATATCTAGACTGAAAATTCCTAGAAGTCAGGAACCATTTCAAATTTACCATTATAAGTTCATAGTTTACAGTATGAGCTCTATGAATATTAGCTATTTTATTATGTGGGTCACTCTATAATGTATTTGACACATATCCAAACCATAAACTTTTTGAGGGCAGAGAATAGTGTATTTCATGTATCAAGCAAAATATATGAATTATACTTTCATTCACTGCACAATTGATTGTGATTCAATGACTGAGTATGTAACCCAAGTATGTCTCTGAGTCCACATAACCCAGTCTAAGCCTGACAGTTCATTTAAAGAAATTCTCTTGAAACAATAAAGTAATTAAAAGCACTTCAAATCTGTATGCAATCTCTGGGTGAAATACTATAAGACAAAGTGAAGAGTTCAAGCACAGCAAACATCTAAAATTTCTTCTTTCCCCATCTCTGCTCTTCCTAAAATCTCCACATCAGCAGAAACTCCCTGAAACTCACCCACTCTCAACTTCTACTTTCAACCCCAAAATTTCCCAAATTTTTGTACACTTAAACATCTTTCCACCCTCTCCAATATATTACAGCTCTTTACTCTGTGAATGGTAATAATAGCAAACGATTACATAGAATTACAGTAGGCCAGGCACTGTTTCAGCTTCTTTACATTTATCAACTCACTTAATCTTCAAAATCATGTAAGGTAAATGGTGTTATTATACCCCACTTATGAGAACATAGAGATAGAAAGAAGTTAGTTGCCCAAGGTCACCCAGCTAGTAAGTGGTGAAAGTGGGCTTTGACTCTATTCTGTCTGACTCCAGACCTTGTGTTCCTAATGACTGCATTATCTGTTCTATGAGACTCTCAGGTTTCTTTCATATTCTCTATCATATGCCCATTACGTAAGTTTTCCACAACAAAGGAGAGCCCAAGAGCTGCCTCTACAAGCAATGACCATTCCCTGTTAGAAACCAGGGGCAAGAAGGAAAATTGCAAACACTCATAATAAAAATTTTTCCTGAAAAAATAGTAATAATTTTTGCCCTAGTATAAATAAGAGGAACAAAATGCATGAAAGGAAAATATGTTACTACAAACTGTAGGAAGGTGCAAACTGAACAAAAGTCCTAAATATCTCTGGACTAGGGGACCCCAAGTCACCAGCATTACAGTCTTCCTTGGAGGACCATGATAGGCAACTGCCATTGTCCACATGCAAGTTCCCTCAAGCACCTTTTAGAATTATACATTAGCTACATACTAATGTCTCAGGGACCTCTTGTCTTCAGACATAGCTGCATTCTCTTCAATTCTTTGTGGCCAGCAGCATTTGGGCAGCCCTCAAGTTTCCCATTCACTGGGGTACATGTCTTGTGTACTTCTCTTACTTTGAGTATGGGCAGAACCTGTGCATGGGATGAGAGGTAACTCCCATCATTAGGTTACATTATATGGCAAAGGTGAGGGTATTTTGCAGATATAATTAAGGTCCCTCAGCAATTGACTTTGAGTTAATCAAAAGGGAGATTATCCTGAGAGTGCCTGGCCTAATTAGGTAATCTCTTAAAAGAGAGTCTCCTGCTGGCTTTGAAAAAGCAAACAACCATGTGAGAACTGTCTGGGGGGCAGGGGGTGAGGGGAGACAGGGCAAGGACTTGATGGCAGCCTGTAAGTGCTGGTCCCTAGTCACCAGCCAGCAAGAAAATAGGGACTTTAGTCCTACAACCACAACAACTGAATTCTGCCAACAACTGGAGAACTTGGAGGAGAACCCCAAGCCTTATATGCAATCACAGTCTTGGCTGACACCTTGACTTCAGCCTGGTGAGACCCTGGTCAGAGGACGCAACTCAGGAAACACTGAGATAGTAAATTTGTGTTGCTTTAAGCCACTAAGTTTGTGGTGATTTGTTACAAAACTATAGAAAATCAATACATACTACAATGTCAATGGCAGTGTCCAGTAGGGAGTTGTGGGCACTAGGTACAGTTGTCTGTGTGAATAGTCACTGGACCCTACAGTGTCACAGCTCAGGGAACCCCAGCCCAGGAGGCAGCAGAGGCGACTTTATGAGGGGAATGCGAACCCAGGTACAGGGGTGCTGTGTGTCCCTGAAGGAGGGCTTGGCACCCAGTGACTTAGACAGGGTATGGGCTAGGTTTACCAAGCACTTTGCAGAAATGAGAATGAAAAGAAGGAAATTCAGGTGCAGAGCAGGATCTTGACATGTTACCAAGCCAGCAGATTGGATGGAGGCTGGGATAGAAGGGCAGAAATCACAATAAAAGAAAATTGTCCTCATGCTTAGTTGGCATGAGCTCTAGAGTAAGACCTGGGTTCAAACCCCTCATCTCATCTCTTAGTCTGTGCTCTTGAACAAGTGACCTGAACCAAAGGTTCATCTTCTCTAAAATGGGTTTCAAAATACCTCCATCACCAGGCTGCTGTGAGAATTAAGAGAACAGGTTTAAACAGCCTAGTACAAAGCCAGGTACAGAACAGATACCCAATATGTGGTGGTTATTACTATATGATAATAAAATATTATAATATTTATTAGTTTTCTACAGCTATGCAACAAATTACCACAAATTTAGTGGTTTAAAGTAACACCTTATAGTTGGGCCATTTCCCCCAAAAGCAGAACACATAAATCAGGCTCACTTGGGAAGAGTAGTCCCAGCCCAGGCAATGGCAATACTTTCCTTAGAGATGATTCTGGCCCTCCATGTAGGCGTAATGGAGGTGGGGGTGGGCGTGGAAGGGGCACAAACATGAAAGGGGAGGGAGGGGAGGCCAGATTAGTCCTCATCAAAAACAGCTGTCAGAAAAAGTCCCAGGAACAGAGAACAGAGCCTGAGTCAGAGCCAAACACCTCTCCCCGCCTTTCCACTCTGGATTTGAAGCTGTGTATCTTGCCGTTTAATGGAGCTCCCTGATCAAGTAGCACTGACTCCTCAGCAGACAGATATTATTTCTGTACATCATTAAGTTCACTGTTATTTGTAATTCTGTAACACTGGAGGTTAACAGAGCCTCTCCCAGTGCTGGTTTCCTTGCCAGAGTGAACATTCCTGGGTAGTCTGTGTACTTGCTCAGGACTTGCATCTTCCTCCTAAGGACTTATACACCTTCACTTAAATATTCTTCACAGGTCTGGGGAATGGGGAATACTCAGAGAGGGGATACACCAGCCTGGTTCCAAGTACTAGTGTCTCCTTAAGTATCACTGAAGTAACTATGACACCCACCATGGTGTTCAGCACAAAAGACACCTAATCAACTCACCTGTCCCCGCCCTGCAATGTACATTGCCTGAACCAAGAGTACCTACTTGCCAGTGCTCTGACATTCACCTTGTCATTCCTGGGGCTCCCATCAAGCCTGGGAGACACTTGGAGCAAGAAGGCCTGATCATCCCTCTCTCATGGTTAAGTTCATAAGTCTGATTAGTGATGGGATTTGAGAGTAAGCCAGGACTCTGATTCCTTGTCCAGCCTGCTTTCCACCCCACTGCACTTTCTATCATGAATCTGTGGTCACAGCCATCTATTTTCATCCTCACCTTGGGTAACCTGTTCCTGTCACACAGTGCAAGATATCAATGTGCAAACCACAGAAGTCTCTCAAGTGCTGCAGAAGCTCTGGGCAGGAGTTGATCAGAGAAGTTTGCTTTTCTATCCCTTTCCCGAAGTCAGGGCCAGTGCTGTGAGCATGCAGCCTGTGCAATCACACAGGCCCCTGTGCTCGAGGGGGTCCCCCGTTTGCTTTACTGCTCTGCTGTCATCCTCTTGAAATTCTTAATAATTTTTAAACAAGCAACCACATATTTTCATTTTGGGTTGATCCCCAGCAATTATGTCACTGGTTCTGCCTGCAATAAAGATACAAGGAGCTTTAACATACATTTGCAAATTTGAGGGAGAATCCAAATCTATTTTCTTATTGGCTAATCAAACCCCAGGCATTTATTATAATTTAGTGTCATATCAGCATTACCCTCAATAAAACTAGGTTGACTTTGTTGGCCTGCAGACTGAAAAAAAAAGAAGAAGGTGTTTGTAGGAATGGCATGTAAAACATCACAGGATGGCCTACCATCCCAGGAAGATTCTTGAAAACTCCTCTCTGTCCTCCCCATCCACCTCCATCTTGGACTCTACTCTGCCACCACACCCCCTTCTCCACTGGAGTCATGTCATTGACAACGTTCCCTTGAAATCTCCTCCAATATATCTTGGCATGGTAGATCTTTCCCTCATCTCCTAATGCTCATCTGTGTTTGTTAAATATTATTTGGCACACAGGAACCTCTTCAAAAAGAGAGACTTGGATTGCAGGGCATGGACAGTGGGCTTGTGAGTTATGCAGGAATGAGGCTGTGCCGGGGCTTCCCTCTCTCCTGATCCCTCCCCCACGCACATCACACCATGACACAGACAGGGACACAAATGTGTGCAGACAGAAAAGTACAAAAGCCATAAAATCCTTTATAAAGAAGGCCTGGTAACTCAGCTAGACTTAACAGCTTGGATTCTGAAGGAGGCCAGAACTGAGGCTGTTGAGTTCCCCTTCTTGTTTGCTAAGCTTGTCTCCTTGGCACTACAACCAGAGCCTTCACCAAGAAACTCTAGCACTGGCCAGGATCTGGTAGCACAGTGATCTCTAAATGGTTGATGCTCAAAAGTCTCCAGTGTGAAAAAGTAAAATAGTCAATTGAAGAGCATACCTCTCTAGCCAGGGTTCTGCTGTCCTCACATTGTTTAATGAGCATAACTTCTGATACCACAGCACTTTTCTAGGACCTACATGGAAGATGGGTAGATTTCTGACTGAGAATAAGACAACCACACTCTCCCACTCGCAGAATAAATGTTTCTGATCTTGACAAGGACAATCACATGTATATGAACAGTACTTCCTGTTTCTCAAGACCCTTGCTAACCCAGCCTCTTTGTGATCTTCTTGCCACCCTTGAGAGAGAAGCAGGGCAACTGTTATCCCCATTTTACAGAAGAGGCAGCTGAGTCTGAACAACACTCATGCTGTGCAGGCAGCAAACACAGCCTTACCTGTGTGGCAGCACCTTCAAAGCCATAATCCTGGCTTCTGTTTAAAGATTGAGTTCTTATGGCAAAGTATAAACAATGAGAAGTCGTTTTCCTTAGACTATGGGAACATTGGCAATCACTTCCTATTTCCCCCTAACTTTGGGCACAGGCCTGCCTCAACGACTCCATCCATTCTCTGACTCGACACTGTTGCTGGGAAAGACGCAATGGCTAGGTAAGACAATTAATTTGCTAACGGGAGAAAGGAATCTTTAAGGCTGGAGAAAAAGAGATTGGAAAGGGAGGCAGAGCCTGGAAGAGCAGAGAGAGGCACTGATTGAAAAGAAAAGGGGAAAATTATCCCAATTCTAGCACTGCTGGAAAATGGGAAAGTTATTGCTGCACAAAGACCCTTTCGAACCGCCTGCCTTCCAAAATTTCTACTGCACTCTCTGCAGTTACTTGTGTATGGCAGAAGCAGCATCTTTGTATTATATGAACAGTCTGCTTCATAATCAAATACCATCTGTCGCTACATCTGAACTTGTTTTCAACATCTGTGCGTTCTGGTCTTAACAAAGCTTTAAAAACTAATTCAAAAACTTTCACAGATCACTGACTAAATATGTACATTGACCATCTTTCCACACTGGTTTGCAATGTTTCTTCTATAGGTGCCTCCCTCTGCTCGAGAAGAGTGAAGACATATACACTTGGAGGCTTTATTAAGCTTATTTCATAATGGCCTTGGGTAGCCAAGTGCAAGAGAGGGACACTTGCTTATGCACCGAGAGGACCCATCATATTCTTTCTTGGTGCCAATACGGTCCCTTTCTGCCAATGAGAAACCTGTAAGTTGATCAGCTACCATACCCCAATTACTCAAAATGACACTACAGATAAAACGGCAACCAAGGGGAGAATCAACTGTATGGCTCATACGCAGCTAAAGTGTGTTTGAACAAATGGTGAAGTAAAACCATGAGAGCTCTCGGGAGAATAAGGACGCTGTTACTTTGCACATGCTTCAGAAATGTGAAGTACATCTTTACAGAACTTTTGGCCAACCCCCTGGCAGATGTTGACCAGTTTTGCTTATGTATACATCAGTTGCAGAACACTAAAACAGAGATTGGAAATTTTAATTTAGTCAAGGCAGTTGGGCTAAAATGATGGCTTTTGTTGAAACCATTAAATAGAGCTGCCTAATGAAGTACAGTACAGGGCTGGCAAACAGAGCCCTGATGGGAGGCTGCGGCTTCCAAGCAGGAGAGAGAGAAGGCATCGGCCACGCGGGTCTCAGAATGCAGGCAGCATGGTGTCCTCGAACAGAGCACAAGGGCTTGGGGTGGTGGGGGAAGAAAGGATTGGGGGGTAGGAAACGTGAGCAGAGGGCTGTCTGTATAGAACACTGATGCTGGTGGAATCTTAGTGGGGTGTGTGTGCGTGTGTGTGTTTTGGGGCAAATGAGGGTTTTATTTTGGAAACATTCCCTTTTAAGTTTCAGCTGCACATTTGCAAGGACTCAGGGGCCAAGAGGGAAGTGTGGTGCAGTGAGCAGGTGCACGGCCCCTTGAAGTTGGGAGCACAGAGAAGGGAGGGTGAGAAAGTTGCAAGGCAGGGGAGCTCGGGGGAGGGGTGGGAGGCTGCCCGGTTAATGAGTCTGGTGATTGACTCTGCTGGTCAGTGCACTTGGCCTTCATCAGCTGCTTGATGGCGGGTAGCCATTAGGTGTGCCGGGGCTGTTCTTCCTTCCACACTCAGGGTCAACTGAGGCAAAGCAAAGATAACCGCAGTATTTATAAAAACCCACTTTAGTGTGATGGGGATGACTGACAATTATTTAGAGGACTAGACATTGACTTCTTGCACAGTGTTGAATCTATTAAAGAGCATGAGACTTGGTGCGTATCTTTCTATTGTTTTCCTGTTTTAGTGGGAATTTTTATCATATGACCACTTAATACCCTAGTACTCATGTATGTTTAAAAAAATACAAACAATACTACATAGTGAAGATGACTACTATTATTAAGGCATAATTATCTATAGTATATAAATAAGTGAAATTGTATTCAGTAAACACCTATTATTGGCCAGGTATTACTGAAAACAGAGGGAGATTCAGCTCTTGTTATCTTGCAGGAAAAATGGGATGAGACAGTGGTTGATTTTCATCAAGTGACTGCTTATTTTGAAAACTACCAAAGGAATTTGCTAATAACTGTTTGAAATTACTGTCTGAGATCAAGTGGATGTTGGCATATTTTTTCCAAGCTGGCTTATATATATAGACATGGCCCTAGGCACCAAACAAACAAGAACACATATGCATACAAAAAATGTTATTGCTGTTTAGTATTGGGGATGTATATATATCATGGTGGTATTTGTTGTCTGTCAGGGAAAGGATCAGACTCCTAACTCTTCAAGTGAACCTGGCAAAAGCCCAGGATTAAACCCTGAACGTTGTGTATTCTAGGAAAGATTCCCAGCTTCTTCAGGGATGAGCTCCCCTTTATGACCTCCAGCATCCTGTGACATTCATTCTGGACACAGATGATGCTTAATGGACACAGGCGTCATGGACCCCTTGAAATCATTCAGTAAACTCAGAATGCCCTGGACCCCAAAGCTGGCAACCACTGTTGCAGGATACTGAAAGTTCTAACATCTACTTTTAATTCTAATTGGCTCTAGATCCTTCATAATTATAGAGATATATTAATCCCACACAGTGAAAAAAGCAAGAGTCAATTCTATTTGGTTAAGAAATATTCATGATCCACTTAGGTAAATATTGGAATAAGGTTGAATTTCTCTAAAACATATTCACTGACAGCCTGGGAGAGATGACCAAGAGAGTTCTGGGTGGGACAGGGAAATCAGCATGGCATCAAATATTTGCTAAAATATTTATATTCTAGCTCTCAAAAATGGGTTTTTCCCCCACCTACACAATTGAGATTTGTCTATAAAATTTTTCCCACTGATCCTGTTAAGTATTCAGACCCACCTCAAAATGAAGAAGGTTCTAGGAGGTAGGGGTAAAGGAAACATCCAATTAGATGTTGTATAATTTTTGTATCAACTAAAGGGAGAACAGCAGATGCAATTTTGAAAGCCAAATTATTGGGAAGAGCATGAGAAGAAAATTCAGGACTCAGTTGACATTGATGGTCACCCCGGTGTACAGTTTCCTGTTCATTTCTTTTTCCTACGATATAGTGTCAGTAAATGCCATTGCTCTTAAAGGCTTGCCAGTATTTCTGTGAGTGTTTCTCCATCTTTTCTGCTGGGGGCTTGCTATCACTTGGCAATTTGTAAGCACATTGGGCTGAAGCATGGTATACACATTGTCAGTCCAGATGCGATTTTCTGTTGCAATTACCAGAAATGAAATCAAAGAAGCTGCTTGGGATTTTAATTTATAGGGATGTTGGTGAAGGAGGCATATTTGTACTGCTATTTTCTTGCTGCACATTTTTACTGTTAATTTTATTAGTCTTTATCTCAGATTAACCTCATATTAGAAAAGCCCAAGTTCAAACACACTCCAAAAAAATCAAGGTAGGTTTCATTTTAGAATGCATCTTTGTTATCACACAGATGTGGTTTAAATATGATTTTTACTGGTAGAAGTTGAGGGCAGAACATATACCCTCTTCCCAGGAATAAGGTCTTTGGCTTTCCTACAATGACTCTCCTCATTCCCGTGCAGTGCTATTTTTCTCCACGTTTCTTTAGGTTCTCTGCATTGGCTAGTTGGTGGGCAGAGACCACTTCTGCAGAAACCATTCTGTGCCAGGCCTCATGCAATGTCACCCATCCATTGAGTCATCGGCACGTTGGCTCTATCAATGTGCTGATGCAGCAACAGCTCTTGACTGGACAGTCAAGTTTCTTTAACAATTAGCTAAACAGATTTTTCAACTGAATTAACCAAATCCACTGATTCCTATGACTCTGTAGACTTGAAGACACACGATTTAAGTCATGCTGAATAAATATTACAGAATGAAATAGGAAGAAGGGTATTGCTAGAGCCACCACTAGCTTAGTAAAGACTCTTGGCTTAGAGGAAGGAAAATTTTTTGTTGACTTCAAAGAAGTGGACCATGTCACAGATTTTTCAGTTTCTCCCAGAAACTCAGTTTCTCTCAACCTAAGGATGAAAAACCCCAGGCAAAAGGATAGCAGTTGACTTCTGAGGGAGCTTGGCACATAGCACAGTAAACATCGATTGGATAAACAAGGAGCCCCAAGAAAGGGACTGTGGAATTAGGTAGCGCTATTAGCACCATGGGTCCTACCAAGACAAGAGCTGTCATGTTCTCAGCCGTGTGGTCTGACTAGGTCCCCACATTGAAATATTTACAACAAAGGATTAGGGTCCCGCTTGAATTCCTGGAAACTCTTAGTGGTCTGGTCTCAAGGGTACTCTTCCACCAGGGATTTATTCAATCCTGCACTGTTTTACAATTTTCTACTTCCTCCATTCTATTTTTCAGAAAAAAAGAGAGAAAAAGAAGAAAGGAAAAACAGAAGAATGAAGGAAGAGAGGGAGGGAGGGAAGAAAGGATGAGAGAGGGAAAAGAAAGAAAAATTAGCAACTCTGTACATATTCAGGAACCTCCACTTCCTTCCTGATTTCACAGACGGCTCCTCCAATCACCTTGTTCTCTGACATGCTGAGCTGAAAGGCATTTGAGGAGTAGCAGAAAGAGAAAAACCTTGGCATTGCTGACAAGACACACTGCAGCATCTGGGGTGCTCCTCCGAGACTTGTGGCCAGGCTAACCTGGCCTCACTTTGCTGAGCTTGCAAAACCTGGAGGATGAGGTCACATTTGGCCATGATTATAAATAGACATCAGTGACAACTAAAACCAAGAGGGAGCTTTGCCTCTGATTCACAGGCTGACATCTCTGAACAAAGGAATGGGGTATGCATCATTATCTAGAAATCTCAAGAAGAGCCAAACACTCTGGAAGGAAATTTTTGTGCCCTTCCTTTCTTGCTTCCCCTGAAGTCCTTTGATCTTATAAAGATATTCCTTGGAGTCCAATATCAAGATAAGAAAGGATTCTGAGTAATTCTCTATCGCCTGGGATTCCCTAAGAAAATGTATTCAGCATTGCCTTACAGTGAAAGCAATCATAATACATCTCCAAGTTGCACAATGACTTTATCATAGGAGCAACTTTGTATAATACATTATCTATTCAACAGTGACACCTAGCATGGTAGTCTACATTCCCTACTGTCCTCAGAGTTACTCATACTACACGTCACTCATCATCTTCCAAGGGCCCAGCCTTAGCTAACAACTTAGCAGGACTGAACGAGAGTCAAATAGCCTCTGTCGCTTCCAGCACAGCCTGTAAGAACCAGGGTCCAACCATCTGCAGTGCCTGTTCATAGACAACTCAGCAGAGGTATTTGTCTTCCAAATCACAAAGAGAATTCACACGGGGAGCCAAGGTTCCTCCATTTTATGGAGTGGCGGGATCGGCTGCCTGGGAGTCATCCTTCCTTTTCCCCAGAAGCACAAGCTGCTGCTGCTCCCCGAGACTCTGAACTCTCCTTCACCTGAACAGCAGTGTCAACCCGCATTGGCGAGAAAACAGGAGCCCAGGCCCTGATTCCCAACATTAATAACAGTATCTGGGCAAAGTTTGTTCAATCAGAAAATGCAAGTGAAACTCTAAAATATTGCCATCTGGACTAGGGAGAGATGTCATCTTTCAGACTACGCATAGCATCAGTGTTTTTCTTTTCACAAATTTAGCACTCTGCCCCTCCCCCGCTGCCTCCCGCTGCCTCCCGCTTCACCCTCGCCACAGCTCTGTCATTTGAGAAGCGCTGTCTTCACTTTTCTTCGTATTTAATTTTTCATATCATTTGCAGGACAGATCACATATTTGTTGTGATTTATTTAATAGCCCTCTCTCCTCTGACTTGGGAGAAGGCTATCACCTTCCCCTCCTGCTCTGGGAGAATGTGCTAAGTCCACAGTTTGTGATTTTTGTCACAATCCATGTGCTTAAACAGTCAGGGGAGACTGTCTTGAGATTCTGCAGGTCCCCAAGGCTGCCTTCTGCCCATCATCTGGCCACTCAGGATTAATTATAAGACGAGGCAGGGCGAACCTGGGCTGAGGACCTCACTGAGAATAGGAAACTCATTTATTCCTTCTTCTTTATTCCCTAAGAATGAAGGTATTTGGATTTGCTAAATAAAATGTGTATAACAGTGTTAAGGGTTTGCCCTAACATGCTGGGGACATGTAAATAGTAGAAAATGAAACTTCTCTGCCATTGCATTTAGTCATAATGGGTCAGGTCTGTAGTAGGTATTGGCTCCATCTCCAAAATGGCAGAGCATTCATCTTTAGAGAGAGACGGACACAGAGAGACACAGACACAAAGAGAGAGAAGAAAAAAGAAAAATACACAAAAACCCAAACTATTAATGTAGGTCAGTTGTCTATTAAAATCTGTTTCAGTAAGAAATCTCAAGAAACCAAGAGGTGGGGGGAAACTATCATCTAGATGTCAGCAAATATTTACAAGACTTGGTCATGTGCAGAGTCCTGCTGACGAAGCAAAAAGGATAAGCCTCAATCTGTCTCTTATTATAGAAGACCCAGGTGATGCTCATTACAAGCTAGCAGAAAAGACAAGGGACCAAGACAAGCTGTTTTCGTTATAGGTGTTACCTTCCACTCTCCTCATGATTGGACAGGCACATGTTTTAGCCCTCTTACTGTGTGAAGGCAAAATCCATGCATCACCCTAACCAAATGGTAGGGACCAGCAGGAATTGGATTCCCAGTGGATTAATAGACAGGTGGTCACCTGCAATGTCTTACCAGGTGGCCAGGCAACTCTCTGTGATCCTAGGCAGGAGTGGCCATGGGAGAGCACTCAGCAATTCTATCCACGACGGCTCCTGTCCTTTCAGGGCACCACCTCCTCTGTCGGCAGCTATCAAATGACTGATGTGCCCCACAGTCCCCTCATGGTTACATACATATAACAGTATTTTGGGGCCAAGACTGCACCATGATGTGCAAACTCCAGGCTTCTCTGTATTCCTCACACTTGGGTTTGTAATCCATTTTAAGCCCTTGACCTAGATGGCCCCCCAGGCTTCCTGTTACTAGTCCCCAGTTTGGCTTCTCTGTGGCTTATACTCCTCAGCTGTGCTCCTTTCTGCCAAGTGATTAGAAGCAGAATCTCAGTATCTTGAGGTTTCCTTTTGTCCTGTTGCTTAGGGTCCTCCCACTTCATTTCTCCAGAATCCATGTGAGGTACACAAAAATCAACCCACTACTGACTATATGGTCTTGGGCAAGTTGCCTAACCAGTCAATGCCTCCTTTTTTCCTTTCTCTAAAATGGAGAAAATACTGGCCCCTTTTCTACCTACACCAGAGGATTTTGTGATGCTCAAATGAGATAAAATTATTTGAATGCATAGCAAAACTGTAGAGTGTTTTACAAATGCAAGGTGTGACTCGTATCACATACTCTCGTTATGACATTGAGAGTATCCTTTGACATCTGTGAGTCCTTTTTTTTTTTTTGCCCACCTATCAAGGCAGAAATTTGCTTTGAGATCTTGCGCAAAAGATACTGTCGTACTACAAATTACCATGATCTAATTAGGCCTCCCTCCATAAATCTGTCAATTGAAAGCCATTCAGGCCTGCTCAGCCCAGCCCTTGATTTAAACTGCTCCAGGAGTCTAGCTGAAGATACGTCCAGGACAGAATCCAACACAATATTCTAGTCTCCTCCCACTGCTCCCCTGAGGATGGGCTGTTCACCAATTTTGGCCACAATAACAGTTATGTGGAAGAGAGATTCATTATAGTTTGGGCATAGATCTTAACCAGTGCCCATGCAACCTCATGACAACATTATTTAGCATTCAGATTGGATGTGAGCTCTTATTGGGAAAAGAATATTGCTAAAGATTAGCCTTGCTGGGCCCTTGAAGCAAAGAGAGACAGATAGGAAAGATGCATATTTTCTCTATTGAACTGACAGGTGTATCCAGCATCCCCTAAGTATGATGAATATTTTGCAATGACATATAAAACAAAACTATGGTTTTTAAAAAATGCTGGTGCTGGCCAAATCAAATAATATTCATTCCTGGTTGTTCTGGTTGAAGAAGATAAAAAAGAGGTTTGGAAAATCCAAAGCAGTGGGTAATCCAAAAGTCATTTATACTGGGCTTTAGAACGTGTGTTTATATTTATCTTTGATGACGTGCGTCTCTGAGGTTCTGGGCATCTATACTTAACAATGTAGCAGCACCCCCTGTGTCCTCCCTTGGGAAAATCCAAGAAGCAGAAAAACTGCTCCATCTTTCTCCTTCTCACCCCCTTCCCCGCTGCTGTGTTTTATGCTTTCCACTCCTTGCCCCACCACCCCAAAACATACACCCAACACCCCCACCTTAATATCTTTCTGCACTTCATTCCAGGCTGTTTGGGATTCAAAGAACTGCTCTGTGTGCAAAGCAAACAGAAAGAGGTGGAATATCAACAAAGCATTATTAAACAGCTAATGGACTTATATTCTCTGGAGGGGCTGATTCTGGACTGGGAGAACCCAACTCAACACACACAAACTTACCAAGATGTTCTTCCCATAACTTTCCTCTCCAAGTTGGAGCAGGGCAGGGAAGGATGTAGAATGATCACGTAACAGATGAAGATGTGGTGTGAAAATCCCAGGAGAGGATCAGGTGATTTTATCAGGGATTGAGAGAGGAATCAGCACTTCGTGCAGCTGCAAAGGGGCAGGGGGAAAGGGGTGATGTCACAGCCCCTGGAAAGGCCTGGGCTGGCAGCCCTTGGTTCTAATCAGCTTGCACCAACGTGAAGATTCCAGTATTTGTCTAGTGCTGAGGGATGAGGCGATTAGGGAGGAGGAGGGCAGGGAGAAATGAAAACAGAAGGATCAGAGGAAAGAAGGAGGACAGAAGGGGGAGAGGAATTAGCCAATAAAGGGCCATTTCAGCTTCCCCTTTCACGCGGGTTCAGATTAATGGGGGAGGCGCGCGCCCACACACATCAAGGAGCGCACAGAACCAGGCTTTTCAAGCAGAGCCTCACAGGAAGGAAAGTCGGAGGAAACCTGAGCAGGGGCTTGAAGCCGTACTGAGGAAAGGGGTCAAATTAATGTTTTCAAAATAAAAAAGGCTGAGAAGAGAACAGTGAACGGGGTGGCCCTGGAGGTCAAACAGCACATTCAAGTGTTTTATTGTTGCTATCAAAAAGATGCTGGGAAAGGAAGAGGAAGAAGGAAAACCGCTTTCAAGTTTTGAGTCCCTTTTTTCTTTCCTCAAAAAGAGGCATTTGAGAGACCGAGCTGAGGATTATTTTCGTCTATTTTGGGAGACGATGCTGGTGTCATTGGACTCCAACCAGCCAGGGAGTGAAGAGGCAAGCAGCCGAGTTTCAGCCTGGATTTCTGAGGCTGCAAGTGGTGGTGATGTGAGTGTGGGAGCCAGGCGACAGGAGCAGGGATGCGCGCAAGGGGGAGCGCCCCGCCTGGCACCCCGATGCACTGACCAAGATGCAAGCGGAATTGTCATTTTTTGGCTGATGCCTTCAGCTCTCTCCAGCCTCAAGAGGAAAAAAAAAAATCCCTTCCCAAAGAACGCTCTGGACTCAATGCCAACCTGAGACAGCTGCTGATGTTGAACGACAACATCAAGGACCCACTGTCCCTTCCTGCCCCCCTTCCTCCTCCACCACCACAGAAAGAACTGTGAAAAGACTAAGAGTTGGTGGACAGCCAACAAGAACTAAAGAACTTGCAGCTGGTAAAACCACCTGTGCCTTGTCAAATTCCAGCCAAAACAATCCCTTCCCCAGAGTCTCCCGTTAAGGAGAAGGGGAGAAAATCTGATAATAAGATGAGAGAATCAAGGGAGTGGAAAGTGAGTGTGGCGGCTCCTGACCATGCACTGAGCCAGTTGGGGAAGAGAACATTGGGAAATTGTGCCAATGGAGGTCAAAAATGCGGCACTGTGTTCATGAGAGAGAAAGAGCAACAACTGCATGCAACCAGGCCAGGCAGTCCAAGCACCAAACGCAGCTTTCCTGATGGGCAGTGCTTTGAAGCACCAGGGCTGACGTCTGGATCTGCATGGCAAATGGTGTCAGGAGGGTTGCGTGAGTTCGAACACTGGGTGTCCATGGGAACATTCCAGAAAGGGCCCCCTCACCCTTTCCAGTTGCAAAACCCAAAACCGTCCCGTGGTTACGCACTCCCCGATTGCATTGCTTATCTGTAACGCAGTCTACCGTGGGTTTCCTTCTCTTGCAGCTGCATTTCTTTTCCTTCGCCTCCTTTCCAGAAACGATGCTGCCATACGTTTAGTTATTATCCTTCTAGCTGCAGTGTTTAAAAGTAATCACCCATTCATCTGCAGCGCCAACAAATGCTGCTTCTAAAATTAGAACGTTCTCCTTGTCCTTTGAAGATTGGCTGAATCTCTAATGTTATCACTGGCCAGGTAATGTTGGCGTGAACCAGAGTTGAATTTTTGCTGACATCCCCAGCTGAAATCCACAGCACAGTTGATAGCCATTAAAGCTTAGTAAGCCATTCCCTGTGTTAAAACTTCATTTCCAAAGTATTTATTTATTTAACTGATGACTGCCACCCCCTGTCTGGGTTTTTCTCTAAAGCTTCCAAGAGAATGCTGTGATCAGAAGGATGGTGAGAATAAATAATGGTCAGTATCCACCGTAAACACCAAAAGCAATATCCTGCCATTTATCACGGGAAAGAGTGGTGCAATCGGTGATCATAGAAAAAGAGGGCTTCTTTCCCTAGTACTAAAATCTTCAGTTTTAATTACAAAAGTAAATCTTCATTATAACAAATCCTACTAATACGTGTTTATTAAAAGCACCCCTCCTCAACAAAACTTTTGTGGTATGCCTCCCCAAAATGGATAACTTCAATCTAATAATGAAGGGAACACCAAATAGACCCAAATGGAGGGATATTCTATAAAATAACTGGCCTGCATTCCACCAAGAATGTCAAGACCAAGAAAGACACAGAAAGGCTGAGGAGCTGTTCCAGATGAAATGAGACTAAAGAGCCATGCCCACTAAATGAAATGCATGATCCCAGACCAAGAGAAAAAAAAAAAGATATAAAAGAATGCCTGGGAAATTTGATGAAATTTGAATCAGGATTCTGCAATAGTACTAACGTTCAGTTTCCTCATTTTAGTATTTTATTGTCATTATGTAAGAGAATGTCTTTGTTCTTAGCAAACAAACAATTGAGATATTAAGAGGTAAAGTGACACGGATATCACAACTTACTCTCAAATGGTTGAGAAAGAAAAGATAGTATGTGTGCATCTATGAACATATGTATAGAGAGAAAAAAGGACAACTCAGTGGGGCAAATTGGAAACAGTTAACTCGGGTAAACCAGTATGTAGGAAGTCCTTGTACTGTTCTTACAACTTTTCTTTAAGTCTGAAAGAATATTAAAAAATAAAACCTCCTCCAATTCTCTGCCTCAGAGATAACATAACCATTTACATATTTGCAGTTCAATGCATATTTCTGTGGTAGGCAGTTTCTAAAATGGTATCAAATGCCTCCAACCTCCTGGTATTCACGCCGATACCCTCCCCTTGTATGTGGGCTGAAGCTAGTGACTAGAATAGAGCAGGTCCTCGGACAACATCTTCTTGTTCAAAGTTTCAAAGTTGTTTCGTTTTAACGTTAATGGGGAAAAAAAAAAAAGATTCTGTCCGGGGCCCCGGACTGTGTGGAGTTTGCACATTCTCCCTGCGTCTGCGTGGGTTTTCTCTGGGTACTCCGGTGTCCTCCCACATCCCAAAGTTGTGCAGATTAGGCGAACTGGCGTGTCTACTTGGTCCCAGTGTGACGGGGTGTGGGTTTGTATGAGCACACCCTGTGATGGGATGGCTCCTGTCCAGGGCTGGTTCCTGCTGCGTGCCCTAAGTTGCTGGGAAAGGCTCTGGCCCACTCTTGACCTTGAACTGGAATAAGTGAGTTGGAAAATGAATGAATGAATGAATACAAATTATTGTCAAATAAAAATTTGTCAAGTCTGTGATAATCATACAAATGCATGACAATAAATGATACAGTAGGAAGGCACTCAGCAAGCTGCCCTATTTGTGATTGTTGGTTTTTTTAACTGCATTGTGGTAGGAGGTGCTCCTGACAATTTTTGATTTGCAAACATTGATTCCTTGATTTAACCCACCACCACTACGACCACCATCACTCACTGATTCACCAAAACTTGGGTAAATAATTACCTTACTTGTTTTTATTAATCTTTCTTAAATGGATGTATAGCTCACATTTATTATTGTAAGTGTTTTGGTCTTTATTTAGAAGTTTGGTGATGTTTTTGTGACCAGAAATATGCTGTAGGAACTTGACTCTTGTTTGTATCAATTAGCTGATGGTAAAATTGGTTTCATTATATGTTGTTTCGCTTAAAGTCATAGTTTCCAAGAACCTATCAGTGACGTTAAGTGAGGACTTAGTGTACTGTAAAAGTGATGGATGTCACTTCCAAGATTAGGTTATAAAAGGCTGTGACATCCATCTGCTTGCACTCTCTCTGGGGCTCTTCTCACTTGTTCACTCTGAGGGAAACTGGCTTCCATGTGGCAAGCTGCCTTACGGAGAACCCAAGGAATTGTGGACTACCTCTAGCAAACAGCCATCAAGAAACTGAGGGTCTCAGTGCAACAGCAGACAAGGAACTAGATCCCGCCAACAACAACATGAGTGAGCCTGGAAGCTGATCCTTGAGATGCCTACAGCCCCAGCCATACCTTTATGGCAACCCTGTGAGAGACCCTGAGCCAGAAGACCTAATTAAGTTATACGAGGAACCCTGACCCACAGAAACTGTGCGATGATAACTTTTTGTTGTTTTAAGACACTATGTCTTAGGGAAATTTTAAAATATCTATTAGTAATAGACAACTAATACATTCTCCAACTTTCTTTACTTCTTTTTTTTATTTTTTTTCTTTTCTTGGGGATACTTTTCTTAACAGTATCATGGACATTGTATATAGCACCATCTCATTATTTTTAATAGGGGGATTATTAGATATTGTTCAGATTGTGCATTGCAAAGGAGCAGCTGGCAGAGGAGGGCGATGGGGATTAAAATCCAGTCCATGCCCCATTCACAAAATTGTGCTTCCTGGCATGTGCTTTGTTCACCCAGAGGAGGTGGTATATTTTTCTAATTTACACAAAGGTGGCCTCTGGGATAGAAGCAGCCCTGTTAACAGTTATGTAATATTCCAATTATGGTACAAATGTAACATAATTTATTTAACCAATCTGATCTTGCTGATCATTGAGACTACTTCCTGTACTGTTATTGCAAACAACCCTGCAATAAGCAGCCTCCTAGTATATAGATCTTTGTATTACTGTACAAACATTTATGTAGGAAATATTCCAAAATAGGATTCCTAGACCATACATTGTGTCCATCTTTAATTTTTATAGATCCTGACAAATTAACCTTGCTAAAAGTTTTCACCTGTTTATACTCCTAGCAAGTAAAAGAAGTTGCTTATTTCCTTATCACCTCACCAACACTGGATGAGATCAATCTTTTAAATATTTGCTGATCTGATAAGTGAAAAATTTTATCTCACAGTTTTATAGATCATTTGTAACAAACCAAATATTTCTAACTTTCTCTTCTCTGAGTCAGGACAATTTCATTGTTATACTGAGTCAGTCTTTTTCCTCAAATATTCAGGCAACTTTGAATAAATCTGTTAGAGATCAGGGAATCATACTCTACCCAACCAACGTCCATTCACTCAGTCCTATCTCTTGTGTGAAATGTGAGCAGGAGAAATAGAATGCCCAGGGAGTGTAGTTAAGTGTAAGGTTTCAGCAAAGGTCTTCTAGCGTTTGACTTTCTGATTACAAGTCTCAAAAATCTTGTTGACTCTTTACCAGATTTGCTTATTTAGCCACCATCCCCCCTTTGCAAATAAGATCACTTTCATTCAACTATTTTCATGTAGGTTGTGTGAGCAGAACCAAATGCTAGTGAGAATACCAAGGTTTAGGACCTGCAGCATTATAAGTCTTGCCCTTTTACTAGGCATATGTGTTACTTAGTCCATATCCTCTGAGAAGCAGACACCAAGATGAGATTACAGGTGCAAGAATTTTATTAGGAAAAAGGCCTATAGTAGAAAATGGTCAGGGAAATGGCAAAGCTGGAAGAGCTGCCAGTGATGCAAGCCTGACCCAAGGGAAGGAGAGGAAAATAGTTTGGGTAGAAGCATCCTAGGCTGCCATGCCGTCTAAGAATAGTTCAGCAAGACCTCAGAGGGTCCTCAGAGCAAAGTCAGCCATCAGAGGAGTATAGTGTCTCCCAGGGTCCAACCTATCTCAGTATCCCTGCCACACTCAGTCATTGGCTGGGAGAAGCCTGTGGGAAGAGTGGGGATGGATTGTGGTGATGGATTTCAGAGCACAGCAGCCAGGGTCTTTGATCGATTACACTCCCTAAGGTTGGAGGCCACACTAAGCTCATCACCAAGGCCACTACCACACATTAGCAACAAACTAATCTGCAGACAGAGCCTCAGTAGAATCATAAAAATAGAAAATAGAGAATTTGTGCTTCATTTTTGGTTTCTTGTTTCCACAATTCCCATACAGCTACTTACCTTACTCCCAAATAATGAAAGGAAGCATTTCTGTTTGGTTAATGATTACGTAACTTTACTGAGTCCCATGGGGTAGAAGATGAAGACCTGTAAAACAGAGATATAGCTGGAATTCTGTACGTAAGAAACAAAGAAATAAACAGGAATTGGGAGGGGGTGGAAAAGAGCAAAGAAGAGAGAAGAAAGGAGGCCAGAGAGAAAGAGGGGAGAGCAGCATGGCAGTAACTGAGAAATCCTCAGAGGCAGGTGGCCAGGGAGAAATTCCCAATGGAAGGCTGGATGAAGAATATTGAAAAATAAGAATGTCTAGTCATCAGAATAAGCATTATTTTTCTGCAAAACATCAGCAATCAGATATAGAAATTGCCAATCTCCTACTAGGTTTTTAAGTGTTAGATTTGGGGGCGGGGGGGTTAAATGCTAGTGCCTCTCTAAACGTGTATCTTAGATACTATGTTTGAGTTATTTCTACTTGGTCTCCAGGAACATCTTTTTATGTTGAACTCTAAGGAACAATCTAATGTTTTTGATTGAATTCGAATTTATTTTTCTCAAATATTCTTTTAGAGGCTCATAAGCTAGAACTTGGAGATATCTCATGCTATTCAAACACTGTCATAATTATTCAATCTGTGTATGTGTTTGTGCTGGTCAAATCTTTGCCTTACTTTTTAGATTGTAATCTCTTTAGGAACATCTTTAAGAATGTAAATATTTTCTATAGCCCTGCATTTCTCATAACAGGATCTCTATTTGATTACGATCATGATGTTTGAATCCTGTAAGTCTGCATACAAAAGTAAAATATTTTATACACACATTAATACAAATACTGCATGCTTCCCCTTATCTATTTCCTCCATCACGTCTTTGCTGCATTTGATACTATTGATCAATCACTTATCAAGGGTCCCTTCTCCCTGGGCTTTCATTGTGTTAACATCTTGTCTCTCCTCCTAGCTTCCTGCCTCCTCTTTCTCCCTATCTTTGGCTTTCTGTCTCTCTTAATTTTGGATATCACACATCAGTCTTTCTAAAGGCTTCCATTTCATCATTCCATTATCACCCCTAACCTAATCTCCTACTTATATCCCCAAATCTTACTGAGCCCTGGCCCTGTATTTCCAGCTTCTTCTAGGATATCTCCTCTAAAATATTCCACCATCACTGCTAATTCCATATGGTCCAAAGCATTCTCTTGCCACCACGCATCACCTTCCCATTCATCAATAGCATGACGCTGTCTTCCATGCGCTCAGAGGAAACTTTGATGATAACTTTGAATTCTTCCCGTTTATTCCTCTTCCCACATCTGACTGCTTTACCAAATCACATTTCTCTTTTCTTTGTGAAACAGTATATCAGCTGCCTGTCCGACCCCAGGTTCTTCAGCTTACTGTGGTTGTGTTGTGGATTGAAGTAAAAATTGGCTCAAATCCCCTTTCACCATGTAGGAGGAAATTTGGGCTGTCTCCCAATGTTTCCAGAGTTTTCTGCAGATCTTACATTTCAGCTAGTCATTCTGGTCCTTATTGGCTGCTTCTGATGAATTTTCAATCTCCCTCATAGTTTACCTTGTGTGGCTGTTCACATTTTATACCCCGTGTGGACCCCCAAATGCAAAATGGCTTTTTCCTTATTTTACCCCAACACCTCTCACCCAACAAAGCTACTATGGTCTTTGTACCTGACTCTCCTATAGTACCAGACTCTACTGAAGATTTCAGTTGTGAGGACAAGGGGCTCATTTGATTGCCCTCAGAGCAGATAGCAAAACTAAATATTTAACTTCTCCATTTTTGAGTTGTGTATTCATTCATGTCATCAGGGAATATTCACTAACCTTTCTTTATATGAGGGCTCTAGCCCCCATGATATTTCTGAGTTTTCTCTCTCATCTAATCTCCTATCTTCTTCTCAGCCTTCTTTCTCACCATCAACCGCCAAAATTCCTACTCATTTTTTATGCAGATAAAGTGGGACCAACTGTTGAGGACTCTCAAAACAATTCAGCTATCATGCTATGTCACAACATTGAGACCTTCTTACAAATAGGCTCCACATTTGAGTCATATTTGTAATTTTTATGGTGCTGACCAAATGACTACCATATAGTAGGCTCTCAATAAATGGTTAATAAATTTAATTTGGGCTGGGTAATTCCCTTTTGAAGTGGAATTTTTTTTTTTTACATTGTAATTTGTCTTTCAATGCAAATGACTAAACCGTGAAAACTCATTCCAAGAGGTAGGCCAAACTTGGAAAGGTTCAAAAATCTATACTATATATGATACCAAATAATCTGTTGGATTGATTTTTGACATTAAAATAATCAATTCTTTGGAAACTATATAGTAGAAAGTTTTTATTTATTAGTTCACTAGATACTCATTAGGCTCCATCTGTGTATAAAGGCCTAAGCTAGGAGCTTTGTGGAATCCAAAGGTAATTCACACATGGTCCTCTCAGATACCTGCAATCTATAGGGTGACAAGGATTCAAATAGTTATGATATAAGGTAAATGTACAGCACACAGGTGGTTGTATTCTCTCAGTTGATATGAGAATGGTCTGCTTGCCTGATTAAAACTTCCAGTTATTGGGGCAAGACAGTAGTTGTGGTGACCATTCTTTCCACTAGAGCCCTGTGTTGACATTGACATGTCATCATCAGGGGCTTATATAAAGTTAATGATTTTGCTTTATTTATATTTTTTCTTGAAAAGATTTCAATTTTAAATATCTCTACAGAGAAAATAGGATTTTGACTTAGATTTCACATTTCTATGCTTTTCTGAAAGTTATCATTTTTTTCTATCAACACACTGACACACTACTTCTACCCACTGAGGGGATCAGAGAGGGCTCTGAAATTCAGTCAGATGCATCATGGCTCCTCATAGGCTACCAACTTCATGATCTCAACTAACCAGACCTGACCACCTCCAAGTGAGAAAGGGCCATTTGGTTGAACCCCAGCCAAATCCTGAAATCCCCTCTGTAATGCCCTTGCTAAGTGACTTGCACCTGTGACTGGATACCTACAATGAAAAGACCTCACTACTTCTTGAGGCTACCCATTCTAGTGTCACACATCTCTCTTAAAAATGTCTTCCCTTGTAGTGTGTGAAAATCTGTCTCTAAGTATCTTCATCCAGGGGTCCCAGTTCTATCCCTTGGAGTCATCTAGAACAAATTGAATCACTCTTCCATATGACAAATACTGTATTTGAAGATAACTAGAACGTTCCTTCCTTGAGTCTTCTATTCTCCAGACTAAAAATCTTCTGTGCCTTCAACAACACTTCACTGGACTTGGTTTGGAGTCCTTTTTCTAGCCTGCCCACCTTCTTTGCTTCATACTATGCATACTATGCTTCATTCATTTCTTTTTTAAAGTATAGCATCCAGAACACATATCCCGGTGTGTTCTAAATACTATAGAATAAGACAAGACAAGCATCTCCATAATTTTAAACATGAGCTATTAATACCTCTTAAGAGCATATTGCTTTTTTGGGGTCATTCACAATTTTTTTTTATATATTGAGCTTTACATTAGTCAAAAATTTTAACTCTTTTTCACATATGCTATGGCTAAGCCAAATATACTTTCCATATGGTAAGAGCTTGATAAATGTTAGCTATCATTATTAGTAGTTATCCTTGTTGTGACAATAAATTTGATAAGTATGCTCTCTACAAGTTTATTTAAACCATTGACTTAAACTTTAAAAAATAAATCAAAGAATGGTTTCAGGTAGAGTCCATGGCATACTTCTAACAACCCTCTCTTCCAAGTAACATCAACCCAGTACTTAAAAGTCTTGGGAGACATTCAACTGCTTACAAATCTACCCTTTGTCTTTAGGAAACCAAACTTTCCTCAGTTTCCCTTAGTTCTAGATATGACGAGGTCCCCTGGAACACAAATATCACTCACTGGTTTTGCTTCCCCTTCATCTGCAGATCCTCCCAGCCCAGCAGAACCACATGCCCTCTCTTCCTCCCTTCACTTGCACTTTGCACTCTGAGTACAATTTTTCTGCATCTCCCCAATGGTTGTCTCCTCCTTGCTAGTGTATATGTCCCTTCAGTCAGTTTTTGCCATCTACCAGGCATTATTGCCAATTCCACTGGGTGTGATTGCTTTTGGTGAGCACAGCTACCATCCCTGCTGGCTTCCCTTGCTTCTGCCAGGAACCACTATCATCTTCCATGGGCCGTGGTGCTCTCCCATAAAGCACTGTTCCTGCTTTTGCCTGCTCTTGTCCAACACACTGTTGCTTACACTAGAGTCCTCGATTTGCCAAAGTGGGCTATGGTTGGTGGTAGACTTGGGGAGACCAATTTTCTCATGCTTTTGAGCTACAGTTTGTTCGAAGGACCCAGTGCAGTGCTGCTGCTTGAGCCTGGTATCTTAATAAAGTTTGGTGCATACTATGGTTTGAATGTGTTCCCTCCAAAATTCAGGTGTTGAAACTTAATGTTATGGTATTAAGAGGTGGGACCTTTAAGAGGTGATTAGGCCATGAGGGCTCCTCCCTCATGAATGGGATTTAGACCCTTATAAAAGAGGCTTCACAAAGTATTTGTATACTTTGCCCTTTTGCCTTCAGCGGTGTAAGGACACAGTGCTCCTCCCCTCCAGAAGATGCAGCAACAAGGTGCCGTCTTGGAAGTAGAGAGCAGGCCTCACCAAACAACCGAACCTGCTGGCACCTTGATCTTGGACTTCCCAGTCTCCAGAACTGTAAGAAATAAATTTCTATTCTTTATAAATTACCCAATCTCAGGTATTTTGTTATAGCAGCACAAACAGACTAAGACTAATTTTTTTTTAAAAATTTTTTTCAGTTCACATGTATAACCTTTCTCCCAGGGACCAAACATAAGCTCCTGTGGCTAGACCAGGAAGTAGGTCAGATTTGCTCTTCCCCTTCAACCATAAGACTTTGTTTTCTTGCCAAGTTCATACTGGTTCCCTCTTCTCTTTGGATAAATTCTCTCTCAGAAGATGACTCAGTCTATCTCCAACATTGATCAGGCAACCAAAGCTTGAACCTCAAACTTACCCTCCACTCGTGACCCCTACTAGACACACACACATAAACACATACACACACCCCTACTCTTTCTGTGTGTGTCTCATGAAAAACTTTGTCTATATTGCCTTGTTTCAATCTTCACAACAATCCTTGTATAGAGGCAGATATTACAATCCCTATTTTATAAATGAGAACACTAAGATTCTAAAAGTTTACATAACCTGCCTAAGGCCACATATAAGAAGACACTGACAGAACTATGATTTTAATCTGTGCTTTTAATTGCCATATTATTCTCCCTCCCTCCATCCAGGGTCTTCTTTCTCCATCTTATCCTCAAATATCAAGTAATGAGGCACCATATCCGATACCTCCATTGCCAAACCCATATCCACTAATGTAATTTGCCTGTCAAAGACAGACACGGGATTATTCCAGTATGACTTGTTCTTTATGAACACACCCTGGTTCTTGGTGCACATAACTGTCTTTCTTAGGAAATTCCCAAGGACAAACTATTACAGTATCATACTGTCAAACTCACTGTTCTACAGTTTCCCTCATCTATATTTCTATTTCTTTTCAAGTTAGGACGAAACTTGCTCACATGTGGTCTTCTGATGCCTTTCATTCCTCTCAATTCCTCAAAGACCTCAGACTATGCTATAATGACCAAATTTAAGAGTTCTATCATGACCTGGAATCTAATTTTTCTTAGCAATAAATTCTTTCTCTATTTATATACCTGAAGAGAATCTGTACTTTCTATGTTCAAGTTATTGAAATCAGATACATGTTAGATACCCATGCTACATATCATGCTAGGTTAAGGGGGTACAGGATCCAGACATTGCAGTCCCTGATATCAAGGGGCCCACAGTCTAGTGCAGGAGTCAGGCATGTAAAAACTTAGTAGTAATCGGTGTGATTAAGATAGAAACAAAGCTGATGGGCATAGAAGAGGGCTCTGAGAAGACTTGAGGGTTAATTATAGCCTGAGCAGTCAGGGTAGGTTAAACATGGCTAAAGTTTACTATGTAAGGTCCAGAAGGATGACTAGAAATTAGCCAGGTAAAACTTTAAATGGAGAAAAGGCAGAAAGAACAGCAGTTATTACAATTATTAGTGCAAATCATATTCCTCAGATACCACAGCTGACAAATTCTTCTCCACAAGAGCTTCCATGGACTCTCTCCTACTATCACATTTATTACAAACTACTCAGCCTAACCTTCAAGATTTCCACTAGTTTCATTCACAGATTCATCCAACCGAGGAGTTGAATTTATTTACTGAGTACCCACTATGAGCCAGGCACTGTTCTAGGCACTAAAAATACAGCAGGAAACAACAGAGAAAACCTCACCTCAAACTTACTCTCAACTTGTACCTGTGGCGCTTACCTGCTGGTAGAGAGACAGACAACGAACAAATAAATAAGGAAAATACATAGAAAACTAGATATGTGGAGAAAAGAACACAGGAGAAGATGATTCAAGAAATGCCTGGCAGAGGTAGAGAGGTGGCCAAGGAAGACCTCCCTGAGAAGACGTCATTTAAACAAAGACCTAAAGGAGATAAAGGTCTATGAGGGGACGATCACTTGAGACCAAGATCAGAGAGGGAAGACATTGCAAGGACTTTGGTTTCATTCTGAGCAAGGTGGGAATTATTGCAGGGTTTTGAGCAGAGTAGTGATGTGACCCAGTATGTCCTTGTGGGGTCATTCTGGCCACAGAGTTATAACTAGCCTGAGAAGGTGGTGAGGGCAGAAAGAAGAGGAATAGATAGGAGGCATCTGGACTAACCCACGTGACAGAGAACAGGGTGTGGACCAAGGTGGTAAGATGATGGTGGTGTAAAATAATATATTTTGGGTATAATTTTTAAGGGAGAACTGGAAATATTTGCTTATGAATTCAATATGGAACATCGGGGGAGGCGGAGAGAGGAAGAAAGAGAGAGAGGGGAGTCATGGGTGACTCCAAAATGTTTGGTCTGAGCAAGAAGTTTGGAGTTGTCATTGACTAAAATGGGGAAGACTGTTGAAGAAATAGGTTTGGGGGTGGGGGAGGTCATTTTAAGCCTGAGATGCCTATTAGATATGCAAGTGGAGATGTCAAGTAGGCAGTTGGATATAGGAGTTCTAGGGAGAGTTCTGGGCTAGACATATAAATTTGAAAGTGTATTACTTTGCTTGGGCTGCCATAACAAAATACCATCAACTATGCAGCATTAACAATAGAAATTTATTTTCTCACAGTTCTGGAGGCTAGAAGTCCAAGATCAAAAAGTTGGCAGGTTTGGTTTCTCTTGAGTCTAGCAAGCAGCCCGCCTTCTCACCGTGCCCTCGCATGGTCATTTCTCTGTGCACACACATCCCTGGTGTCTCTTTGTGTGTTCAAATTTCTTCCTATTATAAGGACACCAGTCAGATTGGAATACAGGCCCCCCTAACACCCTCATTTTAACTTAATCACCTTTTTAAAGACCCTACCTCCAAATACACTCTCATTGGGAGTTAGGGCTTCAACATACGAATCTGGGAAGGAAAGAGACACAATTGAGCCCATTACAGGGAGTCATCAGCTTATTGGAAAAGATTAGATAAATTCATTACGGCAGAGAACACAGGAAAGAGAGAAGGAGTCTGCAGATGGAGCTGTGGTGCTCTTCACTGTTTAGCAGTCAGGGAGATAAACAGGAACCAGCAAAGGAGAATGAGGAGTGGCCAGCGAGTTGGAGGAAATCGGGAAACGTCTGGTATCCTAAGAGCCTACTGAAGGGGATGCTTCAGAAAAGAGGAAGTCAGAGGATATCATCTGCATGGTTAGATGCTTCTGAGAGACAAGGAAGATGAGGACTGAGACGTGGCCATTGAATTTAGAAACATGGACATCATTAGCAACCTTGATGAAAGCAGTTTTGGTGGTTTGGTGGAGAAGAAAGGGAGACTGGAGTGAAGTGAGAATTGAAGAGGAATTGTGACATTGGATTTCCCTAACTCTATTGAGTGTTGCCATAAAAGAAAACAGAGAAACAGAGAAGAAGCTAAAGGGCAGTAAGAGGTCAAGGCAGGGATTTTTTTGGAGATGGGAAAGAAATAGCAATGGTTGTATGCTAATGGGGTTGATACAGTAGAAAGTAAGAATCGGATTATGCAGAGTGATGTCCTTGAGTGGCAAGACTCAAGGCTGCTTGTAGTATCAGGCAGCAAAAGTGGAGGGGTTTGCTTTATCTAGGGACCTGGACATCAAAGGCAGAGCCCACAGGGCAAAGGCAGAGAGGAGGGTAGATGTGGTCGTAAAGTTTATGGAATTTCCCCTTCTCAGCACAATGAGAGGGGAGATATTGACTATTTGAGGAAAGAGAGGGTGTGAAATAGTCGTCTAGGCCAGAAAGAAAGTGAATGGACTAGGGAACTATGGTAGAATTGGCAGCCAACACTGAGAACAAACTTGAAGTTGGCCATCTGAATTTAAACCAAGGTCACTCATCATAGGGTATATTTTTCTCCAGCCATGTTCAACTAGGAAGGTGCAGGTGCCATGTAGATTAAGAGTTAAATTTAACCAGGTCTGGGGTTTTGTCAGACAAGTCTGATGAGGAGAGAAGGGTCAAGAGGATTAGAATGTTATATACGGAAGTTACTCTAATGATGGACCTTAGAATCTCAGCTAGGGAAGAAGAGAAACAAACAAGGACGTAAGTCAAGTGTATGACAATAAAATGGTGGTAGGATCAAGGGATATACATCCTGGTGGGGTAACTGGAATTGTTGGAGTCAGAGTACTCAAGGGAGAGAGCTAGAAAGATGGCTCTGTTGGTCAGAAAGCTCTTTTCTCATCTCTATCCTAAATGGCAGAATTCCAGAAGCAGGGGCTATGATTTTTACTTATTTTTCTAGTCCCAGAAGTATCTTTTAAAAAGTTCATATAACAGACATCTCTTGATGAGTGAACCATTATTGTGCTACCAATTTGACAATTCTTTTCAGAGGACAGCATGAGAATAGTGGACACTGCACTAACAGAAGAGTAAGAACATCTGGATTCAAGTCAAGACTTCGCCTCTCCCTCTCTGTGGGCTCATTTCTTAACCATTGTGAGTGTCATTTGGCCCATCTGTAAAATGAGGAAAATAATAACTGCCCTGTGGTTATTGTGAAGATCAAATGCAATAAGGTATGTGAAAGTGCTTTGTAAACTAAAAGGCTAATTAACAATAACCTGAAATAGCCGCAAGATCATGAATCACCCAGCAAAGGGAGAAACACAAGCCTCCAAGGACTTTTGAGGGGGACCTTTGCGCCCCTTCCAACCTGTATGACTAAGCCCAGTGTCATGCTTGTCGGACTCCAGGCTCTGTTTGCAGCTTTCTCATTTGCCCAGCCCCCCCTTTTTTGTGCTCCAAAGCCCTGTGTCCTATCAGAGAGGGATAGAGAGAGCAAGGATGGACAAGAGGAAAAACCAGAGAGGAATGGAGGAAAGCAGGACGAAATAACATTCTCCAAGTGCCTTTTGTGCACCAGGCATTTTGCAAAAATATCATTGAGCCCTTGCTCCACCACTATTCAGTGTTAGCCTCCTAGTTTATAGATGAGGAAAGAGACTCAGGAAGCTTCAGTTATTTGACCCAAATTACACAATCAGGAAATGATAGAACAGGAAATCAACCCCTTCTCTTTCTGAATTCAAAGCCCAGTGCTTTCCTAGTAAACCCTGGGTGTACAACTAATCCAAAGCAATCTTCTCTGCCCAAGAAAAATTATATTTTGGGGAGGGTTTTCTGGATTCAATCTCTCATTTATCTATGATGCTTAAGCTCCCAGAAAAAGAAGAGCATATAACCAAAGAAAAGAAGCATTTTAGAATACCAAAATTACTAAAATTCTTAGGGCAAGGAGTTATTCACACCAAAGTGAAAATGACTAAGGCTTTGAAAGTGGGTTGTCTTAAAAGCCCTTCTTAGCTTCTCAATGGCTCAGAACTTCTCCACTAAGAGGTTTATGGAAACATGATATGGGGGGAACTGTACTAGCAGCTCAGACTCATGTTATCAGGGCATCTCAGTGTTGAATAGTCGTTGGTCTACAAATCTATTCCTGAATAAGCATTCCCCCCCCCAAAATATAATGGCTTAGAACTATAATTTGTTACTATTTCTCCTGGTTCCTAGGGCTGACTGGGCTCTGCTGGGTGGTTCTTGCTTAGGATCTCTCCCTGCACTTATAGTCAAGTGTTGGCTGGGCTGCAGCCATCTGATGGCTCTGTGGGGCTGGACATCCAAAATGACCCCTACTCCTGACTGGCACTTGATGCTGACTGATGACCAGGAGTGCAGTTAGCACTGTGAATCAGGGTACCCACACGTGGTCCCTTCATGTGGCTAGGTCTTCCCACAATATGGTGGCTGGGTTCTAAGAGGGAGAATTCCAAGAGTGAATGGTCCAAGAAGTAGGAGACAGACACTGACTGCCAGGCCAGTTAAGGGCTATGCCTGAAACAGGCACAGCATTACTTCTGCTGTATTCTATTGGTCAAAGCAATCACACATCCCACGTAGATTCAAGAGAGTAGAGAAATAAAGTCCACTCTTTTGATGGAAAAGAGGCAAAATCACACTGCAGAAGAAAGTGAGAGATGGGAGATATTATTGCATTCACCTTTGGAAAATACAGCCTGCCACAGTCACTAACCCAATGACACACCCAAGTCAGACTGCCTTTACATCCATCTAACTCCTGGCCTTGGAGTTTGATCCAGCTTTTGCCAGCCGCTCTGCCTACATCTCATACTGTTTGCTTGCTATGCTGCAGTTACACAGTCTTCTCTCTTTTCTTTATTCCAACCTCAGAATTTTGGCTCTGCTGCACAAATCCCCTTCCCTCAGGTCTTCCCATGGGGGCCTCCCCCTTATCATTTAGGTTTTAGCTCATATATCACTGCTGGGAGACCTTCCCTGACTAACACATGACTCTTTCACATCCTCCCTAGCCTTTATGTGTTTCCTTTCTTATCTGCCATCTCTATCCCACTGCTAGCACACAAGTTCTGGGAGGATAGTGACTCTGTCTGTCTTGTCTACTGCTGCTGTATCCCCAGTGCCTACACTAATGTCCACGTATCCTGGTCATTCAGTACATTTTTGTTAAATGAATAAATGAATGAACAAAGGAATATCCCTGCCAAGTGGCAACCAATGATGACTAAGACCCCTCTTATGACAGGTATTCTGTACTAGTTCTCCAGGAGGCTACTTTATATTTGGACACATCTTAGACAATTCCTGCATGACGTTATAAATTTACCTAACTAGTCAAAACCTCCAGTATGTGTTGACTAATAAGACTGACTCAGGAGTTTTCAAGCTGTCCTCTACGTGCTTTAGCTCTGTGACTCTAGCCCCCAGGAAGAGGTAAGGGGAGACAAGGCAGAGAGGAAGAAGCTGGGGAGGTCACAGGACCCCACCATCATTTTACTCACAACAACAATCCTTTCATTTGTGTTATCTATTGGTGTTGGGTATAAGATTTAGTTTGAAAACCAGTTCCACTGCTAAAAATAAGACCAGATGATCTCTTCAGTTCTGTTCTATGCTCTATTCTTCGTGACGATAATTTTCAAAGTGCGGCCTTCCAACCCCTGGTATCAAAATCAACACATTGGACACGTTTGGAAAAGCAGATCCTCTGGTCCCTATTGAATTAAAATTTCTGGCCACATGACCAGGTAATCTATATTTTAACAAGCACCTCAGCGAATTTGTAGGTATGCCAAAGTTTGAGAATTACTGCTTTATGATGTGAGAACAATTTGATAAAATACAGAAATAATCTGTCATCCAAAGTAGAGCTTTTTCTTTGGGGATGACTTCTTGCAAAGAGGAAAGTCTTTTCCCATAATATACAGAATTTTTTGGAGGAGTAAGCATAGCTGGTAGACCTCAGGATATCCAGAATGTGTACTTTCTTTGCTAGAAGCCCTGATTATTCCCACTAATATCTCTCTGTAGCCTAGTGATTGAAGCTAATGCATATATATGTGTACAAACACACACACACACACACACACACAATGCCTGTGGCCAACATCACAGCCAACCTGCCACCTCCCTCAGCTGAGTCCTGCCAGTTAAGCACTTCTCAAGTGGTATAAGAGTAGGGCCCTTAAAATTCCAAGCATAAAACAGCTAATAAGAGTATCTTGTTTAACAAAGTAAGAAAAAAAAAAAGCAGAGACAAAAAAAAGCTGCAAAGTTTTCTTTGTGATCATTGTTTAACACTGTATGTAATTAAATATTAATGAAAGTATGCTACTTTCATTTTGTGAACAATTTAATTCAATTAAAAATAAATGGGTCTCCTTGGCTCAGTGGGCATACTGATATACAGAACAGCACTGCCCTTAACTCGGTTTCTGCTGTGTTTAAATCCAGCACCGAGCAAAGCTACTGAAATACAACCCCAGGCTAACTCGATTAACTCCTTAAGAGACAAGAGAGACCTCAGCCAGTCAACTGAACATAGTGCTCTGCAGCATCTAAGGGGTACAAAGCATAACATGTCTTAAAAAAAAAATATGTTTTTCAAGCATTTGCTATGTGGGATGAAAAGACATTTAAGACATTTCACAGAAGTCAAAACAGTGGTTATCTCAGGGGGCAGAGTAGGCATTGACTAGAAAGAAGCCGGAGGAAGCTGGAAACATTCTGAATCTTGATCTGCGGCTTGGTTAACAAATATACATATATACACACACACACCATATATATGGATGTGTATGTATAAACATACATTGAGCTGTACACTTAAGATTAGCTCACTTTACGCACTTGACTGCAAATGTTTTATACCTCAATGGGGGAGAAAGAGACATTTTTTCTGCCCTCAAGGACGTCACACTCTGTTATCATTAAGCACCATGGGCATCGGGAGATTCCCTGTTTACCAACTGGCTGGGAAGAGACATAAAAATACCTGAAGGCACTTATTTTGTGATAAAAATATACACAAATCTTAAAGCACCCTTACAAAGAAACCGACAAATAAGAAACAGTAAATTTTTGCTAAGTCGATACTCTGGGCCGTCTGCAGTGCAGAGGGCACCCTGGCTGTGGTGAGTTCTGAGCGTGGTTTCACAGGTGGGGAAGAGGATGGAGGAGACATGGCAGGGGGAACAGGAAAGTGGCAAAGGGGAGAAGTAAGGTGTCAGGGAATCAGCAGGCCCAGGGGCAAATCAACCCAATGTCAGGTCTGGGGCTGATGGGGGCGTCGCAGGGAGGGAGGTGGGAGGTGGGGCTGGCATGGTGGGGAGGGCCAGTGAGCAGGGGCCAGATGGCTTGTCTGGGCTCCAGGGACAGCTCTCAGGGGCCGTGGGCGCTCACAGGCCCTGGAGGTAATGGATCTGCGCCGCCACCGCGATAACTGGAGCTGCTCTTTCATTTCACCCACAAGAGCTGTTGTTTGGGAATGAACTCCGGGATTCCAGAGGCCACGTCTAATAATAACACTGTTATCAACGCTGCAAGGCTGAACCGAGCCTGAGTGTGCGTGTCTCTGGGTACCCAGGGGCCGGTGGCCAGCCCTGAAAGGAGAGCCGGGCCCTTGTGAATGGAGAGGAAAATGCCAATCTGTTGACAAAAAGTTTGCTGCTAAAAACGAAACCCGGGCCAACATTTTACAACCTGGACGCATTGTTAATGTGGTGGTTTATCTGGCAGGAATAGGAAGCTGTGTTTGAAAACAATGTATCCTTTTTAGATGCAAGGTCGGGGTCTGTGGGACCTCGGGGTTACCGCCAGCCCCCAGCCAGTCCCCCGCCAGCCCCCGACTGCCTGGGAGAGCAGCTTCACAGCCCGGGCCGCCAGGCTTCCTGACCGAGGTAGGCACACTTGGGGCCCACGGTGGCGGGAAGGTCCCATGCATACAGGCCTCACTGAGGCCTACCGGGGTCCCCCAGAAGCAGAGCAGGTTGAGAGGAGAGAGGATGCAGAAGTGCCTCTTTTAAAACTAGACTCAATGGGAAAGAAAACGCCAGGTGATAGAGAGCTAGCGTTGGGTGAGAGAGCAGACTCCAGCCCGGAGTAACTGTGTCACCTTGTACAAGAGATTTAACCTCCCAGATCTTCAGTTTACTCACGTGCAAAGGGGGGATGAGAATAATACCTACTACACAGGGCTACTGCATGAATTAAATGAGCTGGTGTGAGTGAAGCACTCAGCGGGGCTCCTGGTATCCAGCCAACACCCAGTAAAGGGCTTTTGCACTTGCTGCTTCCCCAGCCTAGAACACTCTTTTTTAGAAAGGCTTGTTCCCTTATCTCCTACGGGTCCCTTTCCTACTTTATTTTTCTCTATAGTGCTTACCCACCATCTAGCATCTTATGTCTTTTACTTTTTTACCTTACATGAGGGCTGTCCGGAAAGTATCCAGCCACATAATATGAAAAATTATACTAACAATGGCTAGATACTTTCCGGACAGCTCTCATATATCATCTGTCTCTCCCAAACCAGAGGGAAGCTCCGTAGGAAGAGTGATTTTGAGCTTTGTTTACTGCTGAATCCCCAGAACCTAGAATAGTATCCAGCATGTAATAGTTGTTCAATAAACATTGAATAAAGGGTAGAGGAAGAGGAGGAGGAGGAGGATCATAGCATAGAAAATCCTCACTTTACCCTCTGGTTTCAAATTTCATGAGGTCAGCAGTCTCTATGAAATTATAAGCATCTTGAGGCAGGAACTGTATCTTGTAAGTCTAGATTCTCCATAGCTAAGATGGGCAGATTTAGCAAACAAAAACACAGGACACCCTGGGCAAATTTCAATTTCAGATAAACAAAATTTTTTTGTATGAATACATCTAAAATATTGCATGAGACATACTTATACTAAAACATTATTCATTATTTATCTGAAATTAAAGTTTACTGGACATCCTGTATTTTATCTGGCAACTCTATCCATACTACTTCTGCAAAGTAAGTTCAAAATACCTAGTTGCTACATGAATAAATATATGCTCAACATCCAGAGAAATCAAAGCAAACCTAAATAAAATAGGAAGGTCAGGCCCAGTGGAATGCTGGTAATGTTTAACAACTGACTTTTCAGGGAGGAAAAAAAACCCCTTGATTTACAACATTTGCCAATTTCCATGGTGTACATACTCCCACCATGTCAAATTTCAGGCTACCAAGGAGACAGGACTGAATGTGAAGTTGGGAAGAGATGATCACAATCAGCTTTGGCAAGCCAGTAGGTTCCAGCTTTAGCCTAAAAGTCACAGGGTTAAAGAAATAGACAACAAATAAACAAGAAAAATGAAAAATAAAGATTTACACTATACCAATTTACACTATACCATACCTAGGCCTTGCTGGCCACTTCTTTATACAAATTATCTCAACTTTAAAATTCTGTGAGCTAGAAATTATAAACTCCATTAATTTTTCACCAGTGGGGATAGTAGGGCCAGAAAAAGTTTAAAAATTGTCTAGTTACACAGCTAGTAAATCAGCCCAAGTTCTTTCCCCAAAACCATTCTGCCTCTGCACCATTGGACATGGAAGCCAAATGGGCCTCACAGGTCAGAGGTCAGAGGTCAGCAGGTCAACCTGCCCATACCTCAGGAGAGAAAACTAAGGCAAGGAGTAAAAGGGTTAGCAAACTCCTGCCAGAGCTGGGATTAGAACCTGTACCACTTGGCTCCCACCTAGTGTGTGTGCGCGCATGTGGGGGGTGGGGGGGGTGGTATGTAGTTTGTATTAATAGAGAAATTCTCAAAGTGTGTTCTACTAACAGGAGGACCCTAAGAAATAAGCCTGGGCACCCCCAAATGGGTCAACATGGAGGAAGTATGCTGAATTGTTGTTTTTTTTTTTAATGCGTTGCAAATGTGGAGTAGGGTTTCTGCTTTCTTGACCTTACCCAGGTGATGTGAAAACTTAGACCAGAATAGAGAACACTTGTTCCAAAAAAGTGGCCAGGGCAGTGTTGGCAGCTACAGTGACTGGTGGGCGGCAGGGTGGGGGATGAGGAGAGGTTCTTGACCCACGATCAACCACGTTGACACACTAATTGAAACAAGAACCCAGCGCTCTACAACGGCTCCCTGCGTGAATCTCTGTTTACTCCTCCTCCTGGAGGGACCCCAGAGGACAGAGCCATGCATGAGAATCCGGTTGGGCCAACAACGGTGTGTGGCTGCAGGCAAGTCCCCTGACCACCCTCAAGTGTTTCCCCCGCTATAAAATAAAAATGGGACCTCTGGGGCCTTTTCCAGCAAAGCCATCTAGGATGTTCTCTCTTCACCCCCACTGTTTCCCTCCCTCCCTCCTCGCCCTCTGGTCTCCCTTCCTCATTAACTCCCTTTTTCCCTCATTTCTTAAAAATCCTCTCTTCCTTCTTTCCCTGCGCCCACCCCGGTCTCCCTGCTCACCCTGCCCGCACCCAGCCTTGCTCCCTCCGTCTCTCCCTCCCCCTCTCCCTGCCCTTGCCCTCCCACGCACGCGCACTCTCTGCTGGAACCAACCCTGGCCCTTACTCAGACACAAACTCTCCTAAGGAAAGAAGGAAAGAATGGAGGAAAGTCGGAGCGGACGCTGGCTCCACGGAGAGGCGGACCCACGCGGGAGCTCGCAGCCTCCGCCGTTACTCCACCGTTCACATATATTAGCTGTGCCCTTCTCTTTATCTGTTGAGCACTTTGCCAGCTATACAAACACAAGATTGTGCAGATTATCATAAGTATAAAAAAGAAAAGCATCTTAACTGAGCATTCCCAGAGGTAAGCCCCCTGAATGGGGGAACTCGAGCACCCCAGGGCCGCGCGCGTCCTCCAGGCCGGGCCGGTGCTGGCCCTTGCCCGTGGGCTCCGGTAGCGGGCAGCACAGAGCCCTGACAGGCAGGTGTGCCCTGAGATTTCCCAGCTTGCTAGAAACCGTGAAAGCCAATGAGAGCCCTCAAGGCTCATCAGACCTATTTATACAGTTCTTCGTTGGGAAAAAATTAAATCTTCCAAACACAGATAAATATACCCCTGTGACAAATGAAGTAGCTAGTCACGGTTAAACCCCAGCTTCGATGCTGACAAGTGTACTAGTTGAGCACCCCCCAGGCAAGATAAACATGTTTCTTTATCTTGAATTCCCTTTAGCTGGGAGAAAAGGAGCACACAGGCTGCCACATGTGTGTAGGGATGGAGGCTGGGCTCTGGCAGGTAAGTAGGAGGGAGCAATGCTGTAAGGAAGGAGAAGCACGTGAAGGTCACCTGCTCGGCCAGGTAGCCAAACCACAACACCGCTCCCTGCCGAGCTCTGCCCAGGCTTTCTGCTGACCTTGAAGGTTTCTCAATCCAGCTGTGCTGGCCACCAACTATCCACTGCCTACACACAGTATCCTCAGAGACTCCAACAGCACAGGATGACACAGGAGTGTCCTCAAAATGGCTCACTTCCTGCTCTTCCGAATTTCTCAATAGGCCCTGTCTTTTCCAGGAACCACTCCTTTTCTGAGAAAGGTTGGCAGCATCAGAGAATGACCCTGGCAGGAAATGGCCAGACACATCTGAGGCCCTCCGAGAAGAGAGAGTGATAAGACAGAAGAGAAAAAAGAGAAGACTTTGGCTGACTCTTGGGAATCTCCATTCCGGGAGGGGCACCTGCATGGGCTATAGCTGCACTGTCCAATACAGTTGGCTGCCGAACGCTGGAAAGGTGATCAGCCTGAATTGAAGTGTTCTGTAAACATAAAATACACAGAGTTTGGAAGGATTCATATTAAAAAAAAAACAAGTGTAAAGGATCTCATTAATAATTTTTGCATACTGAATACATGTTGACATAATATTTTAGATACATTGGGTTAAATAAAATACATTATTAAAATTAATTTCACCTGCTTTTTTTTTTCCTTTTTAAATGCGGCAACTAGAAAATTTAAAATTATATGGGGCCCATATTCTATTTCTAGTGGACAGCACAGCTCCAGAGAATCTTTAGCTGTGACACATTTGAATCCAGCCTCTCTCAAGAGCCCGTTTTCAGACTTTGCCTCCTTATGAAACCTTTTAATGCTAGAACCAAAGTGTAATTGATTTGTGTTTTCTTTTTTCCCAGCTTGGGGTCCCTAAAGTTAAACTCATCCCAAGCCATGAAATGGAAACCTAGACTCAGAAGTTCCTTGCTTTAGCATGTGGACCTCTTCAGTTTTATAAGCTTGATGCTTTTCTCCAGCTTCTCTTGTTCTTGCTTCCTGCCACTCATGTCCTCAGAGCACTGGCTCTTACATGCCCCCATTTGGTTTAGAAATAGCAGAATAAAAAGGCTGATAGGGACCTGAGGAGACCATCAAACCCATTCAAATTGGCCTACTTGACCTAACCCAAGCAAAACACAGCTGCACTGGTATAATTCTTTTTTAAAAAGCAGTAATTGTCATTTGTTTTCATACAGTAAATAATCCTTGTTCACTGTAAAAAAAAATGGGAAAATAGAAACCAGAAGAAGAAAATAAAAATCATCCACAATCCCAAACCTCAAGCTAGCCATTGTTGATATTTTAGGGTCCATCCAGCCAACATTTTATTTTGTACAACAAAATAATGATTGCAATGTTTATTGAGCACTTATTATGTCCAGGTACCATGCTAAACATTTTTAACATGTTTTTCTTCATAATAATCTCTAAGTAGGTTCCATTATTATTCCTAGTTTATAGTTGTGAAAAACCAAGACTTAGCAAGGTTAAATATCTTGTGCAAAGACAAACAGCTGGTAAGTGGCCAAGCCAGTTAAACACAGGTCCAAACTGACTGTGGACATGGAACACTTAACCTCTATGCTGCAAGTTCTCTAAAGAGAGAGACACTACCAGCACCCTCATGAACTTGTTCTCTTAGAGGCATCCATTTCCATCTAACCCTTCTAAATTCATAGTGCCATTCTTTATGCACATCCTAATTTACCATTAACTGCTTTCTATTTATATATTCATTAGTTGAATGAATATTCATTGAACACTTTCTTTGTGCCAGGTGATATTCTAGGCAACTAGAATACACCAGTGAACACAGTCAACAAAGTTCCTTTGCTCTTGTGGAGTTTATATTTCAGCCTAGGGAGATGGATAATAAATAAATAAGTAAATACATATCATGTCACAGAGTGAGACAAACCAGTAAGTGGAGGAAATGGGGCAGAGTGGGAACACAAAGAGATGGGAAGGGGACAATTCACATGGGGAGGTTGTGTTATGATTTGCCATCATTCACACCATATGCAGCAAAACCTGGCTAAGACAGATCGTTATTTTTAAGGGTGGTCAGGAAACACCTCACAGGTAAGGTGAAATTTGAGCATAGACCTTGAAAGAACAAGGAAGCAAGCCATTAAGTCATTTGGGAGAAGAGCTTCCCAGGGAAGAATGTGCAGTGGAGGCAAAGGCTGTAAAAGCGTCATTCCAATGACTGTCTTGAGACCATATCCTTATCCAAGAGACAAGTGTGGAAGCAGAATGACCAGTTGAGAGTCAAGCAATAACCTACAGGAGAAATAATTCTGATTAGGATCTAGGTAGTGGAGGTGGTAAGCAGCAGTCAGACTACAGATCTATTTTGAAAGGAGAGCCAACAGGATTTGCTGACGGATCAAATATGGGGTATGACAGAAAGGGTCACGGATAACTCCAAGCTCCTTGGCCTTGAGCAGCTAGAAAGAGGGGCTTATCATTCACTAAGATGGGAAAACTACAAGGAGAAGTTCTTTGAGGGGAGCAGAAATCAGGGGCATGTTTTGGGGAATGTTAGGTTTGAGATATCTATCTGACATCAAAGTAGATGTGTCAAATAAAAACTGTCTATTATCTGAGTTCAGGGAATAGTCGAGCTTTGAGATATGAATTTGGAAATTCTTGGAAGATGGTATTTGAAACCATGACCCTGAATGAAGTTATCTCGGCAGGGATTAGCTACAACAGAGATGAGGTCTTTACTAAATCCTTGCCTTCTAACTGCAAGGAGGTGGAGAAGGAACAGCCAGCAAGAAAAATGAATAATCAGAAAAGGGTGTCCAGGCCACGTGAAGAAGGTGTTTCAAGTTGAAGGGAGTGATCAGCCCTGTCAAATGTTGCTGGCAGAATACAATGTAGATGGAGAATTGGCCATTGGATTTGGCAATGTGGAGAGCACATATATTACCAGCATAGGAAAGTGAAACAAACCGAGAGATCATTCCAAAACAGCATTGGGCTGGGAAAGAATGAACCTACACCCTTGTCTTATGGTTCTCAGAGGCACCAGAGGGTCAGTTAGCCTCATTAAACTGTTCTTCCGTCCTTGTCTAATTTGGTTTTTTACGTGACAGACAAATCTCTCATCAGCACCCTAAAATACTGATGATAAAATGATGACTAAGTGATAGTTTTTTTAAAGTTCATGATGATTGGTAGGGAGTTTCTTATTTGAACTCCCCAAGACTCAACACACCCTCCAAAGATGAGGTGAGGTGACAACTCGTAGAAGAGGAAATATACTTTCCAGCTCTATGTGAACTCACAAGGCAGGATATTGTCAAGCTAGCATTTCTGTGAGGGGAGTCATCTCAACAACAGAATATTATGATATGCATGTGGCTGATACCTGTTAGCAAGTCTCGATATTACGTGAAGTGGCCATACTAGCATTGCCTGGACTCCATAAATAGACCAAATAACCCCAGAAACTCTAAATCAACTCTAAGTGTGTCACTTTTTCCCTGCCAGCTTCTGACAATCACAAGATGGTCTTTCTCTGTCAAATTTTACCTTGAAAATAAGACTAAAAATTTGTTCTAGACTGCTGGCCCTCCAATATCATATATATATATATATATTATATATTATATATGTATGTATATGTGTGTATATATATATGATGTGCTATGCCTATTTTCTTGCCTCCAACCTATTCCTCAGATTCCAACTCAAATCTCAGGACCTACCTCTTGTCTCTCTTTGCCCTTTCCTTAAATAATTCATGCAAAAGTTCTTAAGTGTCCTTGGCTAAATAAGGTCCAAATCACATGAAACGGGGCTATGACTCACACAGCAAGGCCACACTTGGAATTCACTCAGTCCTTCAGCTTAAGAGAAGCCGGGAGAGGTTTGTTTGATTGGGACAGGGATGGAGGACGATTTCCAGAGCCTGAAGGAAATGCCAATCTCTAGCATGCTTCCTTCCTCAAGAACAAGAAAAGTTGGCTCTGGGAAGAAGACAAACAGACTTGCTGTATTTGTATCTGGAGATTTGTCTTCTAAATCCAGAGGCTTCTAGAAATGTTCCAGAAGCAACATGGCTGAGAATGCAGACTTTGCTCAAAAATAATCATTTTGAATATTTGCAATTTTCTCTTTCTAAAACTTCACATGCTCTTCCAATGAGCTGGGCTACTTTCCCACCCTTCTGAATAGGTGGAGGAGCGTTCTCCTTATCCATTGCACCCATGATGCTCCAGAAAGCTCTATTTTCACGAGATGCAGCTCCTTTAGAAGGCCCACGTTAATGTTTGCATATGTGAAAATTTTAAAGTGCTAGAGAACTGTTGTTCTTCTATTCTTATAGAAGCATAAAAATCTATATATTCTGTAGAGAAGTTTCTCAAAGTGCAGGCTGCATTCATTCATCCAACAAATATTCATTGAGCACATATTGTTACTGGCACCCTTCAAGGCCCCAGAGAGTATAGCAGTGAATGAAAATTCTTTTTCTCATGGAGTTTCCATTCTAGTGGGACAAGACTGAAAACAACCAAAATAAATAAGTGGAACATATAATTTAGATGGTGGGAAGTGCTATGGATAAAAATCAAACAGGGAAGGAGGATAGGGGGTACCTGGGTGCAGAGCAGGGGGAAGAGGGCTGTAATTTTAAATAGGGTGGTCAGGGAAAAGCTCATTGAGAAGGTATCCTCTGAACAAAGGCCAGAAGCCAGTGAGGGTGTGAGCTTTGCAGAAATCTGGGAGGAAAATTCACCAGGAAGAAAGAACTGCAGTAGCACACATCCTGGGGCTGGAGTGTGCCTGGGGTGTTCAAGGTACACCAAGAAGGCCGGTATAGCCCAGGTAAAGTGAACAAGGGGAAGAGTACTAGGAGAGAGGTACTAGGGCCCCAAATCATGCAGGCCCCTGTAAAGACTTGAGCTTTTTCTCTAGTGATATGGGGAATCACTGGAGAACTTTGAGCAGCTCAGTAATGTATTCTAACTTATATTTTAAGGACCACTTGGCTGCTGCATGGAAAATATATTACATGGAAATAAGAAGGAAATTAGGGATACCAGTTAGGAGACTTGTGCAATAATCCAAGTTAAAACTGATGTAGCAGATCACCCATCAAAATTTCCTGGAGTACCTGTGAAAACGATGAATTCCAAGGCTAACCTTAGATCCACTGAACCAGAATGTGGGGTCCCAGGACTGAGGTTTTCACAAGTATCCCCCAGGTATTGCTTATGTATACTAGGGCTTAAAGACCATTCTCCTATGGTGTACCAGTTATCAATTTATTGTTTCTCAGCTCCAAATTCATCCTTCACTGCCTGCTTTGCAAAAATGAATCTGGGCCCTTTACATATTTTTCCAGATGGCACAATGTTAAGTTTTGTCCATAGAGAGCAACGGTGAGACACTGCAGTAGGAAGGAAATTTCCATTCTGGCGTTCTGGCTTAGCAGGCTCCTGCAACATGGGCAGCTTCTCCAGTACCAGGCTCCCACAGCACATATGGTTTCCTGAGCACCCAGCTCCTACAGTGTGGGTAACTTCTTCTGTGCCAGGCTTCTGCCATACAGGCAACTTTTCTAGCAGCCAACTGCTGAAGCACAGGTGGCTTCTCAAACATCACTCCTTCAGTACATGCAGCTACCCCAGCACTCAGCTCCTGGAGACTAGGCGGTTTCTCTAGCACCAGGCTCCCATAGTGTGTAGCAGCCAGGAGTACCCTACATCTAGCAGCTTCCCCCATCACCTCAAATAATTTCATAGTAAGCACCTCCAGAGAGATATTGCCTACTAAATAGCTTTTCTTAGCACTCTAGGGACTTAATGTACAGCAAGCTCCAGAGGGCGATTTTCAAACAAATTCCATTAGAGCAGCTACTCCTTGTCCATCCAGTGGGCCACGGCCGTGCTCTCTCCAACCATGTCTGGATCTCAGCCCTTGGTTGGGTGGGAGAAGTGCAGGGAAGGATATTCCCCTGGCCTCTGTCTCAGCCCTGAGTATAATGGCTGTTGCTTTATATCTGCTGTGCCTACATTCTTAGAGTTCTCTTTACTTATTCCTAGCCAATCCCTCATTACTCTAATCCCCTGTTATAGTTGATAATTTTTTATGTTAACTTTTTCATTTTCAAATTACTGTGTGGTTTGTCTCTGCTGATGGGACCCTGACTGATACACATAGCATCACATACTAGAAGGAAATTCAAAACTCCTATCTTTAACTTGCCAGATCTGAATGTTTGAAAGTGGTTGGATAATGGAGACAAACTTTCCAGTTTTCAGCCAGTTGCTTGGTAGGGCTTTGTAAATGGTAATTAGTTATCTCCATCTCCATCATTGCTGTCTTTACTCAACTGAAGGGCCTAGAAAGCACAGTCTCTCCAAGCTGCTGGGATGCAGAACCCGGTGGAGCACTTCTGCCCGAGGGGTGGATAATGACAGACAAGCCTTCTGAGATACATAAATAATCCCTGAGCAGAATCAGACCTCCTGGAGGGCTTTCCAGCACCACTATCCTACTCACAAAGCAGATGCTTTTTTCCATTTTTCACCTGGTTACAATTGGAGAAACTGAAAGTATTTGGATTAGGTGGTATTACTAATACTACCCAATGTATATAATTATAAACTTTTGAATCCAACACAGCAGTATTTGAACCCAGCACTATCACTAACTAGTTTTATGACCATAGGCAAGTTACTTAACTGCTCCTGAGTCTCAGTTTTATCATCTGTGAAGTCTGCATGATAGAATTTACTTCCATAGGGTTGTTGTGGGGTTAAATGAAATTATACAGGTAAAGAATTTCACCTGTGAGTGGGATGGTGGTCGTCCTTGCTGAAAAGTGCAAAACTGCATACTTACCTGCTTGTTTAATCAATGTGCTGTCAATACAAGTCGATTTGTAACCAAATCGAGTGGCCATTTTGGGTCCCAATAGTCAGAGCTTGTGCCATATCCATGGGTAGCTCTGGCTGCATCTGCGCTCTTCCCTCAGCTTTGGTTCCTGCTCTCATCACCAACTCCACACCCAAAGAATTGGAAAGAAACCTTAACTCTTGAGACACATGACCTCTAGAGACAAGTCATCAGAAAAGTCTGGAAAACACTGTCCAGCAGAAACATAATGTGAGCCACACATGTAATTTTAAATTTTCTAGTAGCCACATTTTAAAAAGTAAAAATAAATAAGTAATATTCATTTTAATAATATAGTTTATTAAACTCTTTATATACATAAAACATCATTTTTTAAAGTCATCAATATTAAAAACACCATCGAGCAATCTCAAATTCTTTCTTCTGTATTAGGTCTTTGAAATCCAGTGTGTATTTTACACTCACAACATTTCTCAATTCAGACCAACCATAGCAAGTGCTCGATGGCCACGTGTAATGAGTAACCACTACATTGGACAGGGCAGTTCTAGACCATCTGACTTAGCCCCTCATTTTAAGAAAAAGATACAGAGACTCAAAGAAGTTTTAAGAATTGTCCTTCCTAAGTCACATAGCCAGCCAGGGGGAAAATCAGGACCAAAACCCAAGGTATGTGACACCTTGCCTGGGTTTGAAACCCAATCCTGTCCCTTATTAAGCTGTGTAACTCTCTGAGCTTCAACTTCCTTTTCTATAAAAGGGAAATAATAATATGTTCCCAAGAGTTGTGGTAAAGATTAAATAAGGTAATGATGTAAAGCACTTAGCCCACAGCAAGCACTGGCTAAGTGGAGTAATAAGTTATCATAATTAATCACACTGCCTTTTGACTAACCTCAGCCTGATTTAGCAGGAGGCAGAGAAGGCACAGCCTCCCGTTGCACAATAGCGTCTTTGGATGTGGCCTTAGCCTAGCCAGCAAGAACAATATTAAGATGCCCAACAAAACTTTAGCATAGCTCTTCCTCTATGTCCAAATTAGAAAACAGAAAGGTGATTTTCCTTTCAAGATTCTCTTCATAAAGGAACCATGATGAATTTTTTAAATTTCAGCAACAAGAACAAAGTTATTGGAAGAGTCATTAAATGCCCCACCCATCCCAGTCTCTGGTGACTCCAAGGCCCCTGACTCACCTGGCTTCCCTATCTGACTCTCCTTGTCCAGCCAGAAGCCACAGAGATCACTCAAAGGAAGAGAATGCCATTTGTTGACATTTCCCAGGTGACAACAAAGTCAAGTTCTTTTTTAGGGATCTGATTCTTTGCATATAATTAGCAGGTCAAATTACCCTCAGGGAATTGAAGCTTGGCATTCCTCCTTGTCAAAAGGAGCCATATCCTTCAGGAGAAAGGGATGGAGTTTGAACCACATAAACTTCTCTGGGCCTTTCTTCATTTAAGGATCTCAAATGGAGCAGTAAATGAGGAAGGAGCAAAGGGTTCCAGGTTCCACTTCTTGTTTATCTTAGAAATTTACATCCAAGGATATATACTCTGGAAGTTAGAGCGTAAACTGAGATCTGCAAATAGAATATTTCTGCTTTCAATTAAAAAGTGTCTATTATGCATCCTACCATTTGTAAAATACTTGCTTAAAAATTACTTTAAAATTTCAAGAAATAAACAATCTATTTTGGAAGAAAATGTGGTTTATGTACTATAGATGGTAATATAATACAACTTGTGTTATATATTACATTAATTATTGATAAACAATTATATCTATATAATTATTCCTATGATCTAATATAGGATTGTTAATTAAAAGAACTAAAAATATGGTGCAGTAACTGTTTTAGGAATTAAGAGGTGTGAAATAATATCAGGCTGGAATGGTAGGTAAAGGCTTTAGGGAGGAGGTAGAGTGGGAGCCATCAGTTGAATTTCAATGAGATCAAAGGCAATTCCAGGGGATAGTGGAGAAAGCTGGGTGGAGGGAAGACTCAAAGGAAGGAAAGTCCTTGGCATGTCGTAGGGGACTGTGAGAGATGGATGAGGCTGATGCCAAGGGTTCATGAGAGCAGTGGGAAGTAGGTTGGAGAGGTGGGTTGTGCACTATTTTGTCCAGGGGCAGTTTCAGCACCCACTCTACCAAGCCTCATGCTGGGCCTTGGTGAGGGAGTTGTTGGCAAAGTCCCTACAAGGCCTTTGCCCTGAGCCTGCATGAAGACACCTCCCCACACCGAGAGACTTGCTATGCTGGACACCTGGTCCTTCCTCCACACTTCCAGCCACACAGAGACCTGCCCAACAATGGACTGAGTGATGCAGATCTGACTTTGAAGTACAGAATCAATAACAGAAACAAGAAGGAAAAAAGTGAAAAGTGGAAGAAGATCCATTGGAGGTTGACTAAAAACATAATGCGTGGGGCATCCCTGACACAGGGGCTCTTAGGAATCTTAGAACTTTTAATAAATGTGCTCTTAGTGTATTTGTACCCTGAGCTTGGCTTCCTGAAGAATACATCATAATGGGTCTCTAAAACCCAAGAACTAATGAGGAGTCTTCCTCCATAAAGCTGAAGGCATTTTTAGCTATATTGACATTCAATTCAGTAAAGACATTTTGTCTCACATTTTATTATATTGAGGGCTTAACTCGGTTTTGCAAAATAAATAACCCTCACAGGAGCTAGTCCTAATTACCTCTTGCCCTTTATGTACCTTGTTTAGGTCTACTCTGAAATAATGTTTATACTTTTCAGATTTCTCTTTCCCTTCTGACAGAGTTTTTCTCAAGAGTCCAGCAAGATTCTTTACAAAAAAAAAAAAAAACCTTAAAAGCAAATTTATCCATTTAGTTGCCTTTGGCCTTAAAAATCTTCCCAACGAAGCTTCTTTAATTCCCTGACAAACTTCAGTATCTCTAAATGATACTGAAAAAAAATCAAATTAAAGTGTTAGTTCAAGAATTTCATCACATGAGTGTGTTTGAGTGTCTTACTTGTCCTCAGACTAACATCCTGCTTGAGCCATTAGCACTTTTCCTAAGAGTAGACAACTTCCTTAACCCACACCTGAAACTTAAAAAAAGCAGATGTCAGCCAAGGCAGGCCTTCCCTTACCAAAGGTCTTTCCCTTTGCTAGGGAACTGAAATCAGATGAGTTGCTGACATCTGGTGGTTGCTAAGCAGAGTGTAAGCTCAGTTTTAGAAGGACTTTTGCCTGATTCCAACAAACTCCCCCCAGCCTCTGATTCCTGGAGGCCTCTCATGGAGCTTAGAAAATTGTTTTATCCAAAGGGAAAGCAAAAATGCAAACTAAGAAGCAAAGGAAACAAATTCCCATGGCTCTGAGAAGGTGAGTGTTGGCTACCAGAATGAAAAGCCAGCCTTCCCTGGAGACACCCAATAGTCCTTGGGTTTGGACACAGATTAGATTTGAGCCCAACAGACTTGATGAGTCACATGAGATGTGAATACCACAGGGGAGTCCCTTTTGCTTAAGGGTTATGTTTTTCTTGCAGCTGGAAATAATTTTACTCTATTCATTTGCTTTTTGCCACTCAAATATTTTTAAAAGCTCTCCACTTATTTGGGACCATTAAGTGGAAAGTGGTCTCTGAAGCACTCTGCATTATTCACCTACCTCTAGGCACACCGAGTCAGACCAGGAGCTGGTGGAAGCATAAGAGACCCCAAATCTTTGCTCATAAAAGTTCTTAAACTCCATCTTCAAAGAAAAATGTAGAATCCTCGATCTGGATGGGACAAAGGGATTCACCAATAAGGCTCTCAGAGCCTAAAGGTATGTCAGGCGACTCCCAGTGTTAGATAATGGAGAAGGCCAAGTGCCCTAAAATTTGCAGGCAGAACGGAAATTAATCACTATTCTAAAATACTATTTGATTTCTTCACAGCATTTATCACTAAATGAATGTATTTTGTTCATGTATTTGTTTTCTTGGTTTTTGCCTTCTTTACTCAGCACACCCCTCCTCTGAAATAAACTTGAGAACAGAGACCTTGACCATCTTGTCCACCATTATATCCCCAGCACTTAAAACATTGTATAGTTCATGGTAAAGTTATCAAATATTTGTTTAGCAAAAGAATGACAACACGCTCCCATAATTCCTCTTAAAACCAACAGGGAGTCCCTACTTTGCTCTAGAAAGCTCATAGGAGCATCCCATCCAGGGACACCAGGAGGCTCCAAAATGACTGTATCTTTGCTTCATTGATAGACAGCCCAGAGCAAAAAGCCAAGGAGGTCCAGAGGCCAGCCCAGCTACCTTCAAGGGTTTCTGGAGGTTGACCGGTGTCAGCACAGATGAAGGCTGCCTGCACCACAAGGTCTTCCAAATGCTCCGGGGCACTGGAGACAGAAATCTTTATGGGCAAGGTTGAGTATATTGCAACATATGTTCTTGGTGCTAGATTGCTATCTGGATGTGCATGAGTCTGTAGGGGCTGGGGGAAGTGTGCTGGAAAACTTTCCCTCTGTCTCCAGCTAAATGGTTTCCTGAGGAAATGAGAAATGGGGGTGGGGTGGGTGGGAAGGAATGAAAAAATTCCAGTAAGGAAAAAAAAAATGACTTTTTTCTTTGGAACAGGGAGTGTTATTGGCAGATCTGAAATTCCAGGATCTCTGTGTATTAGAAATAAAAAAGGCTTTTAAAATGAAAAAAAATTAAAATTAAAAAAAATCCATGGGGTATGAGACACTAGAATAAACACTTAAAAGGTAACATCTTTAAATTGAGGAGTTTGGGGAAACTTGGCCCAGAGTGGTCAGAACCCTCCCCACTCAGGCCAATAAAGCAGGTACTTTCTGGCATCTATTAATATAGTTTATGGTTAAATTGCTGAACCCCATGTGGACTGAAAGGGCCTCTTTATCTTTAAACAAACAGATGAGGAAGGAGGATCTCCTCCCACCCCCAGCCTAGACCAGTATTTGTGAGACCACACCGCGGGTTTTTCCACTCCAGCTGTCAAGCTTCCCTTGTTGCGGTTTGAGAGAAAAAGAGAAGTATGGGAGGGGGAAGGTGTAATCAGAAAGGTAATTTAGCTTTATTTTGGCAGACCTGAAAATAAATAACTTGGTCTGCCTTTTCTTAACACATTGACTGCCACACTAGAAAAAAATTTTATTCCCTGGGGTCACAGTGTTTTATTACAAAAATAGAATAAAAACTTCAAAAACAAAATGATTTTTTCTAATTTCATGAAAAATTTGTTATTTTGTGTTTTCTGTGTGTGAGTTACATGCAATTCACGCAGTGCTAGAATCAATTTTTACCTTGCTCACCACTGGAGTTGTATGTGACTCACGACATACTTACTGAATTTGTTTCGGAGAATTGAGTCCTCATATACACCACGAGGCCCCGGGCTCAAAATGATCATGAGTTAAATGCAACTCACGTGGCAGTTAATGCAATAAAAACTGTATGGAAATTTATGGGTGTCAAGGATTCATGTAGGGACTCTCTGAATCTCCCCCCACCCCAGGTACTACCCATAACTTCATTGAGCTTCTTGTAACATACAGGTTCATATCTGTGTGCAGTATCCCTGCACACAGCACTACAGGCTACAGGTTCCAACTTGGAGTGCCATCAGCAACAACAGTCACAGCTGGAACAGAAAGCCTTTATTAAGTGTCTTCTGCACACAGCATCATGATAGATCAATGGATATTGATTGGCTTGGTTTTGCTACCCATGTTCCCCCACAAGGGAAGAACAGCTCTTCAAACAACCAATCCAAAAGGAAACAAAACAAAACACATAGGCTAGACAAAAGCTTACATTTTCAGATTTTTATGGAAAAATACATTTGCGATAGTCTGCTTGGAATTATAGAAAAGTCCTTTATAAAAATTACTATAGAAAAAAATCACAGCCACAACTATGCCACGTTAAAGTTTACAGTCTAAGAATAACCAAACAGCCTTCTCAGGGAACATCAAGTATGGCTAACAGCAAGGTTATTTTTTGCTTTGTTTTATTTTGTTTTTACTGCAGGGCCATGTAGTGGTGAAGAGCACAAGCTTTTGTGCCAGACAAAACCAGGTTAGAATTCCAGTTCTTTTACCTATTAACGTGTGACCCTGAACAAATTGTGAAATTTCTCTGTGCCTCACTTTTCTCATCCATGAAATGGGAATAAAAAAATAGCTACCACATAGAGTTTTTGTAAGGATAAAAATCAAGTAACGTTCATAACAAGCTTAACACGGTGCCCTACCATGCAGCAAAATCGTAATAAATGGCTACTATTTGGTATTGGGTATAAAGAAACAATAGCACTTCCTGAGGGCCGGCTATGCACAAGGCACTGTTCTAAGCTCTTTGCATATATCACTTGTTTCGCCTCATAAGAATCCTGTGTGGGGAGTACTACTCTTATCCCCATTTTACACACAAGGAAACTGAGTCACACTTGCCCATGATCACATAGTTAGTAAATGGCAAGCCTAGGATGTCTGGCTCCAGAAGATTTACTCAGAAAGGAAAATCTACTTATTGGTCTAAATAGTTGAGCTGCCATTTTTGCCTAGAAACCCTGAGTGGAAGATTTCATCAGTGTCTCCTTCATCTGCTGACGCCAGTCAGTGAACGTCCAACATCAACTGAACTCTGTCTCCTTGGAAAGACTCCAGGCTTGATCTGGATAGATGACCTCTATGAATCTTTGACCTGGCCTCCCAACTGAAAACAAAAAGGGGGACAGTTACATAAAGTAGTGCTGACCTACATTCTTGACATCCTATCTTGCTTCTGGATCCTCAGAGCGAACACTGAAGTTCACCAGGAAAGAGGCACAAACTGATGTCCAACCTGCTCTTGTCCCTCAAAGGTCCTGCGATTAGCCCAGTGTGGCCGAGAATCAGTGGGTATTGATTGGTTTGGTTTTGCTACCCATGTTCTCTCAAGGGAAGACCAGCTCCTTAAACACCAACCCAAAATGAAATAAAACAAAACACATAAGACAGACAAAAGCTTAAAAATTCAGATTTTTATGGAAAAATAAATTTGCAACAGGCTGATTGGAATTACAGAAGAGTCCTTTAAAGAAATTGCTTAGTTTTCAAATACTAAACATCACCAAATAAGAGTGTATTGCCAAATGAGGTTCTGGAGACAGGATTTAATGAACAAGTGACAAAATCTTATAATTATTCCATTCCATATATATAATATTTGCATAGAGGAAGTTTGCTTCCTCTAATCGGTAAACATCAACCCCTATACACTTGTTTTGCTAATTGCCTTAGGAGACACTGTCTCAAAAAAAAAAAAGTCTGATTTTTTAAAAATCTAAATGATCCAAATTAATGGACATCTTATTATAGAACTTTTTTGGGTTACTAGTTTAAAAATTGTTTGCTGCTTTTTTTCCAAAAGGATACCAGAAAAATACACCAACTAAGTCTTTTCTGGAGTCATTAACATCAGACAAACAAAAGTAGTGACTGAGATTCAGAGTCATCAATGCTGTTTTAAACTCTTAGAATACATGGCCCTATTCTTTACAATATTAGTTCCCTCATAGGTGTCCGAAGCTCAAGTTCAAATACAAAACTACCACAGAATTGTTTGGTGACACCCAAAACATCACCTACCTACCCAGGCCTCAGTTTCCTTCCTCCTGTAGATGATCAGACCATCTCCACAGGTTCCTCAGAGATGATGATGATGATGACAGTGATGACAATGATGGTGGTGGTGGTGCTGGTGGCAAGGAAAATAGCAGCTGCTGTTCCTTGAGTCTTACCGTATGCCAAAGCACTCTTCTAAGCCTTTGACCTGAATTCACTCAAAATATCTTCATGGAAACTCTGGACCAGGGATTGCTTCCCAAATCCCTGTCTACTGTACTCTCTTGAACAAAAGTCACTGTGACAAGTTGCATTTTCAAACAGTAGCCTCAACAATGTCTTCCATACTACAGGCCCTTCATATAATTTGTTTCTGATACTTTTCCCATCAAGAGGAGGGAACTATATTTCTTCCACTTGAACCTGGGTGGCTTTAGCACTATGGCAGAAGTGACATTATATCACTTCCAAGGCTAGGTCATAAAATGCAGGACAGCTCATGCCTGGTTCTTCTCAGAATTCTCATACTTGAACCCAGCCATGAGGTTGGGAGGAAGCCCAGGCCACAAGGAAAGACTCTGTGTAAAGGCTGCAGCCAACCCCCAGTGGAGTTCCCCACCAACACCCAACATCAAGCACCAGACAGGTGAGTGAGGGCATCTTCAGGTGACTCTAGACCCAGCTGTTGAGTCACCACAAGACTGCAAGTTCCCAGACATCAAGGTGTTGTCCCTGCTGTGGGCCCATTCTGAATTCCTGATCCACAGCTGTCAGCATAAGAAAATAACTTGTCATTTTAGGTCCCTAAGTTTGGGGCATTTTGTTACACAGCAGTACAGACTCTACTCTTTCCCTTAGATCCTAGACAAGACAGACCTAGGACCCTCTTATTCCTGTTACTAACATTTGTGGGGCCTGTGGCAAGAACACAGATAGAAGCCCACATAGCATATGTCTAAATATTTAAAATCTATAGATCAAGCAAACTAAGTAAAATAGGTTCTGTTCTCCTACATTGATAAATACAACTTTCTAACAACTCTGAAATGTTCTGATTTAACACATAGTCCTCATAGTTCTGTATTGGAACCTGGGGGTTCTGGGAGAACTGGCCATCAGCCTGTGGTTTGCCCTCTTTCCCCTTCCCCATCCTGTCTCCACCCCACATGGCATCATTGAATGTTGAAGCTCCATCATACCTGATGCCCCTCCCCAACTGCGTATATCCACCCCTTGGCCATCCCTCAGTCCTAGAGGCCTACACAATGGCAGTGGCAGGATCCGACCTCAGGGCAAGGGGCACAGCAGGAGGGGAGACACCTGCCAGCCTACCAAGGTAGAAGCCCACACAACCCCTGAGTTGGTTCAGCACCATTTGGGCAGGAAATTCCCAAGCATGATCTAGAAGGAAGGTATAGTCTCAGGATGGGCTCCTCTCTTTGTCTCCATGGAGATGGACACTACCAGAGGAGGGCCATGGGGGACCTCTAGAGCACAGGGCCCAGGGAAGGGCCCCTCTTACCTGGGTCCAAGAGCAGTACTGCCCGGGCCTTGCCTTGACCCCTCCTCAGAACTGAGGAGGTTGTAAAAGATATACCCAACCTAACACCTCCCCAAGGTGGCTTAAGAAGAGGAAATAAAGGGCAAGGGCTTCTAGAATCACTTTACGCCTCCACCAGAGGTTTACCCCTACCCCCACACCAGGCTCATGAAGGGGACTGGAGGGACATTACTACATGCTGTCTCCAATGTCTCCTGCTCTCTGGAACCTTCCTGTTTTTAACAGAACATGACTTCCTGCTGTGTTCTCCAATCCAGCTTTGCCATCAATAAAGCCAGAAAACACATTTTGATCCCCATTTGCCTCCTTGAATATAATGATCACCTCGTTAGGACTTGAGAAAGCCGAGAGCCCCGGAGACTGATTTGCACCCCAAACCTCCAATATCAAGCAACTCTCAAGAGTTCACATGTTTAAATCCTTCACCCTAGCCTTCTAAACTCTGCATTTCAGACCCCTGAGGTGACAAGCAAACTGGCTGATTCTTCCAGGAATTATTGCATCAGAAGAGGCATAGAAAAGAAACAAAATCAATATCTGGAATGTTTTTAATTATTTCAGTTATAGATAGGTAGATATTCTAAAATGCAAAGGCATTAAGATGATGAAACGATTGGGAATTGGTAAAATGGAGAAAAAGATTTGTAAAGGGGAAAACAGAAATGCATTTTAGGGAGAGGGGCAGGATTAAGGATAGAGAACCAGAATCTCCAGCAATAACACAACTGTCCTGCACAGCACTCGTATTCACTGCCCATAAAGCCAGAAGGCAAGAGGATTACAATGACCCTGGTCAGTTCTGTTCATGAGTCCCAGAGAGAGCACAAAAAAAAAAAACCTCACAACTATGAAACTTGGCTCCCTGTCACCCGTCCTGCCACCACCAGACTCCTTCTCCCAAAGCAAATTTTAACTGACTAATTAACTTGTATATGCATAGTAAGTTACAGTAGACAGACATTAATGAACATGTTCATTACCTGGCATAAGCAATTTAGGTGGAAATTCAGCTGTATTACATTATTAAAGTTGTCTGTCAGACTATAGAACTATTTAGGGTTAAAATACGTTATTAAGTTACAACAACAGTAAGGTAAAATTAATGGGATGATATGAATGGAGGAATTTGTTTCTAATTAGCAAAATGACATCTAAAATACATATGCATATATATAGATACGCATGAGCATACACATCTATAAAAGATGCTAGGCTGTCTATGAGTTTTGGAACCCACTAGCATTAGTGCTATACAGATGGAGTATCCTTTATCTAAAATGCTTGGGACCAGAACCGTTTTGGATTATGAATTCTTTTAGATTTTGGAATATTTGCAGATACATAATAGACCTGGGGATAGGATCCAAGTCTAAACACGAAATTCATTTATATTTCATATACACCTTATACACATATCCTGAAGGTAATTTTATACAATATTTTTGATAATTTTGTGCATGAAACAAAGTTTGAGTTAAATACATATGTGTGGAATTTTTCACTTGTGGCATCACGTCAGCGCTCAAAAACTTTCAGATTAGGGAGCATTTCGGATTTCAGATTTTTAGATTAAGAATGCCCAACCCATATAATACATATAAATAAATATTAGCAAATGACCAGAGAATCAGACATTTGCTTTTTCACCCTTGAAACGTAAGCACTGTGAAGGCACAAGAAATTTGTGCTATTTAATAGATGGCAAAGCAACTTATAGCACTGAGGTAAACATCAAGGAGTTCCGCAACAATTGCTGATGGCTTCCTATTCCTCTTACTGGAGACTCCTGGTTCTACATCACTGTTGTCTGTTCACCTTCTCTCCTCCCCTCATCTGCCCTCTTATACTTTTCATCTTCCCCTTCTTCCTTTGGCACCAGTTTAGAAAGTTACTGCCCCATGCTCTAAGATCTTGTTACTCTAAGTATGGTCTTCAGGCAGCAGTGAGCTATGATCGTGCCACTGCACTCCAGCCTGGGCAACAGAGCAAGGCCTGTCTCTAAAAAAATAACAATACGGTCCTCAGACCAGCAGCAATGGCATCACCTGCCAGCTGTCAGCAACCACCATCCACCCCGTCGAAAAATTCTCATGACATTTGTGTGCACATTAAAATTTAGGAAGCACTACTCTCTAATGCAGACACTCACGCACTCAAACATATATGCACGGAGCAAGCTTTCTTCTAACTCACTGATCAAACTTAATTATTGTGAGCTGATCATCAATTTATCCTATTATTTATACCACTTGCTTCTCTCTTCCTTAATCTGATTCTCTCTTGTTTTTATTTTTGTCCCTCTCTAGCACCTCCTTACAAAGGCTAGGCATGGAAAATTAAGTAAAAGTAGTTTCAAAACTACTCTTTTTAGCAAGTTGGGTAAAAAGCTTAGTGAGGAAGGAGTTACAAAGTATATTCTTGAAAGGATTTTTATTTCAGCGCAACCCAGATGTCAGCTGCGGTCGCCCTGACACATGAGATTTAGATTAAATTAGCTCAAACTGACTCTGCGATGTCCAGCGGGAAGTTTAATGCCTTCCTCAAGACTGCTGCAAATTCCCCAGGGTGCACTTCTCAGGGCCACTCCTGGCTCTTGGTCTTGCTCCTCTCTCTTCACCCGGCTTCTCTGCTCTGTACTCCCCACCACCGTGGACTTGGAAAGGCTGCTCTATCCTTGATTTCTCCTTTCCCCAACAATGTTCAGAAGCCTTAACTGAAGGTTTGAGGAGACAGAGATGGTTTACACCTCAAGCAATGTCCGATGGCTATTGGACATTTCTGTTCTTAATGCCCTTTGCCAACGACCCACTCTGCAGATCCAGGTCTCTGCCCCGCTGCACCTCCCACCCTGGTCTCTACCTCCCTCCCCTCATTCCTGCTTTCCTCCGTCCCCAAATTCCTGTTCCACTTCTTATACTTGACCCTTCAGCAATTTTGTTTTGTTTTACAGGTGCCTTCTAATTCATAAACCTTCAAAATTTCAAATTCTTTTCCTGAACAAAGTTCCTTTCCTACAAAGCCCCTAGTTACAGCTATTTAAGTGCTAATTTTGTCATCCCACTATATGAGCAACACACCAAGGGCCTTTAGGATGTTGTGATGAGGCTGGCTTTTGATCAAGAGATCTGGGTGTTCCCGAGTTAGTGGCATGAAGAAATTCTGGGAACTGAGTAGGTTAGAAAGGAAGAGCCAAGACACTCAGAAAGAACTCATTTCTCACAGCCTTTCTGATCCCCAGCTAGTACCACATTGAACCAGTTCTCCCCTACTCTCTACTAACACACTGGATTACCAAAACTAAATATAATTATATTCCCTTTCTTCATCCCAGATGCTGTATCTCACCCACATAGCTCTTGAAATCCATACACAACTGCACAGCTGTGTGCCTTCACACAAATTCCTTATCCATTTTGAACCTCGGGATCTACATCTATAAAATGGGGATAATATTTAACAGGATGTTAAATGCAACTTTTCCAGTTCTCTCCACATTTTGGCTGAGGTTCCAAAGTTGAAGATAATGGCAGTTAAGCACCAACATATTCTAAAGAGAGGAGTCCAGCCATCCGTGCAGGGTTTGCTAACGGATGGCAAAACTGGGTATAAGTCCTGCAGTCCTTCATCCTTTCTTGTCTGTATGTAACAGGAGACTAGGAAATAGATTTAAATAAGACTGAGGAGGGTGGATTTTTCCCTTTCTGCTCACCCATGCAGGGAGAGAAAGGGAGTTTCCCTCCTCAAGCCAAGTGAGGAGACCCTGGGGTCCCCGTGAAGAGCAAAGTGATAGAGTTTTTGGGAGCAAATGGACTGTGTTGCCTGAACCTTGCTTTAAAAAACCTAAGGCAAGAGTAGCTTCCTCTGATGGTGAAGCCAGTAAAGAAGATGGAAATTGCCTGCACTTCCAGCTTTTTTGGTGCAAGGATGCTGAGCTTTCCTGTGAATCAGTCTGAGTCATTGCAAAGGATTCCTCCCAATAGGAATCACCATGCTTGCCTTGTACGGCAGGATGAGCTGACTCCAATAGAAAGAGGCTTGAATGTGCCTTTGGACGCAGGAGTTGAGGGGGTGTCACACACAGTTATCTGCAGGGTGATTCATTGTGCCAAAGGAATGGTATAGTGAGAGGTCCCCACTGAGGGCAGCAGTGTCTCTAGAAAACCCACTAAGATGCCCAAGGAGGAAAAGAGCCAGCATCTGAGCCACACATGGAACCAATCCCAAATTACACCACCGGCAGCCATGGAAGACGTTGTCCTTTTCCTCTACTCACTCCTTACCTCCCTGGGGGGACCAGACTCATCAGATGTGAGTGATGGAGGAGGAGAAAAGAAATTAATTATGTCACCCTTCTTTCTTCAGGGAATGCAGAATCTCATCACTGGCCACCCACTCACCACAAAAGCCTCACTACAAATATGCTTGCTATTCCTGGGCATGCAGGAAGATTGTATTTTCCAAAATCACTTGCAGGTAAGCTGGTTCTGGGCAATGGAATATAGGTGGGAGTAACACGGGACACTTTAAGGCCTAGCCATACAATCCTCTGTATGATCCTCCATTATTTGTCTTCTCCTTCCAGGGTGATCACAGAAGCCACAAGTCAAAGATGGCAGAGCCACAAGATGAAAGAAGCCTAGATCCCTAAGTCACTGCATGGAAGAGAACTGCCCAACCTTCAATGGATATGAATGACAAAGTTTTATTCATGCTGAAATACCAAAATTTTAGGGATTTTTGTTTTGCTTTATTTTGCTTTTATTACTACAGTGTGGTTTAGTCTGCCCTGATAACACACCCAAATTCTGTGCCTGGCTCAGGCCTGATCTGACAGTGCTAGGGAGGGGAGAAGGTTTCAATTAGGTGAAATATTAAAGTTTATATATTAAACTGGAAAATAATGCTTAGTACTAGAAGATACACTTTGTTATTTTATATTTTGAAATTTTGAAATAATTATATTAATAGTTTCATGGGAAGTTACAAAGATAATGCAGAAAGATCTTAGGTACCTTTCACCCAGTTTCCCCCAATGGTTACATCTTCCATAACTATAGTACAATATCAAAACCATGCAATTGATATTGGTACAATGTGTTTATATAATTCTGCATCATTTTATCACGCATGTTGATTCCTGTAAATACCAGCCAGCAGCGCCATCAAGACACAGAACTACGAAGATCTCCCCGTGGCTACGCCTTTATAGTCACACCTGCCTCCACTCACAACCACGATTTCCACCATGCCTAACCCCTGGAAACCACTAATTTGTTCTCCATCCCTATAATTTTGTCATTTTGAGACTGTTATATAAATAAAAGTATATACTATGTGACCTTTTTGAGATTGGCCCTTTTTTTTTTTTTTAGTACTGAGCATAATGCCCTTGAGATCCATCCAAGTTTTTTGCGTGTATTCATGGTCTGTTCCTTTTCACTGCAGAGTAGTACGTTATGGTAATGGATGTACCACATTTTGTTTAAGCATTCACTTGTTGTAAGACAATTTGGTTGTTTCAGTGTTGGTGATTACAAATAAAGCTGCTACAAACAATCGTGTACAGCTTTTATGTGGTCATAAGGCGTGTGACTATTGGGTTGTACGGTAGATAAATGTTTACTTTTTTTTTTTTAAAGAAACTGCCAAACTGTTTTCTAAAGTGGCTGTAGCGTTTTAAATTCCCTGCAGCAATGTATAAGAGATTCAGATTCTCTGTATCCTTGTGAGGATTTCATAGTATTCATTTGTAATGTGGCATTTTTTTAATTTCAGTTGTTCTAATAGGTGTGTAGTGAAATTTCATTATGATCTTAACTTTCATTCCCTGATGGCTAGTGATGGTGGACACCCTTTCACGTCCTCATTTGTCATATGTGTTTCTTCTTTGGTGAAAGGTTTCTTCATGCCATTTGTCTATTTTATAATTGAACAGCTTATTTGCTTTTTTAAAAAAAGAAAAGTTGAGTATTGAGAGTTTTTCATATATTCTATATACAAACCTATTTTCAGACCTGTAGCTTGTAAATGTTTTCTCCCAGTCTGTAGTTTGTTTTTCATTCAATTTATCGTGTTTTTTCCTTTTATGGATCATGCTTTGATATCATGTCTAAGAACTCTTTACCAAGCCCTGGGTCTCCAAAATTTTCTGTGTTCTAAAAGTTTTATGTTTTTGCATTTAACATTTAAGTCTATGAACCATTGTGAGAAAATTTTTGCATAAGGAGTGAATTTTAGGTTCTTTTTTTTTTTTTGCCTGTAGATGTCCAATGGCTCCAGCACCATTTGTTGAGAAGGCTCTCCTCCCTCCATTGAATTGCTTTTGCACTTCTGTCAAAAATCAACTGGTTGTGCTTGTGTAAAGCTATTTCTGGGTTGTCTATTTTGTATTTATCTATGTGCCTATCCCTCTGCCAGCATTTCAGTCTTGATTGAGATTATTTTTAAGATGGAAAAATGACAAGCAAGGCTGTGGATCTGCCCAACTTACCATTCTTACCAGTAAGAAGGAAAGTGATCCAACAGGGTTTGGATAGAGTTGTGGGAAAAAATACGTTTTCTTCTTGCTAAAATCTCACCAAGCCCAGTTTGCTCAATAGGTGATTACAATCATCAACTTCTTAGAGGTTTTTGGCTTTGGCTTTGTGTGTGTGGATTTAACGCATCATATATGGGAAGCAACTAATATTGTACCTGGTACATTGTAAGTCCCCAATTTCATTGCTTGTCATGAATATTTAACAGTATCATCACCTTCATCATCCATGCTCCCCTCTGATTTCCCTATAGTGGTTACACAGAGAGGCCAGCACTTCTATCTCTCAAACACATCTCTTACCTATACTTAGAAGTTAAAAATTGCCTTAAGGAAAAAAGAATCTTGCTTAGCAGCCATTATACTTGCCTTTCCCCCCTTAAAGAAAAGCAGAATTGATCTAAAGATAGGTAAAAGACTCCAGGGTAGCAGAGGTGAGCAGGTCTTCCCTCGTGACCTTGACAGCTACCCACCTGCCTTGTGCTTTTTCAAGTAAGACCAATAAGCTGAGCACCCGGACACTGTGCCCAGGACCTCACCTCCTGGAGTGGTGCATGGCATATTCTGGGGGACCACATCAGCCAAGGCAGAAGCTGGAGCAGAAAGGAGGAAAGAAGGGAAGTCATTCATGTCCTTCAAACCCTCCTCAGAACCCTCCAGCCATAGACTCCAGAGTCTAAATTGGGAATCCCTGAAGCTTAGCCAAACCTGCAATGGTCTGGCTTCGACCTCCCAGCTGAGGACAGGCCCGGGAGACCACACAAATCAATGGGTTAATAAGGATTTCGAGGGCCGGGGTAGTGAGTGTTGCAGCAGCTGGGACGAGGAAAGGGAGAATCATTATTTTTCATTTCAGTACATCCATGTGTTAATAAAGGGGTTGAACTCAACGTGAGGATGCCGGGGTGGGGGCTGGGAGGGGGTAGGAGAATTGCTCCCTCACTCTCTAAATGTTTGCCTGCCTGACCTTTGGAATCAGAGTGGAGAATTCTTCAAGTCTGGCAATAGCAAACACTCTTCATCATGCCCTTCAGTGGCTGCTGGCTGCAGACGGCTTTTTTCCCCCTTAACAATAGAAGAGATGGAAAAGAAAAGGCAAGCTTTTGGCCTCAGGGTTTTTTTTTTTTTTTTTTTAAGCGCAGCTCTTTCCGCTCCAACCTACATCTAAGAGGAAGGGAAACTATCTTTTGTTATCGCTCAATCTCCCTTAAATTTAAGAACAGCTGGGGATATTTTTCATGATTCATTAAATTCACATCATTCCAAAGAAATCTTCCTGCCGATTTATCTTTGCCTCAGCGGTTGGGGCTCCAGGAGTGTGCAGTTTCCTGAATGCTGTCAACCTGGGTCCACTGTTTTGGGCTGAGTCTGTGATCTTTCATGCTGGAATATCTTTTTTTTTTGAGGGTGAAAGAGAGCGGGAAAGGAATCAGGGTATTGAAATGAATCTTTCCAGTCAATTTTTCCCTTTCTGGAGATAAAGAGAAAGTCGTATGGCTGTCACAGCTAAAGACTAAACCCCAGCTAATGTCCTCAGCAGGGAAGAATAATTAGTAAATTCTCTAATTAGAGTCCTGTTTACATTTCTCTTTTCATTGAGGCTAATCCTTGTGTTTAAAGAAGATATTCTGCCTTGATTAAAACCATTGGTTTTAATCAGCGTCATAGTAGAATCCATATGGTAAATGCAAATGTGCTTGAGTTCCCTAAGTAGTCATTCAGTTATTCAAGGCCCACTATATACTAAGTACTACACTCAATTCTAAATACAAATATGACATGATCTCTACCCCTGTGGGCTAGGACAAGCATAACAAACAGGTTTCATCCTCCATGCCGACTGTCAACTATTGGAGGTGGTTTCCTAGAGCATTCTGAGGCTATTTCCTGGTTCACAAGAAAAAAGAGCTTTACTGGGTTATTGATAACCATCATAAGGGTAGAAGGGTGGGGCATGCTAAAGAGAGGAAGACCCTGCCCAGGGAGTGTGGAATACTATGCCAAGGGCTTTCAAATACTTTCCTGTAATCCTCACTCAAGCACACAAAGGCAGGGCTGAGCCTGATTGGAGAAGCGGTTGATGAAACCCTTGTCTTTCTGTCTCTAAGAACTCATGGTTCTGTATTAGAGCAGCACAGAGCCCCAGGCTTAGTCAACATGCTTCTATGTGGGTACCTATAATTAAAAAGTCTTTATTATCATAAGTCATTGTGCTCCATGGCAGCAAAACACAAGGATTACAAGCTCTGGAGCCAACTATCTGGGTTACATCCTGCCTCTGCTGTTTGTAGCTGTAAAATTAAGCAAATTACTTACCCTCTCTTTGCCACAGTTTCCTCATCCCTAAAGTGTGGAGAAGAGTACCAACTGGTTAAGCTGTCAGGAGGACAAAAAGAATTCCGATGGGTAAGGCATTAAAACAGTTCCTGGCTCCCAGTAAGTACCATTGCGTGTGATCATTAGTGCTGTTGTGGTTGTAGTTGTTATTGTCATAGACCCAGCCTAGGCAGACATGGTAGCTAAACAGTCACACTTTTCTTCCCTTCTCCCCTTTTTGGTTTCTCCTCTTCAACAGCATTATGTCCAAGTAGAAAAAAAGAAAAGAAAAACAAAAAGAAACAAAATACTTGCATTCTCTATGTTTGGAGTGAATGAGAGCCCCACATCCTGAGAGGTTCACTGAGGACTTGTCTATAAAAATCAAGTGTAACCACATCTGCCTCTTCTGGGATGAAGCACAGTAAGCTTGTATTTCAACAAGCTTTCTAGGAACTTGATAATGGTGATACACTAACTGATAACTAAGCCATGAGCACAGTCACTATCCCTGAATAAGCAAAAAATAAAAAGCTTAAGGAATTCTGGCAGTGATTTCACTAGCATTAACGGTAGAAGACCATTCTGTTCCCTCCACATTGTATGCACCCTGTTCACCTGACGGCCAAGAATGCTACATTTGTGATTTTGCTTCCCTGTAGTAGACACTGTAGGAATAGTTCAAAAAATGATCAGTTGGTTTCTGACCCCCCACTCCCAGCCTCACCAGGGAGGCTCCTAATAGGTCCATCAGAAGGAGGAAACCATTGGCAAAGCCAGGCATTACCACAGGACCTTTGATTGCTGAAGAGACAGAGAGTAAGAGGGGCCTGGATCAGAGAAGTTCATGGTGACAAATGGTGGGATGTGGGAGAAAGGTCAGATGGGCAAGTCACTTGAGCCAAGGTCTCTGTGGGAAGGAAAGAACGGAAATCAACAGGTAACCCACAGGAGGCCAAGTACTCTCAAATCCTTGGTCTTACTGAGTCCCCAACAAACCTGGGTTGATATATTAACTTGCCATTTTTATGGATGAGGAAACAGATACTAAGAGCCTTGGGGGTCAAAAATTCCTGAGATTTAAACTCCTGTTATGGCAGACCCCAAAGCACTTTCCACTTGCTCATGCTGTTTCCTGGGCAGCAGGAAAGGTGAGAACATCAAAAAAAGACGATGGCCCCTGGGAAAAAGTTCTAGGGAGAAGACTGGGCAGGTGGATAGAGAATCCGTCAGGGAGGTTTGGAAGGGAAGTGCCAGTAGAAAGCACCCTGTGTAAAAAGCAGAAGGCACAGAAGGGTGAGATTACATAGACAGGTTTTCAGTTGGTTTTTGTTTTATTTGCATGTGCATTTATTTTTACTGAATCTTGTGAGGCGCTGTAAGGACTTAATTTCACAATGAAAATTACCATTTGGAATCATTCTATGTCTTGCCTTGTGTATGTTGACCTATAATATACTACTAATTCTCCATAATGAGGCCAAACTGCCACAGACAGATTGGGAACTTCATTTCCAGCCTTGAGTTTCTGTGGTCTACCCACTTAACTCTACCCAAACCTTCCCGTTAGAAATTAAGGTGGCCAGTTTGGGCTTCTTTGTCTCTTTCAGGCTCCAAAAGATAGGCCAGAGGAGGAGGCAGGGCAAAGCAACAGTCCGTTAACTGACGAAATGAGCCCTAAAGTCACTGAACACATCTGAGTGTTATCGCCAAAACTGTCTTTCTAAAATCCATAGTTCTTCATGTCACCTGCCTGCTTAAAATCCTTTAAGAGTTTTCCATTTCTCTAAGTTAAAGCTCAAATCTCTTAACTATATGATACAGTGATTTAGGACTCAGCCCTTTTGAAGAGACACATCTGCATTTGAATCCTAATTCTACAGTTTACTAGCTGGTGACCTTGGGCAAGTTACTCACCCTAAGACTCAGTTTCCTATTCTGCAAAATGGAGTTGACAATTGAACCTGCCCATGAGGTGGTTGTGAGGATGAAACGACACAACACGTGCAAAGCCCATAGTTCTGCAGTCCAGTGAAATGGTAACTCTACTTATTTTTTGACTTATGAGCCCCATTGATGCCCTTACCATATTGCCTCTCCAAAGTAATTTCTTAATACTCCCTCCCTTTCCCTGGCATTTCCAGCCACTGGAATTTCATTTTATTTCCTCTAAGGCATAGTTTTCTGTCTTGTACCCCTGCACCTTTGCACACGCTGTTCCCTATGTCTAGGACACTCTAATTCCACCTCTTGACATGGCTGATTACGAATTATCCCTTAACCTTTGATTGAACATCCTGCCTTCCCAGCCCCTGGCAAGTTGAGTTAGGTGCCTTTGTGTTCCCCCAGCACCTCGAGCATTCCATGCCACGGCACTTTGTAGCTGACTGCTCAAGCGCACACTCCGTGAAGGCTTACTATGATATCCCCAGCAGTTAGCCCAGTGCCTGGCATATAGTCAGCACTTAGATATGCTTAAATATTTATAAATCAGTGGTAGTCCACAATAGCATTGTGGGATACACATGGCACCAAATCACCCTCCTAAGAGCCCAAGGAAATAGTGGGTGTTTGCCCAAGCCCCTCATCCCTGGTTACTTACAGCCACAGAGACATCAGCCCTGCCATGGTCTCACAGCTCTTGAACACCTCTGTCTGAGTCCATTCAGTCTGTGGCAGAGACCATAACTGAGAGCAATGGACAATTTATCTTTGGAGGCCATGCCCAGGACCAGCAGGACTCTTGTTAAAAAATTATTATAAAGAATTTCAAGATGGTGACAACAGAGCATTAAACAAGTGCAGGGCCCTTCTAAGCATGACATGAGTCACATGCCCATGAGGCCAACCCTCACCATGCCTTTCTCCACAACCCTATGCCCAGAAGGATCTGCCATACTCTTTCCCACCAGGGCACTGGGCACTTAATGCATCTCCTCAGGAATCAAATGATTTTTTAAAATAACCAACTGGGGTGATAAACTTAAAACTAAGAAATGAATCACTAACGGTGGAATTTCTGGCCTCTGTGGCAGAGATAACTTTGGATGGAGCTTAAAGGGCAGGCAAGAACCTTAAACTCCACTAGTTTGCTAATACCCGCTAACATATTAATTTTTAATTTTAGTACACATGAGTATATATATGGTATACACACACAAATACATATGTATTTCCTGAACTGAGAAGATGTTTTTCTAACCTCATTCTATCCATCAATAAAACGAACACTACAACACTAATTTGGGCGATTCAAATAGATGCTCTGAAGCTTCACATTAGTAAAGAGATCAGAAATCTTCCATCAAAAACATATTTATGATCAAATCAGGGTAATTATCATGTTCATCACTTTAAACATTTATCATTTCTTTGTGGTGACAACTTTCAGAATCTTTTCTTCTAGCTATCTTGAAATATACACTACATTGCAATTTGTTATAATCATCCTACTGTGTAATATAATACCAGAACTTATTCTTCTTGTCTCACTGTAACTTTGTACCTGCCAATTATAAACTTGAAAAAAATTAATTGGAAAAATACCTTTATGGTAGCAAGTTAAATAAAGGACTCTAGAAATGCAAATGTTAGATCTCCATAATGGATATTGATAATAATACTTCATAATAATAGAACGCCATGTGGTTTCAAAATTTACTATAGTTCAGTGGTTCTCAACCCTATCTGTTCATTAGAATCACTTTGGGAAGCTTCTAAACATTGAGGCCTGGGCCCCAGATCAATTGAATCAAAATTCCCAAAAGTATGGCTGGGGAATCAGTAGTGTGGGAAACCCTCCAGGTGGTTCAAATGTGCCCCAGGATTGAGAACCGCTGCTCTGGTTGGACAGGTAGTTCAGTCACAGGAACAAGCATTCCTAAAATGCAAAGAAAAGTATTGTCAGTTGAACTTCCATCGGATGGTGATGAAAATCACGTGCTGCTTAATAGACTATTAATTTAAATCCACACACAAGGAGGATAGCCTGCTCCCATAAACCATCATTATTATAAATTTGAAAGCAGTGAAATCCCTTTACAAAAGAAAAAGACAGAGAGAGAGACTCTAGCTTAAGACTTAAAATCATCCATAAAATATCAGTTTCATCCCATGGTACAAATCCCAATCTCCATCTAAAACTGCCTGACCCTAAAATATATCAGAAGCTTGTTCTAATCACAGGAGATGTGTTCTGAATAGGACCACTCTTCTTGCAATGGCTAAGTCTGCAAGTCACTGTTTTTACTATAGCTGAAAAATTAATTCCTTTTCAGAAATATTCTCATCTTCTCCTAAAAGAAAAAAAAGGCTTTTTTGTGTCGAGTGACAGGATTATAAAGTGACCCTCTGGGTCAGAAGGAGACTTTTCTTTTTCTCATCAAGGAAATCAATTTCTAAGTCCAAGTCTCTTAAAATAATATATTCTTGTGGCACGCACACAGCTTTTTTGATCTGCTATGAAAAGAATAAGAGGTAAAGAGGATCAGGGGTGGCGACGGAATATTATAATCTGCCACACTCACACATCAGCCTTTCACTAAGTAATTCCAGATAAATTGAGGATTTACATATTTAAGATAAGTGGGAGAAAGAGTAGCTGATGCATAAATATAGGAATACAAAGATATAACTGAAGCAAGTTAACTCTTAAAACTTGAAGTTACTAGGTGCTTATTTTATCGCTCCACTTGGAAGTTTAATGTTTATTACTGACTAACCAAGATAATCTCTTTCAGATCAATTGAACTCACAACCCGCCTTTAGGGAATTCTTTTTTTCCCTGTCCTCAGAAAATCCCAATTACACTGACAAGCAACAGTTAAATGCATACAAAAACGCCTAAATGCAGCAGATGGAAAACAGGAGGAAGCAGCTGGAAGCGTGTTTCCCTCAGAACTGTTTTTAACAGCCTGTGCACAAATAATGCCTCTCTAATACAGAGATAAAAATAAAACATAAATATTGAGAAGGTGACTGGTCACAGCAACAAGATGGCATGAGACGCTGTTACCTTCCCTGGTTCTATTACCCTTGGATCGTTCTAGATACTCTCCTAGCTTGGGGCTTCCAAGAAATCCTGACAATCAGATTCAACCTCAGGATCCGCACTTTACTGGGAGCTCAATTCCAACCTGAAATTTTCCCTGATGCTGTTTCCAAGAATTAGGTGCCTGCATGGCTTTTTTAGGCCCCTAAAAGAACCCCCAAAGGGAGACACTATTTCTGTCTAACTTCCCGACTGCTCAAAACACAACTTAGCAAGGCAGCCCCCTTCCTTCTTCAGGACTTTCTTCCCATGGTGCTGAGTGTTCTTCACCCTGGAGGTTCTCTTTAACTAACACCTGGGATTGAAGAATATGCATCTTGCGCACAGGAAGAGACTTCTGACCCACCATTAGGCAGGGGAATGAAATTTGGACCCTTCTTCCAGTGATAATCACTAACCTAGTGATGTTCCCTTAGGCTGTAGCTTCCTCATCATCTGTTCATCTATCCTTCAGACATTTCCTCACTACTCACTAAGCTCAAACCTCTGTGGCAGGTGCTAAGAAACAGAGACAAGTGAATGTGGTGGAAGGCAGTGGGAAGGGCCACATGGGGCAAGTGATGGGGACTTCTAAAGTATTATCAATGTTTTATCTCTTGACCTGAGTGCTGGTTACTTGCTGTTCTCTTTGCAATAATTTATTAAGCAGTATATTTGGGTTGTGTGTACTTCTATAATCATGTGCTACTTTTCACAATAAAAAATATGAAAGAAAGAAGAAAGAAAAGAAAGGGAAATATAAAAAGTCCAGTCAAGGAGTGTTTAGTTCAGTAGAGAAGATAATATGGAAAGTTACCTTGCATATAACGCAAGGGGGTGTGTGATCAATGCCATAAGATAAATATAAATTGCTATAGGAATTAAAAGATCCATCAGGATAGATTGAAGTTATCAGATGAGGCTTCATAGAGAAGGTAGTAGTTGAAATAGGCCTTGGAGGATGAGCAAGAATTCAACACCAGAGCTGGAGCTCGTGGGAAATGGGCATTGATTGGGAAGGAGGACCAGGAGCAAAGAGACTCTAGGGAGAAACATGAGACCCCCTCGGGCAATGGAGAGCAGGTAGTTTATAAAGGATAGAGAAGGATGTATAAAGCCAGAAAAGGAAATGCCATCAAAATTGGGGAGTAGGGAGAGTTTTGAAATCTCAACTAATGAGTCTATATTTTATTCAGTGGACAAAGGAGAACCAAGGAAGAATTGTGAGCAAGAAGGCATTATATATGGGGATTATTTAGGAGAATTAATTTGACAGTGATCTCCTGGGTGAACTGAAGGGAAGGGAGCGTGGAGACAAGAAGCCTGTTAGGTTGTAGTAGATTATCTTTGTCCTTCAGAACACCAAGGTGGGGAAGGGAGAGGCGGCTCTTTGAAGGCTCAGGAACTCAAGGCTCTAAGTCCACGTTGTCTTGCATCCCTTTCTTCACTATGACATACCCTCTGCCTTCCTGGAAATAAATTCCTTACAAATGCTGTCATTTACCTCTGCTAGTGTATCTTTCCTATATTCATTCTTTGAGTCCTATAAAAGCTTTTAATGTGGGAAATATATATTCTTCCTTTTAAAAAAAAAACCTAAATATGCAGCAGGAAGTTACAAATATAATCAGCTAATCTGAATAGTGCAATACCAAAATTGCATTTTTTTTCTTTCTGCTTCCAAGTTTAACTTTCCCCTTTCCCTTTCTTTGCCTCTATCCCTGCAGTTTCTGTGGGTGGCAGGTTGCTGGTGAGTGTGTGCAGGTGTGTACACATGCGCCTGCCTATGTCTCTTTCTGAGTTCTCGGTACTTCTTTATAAAAGTTTCATTAGTCCTATTAGAGTTTCCATGAACTCCAAGCTGTTGGCTACCTTACTTTTCACAGCTGTAACCAGGGTGGCTGTTAGCATGGTAAGTAACAGCCACAATAACACTAACTTTGCTGCTGGGGCTGTCTTTCTTAGGCCCCACCAGGATGTGTGAAAAACATGAACAATGCTTAAAAGTCTATTTGGTGTGTTTACACTTTTTATTTATGGACAAACTGGAACATTCAAAAGTGAATCAAAGGAGATAAAGAAATTGCCTCCACTATCGATTTACCTACATGAAATGCTTTCAGAGGACCCAGAATTGGCACATTTTATAAACTGCACACATTTCTTTATTGCTTTTCTTGCAGAAGAACTGTTCTTCCCTATCTCCTTCTGAGGCCTGCTGTTTTAGATGGCTGATGCATGGCATTTTTTACTTATTCGGCCTCTGGTACCTTGCATTTATCAAATAAGGACAGCTTGAGGAAGGTCAAGGTTCAACTGGATTCGACGACAATAGGAAATAAACCTTCTCCCTCCTTTCACACGGGTTTGCTTACGCCCCACAGCTGGGTCAGGTTTATGGCCGAAGGGAAGCTTATCGTTGTCAGCTGGCTGGGAAACCAACCACCGATTTGCACAAATGGCTGTGCCTGTTCCTCCTGTGTTTCCCCTGTGACTCATTTATTTCAGGTGCTATAGCAACAGGTCTGGGATACAGACATGATGAACTCAAGTTCCTCTCCAGCCGGAGTTCAAAGCACCTCTTGCCCTTCAATGGATCAGAAGGAATTTTCTATTTAAATATCTGCCAGCAGACCCAGAGCTAGCCAAAACAAGAGGAAATTTTCCACCAGAACTTAGTAGAATCTTGGGAGGTTCTTTCAGAAGAACTTAGTGTGTTGGGTTGGAGAAAGCTTCCCCGTGAGTCCAGAAGCTTGCATGATTCAAGGAACATCCAGACTGCATTTGTAAGTTCTGAGATAGCTGTATTCATTGCCCCACAATAATCCATGTGCAATCCCTATTACAGAGATAGTCCATGCACATTCATTCATTCAGCCCACCAATATAAATGCTTACTGTGTGCCGAGTGCTAATTCCTGCCCTCAAGGGGAGCTCATAGTCTAGGGAGAGTGACATTTATGCAAACATATAATAAAGATATATGCACATTCAAGTATATCTCTCTCTCTCTCACATGAACATCAGACAACCCTGTTGAGACCCTTCTCTGGTTGTATTTGTTCATTTAGGTATATATTCCCTTTTACTCCACCCCCTTCCCTTCTCCTCTCCATAGGCAACCATCCTTTTATTTGAATGTATTGCAAAATATATATTGCTGGTTCTTGCGGATATGTTTTTAATTTTGCAAATGGTATTGTCACATATCATATCCTCTTTTCTACTTTTTTCCCCACTCCAGATCCACCATATGTGATGTTAATGATGGAATTGATTTCACTTTGTTTTTTTTTTTTGACATAGTTGTGTTTAATTTTAGACCTTTCCTACCCAATACAGAGTAGTCTTGATTCTCTAACTTGTATTACCTTTCCATTGGATTTATCCAGCCAGTACATGATGGCGATCAGTTTCGTTTGCCATAGGTGATCAGTATTCCGACACCATTTTACATCCAGGCCCTCCCACACCATGATTTGTAGTGCCTTCTTTATTATATAATAAGTGGCCATGTCTACCCGTGTATGCCTCTGAGATAGGTACTTTCAGCGTGACTCTCCCAAGGTCACTCAGTCTGTAGGCAGCTTAACTTAGATTCCATGCTTTCTAGCCCATTTGATCACATTGCTCTCCTAAGATTAATAAAGCTCACTCTGAAGTCACAGGACATTAGAGCTGGAAAGGAACCTAGGGGTCATCCAGGCTGACTCTTTCATTTTATATCAGACAACTAAGGCCCAGAGAGGTTGAGTAACTAGCCAGAGTCACAGAGCAAGAGAGCCAGAGCTCACATGATTTTCAGGTCTACTGATTTCAAGGCTCTCTCCTTACATTGCACCTTAGAGCTCTCTAAAATTAATTTGAGGTCCTGGACACTGAACCACACGGACAAGCCAGCACCTCATATACATTTGCTGTTCACATTTAAAACACATGTTTGACTGAATCTACGGAGTATTTTATCCAAGTAGAGCATAGCAGAGAAACAGGGAGTAAGGAAAGGAAGAGAGACGATTTCTCTGAGTAGTCTCAGATGGGTGTTACAAGCCGCGTTTGATTGACTGGAGTGAACTTGAGAGACTTACCCAGTGCTTCTTTGCTTTTCATTCACAGACAAGTTGACTAAAGTTGTTTATCTGACTCACAAGCAGACAATAGATTATAAATAGTAAATAAGAGGAGAGGAGAGGAGGGTTTAAAGACACCAAGAAGAAAAAAAAATTAAACAGATCACAAGAAGCAAAAGAGGAATTCAAACAGCACAACAGCGTGTCCCCACGATGTATGAACGTTCTTTCAAAGTGCGACAAGGACTGGGACGAACACTGTATCACGGCCGGACAACCAGCATTCAAGAAAATACCCCAGTTCCCAAGGACAGGTTAATTATGTTGATTATATTCTGTTCTCTATGCATGTAAATGTTATCAATATTTTCACCCAAAATGCCTAAAATAGTCATCAAAATTGAGGGCAGATGAGAGGGCCCAGATGGTGCAATGACACCCCGGTAGCAACAAGCATACCCAGCACTTAGATCTTGATTTCTAACACTATTCTCCAGTGAAAGAAACTAGGGACCGTCGGAGGAATGGCCGATTCTAGGACTCGGGCAGGAGATATACAAGAAGAGCCTAAAGCAACTTGTAGTGCCAGAAAGTAAGGAAGAGTTCAAACAACAACAACAAACACACACACAGACACAAGGATTTGAGAGTATATCAAAGGGACATAGGAGCCCACAAAAAGAGCTCCCAATGGTCAGAGCTGGGACAAGCTGGGCAAGAATATAAATAAAGTAGTTCTGAATTATGACCCAATGCATAAAACAAATATCCATGAATCCTACTGATATACATAAATAATTGAATAAATAAATAAATATGGAAGAAGAGACAAATTTCCCATGCAGAGGAATTTCAAATAATTTATGTAGATACATCACCCTCAAAGAGAGGGAGCACAAACTTCCCACTCCTTCAATGTGGGCACACAGTGATACTCTTCCTTTTGAAGAGCACAGGATAGAAAGAGGGTGAGAGGAAGAGTAACTTTACGGTGGAGAAACCTGACAAACTCTATCTCTGCCAGGTGAGCAAGGTTGGCTCCAACAGCGGTAAGTCATGTTGACAGTTTGTACCCTTGACATGATATGATGAAAATATGCTTTACCTCTGTGGTTTTCCTCCCCAAAACCCATGACCTCAGTTAAATCATGAGAAAATCATGAGACAAATCCCAATAGAGAAACAGTCCAAAACACACCTGACCAATACGCCTCAAAATTGTCAAGGTCATCAAAAACAAGGGAAGCCTGAGAAACTGTGACATTAGAGAAGAGCCTAAGCAGACGTGACCACTACACGTTATATGGTATCCTGGATGGGATCCAAACAGAAAAAAACATTAGGTAGAAATTAGGAAAATCTGAATATACAACGGACTTCAGTGAATAATAATGTATCTGTATTGGTTCATTAATTGTGACAAATGTACCATGCTAATAATGTAAGATGTTAGTAGTAAGGTATGGGATTTATTAGAACTCTCTATACTAACTTCATATTAAATCCAAAACTGTTCTAAGACATAAAGCTTACTTAAAAAATAAAAAAATGAGGACCTACAGGGTCAAGCCCTCATACATCCAGAAAACTTGGGTCCCCAGAAATAATAATTTCAGGGTTCTGTGTACTTAGCTTTTGTCATATACAATTTATATGATGATAGTCTCAAATGTAGCTATAAATGGGATAATTTATACCATTGGATAATAAACCACTATAATTCTGTGCTATGTGATCCAACTCAGCCCTGCACTTCTAGAAAGCTATGGGGGTCCTGCTCATCAGGGTTTCCCAGCACCTAGGACAGTACCTGGCAGGTGCTGGGCCATCTAATTTGAGGGATAGATAAATAAAGGAATGGACAGATTCAAGATGACAGAATCAAGTCTATTTAATGTGTCAAAGGCTGTTTTTTGAAGATTCAAAATAATTCAGAGACATGGAAGACAAACAGGTAAAAGTGAACCATTCAAAGATTCAGAGTGACCCACTTCACATCCATCAGAATGGCTATTACTAAAAAATTAATTAACTACAAGTATAGGTTAGGATGTGGAGTAATTGGAACCCTCGCTCACTGCAGATAGGAATGTAAAATGGTGCAGCTGCTATGAAAACATTTTGGTGGCCCCTCAAAAAATTAAAAATAGAATTTGCCTATGATCCAGCAATTCTGCTGCCAGGTATATACCCAAAAGAATTGAAACAGAGATTCAGATACTTGTACATCCATGTTCATAGCAGCATTATTCACAGTAGCCAAAAGTGGAAGCAACCCAAATGACCACTGACAGATAAATGGATAAACAAAATGGGGGATATACATGCAATGGAATAGTATTCAGCCTTAAAAGAGGAAGGAAATTCTCACACATGCTAATACATGGATGAAACTTGAAGACATTGGGATAAGTGAAATAAGCCAGTCATAAAAGAAGAAATACTGTATGATTCCACTTATAAGAAGTACCTAGAGTAGTCAAATTTATATAGACAGAAAGTAGAATGGTGGTTGCCAGGGGCAAAGGGAGAGGGAAACCGGGAGTTGTTATTCAATGGGTATGGAGTTTTCATTTTACAAGACGAAAAGTTATGGAGATGGATGATGGTGATGGTTGCTCAGTGATTCGAATGTACTTAATGCCACTGGGCTGTACACTTAACATGATTAAAACAGCAAATTTTGTGTTATGCATATTTGACCACAATTTTTAAAATTAAAAAAGAAAAATACAAGGTTAAAAAAAAATTCAGAGTGAGGCTGAATCAAAGACGCCCAGATAGTATTTAACCTGAAAGTTTGGCATAGGGTCAAAAAAGAAATCTAGAAATCTGTAAGTCACTTCACAAAGCATTGACAAAACTGCCCAAGAACAGACAGTGAGTATTTTCATAGATGCTTCTTTAGCTATGTTCTTCACATTTCTACTTTCATTGGCATTAAAAACATTTAATTATAACAATAACCTCTAAGTGCTTAGTGCTTTTTCATTTGCAAAGCACCCTCACATCCGTTCTCATCTGCTGCTCAGAACAACTCTTTGGGAGTAGGCAGGACAGAAAGCGTTGCCCCACTCCATAGATTTGCCCAGGTGTCCAACACTTACCGTGCTGTTCCAGCGCGCAGAGCACTGTGCAGCCTGTGTGGGCAGCTGCAGCCCCGCTGCCTGGGTTCCAATCCTGACCACCTCCCTTCCCAGCTGCATGCCGTGTTGACTTAATCCTCATTGCCTCAGCTTTCTCATCTGTAAAATGGGTTGTCTGAGGTTGACATGAGTTGATAAATGTAACACACTTACAGCGTCTGGCCCATAATGGAATCTCACGAATGTTAGCTGAGTTATTACAGTTGTGGATTCAGAGAGGCATAAAACAAGACAAGCTGGAATAAGGCCATGACCAGGGGAGCACACACAACAGGGTAAGGAATCCTGCCTGGGAAGATCAGGGAACATTTCGCAGAGAAGGGGACATGAGAGCTTTAAATATGGAAAAGGAGAATGAGGAAGGTGAGGCTAAGATACCAGGAAGTGGCTGCAGGCCTGTTCCCACTAACAACACCACCCCAGACTCCTATAACCCTCATGGTTTTCAAAGCATTCCCAGGCCCACCTTTCCACCACGCTGCAGAGAAGCACAGGCCAGCAAGACAGGGGTGGGGCAGGGGTGAGGCCACATGGATCCTCGTGTTAGGGCTCAATGTTGAAACTGTTGTCCTGAGGTCCTAAACCTGCAGTGGCTTAAACATAGAGGAGCCGGCACAGACCTAGTTTTTTCAACTTCTCGTCTAAGACCTTTCCATTGTGCCAAAGAGAAATGCAGGCCTTTCAACTGCCAGACTCGTTCATTTGTCCAGCCAGTCTCATTGAGCACCTGCCAGGTGCAGTGTCCTAAGCACATCGATGAACAAGATTCACAGTGGTGCTTACATCCTAGCGAGGGGAAACAGAAATGAAGCAGTAAACAAGCTAAGTGCATAAAGTCCCTAGCATGCTAAAAAATGAAAAATGCAATGTGAAAGAAAAAAAGAGAGAATGAAAAACAGAAATATGCAGGGAGAGGTAGGGCAACTTGAAGCATGAATTAGGATTCCAGATTGAAAAAGTGAGATTATAAACAGTCCCAGTTTTAGGACAAAGAGAAGGTTACTTTAGTTCCTAAACAGGTGGTCCGTTTGGAGTTGTTTTACATACCAAAGCAAACAGGAAATTGCCAGGTTTTTCCTTTGTCTTTACCCATATGCAAAGCCTCCTTCTTTCACACCAGGACTGTCCAGATTGAGGTGAAGTGGGAGGAGATGCTCAGACCAAGGGGCCCTGAGAGGGGGCATCGGAAAGGATGCCCCTCCCCAGCCCTGTGCTGGGTCCTTCCACACAGTGCTTCCAACTTTAGCAAGTCACTACATGTCCACAGGTGGGCACAGCCATCTGGATACAGAAGGACTCAGCATAGGCCCCAGCCCTGGGTCATCTCAGTGGCCCCTGGGCACAAGCAGAGCCACAAAACAGGAGCAAAGCTGAATAAAGAAAATCAAAGGCAAATTTCTAAATCACCACCCCCAGCTCGACCTCCCAGACTTTCAACCTCAATAAAACCTCCTTCCTAACAGATCACAAAGGAAGACTAGCATTTAGGAGTGGAATAGGCTTTTCTTCAGTGTTTCTGGCGGAAGTCTTTGATTTGAGCTGAATAAGCAATGCCATCCTGGCTGTGGTTGGTATTTTAAAAGACTTTGGTAAGGTGCAAGACACCACACAAATGCCCGAGTCAACGAACCTAACCAGCAGCTATATTTTCACCTCTTCCTCTGCAGTCCGGTTTCTTAGAACTGTTCTATGGGAGTGAAAACTAAAGAGGACTTCCATCTTCCCCCGACCTGCTGGCCTTCGCAGCTGGAATGTGCCGGGAATCACTTCTGGCACTGAAAAGGTTAATTGTCTCCTGCTGCGAAGTAGAAGCCGAGAAAAGGGTCCCGAGCAGGGGAGGAATTATGGCAAATGAGGTTTTCTTTATAGTATTGCTCATTCTCAACATGCTGAAAGGGCATTAGTTCAGAGTCACTTTCTCTGGAATTACCAAATCTGCTCGGGAAGCCGTCATTAGGATATTAAACAAGACTTAATAAGTGAAAGTGATTTGCATCGCTGATAATCATGGGCATTAATCAAGACGGCTTCTGTCTCTCTCCCTGCAATATGTTTCATGTTCCACTGTAAAGCCCCTTTAATTCTGGAGGGCTTCTTAAAAGGGAAATATTACATTTAGAAGGCCATTTTTAAAATGATTTACTTAGCAAAGATCACTATAAATAATGTTCCACTCCCTTCTCAGCTTTAACTATCAGAATAATTAATACTATGAGGTTTGTGTCAGGGATAGAGCCAGATGTGTTCCCATTTATCAGACATGGGTTGCACTTATTCTAATAAATGCTTCAGCTTTTAAAAAGAACTTGAAGTCTGACCCAAAATCAAATGACCACATTTTGCACTTAAAGTCACACGTTGCTCCCGGGGCTGACAACTTCAGCACTAACTTCTGGGCCACCCAAAAGCCTTGGATGGTAAGCAGTAAAATAAGGCAACCTGCTCCTGGTCAAAAATTAGAAACAAATAAAAGTAAAGCTATTTAAAAGTGCTCCTGCTTTCTTTATAAGGCAGCTGTCTCTTGTTAAAATCAGTGGCTTCGAGGGAAGGGACTTCCATCCAAGGGAAGCTTGTTTTAAGACATTTAGAAAGAAGAGAAACAAGAGTTAATACTTTGGTTTCGGTGAGTGAAACATCAAGGGTTTTTGCTGGGTTTTTTTCCTTTTCTTTTTTTCTTTTTTTAATTCCTGGTTTTCAGCTTCACAAATGGATTATTTTTCAAGGCTTTCTGAACAAAAGATCAAGGCAATCTTGTTACTTTTCATGGTTTAAAACAGTGTGAGAAACATCAGTTTTCTGTATCTAAAGCAATCGAAGTCAAGGGCAGGGGGAAGAGAAAGCAGAGAAGGATGGAAGTCTCTATCCCAGACTCCTGCCTATAATTCAGGTCTGCACAGTCTCACACCACTGCCCTCCATTGTCCCTCCCGTCCCGTGACAGCCCTGCTGAAGCTGCCTGTGGTGGAGAGATGTATGCGTCCACATATGCTGAACACACACACACACAGAGCTTACATACAGATACATGCGCACGCCCAAAGTTGTTGCGCCATTGAGAGGTTTCAGATCTCTTGGCATAATTTGATGGTTGCCTCTGCCCTACTTAGGGGATAGCATCTACTCTCCTGCTCCCTTCAGCTCAGACAGCCTCATTTGTTATGTCTCTGCTAAAATTAACTCCACGTTAATTTCTGGAGGCTTTGGAGTTTATTGCTAGGAAAAAAAAAGGTTATTTGCTAGCAGTGACTAGGGACATGATGGTTTGCATGCACTAGGGCTCAGCACACTATTTAAATGGAGCTCAGGAAACGAGCTTTCTATGAAGCAGAGGAGACTTGATCCATCCTAATGGACTGCAGTATGAATTATATGCCCTACTGTTCACCACCTCCCTGCTTCACTAACCTGGGATAGTTGACATGGAGCCATTTACCTAGAAGGGAGAAGACATGATCCTGCCCTCTTTCTTTTTCTTTTCTTGTTTACTTTTCTTGTTTTCCTTTTTTATTTCTTCCTAGATCCCCTATCCCCAAGCTACTTTGTGTATTTCTCTAGCCCACCAGGAGGAAATCTACTCATGTTACTGTGAGCCATCTCCATGTTTTTGCCCACTGCCATAATAACATAACAGCTACCTCTCCCTGGGCACCTAATAAGTGTCAGACATCGTGCTAGGAGAGTGACCAGCATTGTCTCTAATCCTTCAAAGAAGACATTATCGTCCTTAATTTACAGATGACAAGTCAAGTTGGGGCTCAGAGCCACTACGTGGCTGGTACAAATTCACACAGCTATTGAGTGATGAAGCCGGAAGTTGAATCGCGGCCCTTTAGGTCTGTTTCATGCCAAATGTCGCACACTTTTTCAGCACCACCCCGTCCCCCACTGCTAGTCTTGGCTAGAAAGAATGATTAGGGACATGTTAAGGGGCAAGCCATTTCTTTTCAGACACTTCAGTGAGACTGTGGAATCTGCACACTGGAAATATGGGTGCCACTTAATCTAGCAGTTTCATTATTATTGTCACAGTCTAAAGTGTCCTGTCTTTGCTTCTGATTAGAGAGAAAAGCCACACAGCCATGAGCACGTTTTCTGTCAGAGCCTCAGGAGCTGCACTGCCACTTCTATTCACTTATTTCCAGGCCCAATGACCAAGGTCAGACACCTTAAAAAGGATAATTTTAAAGTTTTTTCCCTAAATATCTCATGATACCAGAAAACAAAACAAAACAAAAAACCGTGCAGCTTGTATACATTTCAGTGTTCAGATCTACTTTTTACTTTTTAATCCTCTAAAATGTTAGACACAATCACGTCTTGATAATTCAAGAGATAGTTGAATTTGAGGATTAACTAGTTTCCAGCACTTTTCTTCCTCTTCCTCTGTACTATCCACACATTTGGCTGTTAAAGTTCAAAAAATTTCTACTAGATGGAAAAAAGATAACATTATAGAAATTACTTACGAATTAGACAACTGTACTACTTACTAATATTAGAAGGATTGTGGGAAGGAAAAATAAAGAAAGGATTAAAACTATCTATTTAAAATAATTTAAGAGGTCCACATACAGCAGTCATCCATCACAGATTGAACACATGCACGGAACCTCTGCTTCCTTCAGACTCTCCACTAATATAACAGAAATGAGGTTTTGTTGTTTTTTTTTAAAACCCACAGGGACAAATAAAATGGGGGGGGGGAGACAAAATCATGTTTTGGAATCTGGAAAGCAGATGTCCCAGTGATAACTGACAGGAGATTCAGGAAAACTGCCTCCTTGCTCCACAGTAAGGAAAGCCACATAAGTAACTTGTTTAAGCTCAGAATCCATAAACACTCACAACTTGGTGGGACCAGGTGCCTCCGGAAGTGGCGGGAAGACAGGACTAGAAGAGGACGATCAGTTGAAAGTCTGTGTTAGATGCACAGATCCCCTCCTTATGCTGCTAAGCTAGACAACTGCCCCTCCCCTGCCTCCACCAGCAGAAGACTGAAGGCTTAGTCCCGAGAGAAGCCCTCGAGGTTGGAGGTACTGGAGTGAAAACCAAGAACAGGAGAAGTTCATGTGATGAGTGTGGAGACCCCCTGCCTACCTCCTCGCCCCTCCTCTTGCTTCCGCACTCGGAATACTGGCAGCAGGAAATTTGAAGACTTTTCTCCAAAGCACCTGATCAGTATAAGGGAAAGGACCTACTGATACTGATATCTGAGTTTCCCCAAAGAAAATTCCCAACCACATCACCCTACAGGGAAGCCCTCTTAGGGACACAGTTTCCAAGTGGAGTTCCACAGCTCCATTCTACATTGTGAACAAAAGCAACTTGAAGGAAGCAGAGACCATACCAGAAGAAACAACAAACAAACAATGTTCCCCCCACACACACACAAAAGGCATTAAGATCTTCACAGAGATAAAAGAAAGCAGAACAGGATACTCTCAAAAAGAGTCAAAGAATCAAAAAAACAAAAAGAAAAGAAAAGAACAGAAAGAGAGATCTTGGAAAATTTTAAAAATCTGATGGCAGCCCAAAAAAACAATATCTGATCAGAAATATTGGGAGATAAATCTGATGTAATACCTCAGGAAGAACACAAAGACAAAAGGATGAAAAATAGCAGATTAAAAGAATCATAAAAGTAAAAGACCAGTCTGGGAGAGCAAATATCATAATAATTGGAGTCCAAAAAGGCAGAACAGAGAAAAAAAAGGAGAGAAAATAATAAAATAATTGAAGAAAATCTCTCAGGAGCAAAAGGATGTGATTTTCCAGATTTACAGGATCCACTTAGTGCTCCCAACAATGACTAAAAATAGATGCACACCAAGGTGCATCTTTGTAAATTTCAGCACACTGAAGACAAAGAGAACACCTACAAACTTCCAGAGAGAAAGGCCAGGTTTCCTACAAAGGATTAAGCATCATAGTAGTATCAAATTTCTGATAATCCAGCACTTCTGAAATCTAGATGACAATGGAGCAATGCCTTAAAATTTTGAAAGAAAAGTATTCCTAATCTAAAATTTTATGTCCAACCAAACTGTAAATTAAGTGTCAAGATAGAATAAGTACATTTTCAAATGTGCAAGATCTCAACGCATTAATTTTACCTATACCCTTTCTCAGGTAATTACTGGAGGACATGCTCCCCTAGAATGAAGCAGTCAAAAGAAAAAGGAAGGGGCCCCACAAACAAATATCCAACACTTGAGGGGATGGAGGGAGTCCCTAAGGTGACGGTGAAGGGAGATCCCCAAATAATAGCTATGCAGCTGTTTAGAGAAACAGTCCAGATTGGAGCAGTGTTGATGAAAGAAATATTACATAGATGAAGGCCCGTTAGATTTGCTGTGTAATTATACAATGAGAGAAAACAAAACCAAGAAGAATGCAGAGACTATAACCAAATCAGCTTAGCCCCATGAAAGAATTGCTCTTTTTCAACAATCCTTCTTTATTCATCAAAAAGCCATTGGAAAAAAATTAAAAATTCAATAAAAAATAAGTCATCTTGGATCTGGTAAAGAAAGGCAGGATAAATCTTGCAAGCCATTCACATATATCTTATTCATAGTTTATGCAGAAAAGAAAAATAAAGAGGAATCAAGTGACAATTAAGAAGGAGTCATTCTTATAGAATCTCCATTGATAAGCAAACAAAATACTGACAGCATTGTAAAACTGATGTTTAAAATTGCACCTCATTCCCATATTCAAGGAAGGAACAATAAGTGTACAAAAAATTCTAATAATAATAACCACTCATTTTTGTGCTTGTAACCCCGTATTTATGAAACGCCTCAATGAAGCCAGTCAACTGGCGTAGTGAGAAGAGCCCCGGCCGTATAACCCCCAAACAGCCCATGCCCATGTGAGCTGGAGATTAGCAGGCACTGGCCCTTGGGGAGTGGAAATGGAAAACAACAAGAGAATCTGAGATTCAATGATGAGCACCCGAAACTTCAAGCACTTGTAAATAGAAGATCTGTACACCCTTTTATAATTAACTTATCAGCTACACGTTAGAAAGTTGTGTGACTCAGCCACATACAAAACCAAAATACTGTAACAAATGGGTCTAAGGCAGAGGCATGTGACAGCCAGACGAGGGGCTGCATCAGCGTGTTCCTTGCTAGTGAAGTGGGCGTGGGGATTAGCAAGGCCAGACTCGGCCAAGTCCTGAGAGTTATCTATACTCTTGTGTTCAGAGGGTTTTATTTATTTAGGTGCTGAAGTTGCTTTTTGTAACTTGAACTTGGTCCATCCCATTGTATTAGGCTCTTCTCAAATAGCTCTTTAATTTCCTTATAAGATTTCAAACGAAAATAACCCCTAGAATACCTGGTGCTCAATAAATGGTAATTCCTTTTCTTCTTCCCTTCAACAGTGATATTTCAGGAAAGGAAGGTAGATGGGATTCTGGGATAATGGCTTTACCTGGCAACCTATTCTACTACTGAGGAGAGAAAAGGTGAACACTGGGTGGACCCTATGGCACCTGCAAAAATTGAGCAGTCATATAGGATGGGAAATTGACTTGGTAATGAGCTCATTTGTATTCCCATTTACAGCCCTTCCACTGACTTACTCTCAGACTGCTTAGCCAAATCCTTTGGATAGAATCTGACACAGCCTCCTCAATCTGGAGGTTTCTGTTTTTCTATTAAGGTGATCCCAAGACCCATTACAATTCACCATTTCTGCCATATCTGTCCTTGGAGAGAAATTAAAAGAAGATGGGGAGCAGGTTCAGAGAAATGAACGTTGGGAGAAACATTAATACTCAAAAATTGAAACACTTCCTTAATTCAAACTAATTAAGCATGAAAGTCAATCTGAATTAGAGTAAATTTTATGTAGGAAAGTTGTTTTATAAAAACCATCTCAAATCCTTTTTGGAATAAATGGAATATAAATAAACATTTTTTAAAATATTAATGATAACAGGAAACAAAAATATTAAATCATTTCCAAGTAGAGAATCTGCTTTAATGAATAGCTAAGGCTACATCATAATGTATAGCAATTATCTGTATGCAGACAATTAAAGCACCAAGTCTGTAGGCTCAGTTCTTCATAAACTATATAAAGCAACAGCAAGGATATTTTTGCAGTGGTTCATAGCCAGAGCTGTTCATCAAAATTACCTGGGGTATGTTCAAAACACAAATGCCCAGACTCACTCCAAACATATTCCATCAGGGCACTTGTGGAAGGACAGGAAAAGGATGAGCTTGTACCCTTTGAAAAAAACTCCCAAATTGATTCTTATGCACAACTTTAATCATAAAAAAAAAAATTACCGAACATCCACTACCTTATAAACATTTTGCTTAGATAATTTTACAGGTGGGGAATCTTAAGACGTTACACAGAACATCTGGTTCCAAATTCAGTGTTTTGTCCTTAGCACCATGTGCCCTATAACATCAAGAAAGCCCAAATGCACCTTCTAGTTAATAAGATTTAACTAGAAGTTAAGAAGTGGATGCTGATCCTGAATAAAAATATGCTAATCCCTGGCTGCTTAGAGAACTGAGCCCACACCACACTTCCTGGGATGTGCAGAGCAGGTCCAGCATGTTGTTACCATAGGAAGCAAAGGCAGCAGCAATGCTGACCAGCCTGCAAGTCTCTCTTCCTACACATGTGGTAGGGATTGTCACCCACCCCACAGCTATATTTTATACCTGAACCAGCCTTTGTCCAAACATGTAGTGTTTCCTTGCTAGGACACATCTGGCCTGCGCCTTGAACTGGAGCTCTGAGATTAGCTGGCTGGATTCCAACTGAGAAGGCTTTTTATCTTTCTCACGGTGACAGGCAACATTTGGAAGCCCCAGAGATCAGGCACAGGAAGGAGGTTGATGATATTGTGGATGATGTCGCTGCTGTTATCTGAGTGAATCATCTTCCTCGAGTGCCATGATGTCCATGACATTGTCACCTGACAAGACCCTACCGCAGTCTCTATTGTCTGTCACATCTAGTCGAAATCTCTCAGCCTGTCTGTAAAGCCCTCCACCACTTTGCCATCTCATCTCTCAACTCTTTAACCCGATATGTGGTGTCCTCCCCAGAAGCAGGGGCCAGGTTCTTAATGCAGCCCTGTGTTCACAGTAGACCTTGCTTGGGAAAAGCACCATCTTAGTGCACTTTAGTCACCCTTCATCACACAGTGACAGCAGCGCTTTGCAGGAACAGGCAATGCACAGATTTGGGAGGCAGATTACCTGGGTTTGCACCCTGCCTCTGGGCAACTCACTGAACATCTCAAAATCTCCATTTTCTTATCTGTAAATGGGCATGATAACACCTGTCCTTTGAGGTCATGGCTGTGAGAATGGCTTCTGAGTGCAAGGAGAACAGAATCAGATGAGATTATAGTCTGAGATTGTAATTCATATGCTAGAGGTCTCAGCATATGAATTACAATCTTCCCTCAGTACAAGGGAGATGAATGGCTTAGTGTGTGTTATCAAGTTAGTTGGTTATCCATTCTATGCACTCATAATCTTCCTAGTGACTATAGATGCCCAGGTGAGGTTCTGTCACCTTCCAGAAGAACTTCCCAAGAGAGCATTTCCTCACAATTAACCTAACCCTCTCCCAACACTTAGGTTTAAGCCCCTTTCTTATCTGCTTTTCTCAGGAAAGGATAGGTGTAGACAGTTGCCATACACTGTAAAGGAGACCTTCTTGGAACTGAAGACACCATGTGCTTATAGTCACACCACCTCCCATTGTACGGCAGTGGTGGTGGAGAGCTGCAGGGCAGGGCGGCATTTGAGACCTTGAAGCAAGACAGGAATCCCGGCAAAGAGAGAAACCACTGACCTGGAATCAGGACCCCTGACGCCCACCCCGACTCTGCCACTCACTGGACCTTCCCTCACACAGGCCACTTTCTTTGCCTGTTCCTCGGTTATGGCTTCTACAATGTATCAATTGAATCTAGAGATTGAGTCAGTCTCTAAGGTCCCTTCAAACCAGAAGATTCTGTGACCTAGATAAATCCTTATTAGCAATGCGGTAACTGCACTGTTGCATACTGTCATCATGAAATTGTTCATATCTGTGATACCTGTTCTATATACATTGCATATCTTTTCATAACAGAAATAACCATAGCTCTTCAAACAGTAGAAGGAAGCCCAGGGAATAGATACCACATGAGAAGCCTTCTTCATTCAGGCTTGTAGAGTGACTGAATCCAAGTTCTCATTCTGCATAACTGGCTTAGCCACAGAGCATCATCCTTTCTTCATATATACACAATAACACAACATTGCCTTTGGTCTCTCTCTCTTTCTGTCTCTCTTTCTCTGCCAGAGTCCAGCAAAGAAATCTCAGGAGTTTTACTATTTTGGAGCTTGAAGAATCCTTTCACATAACCACCAATAAATAGAGCAATATTGAGCCTAGACCTAATTTTTACTTTTTAGAAAGAGAATGTTCTATGTTTTTCAAAGCAATTTTGCTTTCAAAAATGTATTTTCAACTGGTTATTCTCACCACCTTCTCATGCACCTCTTAATTTTTGTGGGACAGATTTATACACTCCAGATGCTGAGCTGGAGCTGATATAATTCCACCTGCCACATCTGGCTCTTTGGCACGCCAGGCCGGAAGCTTCAAAGTTGCATCTCTGCGCCATACGTGGTTAGACTGCTGGCTGCTGCTTTATCTCCTTGGATGTAATTTTCCTTTGATTCACCTATAATTCTGAAGAATTGATGCATTTGTATCCATTTTGAATAAGGTTCTATACAAATGCTTCATTTGATCTCTGAGCAGACCCTTTTATTTCCTCTTATGTGGCCTCGCCTTTAATTCAGGCATAAGCCTTAGAGCAACTCAGAACCACTGTGCCTGATTCTTTGCACAAGCAGTTTTGTTTGTTCCAAGTGCCCTGCTTCTTGTTCTTGGGGGAAGGAAAAAAAAGTGGTGGGGGCGGGGGGTGGTTCATGTTCCTGTATTTGAGAAGGGGACAGCTTGGACAGACAGGTGCGGCTCAGTGATTTCTACTCCGCCCCTTTGGCATTCAGACACAGCCTTAATGTTATACCCCCTATTTTTTCAAACAACCCAATTCCTTTGGGAGGTACCGACTAGGACATATGAAGTGTTACTACAAAGCATTATTCCTTAAAGTGTATTTTACAGAACATTCATCAGTTAGATGTTTTGAATAGCCCCCTGCTGAGATCACAGTACACATTAACATTCTAAATGTTCTGAGAAGTCCTGTGGCATAAAAACATAGACACATTTGATTTTCTTAAGCAGTTTCCCAAATTTGTTTGAATATAAACCTTTTTTTCGCATAACACCCATTAGCCTCCCATCAGAGCCCCGTCTGTGGGTGCTGCTGTGAAGAAACATTCTTGATTCCCCTTAATGAGTACACAGCACTGACATAGCCCAATGGCTCCTGCAGTCATGTTGGGAAGCTGAACATTTACTGCCACGACAGTGTCATGGCTCAAAACAATTGTAGCCAAAAGAAGGAATGTGGCTAAAATAGGGACCAATTTTCCTTAGTGTCTCAAACACCAAAAACAACCAACCAACCCTGGCTCCCAAATATCAGAGGAATTCCAGAATAGTTTTTCCAAAAGAAACAATATTTAAATAAAGGTAAATAAGGAATAAAGACGTGGTGTCCTAGGACAATTACTTAGGGGAAATTTTTATTTGAATGCTTAAATTCTGGCTTATTTACCTAGAAGCCTGTACCAATCTTTTTACTTATACATCCTATGATCAATATACAGACATGGTTATGATAGGGCACAAAATGTTCCTGGATTTAACAGGTGGTGAGAAAAACCAGTTGAAAATACATTTTTGAAAGCAAAATTGCTTTGAAGAACAGAGAACATTCTCTTTTTAAAAAATAAAAATTAGGTCTAGGCTCAATATTGCTCTATTTATTGGTGGTTATGTGAAAGGATTATATATGAGGATTCTTCAAGCTCCAAAATAGCAAATTTAACTATCACAAGGGACCTCAAAAGCCCGTGACATGTTGTTTGCCAATTTGCTAAAACCCACTGATAACTGAGTTGGACATCTCACATACATTGAGTGAGTTAAAATGACTACCCAGCATTCACATGTCTATGAAGTTTGGTTCTCTTTCTTCCATAGGCAGAAATTTTATGGAAATTACAAAACTTTTCAGATTAAGATGAATTTATATTTAGTCTCACTATTGTAATGATACAATGTGATGTACAGTTGTCAGAATAGATTTTTTAAAATAACTTTATAAATTACTTGTCTCTTTCTAAAATCATTGAGAGCCTAATGAGGAATTGAGTGTTTTAGTTATCCATTACTTCATTTTATTAGAAAAATTCTATGCCATATTTGCTTTTGTGAATTTAGTGATTTTTAAAGGACTACAAATGTCTATCCCCCCAAATTTTTAGCTATTTTTCTGATTTGTAATTAGTATTTATCTAATTTGTGATTGGTTCACCTATCATTTTTCTATTTCTTCCACAAACCAAATCAAATTAATAGTCCTGAGATAACTGAAGGACCAGGAATATATTAACAGGGGGATTCATATTGAACTGCATGATCTATGATGTTTGTTCTGATGCATGGATATCAGTCTCCAGTCAAACCTTTTAGTAGTTTTTACAAAGTGGTAATGATTTAAAGCTTTCAAGATCAATTTTCTATTTATACCATTTATAATTTGAGCACTATAAATTCACAAACCTCTAACTCTTATACAAAAAGTTGGAAGGCAAAAAACTCTACCATCAAACTAACAATGTGGCTGCTGCATAGGCTACTACAACTATGCAAGTTTAATACATTCACAAGCAAGAAATAATAATGACAATACCTTATATATACTTTATGGTTTACAAAATACAAGCCAGACTGCCTGGGTTCAAATCACATCTCTACGCCTTACTAGCTGTGTGGCCTTAGGCAAGTTACTAAACCTTTCTGTGCTTCACTTCCTCATCTATAAAATGGGGACAATCATAATACTACCTCACAGGATTGTTGCTGATTAAAGAGTTAATAAAGACCTGCATACTAGGTATTTGCTGTGGCTGCTGCTTCTGCTGCTATCTTATTATCATCACCATTGTCATTGTCTCAGCTGATTCTCAAAACAACACTAGGATGGGGCCCAGTGGCTCACACCTGTAATCCCAGCACTTTGGGAGGCCAAGGTGGGAGGATCACTTGAGGCCAGGAGTTCGAGACAAAGCTCCACAACAGAGTGAGACCCCATCTCTACAAAAAATAAAAAATAAATTAACCTGGCATGGTGGCATGCACCTGTAGTCCCAGCTACTTGGGAGACTGAGGCAGGAGGATCACCTGAGCCCAGGAATTCAAGGCTTCAGTGAGCTATGACATGCCACTGTGCTCCAGCCTGGGTGACAGAGTAAGACCCTGTCTCCAAAGGAAAAAAAAAAAACCACAACAACACTAGGAGGCAGGTGGGTAAGATATCATCATCGTAAACGTATGTATGAGAGAAACGAGATTCAGGGAAGTTTAGTGATTTGGTCAAGGTGACACAGCTAGTAAAAGGCAAAATAATATCTCAAAATGGTTCTTCAAGTTAAACAGAAGGAATAAGTTCTAGAGATCTATTGTACAGCATGGTGACTATAGTTAATAAGAATGTATGGTATACTTAAAAATGGCTAAGAGCAGATTTTAAAAATTCTTAGCACAAAAAATGATAAGTATGTCAGGGGATGGATATATTAACATAATCAACATATATATCAAGTTATTAATATAATGGCATAATCGTTTCACAATGTATACATGTATCAAAACATCACATTGTATACCACAAGTATATATGCTTTTCATTTGGTAATTAAAAATTAACTAATTAATTAATTAAAATTAAGGACAAAAATGGTTCCTTTAACCAAGAGCACCTCTCTTCTCTACAGGGTCCGGGACAAGAGGACAAGTGGAGGCCTACATACCATAAGCCTGAATATTTAAAAGTTATAAATTAAGCTAACAAACATTTAAATGTGCTATGTTCTAATCTCCTATCTTGACAAATATTTCTTCATAGTGACTAAGTGCAAAGCTAAAATTTGTACACATACCCACACACAACTAGGTAAAGTAGCAAATAGCAAATTACTATTGAGTATGTCTAAACACTGTACTGATGGGCCAGAAATATTTGGATGAGTGATAAAGATATATAGATTTATCTTTACATATATACATTATATTCATTTATAAAATTTAGTTTTCTTACCTTCTTTTCATCAAAATCACAAAATTGTTGTCATAATCAAGATTTCCACAAAATCTGTGTTCTATTGTCAGTAATAAAGAATTAGACAACCTTTCTTGAGCCATTGCCACTTTTAAATAATTTTTTTTATTAATTTCATTTTAGAGAAACTATGCAGTAGCAAGACTTGTCAGTAAAAAATGCTTAAAGCAATGCTTAGATTCAGAAATGCACTATGAATTTTACATATCATGTATAAACATAATGGAGTCATATGAAAATTATCTTCACTGCAGAAAATATTATGAAAAGCTTGAAGCTCATCATGAAAATTATTATCATTCATATTGCAATTTTCATCATCTCTTAGAGCAGCATCTAGAGTGATACTATATTTCTTAAATTCTTTCAAATTTTTCAGTGTTTGGAGATTTAAAGAAAAAACAACAATATCACAATATGTTGCTCAATTTATTGAAATCTTTCAATTGAGACTACGTCTTGTTACTTCTTTTCTATAATCATGCAAATGTTTTCCTTTCATTGATTAATTTTCTTATTTTTTATTAAAATATCACTACTGTTGCATAAATCACATGTAGTTCCTTTCAATACAGAAAAATATTTTCTCTATAATTTAAAAAAGTTTTTAGCTTTTAAAAAAATAAAGTAGGCAAACTTAGATCTACCTTAGTGTTTTGTAATCTCTTCTGACATTAATAAAAATTTATAGGTTATACCAAATAACTATGCATAGCACAAATTTAAAATTAATTTTGTTTTCTACCAAAGTCTACAATCTGCTTTTTATTTGAGGATTTTCTATTATTTTGCTTAACTCATCTAGTGAATTCCGTATCTTATCTAAATTAAATCTATTTTTAGCAGCATTTAGTCAGCATTCCCTTTGTAAGTCTAAGAGTAAATCTAAGGTCAGATTTTATATTTTTCATGAAGATGTTTCATCTTTAGACAGATCTAGAAAATATAGTACATAATCTTTGAAGTGTTTCAAAGAATGTCATTATTAGCAGTTGATGTCATGTCTCCCAGTAACAAATGCAAACTATGCATGCAACATGCACAAAGAATGCCTCTGATTTTCAGAAATACTGGCATGTACACCTTTTCTAACCAGCCTTGTTAGTTCCATTATCATAGGCTTGCTCTTCACAATCTTTTAAATCAATGCCTAACATTGAAAGATGTTATCTTCAATTCTTCAGTTAAACCTATATCTCAGGTATAAATCTTTGAAATTCTTACTTATTTTGATTTCCTTGTTTTCTTCTTTTGGTAGTTCAAGAATTACATATAAAAAATTTCAGATTCCAACATAATTTTGGTCTCCTGCACAATCTAGTTGGCCTGAATAATTTTTCCCTTTTCTGTTCCATACACGATTTCTTCTCTCATTTTTTAATCCTTTGTAGCAGTCAGCTTTTGCTGCAGCAACAAACAACCCCAAAATCTCAATGCCTTGCAAGAATAAATACTTACTTTTTGCTCACAGAGGTCTAGGGTAGAGCTGTGACCATATCAGGCCTCTGTTAGCTGTTCTGGACTCCCCTGGGCTCAGCTTGGTTTCACATGTCTTCCTGTTCCAGCACCTAGGATGAAGGGACGTCCATTACCCAGGGTATGAGGTTCTTACAGGGGAGGGTAGAAGATCAAGGGTTGGTAGAGACAGAGTCAATCCACACAAGCGCACTTAAAACTTCTGCTTGAATGAGGTGTATTTCATGTCCACTCACATTCCCCCACCAAGGCAAATCACATGGCCAAGCCAAAAGTTAATGGGGTGGAAAAATATATTCCAACTAAAGGAAAGCATGGCAAGGTTAGGGAGAAAATGAATGATTGTAAATGGCACTATCTACCAAGATCACCCTCTTGATCACAAATATTGCTTCCTTCCTGAGACCCAAAGTATCATGCAATCCAGTCTTCAGACTTAAAGTCTAGAATCTCATGATTTCCATCAACTCCAGTTGCAGGTCCTCTTGATCAAGAGACCTGCGAACTTGAAAGACAAATTTTCTTCCCCTCACACACTCAACACACAATGGTAAATCAGGAACAGGAGAATCACAATAAATATTTCTGTTCAGAAAGGAGAGGAGTGGGAGGCACTGTCCACAGCCATTCTGAAATCCCACGGGACAAATATCGCCAGTAGAAAATGTTCCTCTATTAGGACCCACCTCCACTCCCTGGGAGTACCACCCACGTTTTTTATTCTTCACATCTCTTGCCTCCACTGTCTGGAAGTTCCTTCCTCTTTTATTATCATCCTCGGCTATATTGGAAAAGGGCATCGGAATATCTGTTCACCTGGTAGTCAAGCAGCTTTGTAAGCTGGCTTCCTGTCCCTATAAAGTTAGGTTATTTTACATCTTGGTCATAGTGTTTGTGAATCCATGTTAAAGCATTTTTCATAACACAGGGCTATTGTAAATGTTGTAAGGTTTTGTTTGTTTGGTTTTTATCTATTTTATTCCAGTCGATTTCATATGTTAATAGCTATACACACAATAGTTTTCAACTCATGTACCTCACTCTCTATATATTTTTCTCCCATAATTACTCATAAATATGTACTTTAAGCATATCAGGATTCAGTGGGACCATGCCCTTCTTTTTGCTCTGAGCTATTTTGTCCAACTGAAGTAATTTACTGGAAGCTACATTATTAATTCAGTCAGACATCCGAATAAAAGGCGTGTAAGCCATGTTCTTGATTTGGTCTTGTTCGCAGGCTGTTTCTTAGTGGCAATACACCTCATTTAGCCCTTGCCCTCAGGTTATATGTTAAAATGAAATTTTTTATTGGAAGGAAGTAAGAAACAGTAGCAATATATCAAAGGAGCAAATCCCAGAATTCATGAATCCTCCCTTCTCCCTTGCATTCCCCATTGCAAACAGGCCAATTCTTTTCTCAGCTCATCCCTTCCTTCTAGTTTCTTATCAAATTCACCTAATAACAAGTAACCAATACTGCCAACATTCTGTCTCAAAGCCACTTCACACAAAGCCACAAATTCAGTAGGCACATTTTACACCTATGATAGTTTTACCAAGTGGTTCACCAATGCATAACATGGGTTGTCATTTTTCCAGATTCCTATTATAGTTTCCTCAATGCCGGAAGCCATGCCACATATTTGAAAGTTTTGTTATGGGAGAGCCCGCTCCTGATACCAATTCCTGTATTTATCAGCTTTGTAACAACCACAAAAATATCAGTGGCTTATGACAACTAGCATTGAGTTCTTGCTAATATCACTTGAGAGCTATGGGTTAGACCAGTTGTGCTGAGCTCTGCTGGGCTCTACGAGGTTCTTCGGAACTCCGCTGAGATCTGATTGGCTCTAAAAGTCTTCTCTATCTGGGACCCAGGATGAAGGACCACCCACTGCTGGGGTATGCTTTTCTCATGGTGGAGGACAGATGATCAAAGCAACGTAGAGCCAAACCACACAAGCACATCTAGAGCTTCAGCTTGGACTCTATGTAGGTCATAACCACAGGACAAAGTGAGTCATGTGGCCAAACTCAAAGTCACTACAGTAGGAATATATCCGGCCTATGAGAAAGCTTGACAAGGATAGGAAGGAAACAAATAATATAATCTATCATGCCCATTAATTTAATCATCTCATTTTAAATTCTCCAGTCTAGATAGTGATCATTTGTTTCATTTTTGTATATGTGTATATCTAGTTGCATTAAGTTCTTCAGAGTTAAGAGCAGGCAGGAGAGACTTAGTCCTGATGGTGATAGACTTCAGCCTAAAGAAATGCCAGTCTCAGGCATACCAACTTTCACTTTTGATACTTGTCTCCTCATAGACCAGCTACAAACATTTTGCAGACTGGTACCAGTCCACAGACTCCACAGACTGCATTTCTCCACAATATAAATCTGAGAGGGTGTATATTAAATATGTGGGTTAACAGCAGCTATCTGCATTATGGCAACAAGATTAATTCCAGTCCCTTTATGCAGGTGGGGAAATGGCCTCCCACTAAAGATTTTCAGGAACAACTGGAGTATGTAGGGATGTCTAACATGAAGAAGGAATGAGAGACTGAGACAGTGAAACAGACACAGAGAGTAAGTAGGTGAGTGTGGCAGAGAGAAACACAGGGAGGCATAGACAAGACTCATTTGCAAGAAGAGGACCTGAGTATCTCAGAATCCTAGAGAAGGAGAGAATTTTAAGAAGGTATTGATCACCACTGAGAAATTTTGTTCTGTGATAAAGGATAATAAGGAATATCAGGCCTAATCAGTAGGAGCCTATTGTCAAGATGTGCATAATTTGCCAAGGAGATGGGACACATTCATAGTCATTTCCATCTTAGCACTGAGGTGTTCATCAGTCCCCAAATTAAGGATGTTGGACATAATGAGCAAATGTTGCCATTGACTGCAAGGGGATGAAGCAAGATCAAAAGCCTGGGAAGAGGGCCTTGCCCAGTGCTCTCTGTAGTGAAGGTCATATGGTTGGGGGATGGCAAGAGAGTACTATTAACATGGATGTAGCCAAAGGGCCATGAAGACATCAAGAGAGGAGATGGAGAGATGAGGATGCTAACACATGCTTGGCCTACCTCACAGCTTTGAACACGCCCAGCCCAGGGAACATCTAAAAGGCTTTACCCTTTAGTTATGTTGCAGGTGATATGCAAGAGGTATAGCTAAAACACAGGCAATCATGAAGTATGCCATACCAGAGTTCTACTGTTTCCATTCTCCTTTGCTAGGACATTTTTGGTAAAAATAACCTAAAATACCTCACAGAGATATAGAAATCATTATATTCTCTGACTGGCCTTCACAGATTCAAAGTCTAGTTCACAAATGCCATACACTAAGCAGTTGACCCAGAAATTCGGACACTGACTCGCTAAATCATCATTGCCCTTATTTGAGGAAAAACCTTGCTAAATATTAAACCAAGAGTGAACCTGGGTCCCACAATTCACTCCATGGTGGAACAGTCTTACTAATTAGAATTTTAGTCATAGCATTTTAGCTCTAATAGGTATCTAATAGGTATCTTATGTATAGTATGACCATATAATTTATCATCCAAACCAAGACAATTTTGAGAGTAAAGGGGGATGCTATTAATTACTGCAGGACAATGATCCCAAGCAAACCAGAGATGATTCCTAGGGTGTTAGTTAAAAAGATGGTCTCCTCTCCATAGTCTATGCATGTGCTACTCTTCCTATCAAGAGATGGAGTCTATTTCCCCTCCCCTTGAATCTGGAACTAACCTTGTACTTGCTCTAACCACTCGAATGCAGTGGAAGTAATGCTGTGCTATTTGCAGGCCTACCTTAAGTTTGCTAGATGCTGCTTTTGCTCTCTGGGAACTCAGTAGGTATGCTGTAAACAAGTCCAGGCCCTGAAGGATGTAAGCACATCACAAGTGGCCCCAAACAAACCACGTGGAGCAGAAGAACTACCCAGCTAAACTAGAGAATCATGAGAAATAATAAATTGCTGCCTTAAAACATTATCTTTTTGAATGGTTTGTTATACATCAATAGACAACTGGTCACCCTCCTTGTAGGTAATAGTTCACCATCCACATGCAATACTGCTTGAACTAGTATTAGCACATAAAAGCTCCACATTCAATTTCATCACAATTTGACAGCTCTTACAGACGTAAAACTCAAGTGAGCTGAAAATATAGGTACGGTTGCCAGATATGTAAGTCATGTGACTTTGAACACAGGAAGCTACATATATAGAAAGTGTTCCCTCGATGATTTCTCTAGACTTTAAAAGGAGAGACCAACATGACAACATTTTCATTGACTTCTCTTTCTACTCTTTTTTTCTCTTCCAATATCTTGAACAAATATTTTTGATAACTAGAACCTTTGGCTCTTCGGGTGTCTGTTTGCAAACTTGGTATCATAGCTATTAAGTAGTTTGAAAAGTTACATAAATCTCTCTTACCCAGAGCTCTTTAAAATTCTTAGCAGCAGAGTCCTGAAAAACTTGCCATTCATCAATAACAGTAGGTGAGTCCTACTGGATGGTCATGACATTCAATAAGATGATTGTGGCAGGGGAAAAGTGGGGAGCAGAGGGGGTCCTGTGCTGAGGTAGGAGATAGTTAGACTACCTGGATGGTGCTTAAGAAACAGCTAAAAGAAACCCAAAACTCTGAAAGTCCATGGTAACCACTAGGAATCCAGCTTTCTCCTATAGAAAAATGAAATTTTGTCTGAGAGGCGATAGTATTCAGAGACAAGTTAAGTTATAATGCAGGTGCAAATCACTTCCACAAGTCCCTAAACATAGCAAAGCACCAATACATGGTATAACAAGGTAGGAAGGCAAGTATGACCTAATCAAAAGTCTTCATGTATGAATATTTTCAACAAATTATACATTGGTGGTTTGCTCTAAAGGAAATTCTCAAGTAGAAGGCATTTCAGTAATGGCTTTAATGAATAGATAAACACGATTTGAAATTAGCACATCTACAGTTACAGGTACCTGCTTGACAAATCCTTCATAAATAGAACAAAAGCAAAATTAAGCACAGACGTTTTTGCTACTGTTAGAATTTTCCAACAAGGGGCGCCTGACTTACTGCAGTTTTTATTATTTTGGTCAACCAATCTAAAGAGGAAAGCAAAAGGAACAATAAAGAAATGACATTAACGATTCTTCGTGGAGTCTACATGTTGGCAGTCACTATCAGAAAGGTATCAGTGTGATAAACGCTTTGGGAAGAAGTAGTTCAGGACGCATATGTTCTGATCTGCCAAGCAAATATCTACGGCATTATTTTTCTCAACCTGCCATCTTAATGTACTATTGTTGCCCATCAGTTGAGGTAATAAGCCCCAAAATTACAAAAGTTAAAGGCAATCTGGTAATTCCACCTATTATGTATGTTCCCTTTCTTTCCCACTATTACCTTCTCCCTTAGTGCTTATCTACAAGCTCAATTCTTTTATCTTCTTTGGCCAGTGGGCCCTTTATAATTTGCACAGTCACTTTATCCAGATAGCAAGGCAATTCATTCATGTGGCCCCCCATTCTTACAGTCTGAGACACCAGCAAGAATTGCTCTGTGATGTAGTTAGGAAAAAGAATAAGGACTCTAGAGACTCATAGCCTTGGGCTTGAATGTGGGCTCTGCCACATACCAAACATGTGATCTTGGGGTTTTTTAGTCTCAGATCACTACCTGGGGGCATTTTCTGGACTGCAGTGCAAGGAGGGGGTACCAAAGCAGTGTACAGTAATCACTATGAGTGGAGGAGACAAAAGTAAGAGTTCAGGGAAGCACAATCACCTAGAATTTATAGGGCAGAATACAAGAGAGATATAACTTAGAAAAAGAACTAAAAGAATCTGTATAGGAGACCCCTTGATCTGCTGCTGAAAATACATTGTTGTTACATAGGGTGAAAATCCACAAGGCCAGACAAAGAACAACTAGGGAACTGTAAATTGAACAACTTTCAGAGCTCACACAGTGCTAGAAGAGGTTGAAGTTCTAACCAGCCAAAATGAAGAGACCTGGTTCATTCAGTAGAGATTCCAGAAGTATCTCACCAAGTAGTAGAGCTAAATTAGCCTAAGAATAAAAACTACTCTAGATCAGCCCTCTTAAAGCTGAAAAATAAGGGCAATAAAAATCAAGCTGATCTTCAATTAATGTAACTACCTGCCACATCAGAACTCTATACAAATTAAAGTATGACAACAAAATCCAGACATTTAACAATGTGAGATTTACAACATCCAGCACCCAAGCAAAAAATATAAAACATGATAAGAAGCAGGAAAATGTGAGTGATAACCAGAAGGAAAACAAGTCAATAGCAACACATGCAGAAATGACAGAGATGAAGGAATTAGCAAACAAGGACATCGAAAACAGCTATTACAAATGTAACAAAGAATTTAAAGGAAGATATAGACATAATGAAGAAATAAATGGAAGATAGTAAAACAGAACTAAATGAAACATTTCTCATTTAAAAATACATTTCAAATGGAAAATTCACTAGATAGGGTTTAGACACTACAGAAATAAAGTCAGTGAATTTGAGGACAGACCAATATAAACTTTCTAAAATGAAACACAGGGGGAAAAAACCAGAGCTTCAGTAACTGTAACATTATATCACATAGTGTAACATATGTATAACTGAAGTACCAGGAAAGGCAAAAACATTTGAAGAAACAGTGATCAGAAGTTTCTAAAACTTGATGAAAGAAATAGACCTAGAGACCAAGAAGCTCAACAAACCCCAAGCAGAGTAAACAAAAAGAAAACCACACCAAGGCACATCATAATCAAATTGCTATAAACAAGTAAAAAAGAGGAAACCTTAAAAAGCAGCCTATAAACAAGTAAAAAAGAGGAAACCTTAAAAAGCAGCCAGTGGAAAAAATACATTATACACAAAGGAATAAAGATAAGAATGACTTCATACCAGAAACAATGAAAGCTAGAAGACAATATAATGGATCTTTAAAGTGCTGAAAAGAAAAAAAAAAAAAAGTCAATCTGGAATTCTATACTTAGTGAAAATATCCATCAACAATAAAGGTGAAATAAAGATTTTTTTCAGAAAAACAAAAGAAAGTATTTAGAATGAAGGAATAAAGGGCATTGGAAATGTTAAATATTTAAGTAAATGTAAAATAGTTTTTTCATACTTTAATTTCTTTAGAATATAATTGCTTATAAAAACCAAAAATGTATTGTGGTATTTATAGCATGTGTAGAAATACAATGTATATCAAAAACTAATACAAAGAAATAAAGAAGGAAGTATATTGTTATAAGTTCCTTATATTAAGCATGAAGTAATAAGACAGTATTTGAAGCTAGACTGTGATAACTCTAAAATACATAGGGCAAATCCTAAAGCAACCATAAAAACAAATAAAATGAAGAAGTGTAGCTAATAAACAAATAATGGAGATAAAATGGAATATTCAAAAATAGCTTATTCCTGGAAAAGATGGCAGGAAAAGAAGAAAAAAGAAACAGAGAAAAAAGGATAAATTTAAAAAATGGTAAGATGGTAGGTTAAAACATAACTACATCAAGAATTACATTAAATGTAAGTGACCTAACTACTCCAATTAAAAGGGAGAGACTGTCACTCTGAATAAAAAGCAGAACCCAACTGCATGCTGGTTATAAGAAATGTACTTTAAATATAAAGAAACAAATAGGTAAAAATTAAAGGATGAAAAATATATACCAGGAATATACTATTAATTATCAGAATAAAGGTGGAGTAGCTATATTAATATCAAACAAAATAGACTTCTGGGTGAAATACATTCCTAGAATAAAGATGGTCATTTTCTAGGATAACTATCTTGTGTATTCGTATGTTTCTAGCATAGTAATAAAGGAGCTGAATGACATGAAATGATGTTAGAGAAGTTGAGTGCAGGACCAGATCAGGTAGATATTTATGGAACATGTTAATAATTGTTACTTTAAGTGCAATAGGAAGGTGTTAAAGGAGTTGAAGCAAGAGTATGATTTCATTTACAGTTTAAGAAAATCTCTGTGACTGAGTGGAGAAAGGATTGGAGGAGGAACAAGCGAATGCAGGAGTTGGAGCTGTGGTAGAAGGCTGGATGATACCTGAGGGTGATCTGGATGAGGGTAGTGACAGAAAAGATTAAGTAAAGAAGACAGGTTCAACACTATTTTAAAAGTTTGAAAGGCACGACATTTTATTAGGGATTGGGTTTGAGCTTCAGGGAGGTGTAAAAACTACGACTCCTTTTGAGGTAGCAGTGAGCTATGATGATGCCACTGCACTCCAGCCTGGGCAACAGAGCAAGACCTGTCTCAACAACAACAACAACCACAACAAAATCACTTGTAGGTTTCTGGTAAGAACAATTGGATTTTTTAAAAAGGTGCCATTTTCTGAAATAGGAGAAGGCTAGAAGATGAGCAGTTTAATTCTGAGATATCAAATGGAAATGGCAGATAGGCAAATAAATATATAAGCCAGAAGGGATCAAAGAAAAAGCAGAAAATAAAATTTAGGGGTCATCAGCATGGAAATAATGTTTAGTTCAGAAAATGGATGAATTTGCCTAGGAAGAGAAAGTAGAATAATTGAGTCCTGGAGCACTCTGGTATTCAGAAGTGGAGCAGAGAAGACGTAGAGAGAGATTAATAGATATGAAAGAGAAAATGACAAACTCCTATATACATCTCATTAGAATTTCAGAAGAAAGGGTAAAGACAATGTGAGAGAGACAAAAATGACTGCTTAATTTTCAGAACTGATGATAGACATGAATCCTCAGATTTGGGGATCACAACCAACACCAAGCAAATAAAAAGAAACCCTCAACTGGACATATTGTGATGAAACATCAAAGACTAACTGAAACTCTTAAAGGCAACCAGAGAAGAGGGAAGACCACTTACAAAGGGACGATAATTAGACAGAAAGCATGCTTTTTAACAGCAACAATGGAAGCCAAAAATCAGTGGAACAGCATCTTCCACGATGCTGAAGGGAAATAACTGTGAAGCTGTAATTGTAGATTTAGAGAAATCATTATTTAAGATTAAGGGCAAAACGAAGACATCTTCAGACAAACAGAAGTAAACATACATAAATATCTAAGAAAATTCTACAAAGAAAGAATAATGAAGAGTAACTAACCCTGCCAGATATAAAACATATTATGAAGACACAGTAATTAGAACAGCTGAGTAATGACAAACGGTTAAGCACACACATAAATAGCGCAGAATTTAGCACCAGAAATAGATCCCAAAACACAAAGGAATGTAATTTCTAGTCAAGTTAACCATGACATTCAGTGGGAAAGAGATGGATTATTTGATAAAATTGTCAAGACAACTGCCTAGAAACTTAAAAAAAGGAATTAAGTTGGATCTCTACCATTTTATACCAAAAGTAAAATACCAGATAGATCAAAGATCTAAATGTAAAAAATGAAATCCTAAAAATACTAGGAAATAACATGGGAAACTTTTTAAGAATCGAGAATGAGAATGTTTAGTTATGACCCAAACCTAGAAGCCATAAGAGAAAAATCATAATAAACTTGACTATGTGAAAACAAAGAGTTCTACCTGGAAAAGAAACACCATAAACTACATAAAGAAGAAAACCACATTGGAAAAACATATTTACAAGACATACTCACTAATGTTGAAGTCTTTGAAGGGTCTGATAAATGGCAGCTCTTTACCCTGCCTTAATTCTGAACAAATGGAGAAATAGAACAAAGCAGGGGCATCTGGAGGCCAAAACAACTTTATTTCTGGTTGAAACTTAGTCCTGATACATTGCCTGCGGAGAGAGCCAGACACACCTGCTAACAGGACTCCAGGTTAAGATAGGTCATGAAAAGTGTAAGTCATGCCTGGTATACAACAGCTACACTCGCTCGCTGTCCTTGAACACGTCAAGTGTGTTCCTACCTCAGGACTCTGTGCTCGTGGTTCCTTCTTTTGCATACGGAATGACCTTTCCTTAGATATTCTTGGGCTGGCTTCCTCTTCTCATCATTCCTACGTAAGCTCAACTGTGACCTCCTCACAGGGACCTTAACTTAAAGGGAGCCACCCTATCCTCATCACAATTATCACAATTGCAAATTGTCTCATTTATTTACTTATTTGAAGAGTTATATTATGTTTATTTTCCTCCACTAAAATATAAGCTCCATGAGAACATAGATCTGTCTTACTCTTCATTATATTCCCAGAACAATACCTGACAAAGTAAATGTTCAATAAATAGTCGCTGAATAAATGAGGGCTGCCCCTGAAATGAACAGAGGATGTGTTGAGAGAGCCTGGAAGGGTCTACAGTTTGGGGGAGTTAGGGAGGGCTTCCTCAAGGTTGTAAAGGGGTGAGTATTAGGTGGGAACACAGAGAATGAGTAGGTATGGACTAGGGTGGCGTTTGACTCAATCTGAGGAAAAGGGGAAAAGGCCCTTCCAGACAGTGAGACTGAAAAGCCATTAAAAAAAAAAATGTGAGAAAGAAAATGGCCCCTTAGTAGGGTGCAGGGCCTAACAGTCCAATATAGCTGGAACTCAGATTGAGAGGCAAGAGGGGAGCAAAAGTTAATGTTGGAAATATAAGCAGGGGTAAGATCATGAAAGCATTTTGTGCCAAATCCAGGCATTTAGATTTTACCTTAAGGGCAGTAGGAAACTATTGAAAGAAATAAGCTTGGATGTAAATGACCAGATTTATATTTTGAAAAGGTCTTATATGCCTAATACCTAATATAGTCTGTGGCCAGGCTAATTTCTCAAAAAACCAGTGAATGAACTCTATGTAAGTGAATGGGTTTGAGAGGAGCAATACTAGAGCCAGGGGGACCACCAGGGGGGCTGATGTAGTCACCTTGGTGTGAAATGATGATGGCTGGCTTCAAGAAGTGCCCTGCGCTGGAGAGGTTTGCTATGTTCACCTGCAAATGTTGCTCCCCCACCCCTCAATCCAATGGTCAAGTAAAGGCAATGTCCCATCCTGCAGGTATCTTAACAGTTCCTCAGAAGAGCAGAAGTCACCATTCTAATTCTACACTCCCCAAATTTCCACCTTATTACCCACCCCCTTGCATTTGGGGAGGTCACAAAACACAGGGAATCTCCTAATCTAGAGAAAAGCATGGTGGGGGGTCCTGGGGCAGGGAGGTAGGAAGGGGATGGGCAAGGATCTGCACCAAGTTGTGCCTTTGGAGTCAGCTGCATTTATACCCTTAGAAACCCAGGTTCCTTGAGGACAAGAGGAGGGACGGGGAACAGGTTTCCTTTTGGTATCTCTTACTCTTCCCTTGTCTCAGAATCACTGGAGACTCTTTTTCAGATTTCTATAATCTCACCATGAGCCCTAGACAGCCCATGAGCATGTCCCTGCCTTTCAAACAAAGGCCTGAAAAAGAAATGGCAAGAACCACTCAAATGAATCTTTTGGCGAATGTATGATTCTGATTGTCCTCAAGGAGAAGGGCTCATTAAGAATAAGACCCTACATCCAGCCCTGGCCCATGCTTACTAAAAACTAAACAGGAAAAAACTCTACAAAGCCAGCTCCAGAAAGAGGGGAGTCCATCCCGTGTCAAACCACAATCCTGGAAATTGAATGTTTAATTCATAGAGTAAATTACAAGAGATTACTTGTACAAGTAGCTGCAATGTCCTTAAAATTATTCTTTAACTGAGGAAAAGTTTTTTGACCTTTGGAGAAAATGCTTGCTTCTAGCTATGACTAAAAAGAGATTTCCTTCTTTCTCTGTTGTGTTAAGAATCTTTTCTTCTTATAAAGAAGGCACCACAGTGATTTATAACTGTCATAAAAGCCTGGAATCCTTTTGAGGTTAAGCTACTCAGCTATTCAACTTTTACTACAGAAACTTTGAAATTCAAAAAGAAAAAATAATGTAAGTTTTTGAAGGACATGTGTTGCTGTAGGTGATCCTGTTAATTAAAAGTGATTGCCTGCTAGGAAATCATACTTTAAAAAGTTTCATGAATTTATTAGAACCCTGAAGGTATCTTTGTATGCACAGAGCTTTACATGCCATTTATGCAATTTTGTTTCAGATCTGCTTAAAGCCTTGCTGACACTCCCAGAGCAGCGAACAGCTCTGCTAGCATGCGTATGTGTTTTGGCTAATTGAATTATGTGAAAATACATACTAATGAAGCGTTAGCAGAGGTGTTTGCCGAGTACACTCCACGTCTAATTTCTTCTAAATTAGAAGCATCTTTTTGCAGTAGATTAATGTTTTAGGAAAGGCTGCCTTCTCATAGAAAAAAATAACACATTGTCTAATATTGTGATTCATTTTTGCATGCTAAAAAGCTCTCTACACACCTGATGTGCACATTGTATGGGACAAATCTAAAAAGCATTTTTAACAATACTTTTTTAAATGCACTACTCTGGAAAGACCAATGATGTGTAATTATCCAATCAAATTAATGAGCAAATTATTAATCTTCTCAAAACATTTGGTTTTTTCCTCCCTTTAATATGCTTTTAAGAATGATTGTATTTGGTTTGGTTAGGGTATAATGAGGATTATTATTTAATGGTCCTATTTGGATTATTTTTCAGCGTGCCTATTTGGAAACATTACCTCGTAACATTTGTTGTTGTAATTCTGCGATCCCCTGACGCTGGTATTTGAGAAACACGCTCTGGAAACGCTGTGGTTGTTTTTCACAGGAACCCAGGGAGCTATCAAAGTCGGAGAACGCGCCTCTGTTTGCAGGAGAGGTGGGCAGGCAGCGCGATCCCAGCGCACCGCTCGCTCGGGCTGCGGGCGGCCAGCAATCAGCTAATTGCCTAATAGGAATGGGGAGCCGGTGCCCGCTCTCCGCGGTCGCCTTGCGGGTCACAGACGCCAGAGAGCGACTTGTTTTCTCTGTCACTTCGTCGTTGTGCTCCGTGTGGTCTGTTGCAGGGGATGGGGCCGAGCTGGAGGAGCGGGCGGGCGGTGCTGGGCACACCCCAAAGAACACTGCCTCGGTTGCCTGTTAAGGCTCAGGGCAAACGCCACGGGGGCTTCAGGGGAGAAGGAACCGTGAGAAAACTCAGGTCGCCGCGCTCTGCTGCCATGCGGGTGCTTTAGAACACACCGGCATCCTTTAGAAATAAGTGCAATCTGAGACTAATCTGGCAATCGCCCATGCAGCCAAAACATCAGATGCTTGTAAAATAGTTTGAAAGACAAGCCATGAAAAGCAATCAGTGGGGGGACAGGGGGGAGGATGTTATTTATATGTGTATAAATGTATAACATTATGTAATATACACACACAGTATTTATGATATAAAATTATACATACATGATATAAAATTATATACATATGGTATAAAATTATACATATATGATATAAGATTATATACTTATTCCATTAAAACTATGTATGTAAATGTATATATATACACGTGTGTATAATTTGCATGACCAAAGAGAAACTATCCTTTGTTATTAAAAGATGAATATCTTGCAGAGGTGGTGTGATTCATGTAGGACCATGAAATCCAGCCCAGAAAAGTTGATTTTCAGTTTGAGGCTAGAGCTACCAATCCCAGAAACTGCCACCAGGTCTTCCCGTTTTCACCTTTTCCCCTCAGAGGGCACGGAGCTCCCCCAACAGCCCCCACTCCCTCATCTCCACCGTCCCCACCGTCCCCACCGTCCCCACCACCGTCCCACCGTCCCCACCGTCTCCCAGCGTTCCCGCCGGCTGGCGTCTCTCTTGCAGTTTTCCCCGGTTACACATCTGTGCCATGTCATTTGTACTGCAGTAGATCCTTATGGCAATTCTCCTGCTTCCCTGCCTGTGGTTTTCCCATAAATTTCCGTTTGTTTTTTTTTCAGGACGGTCTCGTTTTCATATATTTTATAAGGGTCCTAAACCAGGGATCAAAAGAATGCAGGTCGAATTTCCTTTTCTGCCCCTTACTAGTCGTGAGTTCTTGTTCATGTCACTGACCTTCTGTCAGCCTTGGTTTCCAAATCTGTAAAGTGGGCAAAAAAATACTTGTCCTGCCTACCTCACGAGGTCGTGGAGATGATCAAACGGACAGTCAGCCAGGAGAGCAGGTCAGGCTTGGGAAGCAGGTCAGGTCCTGGGAAGCAGACTCTCAGATAAAGATTATCTTGCAGGTGTTTATCAGGGAGCGTTCTTGAGATCAATATCTGGGGAAGAGGAGGGGAGGGAAGGAAGCAGAAATGGGCACAGGGAGAAGTTGAGCTGTGATGCAGTCCTCAACTCATCCTACTTGAAGCTCTGAAGCCAGGGTGACCCTTCAGAGTTGCTCCTAGTTGGCATGAGGGGACCATACCTTTATCCTCCTTATTTGAGCAGTCATTGAATTCAGGCTGTCCCTGGAAGGGGTTTCTTCAGCAGAGGCAATTGCATGGATGCAGCTGATAGCCTGGGGTCTACCAGCTGAGAAATCAGTCTCTGTTCCTAAAGGGGGATCTGGGTGGTTGGCACCCATCACAATATACACCACACTGATCTTTTGCTTTTGGTTGTTCACTTCTGTAATATGCTTGGTACCCTGTCCTGCTGACAGAATGTACTGATTTTCTGTGCTAGCCTTCAGAAATTATCTAGGAGTCAGAACACTCAAGCTCTAGGTATTAATTTGCACATGTCTGAATTAGCTGAGCATCTTTAACAGTTTGTGTGGTAGGTCCCCAGTAAAAGGCTGACACACACTCTCTCTCTCTCTCTGCAGAGTGTAATTTGGGGAATCTCTCCAAGATCTGCTTCATAAACCGTCCTGTGCTAACTTTCCCTCCAGCTCATCATTCTCCCAGACTTTGGACTGCCATCACTGGGACTTGGACTTTACTTCCAGGTTCTGTAGCCACAGATGACTTCTGCTTACCCACTGACCCAGTCCAGGCTTCTGGAATCCAGCTTAAGTCAGAGCCCCAGGCCCCCTAGCTATACATTAAGGGAAGTCAGACACTACTAATCTTCAGTGTTGGCTTAAGCAAAGTCACTCAACGTCTCTCTTCAACTATAAAACAAGAAAGTCTATTCTTTCCAAATTGACCTCAAAAATTATTGGTTTCTATAATCAAACCAGGCAATAGGAATATATGTTGTCTGTCTAGAATTGAATGCCTACTATGAGCCAGATGCTGTGCTAGGTACCAGAGATGGGGCTATAACTAATGCACCGTTCTTGCCCCAAGCAACAACTAGATGCCTGAATGCAAATCCAAACATGATCATAAAAAGATGAAATTAGGCTGTATAGAGAATAATTATCATCCTTTTAATAATGTGTGTTTTTAGTGATGTGTCTCTTTAAAGATGCTCATTTTTATTTATCCTCAGTCTAGGGGAATCCATTTAAACTTTTTTCTTTTTTTAATTGACACATAATAATTGTACATATTTATGGAGTACATAGTGATGTTTTGATAGAGACAATGTATAGCCATCAAATAAGGGTAATTAGCATATTCATTACCTCAAACATTTATCATTTCTTTGTGTTGGGAACATTCAAAATCCTCTCTTTTAGCTATTTGAAATTATAAAATAAATTATTGTTAACTATAGTCATCCTACAGAGCTATAGAACACTAGAACCTAGTCCTCCTCTCTAGCTGTAATTTTGTATCCTTTAACCAGTCTCCTTCCATCCCCTTACCTCTACCCTTGCCGGTCTCTACTAACCACCATTCTACTCTCTACTTCCATGAGATCAACTTTCTTAGCTTCCATAAATATGCTTAATTTTTCTTACAAGTTCATGTAAATACATATCTACAAAGAAAATTTTTTTCCCACATATTTCCAAACATAATAGTCAGTCAGCTACTCAAATCCACACAGAAAACAAATTTTGTACCCTTAGTTCATTTCCAAATCATTTTATGGGGTTGTTGCCCCCTTAGCCCTTAGCTAATAATATCTTTACATTTCATTTTAAATTTTCAAAGTATTTCCATAGATATTAGCAAATTGAAGCCTCACCAAAATCCTAGTAGGTAAACTGGAAAGTACTAAACCTATTACACTGAAAAGGAATCCAAGGCACAGAGAAAGTTAAATGATTGTTTAAGATCACTCAGTTAATCAGTGAAAACAAAATGCAGAAAGCAAATACAAAACTAAATCTAGTACCCAGATCACTTTCCACTGAGAAATTTGTATATTTAGAGTTTTCCATAGTGAATTTTTATGATCTTAGTCACACATGCTACCCCTACCCTCCTCTAAGAACCTGATAGTGAATCTCTGAGCTTGTCTGCAGCCTATGTGGTTATTGGATAAAATGATTAGTGATAGGTATCAGTTTATATGAATCACTGATTAAAGAGGACTCCTATGAACACAGAGTTTCAATATGTCAAGCCCCAGGATACAATTCAAACTCTCTATAATCTGGTCAACTTGCTAGTTGTGACTGATGGCTTGGAATTTTTTTTAATGATTTCCTATTTTAAGGAGTATTTTTAAATCCTCTTGCATATCTTGAAACATCCTGTCTTAGTAGGCAGCAGATAAGTAATTGCCTTTCAGTATCGTCTCCTCTTGCCTTCAATGCTCAATTTACTGCTCAGAAAGAGCAGTATAATCTTATAACCCGATGAGAGGGCATTTCTAGCCAGCAATCAAGAGGCAGAATTTCAACAGCTGGGCGGGCCCATTCCACTACAACCCAGGGAACTTGCCCTCCTCCATGCCTGTGGTAGAGAGTGAACCCAGCTTGCAGCCTGAGCACCAGAGAGGTGGCCAACAGGCAGGCAGTGGATGAAGGGGGCTGTCAGGCTTGCTCCAGAAAGGTCTATCCTGATAAATTAAATTCCTTCCTTTACCTTAAATTACTCCAGCCTTTTCATGGAAAGTAACTGCAAAATGCCCATACTACAATGTAAAATGAAAAAAAAAATCAGGCAACACAACTGTGTACACAGATCATGAGATAATTCACAAAATAATGCTAAAGGAAAAGGCATTTGATACCTTTGATATAATTTTGTGTTTATAAATGCAAATATTAAGGATGTATACATACAGACCTACATATATACGTGTACTCACATGGAAAGTTACTTGAAGAATAGCCAGTAAAATTTACCATTATTTGTTTCTTAGTATTAGATTAATGGGTATTTTCTAAGTTTTCTATACTGAACATAGGTTATTTTAGATACTAGGAAAAAATGTTACTTATAAAAACAAGTATAATAAAAAATATACCATATCTATGTATCATGTCTTTTTAATAAGATCAGAATTAGTTGTACCACAATGTGAATGTATTAATACTTCACACTACTGAACTGTACACTTAAAAATGGTGAAGGTGGTAAATTTCATATTATGCATATTTTACCACAATTAAAATAGTTTTTTTTTTCTTAAAAAGTAAATAGAGTATGGGTAAAGTACTCTTCTACAAATAAAGTCTGTAAGTTTAAAAAAATCAGAATAATTACATCAAAATGTGAAGTGATTGCTTTTATCTGAGGGGTATATTGCAGTTAATGGTTGTTTTCATCTTTATTTATTGTTTTATATATTTCTAAAATTTTGTGTCAGGTAATTAATATTACTATTAAATTTTTTTTAATTCATTCCATGATTTCAAAAATACTGAATAAAAATACTGACTGTATATCAATTTGTCCTTGTTGACATGTTGTTTTGTATTTATTTTCATGTTGTTTCATGTGCAGATTTTATTTTCTCTAGGGGATTGCAGATTCCTAGTGGATCTTCTAGTTGTTTTGTTGTCTTCAGAGAATTTTATACACATTAAAATTTGCATGTTCATCCACCCAAACAAAGGAGAGTGAAGCCTGCTGTGACCAAATTTTGACTACTGCCACTGCATTCCTTCTGCAAATATAGATATCTGATCATGAGACTGTGTGAAACCTTTTAAGTTAGTCAAAAACAAGACAGACATGTGAGTCACCCTTATTGTTGTCATTGTGCTCATTATGAGTCTGAAAGCTCATCTATGTTAATTTTGACCAGGGTTCCCATCCTTTGTCTTCAGGCACAGGCAACACACTGAGCTGGCAACCTTGCTGTGGGATGAACAAAGTAATTTATCGTTATTGGCAAGTTGGCCAATTTCATCATTAATCGATCATTCACTTTTTTCCAGTTTGGTCCTGAGGCGTTCCTCTAGGGAGTAGAGTAAGTACACAGGATTTGCTCAGTCAGGCATGGCAGCAACAGACAGTGAAAGAAATTTTGAATGTATTTCATCAATAACAGAAGGTCACTTGCCTTTGTAGCAGCATGCATTTCAAACCAAGGAAATTCAAGCCTAGGATTTCCATCAGTTTGGGCTTTTTGTTATTAATGCCCTTCCTAGGCTATAAATACTTCTCCCAGAAAGATGTGGCATAATTTTCATATTATAGGAAAGCAGACCAGAGGAGCACTGTGTCCTGTTCCCTCCGCCAATCTGCACTTGCTGCAGACTCAGTCCTCAGAGGCTGCTTCATGTGAAGGCAGCGGGGTGGAGGAGGGGACGACCTGGCATGCCAGGTCCAGAATGCCAAGGACCTCTCCCAGACGCAGTCAATAGCCCTTTGCTCCTTTTTTATTGTCACAGCCCTAAGCTCTGAAAAGTATTGATATGGGGCCACAATAGACAAGAAGTCAAGGCCTAAGGAGTAACAGGACATGAACCTCAGTTGTCTTTAAATTTACAAATAACTCAAGTGAAACTTTTAGCTAAAGATGAGAGAAGAAATGAGATTTTGATCCACTCTGAGTACCTAATGCCTCTCAGGAGAAAAGACTCTTGTGAATAGTCATGTTCCCCAGTGAAGCCCCATCCGTCGTCATCCCATGCAGACAGACCCTATGTAAGGAGGCTCACGTCCTCGCGCATGGATCATCTTCACACGCTGCATAAGAGAAGCACCTATCTGGATCTCCTTGTGTATATGGCCAGATCGCTACCTAACTTTGCCTCCATGCGCTAATAAATCACAATAAAATATTAAATATAAGCATGTTTTCTAATCACTCATATATAGGGCTTAAGACAAAACTCCTTCCCCTAGAAAAAACACAAAACAACAACAGTCGTAGAATCACTCCTTGTCTCACTTTTAATTCCTTAGGTCACCAACTCAAACTGATTGTCAGTATCTTAAGGGCAGGAATCAAGTCTTCTACATCATTTGCCTCACCCACAGCACCTAAGCCAGTGCTGTGTGCTGCAAGCACAATACATGCTTATGAAATTACCGGCAGCTAGCATGTGCATAGCACGTTCTAGTCCTTGCTGCACTCTTCCATCTGGGCACACCTACCTGCACCCTGCTGAGCTGAGAGTAGGAAATTGAAGCCCCAAGGAATTGACTTGTCCTGTATCTTAGAGAATGTGTGACTGAAATGAAACCAGAACTCTGGTTCTACTCTTGCTCATATTTTACAGTGCCCTGATATTATGAGTTTCCCACTCTGAAAATACAAAAAGTGATAGGAAGGTGGTGCTGAGAGATTGAGCTAAAAATTGATCTCAAGATGTGGAGCCACGGTTGGTTCTAAAAGTATTCAAATCATCTTGTCAAAATCAAAATAGGGGGAAAAAAAAGAACTGTGTGTGTTTTTGAAATGACTTGTCTGAATCATTGATTTGGGAGAGTTTCAGACTTTCTAAATACGACACACATCAGGAACATGATCTACACAGCTCATTCCGGTACGCCAAATGGGAAGGCAGACGATTCAGACATCTTAGCAGACGTTTTGAGCACAGTGAAACAAGCATGCCAAAAACAGGATGATCTCATTTACACACTACACCTGACTCAGTGTGGTTCTTGCATGCATTTCCCAAGTTAACTAATTTCATGGAAAATTGACAAGTTGTTTCTTTACCAATCCTGCTAGGAACATCTGAAGTACAAAACAAGCATTCTTACCATAAAGTAATATTAAAAGATTTCATTACACACTTAATTAAATCGCCATTCTCTGATTTCCTGGTAGAATGAACGTCCATAAGGGAAGTGAGGAAGATTCTCTCCTTGTTGAAACTCTAGCGGGGTGCCTCTGTGCCCTCTTCTTGACTAGGCCTCAACCTTGGCCGATAAAGACTTGACCAGACACTAACGTAGTTTCTAAGAGCTCAAGGCCCTATCCCTAGTATGACCCTAATCCCCCTTAAAATGCCAAGCTGAGAAAACTCAAGGTTGCCAAAAAACTGTTCGTTCCAGCCAACACCTGAAGAGAGAGCCCTTGTCTCCCAGTCCCCACGGGAGGGTAGGAGCCTAAATCAATAAACACCAGTCAGCAAACCCAGATGGGTTTTTCATGGACCAGCCCCCTCTTCCTGCTTTTGACAATTTTCCATTTCCCTGACTCCACCGAGCCGCTCTCACCTCCCCCTTCTGTCTCGTTCTGCCTTTAAAAAGCCCAGTCACCAATGCACTAATCGAAGTTGAATTCAGTTCGTGCTGCACTCCTTTCCCTATTGCAATCATTATTACTGATTAAAATCTATTCTTATCACATTAACTAGTGTCCTGCTTTGTTTATCTTTGAGAGAAGGGACTCTCTCCTGTGTTGCTTACTTCTGTATTTCCAACATTTGTACGATTTTTGTTCATAGTGTCTGCTTAACGGGTATTTGCTAAAAGAATGAACAAACACACATAGTGAGTATTCACTGTAGAGAATTCATTGACAGCTCAGTCCACAAAACCCATTCACCTCGTCCACAACCCCTGATGTTTTACTCCTTTCCCAGGTTGGCATGCAGGTGCACTACCTTGGAATTCCACTTTCAACCTTCTCAGAATATCACAGCAGGTGCTGACTTCTGCCCTGACCCACTGGACATATCTCGATTGGCCCAACAGTTCTTTCTTTCCGTAGAACACATATTTTTCTAAGACGTCTATCCCATCCCAAGCATGGCCTCTGGGTGAGTTTGCAGGGAGAATGGATTTCCCCAGCATTATAACTCACTGAACGTTGTGGGTTCCAAATTTGAACTTGAGCTTCTCTCGGTTCAAGTTGCAATGAGCGCTGGCAAAAATGTGACCTCCTATTTCAAAAAGAAGGGCTCTAGGGGGGTGGGGGGTTTTTTAACTATCAAGTTGCTCTTACAAAAGGAGATTCTGATGAGTCAAGTGTAAAAGAATCAGAGTCTGAAGGATTTAATTTCTCTTGAAATATTTGATGGTTTCATGGTGAAGGAGATATTTACTTAGTAATACATATGTGGGGTCTCACTCATCCCAAAGTGTTTGAAAAAGAGATGAAGATATTTTTCCAATACCACTATCTTGTTAGGCCCTATATCCCTTTTCCTCCTTGAACAGATAGTCTGAAAAGTTGTACTAAATATTCCCAGGCTAATTTTGGACCAACTAGAAACCAATATTGTCCTAGATAAGATTAATTCAGGATGTAGAAATAATCAGAACTTAAGTTCAAATATTATTGCTAAAATAAAACAAGGAAAAAAAATAAAAATTTCCCAAATTTGTCAGCTATGCTGGAATTTTGCACCCTTAAAACATGGGCCTGGTTAGATCTTGGAATACACATAGATTCTTTTTAATGCTATTTGTTGAAAAAGGAGTTGCCTGTAGCTATAAATATTTCTTATGACCATCTCAGGAAGTTCCAGAGGCCCCTGGTCTTTCTGACCAAATATGGGATTCTTCTGGGTTCAGAACTATCATTTACCTTTACAATTTTACTGCCTGGAATGTTTCAGAGAAACGTTATGAGGCACCATGAGTTCTCTGGGCTCCAGTGTATCACTCTAATTCCAATAATTAAGAAATAAAAAATTATTTTAAAGTTTACTCTGTGCTTAGGATTGAGCTAGGAAATATAGAAGAGACAGAAAGTCTTTATCCAAAAGAAGTTTATAATCTAGGATCAGACACAGATGAAAGAATTTGTAGGCAAGACCATAATCACAATAATGACGTCAATAACTAATACTGATCACATATTCACTAACGAAGGGCATTGTTCTAAGTGCTGTACATTATATCAGTTTATTCTGACTACCATCTTACAAAACAGATGCTAGTATCATCTCCAGTTATACAGGAGAGCACTTAAATAGATAAGTTCAAGAAACTTGGCCAACATCACCCACCTGGATAGTGATAAATCCAGGATTCAAAGCCAAGGCAGGTAGCTATAGAACCTTAATGCCAAATCTCTACCCATCACCGATTTCAAATGTGTGTGTACACATATAAATGTTAATGCACATAGAAATGCATGTAGAATGCGTACAGAAATAGCTTATGCGATCACTACAAACCAGGAGCAGAGTTTGCCAATTCAGTTCAAAAAGAATTATACGTCAATATTTTCCACGCATTTTACCCTATATTTGACTCAAAAATATTTATTAGACACTTTGTTATATGCAAGTTAAAAAGAGTTAAAGCACAGACTCTTTCCACAGTGGAATAAAAAGCTAAAAATGTTTTCACAGTGAAAGGAAGGAGAATGTCGTACACTGCTAGGGACATAGAAAAGTTTTCATAAAAGATAAATTGAGCTGGACCAGAATTTCACATAGATGGGAATTTGGGAGAGTGAAGTGGCATTATTTGTGTATGTTTATCCACAATCAGAGAGAAACCATTTTCACAACACAATTTTGTTATTATCTGCCTTCATCTTATTTTTCCATATGCCATCCCAATCACTTACTACAACTGACCCAGACCTTATTCACCAACATGGAAAAGGTAGTTGGACAGAATAAAAGAGCAAGAAGCCTCATCTGAAACTTATGCCAAACCAGCTTAGAGAAATCCAAGAGTGTCAGATATGGACAAATTTAGGGCAGCAACTTCCACAAAGTAAGCAGCAGGTTCATAACTATTTAACAACATCACACAGTATCTCCTTTCAAATTCTCCATTCCTTCCTCCTAGCCTCCTTGCCTTCTGTATACTCCGCCAGCTAAAATCGTCCCTTGACAGTAGTAAGTACCCCTCATCCACAGTTTCATTTGCCCACTGTCAATTGAGGTCCAAAAATATTAAATGGAAAATTCCAGAAATAAACAATTCATAAGTTTTAAATTGTGCGCCTTTCTGAGCAGCATGATGAAATCTCACCCCATCCTGCTTCATCCCCCATCCCACCAGAGACGGGAACCCTCCCTTTTTGTCCAGCATATCCATGCTACCCGCCAGCTAGTCACTTAACAGTTAGCTGGGTTATCAGATCAACTGTCCTGGTATCACAGTGCTTGAGTTCGATACTATTTGTGGTTTCAGGCACCCACTGGAGGTCTTGCGATGTGTCCCTGTGGATAAGGGGGGATTACTATAGTTGAAATTTTGTTTCAGCACAAAAAGAAATACCACTATTTCTGAAATTTTGTTTCTTTAAAACTATTTCCCCCTGCCATCCAAGCGAATTCTAACACACTAGCAGATAAAAAGAGAGGGTTTTTAAAGAGATAAAAGCAAAACATAGCAATCATAATAGGTTTTAATAAAAGCCAAATTTAAACAAGTCAGGTGAACTCACCTGAGACTTGAAAAGCCAGTGTTCATATTACTCTCAACTCCAATTCCTGAAAATGAAGCACCATATTAGCTCTTACAGCATCTCTCTCCTCCACACTTGTTTTTTAAAAACATGCATTCCTCCAGAGGCACAGACTCTCTACCCCACCACCCACTCTCCTGACTTCTCCTCCTAGCCATGATTTCTCCACCTTTCCACCTGCCCTGACCTTCAGTACTGTATTTTGCTTCCACTACTACGTGTCTCTCTTCTCTCTTACCTGGAAAAGTGTTTGTCCCCTTCCTTCTTTGATGGGGTCCAGGTCAACTTGTATAATAAAAGGGTAAGGCTAATAGAAACAAAATAAAAGCAGAAAAGGTTATTAAAAATGTTCTTTCACTAAGTGGATACGTTCCCCAAAACATACACAGGGAAAATAAATAAGTGTGTGGGTCTAGAAGAGGAAATGAAACAAATATGGAGAATGCAGGACATCAAAGGAGCTCACTATCATGTCGAGGAGGGGAGGGTTGTGTGTGAATGGTTTAAACATCAGAAGAAGGGGGGATTCATTGTGCATTCCTCTCTAATCAGAATTTTATATATACCTCTGGACACCTGATGCATAACAAGGCCATTTGCATTTCAACAATGGATGATTAAATGTACCTGGTTTATCCCACACTATTTTAACACATGAAGATCACACTAGAGTCAACATTTATTGGGCTATCCCAGGAGTTCTGCTAGGGTCTGGATTACTGGGCAAAGTAAATATACAATAACCAGTGGAGGCAAAACCATGTTTTAAATATATTCTGATTTTCTGGTATTTCCTATTAAAAAAACACTTAAAATGTAGAACAATCTCCAAGCAAGTAACTTACTCAGCAGCAAGTTTTGAAGAAGGGGCTTTGGCTACCCTCATCTTAAGAAGGAAAAATGGAGACAGAAAGCATGGATATTCATGTACCCTAAATAATGATAAGCAAAAAGTGAAAAAAAAATTATCATGAAAATAATTAGCAGTTACTGAATAATGCTGATAACTATCATGAAAAGGGATTGAAGTAACCTATAGGTGAAAATAAGATAAAGATCTTCCTCAAAAATATATAAAGTAAAGGTTATATAAACCCTATTCACAGTAGTAGCAAGGGTACTTTATTTACACTTAGGAGTTTGTTTTTCTATCTTTGCTCTGTGACATTATAGCCTACTTGTGCAAAAAAAAGTGCTGAAATTAATTATAAAAACTGATTGCTTAGTAAAAAATTATATTTTTGTAAACAAATATAAGCAAGTGTATTAAATTGTGTTAAATTTTGTTCCCTATACAGGTTGAGTATCCCTGATCTGAAAATCCAAAATCTGAAACTCTCCAAAATCATAAACTTTTTGAGCATCAACATGATGCTCAAAGGAAATGCTCATTAGAGCAGTTCAGAGTTCAGATCTTCAGATTAGAGATGCTCAACCGGTAAGTATATATTGTAAATATTCCAAAATCTGAAAAAATCCAAAATTTGAAACATTTCTGGTTCCAGGCATTTTGGATAAGGGATACTCAACCTGTATTATCCATGCTGAATGAAAGTTTAAGACCTAAGCATAGTAACCACTCAATGGACAATGACAACTACCTGAAAGAGAAGACAACCACAGCTAACAAGCCAATCCTCAAGGGCTAACTTTTCACCCTTCAATTATTTTGTTGACAGACCTACTCACTGACTTATTCATTCAATACACTGTCTTATCATTTCACTTTGGGAAGTAACAACATTTCAAAACAGCCTGGGTTTTGAAGCAAACAGACTAGATTCTAATCAGCAATCTTCCATTTTCTTGCCCAACGACCTTGAGCAATTCACATAACCTCACTGAGCAACATTTCCCCTTCTGTATAATCAAGGATAACAAGACCTACCTTTCAGGATTCATCTCAGGCTAAAACTGGATAAATATCTAAAGCACAGCAATGGGGAAGGAGCATGAATAGCCACTTCTCAAAAGAAGACATACAAATGGCCAAAAAATATATGAAACATCACCAATCATTAGGGAAATGCAAACTAAAACCACAATGAGATATCACCTCACACCTGTTAGAATGGCTACTATCAAAATGATGAAAGATAACCAGCATTGGTGAGGGAATGGAGAGATGGGAACCCTTGTGCACAGTTGGTGGGGATGTAAATTAGCATAGCCATCATGAAAAATTGTACAGAGGTTCCTCAAAAACTAAAATTAGAATGACCATATATAGATCCAGCAATCCCACTTCCGAGTACTTCCCCAAAAGATTTGAAATCAGTATGCTGGAGAGACATCTGCACTCCCATGTTCATTGCAGCACGAGTCACAACAGCCAAGTTATGGAATCAACCTAAGTGTTCATCAACAAATGAATGGATAGAGAAAATGTGCTATATATACACACAATGGAATACTATTCATTCTTAAGTAAATAAAGAAATCCTGTCATCTGCCACAACATGGATGGAGCTAGAGAACATTATGTTAAGTGAAACAAGCCAGGCACAGAAAGACAAATACCACATGTTCTCACTTATATACAGAATCTGAAACAATTGAACTCATAGAAGCAGAGAGTATAATGGTGGTTACCATAGGGAAGAAGGGGGAGATGATGGTCAAAGGTTGCAAAGCCTCATTTAGACAGGAGGAATAGGGTTTTTTTTAAAGATCTATTGCACAGCATGGTGAATATATTTAATAATAGTGTATTGTCCATTTCAGAATTTCTAAGGAGTGAGTTCCAGATGTTCTCACCACAAAAAATGTTAAGTATTTTAGGTGATGGATATATTAATTGGCTTGAATTATTCCACATTCTATTCATAAACCATAGCATCACTTTGTATGCCATAAATATACACAACTGTAATTTGTCCATTTATAATAAAATTTTTTAATAAATAGATAAATAAAGCACAGCACTTAACACAGTACAGGCAATAAACATTAGTTAACTTTTTCTTTCAATGTTTTATATCCCCAACATGATAAAGTCAAAAAATTCCATACCAGGGCATTCACAATTCTTCCAAATGCAAAGTTGCCTTACTGGGCCTGGATAATACTTTGCAATATTAGCTGATTTTTTCCTGCATTTTCTTGACCATTCCTTAACAACTCAGCTAGACTAGTAATTCTTGAACCTGACTGTACTTAGAACCTGCTGGGGAACTTTTAAAACAATACCAATGTCTGTCCCCCACCCCAGAATAATTAAATCAGGACCTTAGTCAGTGGACTTACTGCATTTGTGTTAGATTTTAGTGCTCAGAGTGGTGGTAATGTGCATCTGTGGTCAAGATCTCTAAGCTAGACCTTTCTGGATCCCTTACCCCAGAAAAGGGATCACAAGGTAGGAAACAGGGACATAAGGAATCTGTTAATAGCTTTTAAATTTTAAAAGCCTAGCCTTCAAAAGAAATGAAAAGAACACAGGACCTAAACAAAAAATTTTGGAAAATACGTAATGACTACAAGCAAAGATTCTCTATCACCACCGCCACCACCATTCCTACATTCCACACCCCGAGGATTACAAAAGCTAGCCCTGGTTGGGAAGAAAGTATGAAAGGGGGTAATAAGAGCTTGGAAGCTTGTGATCCCTGAGATACGGGGGCCCTGTGCTCTGATCTTCCTAGGGTAGAGAGGAGAGGAGAGTCAGACCCCTCCCTGGTAAGTTTGTGAGATCCAAGATCAGAAGGTCTTGTGCCTTGCTTCCCAACAGAGACCCAGGTGGGCAACGAGAGCTCAGAGAAGCATGATTAGCAAAGCAGGCCTTAGTGTCATAGAGCTGAGCAGCCAGAGGCTGACTTCTGGAGCCCCGGGAGCACCTCAGCAGCCTTCCCAGAGTGACCCGGCGGCAGCCACCGAGAGCTGCTGCCTGAGGGTCAGGCAGGATAGCAGCCACCTCCACATCCTTTACTCCCACCAATGTCTACATAAGGCCCTGCAACCTAGAGAAAACTTAGGGAAAGAGGAGAGGATTCCAGAATTGACGGAGATTGAGTTTCCCTCATGGGCAGAATGAGAGCTTTAAAAAATAAGTTGATGAATAGAAGAATAAATGAAGCTACACGCCCCTCACACCAGAGCATGGGGACTGAGATTTCTACCCTCCTTGTTACTTTTCTATATTTATGAGTTTTCAGGCCACATACCACGTCCACCTGTACTTCACGTTCTGGTTGTACATCTTCTGCTTCTTCTACATGCATCTTCTGCTTAGAACGCCCCTCCTGCCCTCCTGGGCCAAGGCCCCCGGGTTCCTCCCTGATGCCTTCTCTGACCATTCTGGGAAAACTCATTCCCCACACTCCCGTCAGAGGACTCCCCTAGTGAAACTCACAGGAATGGCTGGGAAGAGGAGCATGAATGTAAAAATGTACACATATACGTAAGTTTGCATGTGTAGCCACCCAAACTCCTAGCACATCCTATGGTAGTTAGGAGTTTGTCTGTCTCCTCCATCAAATTATGACCCCCTGAAGGCCGGGATCATGTCACACTGATCTTTGTATTCCAACACCTTGCACATAGGAAGTGCTCGATCATTTACTAAATAAATGAATGAATGAAAGCATTAATTAACATGATAAATAATTATGCATAAGCCACAGTGCTACTTTTTTAAGATAATAGAAAATTTTTCAGAGTGTTGTTGGTTTTTGAAAAGATCACTCATATTATCCCTGAAAGTATAAAGGAAGAGATCATTCCCCCCATTGGCATTGTTCCTTATAATCATGTCCACAACTGTAGACTGTATCTACTTCAGTTAGCTAGATAATCAAAACCCAAGAAAATCATTTCTGCCTGACCTCTTTAAACAAAAGTTATTTCTAAGCTTCTATGTAAGGAAATGCCAATTATTTGACAAATCAGAAGTGGGGAAAAAGTGGTATACCCATGAGAACTGAAAGATTCTTTCTTTTCAACAGGCTACTATAAAATGACTCAATTGGATCATCCAAGTTTTAAGCCAAGGTATCTTTGAAATATTCCACATTACTGTGTATCCATTGTAATGGAGACACAATCATAAGCTGCAAGTCCCAATTGCCTAAAGTGCCTTCTTTCATCCCCAGCTGGCCCCAGACTGTACCCTGTCCTTCACGATGAAGATCTCATCTCTCTGACTCGCCCTGGTCCTCTCTCTGGCCTGGGAAGTGTCAGTTCTAATGAGCAGGAGGAGAAGGACCGAGATTCTTCAATGAACATGGAAGAATGGAGGGACGCCAGCTAAATGCTATTCACACTCCAAATAGCCATTCAGATTAGTGGCCGTGGTTCCTAAAGGACGGATCCCACACTGATGTGTGTGCAGACCCCTTTCAAGGTCAGTGATCCATGCAACCCGAGCGGTAATGGGATCCGACCCTCGGTGTCGAAACCTGCACCTGTTAGGCTGAGAACAATGGGTCATTCTGAAGTCAGCACTGCAACTTGCTCTTTTCCAGACCGGTAAAAAGAATATCTCATTTCTCTTGGAACTTGGTGACCACTGCACAAAATACACTGGGGCTAGTTGCAAAACAACATATAAGCCGTGAAAATGAGGCTATTGCAGATGTAATACTACAGATCTGCTAGCCTCACATTTTGAGAATAATGCACATTAATCGTATCTTTCTTCCATTTCAGTGGACTATAAATTAAGCTCACACGAATGGCTGAAAAGAGGAGCATGAACGTATACATGCATGTACGGGGAGGTATTAGTTAAATATGAAGAGCAGGGTCCCAGTCTCACCTCTCTCCCTAGCTGTGTGACTTTGAGTAAGTCGCGCCATCATGCTTCTCTGTGTAATGGAAAGAGTATCAACCTCAGAGTATAATAGGGCCCAAGAAATGTACCTTTCTTCTGCTTTACTTTCAGTTTCATCATCCATTAAAACTTTGGGTTAAATAATTTCTAAGGTTTCTTCTAATTCTAAAATTCAATTATTCTACTTAGTTCTTTGCTTAAATTATTCTACGATTCAGTATAATTAAAAGATCATGTCACACACTCCTTACTAGCCAGCAAAATTATGCCAAATATGACACCATTGATTAAAATGTGTAACAAGTACTCGCCAAAATCTATTTTCTCATTTTTTCCAAGATGAGCATTGATTATTTGTGTCATTTTTAATTGGCTTAAGAAGGCACCCCTTTCAACTGCCTTGCCTTGAGGCAAATAAACAGAGTAATCTCGCAATACTAATTTTAAGGAATGAAGATTCCACACGCTCCCTTCCTAGCTGGTATTGGTTTGTAGCCACACTCCAGCAGAGAGACTGGCTGATTGTTGACAACCCAGTTTCCCTTTTGTGCCTGATCACACAGCTACACTACATTTCCCAGCCTCCCTTGCACTTGGGCACAGCCATGTGACTTACTTTTAGCCAATAGAACGTGGGTGGGAGTAGCATGTGCCACTTCTAATTCTGGCCCATAAAGTCCTCCCATATGCAATCCTCCCCATATGCCCATTTAATGGAGGGAATTCTAAGGATTTAAAGGAGATACACCCACAAGATGGAAGGTTTCTGTGACTCTAAGTCAGAGCATTAAGGAGACCTACCCTGAAAAGCTACATGAAAAGGAACATCCACATTGGATTGTTGTTGAGCAAAAGAACAAAGTTCGTTAAACTTGTTAAATTTTGCAATTATTTCCAGAGGTAAAGAATCTTGATTACAGCTGTCATGTGGGAAATTACCTTGATGCCAACGTAGGCTTCAAGTATACAACCAGGCAAACTACCTCAGAGGTCACAGAACAGAAAGGTTCACAGAGCAAGTTAAAATGCTCTGATCACGTGGTTATTGAATTAATTTAACACACAGTGAGAAGCAAGGAGAAAAGAGAGGGGGTAAGTTAGCACACCTATTGGGTCTAATTGGGACCATGCTAACTAAATCCTGGGGTACACGAATCTCATACGTGCCGGCTCTCTGATCCAGCTAGCTTTCCTTGTGACAGTATGGGTATGAGGACCAGAAGTGGGATTCAAGCAACACAGAGCCTTGAGGATCTCGCTGAGCCCTCTCCAAAGCCCACAGACTGCCCTAGGGATTGTTTTTGCTCCCTGATCCTCTGGGACCACTTGATTCACCAAAGACAAACACATGGACTGTCTAGGAGGCACAAGCCTTGCCACCAAAAAAGTGGCAGATGAAAGGAGCAAAGGAAATACGAAGGCCTCTAAGTCATTTCAAACATTCCTCTCATTTCTCCCAGTCCTGAAGAAAGGTCCCAGAGGAAGTGCCTTGCAAGTTCTTTTGTCACTAGTTAATGTTTCACCAAACAACAAGGAGGCAGACCTTTTCTATAATGAAATATGAGGTATTATTTTCTTCCCCATTATTTAGCACTGTGAAACCCTCCAGAAACTCTTCAATCATCTGCAGCTATTTTTCTCAAGACAAATCAACGTACAATAAATGGTGTTTTGCATACTGAGAGGATAATGGCAATTGCAAAAAAAACACAAAGATTCCTCTCCTAAATTATTCTAAGTTAGCCTAATTTATATTCCCTTATTAAGATGAAGACTGGCAGCTGATAAGAAATTACTCAGCATGCTATAAGATGTTTCTCAGGGCTCTGAAGCTTACACAATTGGGGATCCTTTTTAAGAAAAACTATATTAAAAATCTTATTTTCACAAATTTAACAAAAGTATGTGACCACATGAACACATTACTTGGCCACGTCTCAAGACCTTGAAAGCAGCCTGTGAAAGTGAGAAACCCTAAAGCAAGCTTTATTCATCATGGTAAACCCACCTCTAAATGAGGGTATTCTTAAGTTGCAGATTTATTTCAGAGGTATTTGGGATCTATCTCTGCAAAGGATGCCTGAAGAGAAAAATGCCAGGAAGAAATAGAGTCAGGGCCCGGCGTGGTGGCTCATGCCTGTAATCCTAGCACTTTGAGGGGCCGAGGCGGGAGGATCACTTGAGGTCAGGAGTTCATGACTAGCCTGAGCTACAGCAAGACTCCCTCTCCCCACACACACACCCTGCGGCAACCACCTTCCCCACCCCCCACCCCCGTGTCTACTGAAACAGAAAAATTAGCCAGGGCATCATGGTGTGCACTTGTAGTCCCAGCTACTCGGGAGGCTGAGGCAAGAGGAGCACCTGAGCCCAGGAGTTTGAGGTTGCAGTGAGCTACAATGACACCACTGCACTCTAGCCCAGGGCGACAGAGCGAGACTCTGTCTCAATAAAGAAAAAGAAAAGAAAGAAATGGAGTCAGGACATTTAAAAACCAAATATCCACATCTCCAAGCAATTAAAATCACAGTTGTAAGTGGATGTTTCAACAACATTCAGTTTGCAGCTATTCTTTATTACTAAGAAAGAACCAAATAACCAGATGATATTTGAAATGCCTTAAGCGAAAAGAACACATAGGAGGTAGGAAGCCGGTGACAACTAATCTGCATCTAACTTCTAGGAAACAGTCTTTGTGTTCTGCTCCATGGCGCTGTCTGAGATACCAGACACACACCCGCATCTGTTATACCTCATAAATTAGCCTGAGAAGAGGACGTAGGGCCTGCAAAGGTATCCATGTTTCTCAGCATAACTCCTTTCCAAGCACTCCTTCCCTCCCCCAGGTCTACTCAGAGACGGTGGGCGTTGGGAAAGAGGCCAGACTGAGTGGACCAGGTCATTTTCCTGGTGCTTTGTCCCTGGCTTTTATTTTCTGGGAATCCCACAGAGTCAGCACAATCAGGATAAGCTGAGCTTACGTGCTGACAAAGAGCAGACTTAGCGCCCTCAGCACAGTGCTCTCCACTGGATTCACACAGCTCGTGATGGGGATGGCAGGGAAGCAGGAGGTGCTGGAGAGGAACGTTGCATAGAGAAACTTGGGTGCCTTTGCCCTTTGGCTTAGATCACTTTTTCACATCTAAACGCAAACATGATAGCACAGAACAGTTTCTCCAGAACAATCAGATGGAAACATCAACATGCAGTCAAGAGGTGGCTTTGTCTTCCCATTGGCAAATATCTGCACATGTGGAAACATCTGAAGATCTGACCGAACTCAGTTTGGAACCAGATGTTAGGCACCTGTAGACATGGTGTCTCCCACCATCCGCCATTTCCACAGCCAGCTGTTTACCTGATCCTTCCGGGAGACCTTGTAGAAGAGCTCTAAATTGTCCCAGTCCTCACTCAGCTTGGAGCCAAGGGTGGTGACGTGCACAATGGCAGCTCCACCTGACATGAGCCTGGCACCAGGGCTACACGGCACAGCTGCCTTTTTTATTCCAAATGGCAGGCTAAAAATGACTGTGCTTTATACTCTGGGCAGAGCATCAGTCCTTCATGGAAGGGACCTACTGTGAGGGCAGCTCAGCAGCTTCACAGGCCTGAGGGTTTCTGCAACTGAGCACAGCTTCACGCATGTGAACTACAGATCACACCAGAGTGGCAAGCAACCTTGCTCAGCTCCTCCTGGCTGCCCTGCCCTGGCCAAGGAAAATGAATCCCTGCTTTAGAGCCAGAGGAACACAATGACCTCCTTATCCCTTTTTAAACAGGCTCTTTCCTTGCAAATCTCTGCTAATAAGCACAGCTTATCTTTATTCACCAGGTAGCTCCTTTCCCTTCTGAGATACCAGAAGGCCCAATGAAGGGAAGCAGATAGAAAAGCCTTTTCTACAAAATGACAAGGAGACAGCACTTTTCCATCTAAAAATACTCAGATGTCCTTCTCCTTAGTGGACACTAACTTGTTATAGATAGTTTGGGGACAGCTTTGAAAAACTTCTTACGAGAATTCCATGTAGCCTGCAATTGATGGGCATTACCATTTAACTGTTCCACATTCTGTTATCCTTCCACCAACTGAGCTAAACACCACAATGCAAAAGAAACTTTAAAGTCTAGCCCCTACCTCTGAGCAGAGTTACACTTAACTATTCAATGTTCTTAGAATAAAAGAGCCTAATAAGCATTCATGGTTTTCCCACCCCCCCCCCAATTAACCAGGAGTGAAAGCCCTTATTCTGAGTTCAGATACCAGGAATTCTTTTTTCTCAAGCACATTTCATGACTTTTATGCCATTTTAGTGCTAAAAATGCTACTTTTCTAATTGGGTGATTCTTAATGCAGTACCATAGCAGCTCAATCATATTTTATTTTATGGAACTCTAGAATACCCTGGAATATATAAACCACAGCTATGCATAAATATACATTAAAGGGCACAGCAAGTTGAAATTCCTAATCTGTTGGTCTATTTGCATAATTTTAAAGACTGAACAGAATAAATTTTAGTCCTATAAAAACCCATAGGCCTAGTAAAGACTCAAATCTCTATCCCAGCTTCACAGGAAGCTCTAGGGAAGCACATTCCCAAAGTGAATGTCATTAGGTAAAAGCCAATGGCGTCTTCTACGTCAAAATGTTGCAAATTTCACAAGCAAAATTTTTTCCCATTCTAGAAAAATAGGTTATGTTTTACCTGGGTCACCTACCAAAGGCTTCTGGGATTCAAAGGAATCCCAAGATCTACTTGACCTGTGAGATGCTAGAGGGCAGGAAATGTTATCTTTTTTATTTTTTAAATCTCTAATGCTAAGCATAGAGACTGATGGTGGTGGTGGTGGTGATGATGATGACGATGATGATGTTAGCAACTGTCCATTGAGCATTTACGATGTGCTATATTCTTTTTTTTTTTTTTTTTTTTTTTTGAGACAAGGTCTCCTCTGTTGCCCGGGCAAGAGTACAGTGGCATCATCATAGCTCACAGCAACCTCAAACACCTGGGCAATCCTTCTGCCTCAGCCTCCCAAGTACCTGGGACTACAGGTGTATGCCACCACACCCAGCTGATTTTTTTTTTAATTTTTTATAGAGACAGGGTCTCGCTATGTTGCCCAGGCTGGTCTCAAACTCCTGGCCTCAAGCAATTCTCCTGCCTCGGCCTCCCAAAGTGCTAGGATTACAGGCCTGAGGCACCACGTCAGACCGCTATATCCTTTACGTGCATTAATTCATTTATCCCTCACAGCAGCCTATAAGCCAGGTACAATTAACAACTTTATCCCACAGATGAGGAAACACAGTAACAAGCTGTTTAAGTAACTGCCCAAAGTCACACCTCTGGTTAGCGGCAGAGATGAGTTTCAAACCCAGGTCTTTCCAACTCCAGAACCTGTGTATTGAACTACCATGATAGGTGGGTGCACACTAGGTGTTTAATAAATGTATGTTGAACAAAACGGAACAGATGTAACAGAATTTAGTGGAATGCTTCTCTGCCTACTTTCAACCCCTGTCTGCAAAGCCATTTGTTTGTTACAAACCACATTATTGTGATTATTATTATGATGACCTTAGCTCTCCAAACTAGACTACAAGTCCCTCGAAGGCAAGACAACATGTTCTTCACAATAATACTAGGTACTGTGTTATGCTCCGTGCCTTACATACATTTTTTAATCCTTACAATAGATCTGAAAGGGATATATTATTATCCCCAATTTTCAGATGTGGAAGCAAATGCAAAGAGGTAAATGTCTTGCCTTTGGCTACAAAGCTAGTAGTGGGAGATTCAAACACCTTCTGTCTGCTTCCAACTTTTCCACTTTGGTCTACTAAGAGCAGACTACTTACATTATCCAGATCTTGAAATTCAGCATGATCTAGGATATTTGGTTATCAGTTACTCTTCATTCATAGCTCTCTCTCCTTGCTAGGCTGGTGAAAATTATAGAACACTTGTAGATGATGCATAGGGAGAAGAAAAGATGTCACATTTCTGGTCGGGTCGGGTCGGGTCTGGTCTGGTTTGGTTCTCCATCTGATCTCGTTTGCTTGAATGGGCTACAAAAAATCAGCACTGGGAGTCAGGGGGATTGGAGGTCAGAGTCTGTTTATATGAGAGAGCTGGACAGAGAAGAAAACCCTCTACTTTCTCTGTTCCATGCTAGGGCTGGCACTGCACTACTGCTGACATTTATAGTGTCTGTTGGCTAACCTGACAGGTCCCATGTGGCCTCCATATGGACAAATTTCTTCAGCAGCTCCAGCTCCCAGAGGGACAATTTGTCTCACCAGATCCCAACACGGTCAAGTGCTACTCCCACTTCTGGGATTAGGGTATTTCACTAGAATCCATGATACCTCCTGCCTGTCCAGTCTCACCTCCTTCCAAGTCTGAGGTGTGGTATCTGGTACAAGGGAAGGGAGTTTCTTGGAACTTAGACTGTAAAGAGGTACCATTTTTATTCTTAGCTGGAAGCTTCCTCCTTGGGATAATGACTAGTAGCTGCAGGTGTGCAAAAGGGTTACCATCCCTTGACACTTGGTCACCTTTAATGAATTAATAGAAGAGTGAACCCAAAGACAAGAAATACCAGAAAGAGGGATAGATTCCTTGGCCAATCAGCCTATCTATGTCCGAAATCACCCAAAGAGATCTACCTAAAAAAATATTTTAACTGAGTACTCCGGGGACCTCCATGAAATGCACTTAAATGAAAAACCCAGTAAATCAAACCCTCCAAACTAACTGATATCACCTGCTCATTTGTGCAATTGGCTTTCCACTTGGTTATAAGTGAGGGGATAAGGACCATATCTTCCCTGTGCTCCCAGCACAGTGTGGCCCATAGCAGGTGCTCAATAAGCATTTGCTGAATGAATGCTGAACATCATCAAGAGAGACTCAGTTGGCCACATTCTGTAGAAGTAAAGCACAAAAGGTAACAGAAAATAATAGAAGAGAGATACCCATATGGTCCCTGGCTTTCAGTCCCTAATAAAAGGTAACAGGGCTGTTCTTATGGTGCTCTGTGGCCCCTCAACAATTACAAGTGAATTTGGGGAATAAATATTTTCATGCCTTGACCCATAGCACTACTCATTTGAACACAAGTGAGACTGATAATCAGTGTTGGGACAGTAGAAATGAGGAAGTTGTCCTCAGGCTATGAAAGTGTAGGTACATGGGACTTGGATGAGGCATGGAAGTCAGAAGACCAGCTTCAAAACATGGACCCTTCCTCCTAGTCCCACCAAAATTAGTCTTCAGCATGTAGCTCCATGGCACGTGGGTTGAGTCTTGTCCTCTATGTTGTTCCCCTTATTTTCCTTCACGTGCATTCTCAGCATGTCACAAACTCCCCAGCCTTGAATTCTCATCCCAGCTCTACTGTTCCATCTCGCTTGGGGCAAGTCTCTCTATTCCTCATCTACAGAATGGGCACGATTTATAACTGCTCTACCTGATTCAGGAGTTCTGGGGGAACCAAATGAGATTATTCATTCATCCTTTCAACATATATTTATAGAGTAGTTGCTAAATAACATATTGTAAGAGAGACTATGAGAGACACAGTGATGAATCAGATTGGTTCTTACCCTCAGAGACCCAGGCAATGTATAAGGTAATACAGGTCTATATTCCAAGGGGCAATTTGTCAGTCCTAGAGAGGCCCCCATACTGTGCTGTGGGAACTCAGAGGGAATATGGATTATTCCAGCAGGAGGTAACAAGGAAGTCTCCCAAATAGAGGCTGCTGTTTGGAGCTGAATCTCCAGGGTTAAAATGGAAGCAGTTTGGAAACAAATTGCTACACAAATATTGGGTATAAATTATAAATAATTAATTTATGAAATGTTCCACGTTCCAACGTAATGCCTGCCTAAACCCTTAGAGAGATTTCAAGCAAATAATAGATAGCATTTATTGAGTACTTGTGCAGTGCAAAACACTACCTGCTTTACATTTCAGAACTCATGTCATCTGAGCCAAAACCCTAAGAGGCAAGATCTAGTATCATCTTCGTGTTACAAATGAGGAATCTAAGGCACTGAGAGGTTGAGTTTCTTGCCCACGATCAAACAGACAATAAAATTGCAGAGCTAATATTTAAACTCAGGAAGTCAGAGTTCAAATACTGCCTCTCACACAAAGGAAGAAAAATAATAAAGTGACCTCTCAGATAATTCAGTCCCCTCGGAACTGTGATTTCGAGAGAAATAAATTTTGGACCCTGGTGAATTACAGCACAATTTATCTGGGAAATTACATTACAGATTGAGAAGATACAGGAATAAAACCTCCTTCCGCACAGGCCTCATTTGAAGTAATTCCACAGTATTTTGTGCTGTGGCCGGTAGATGGCAGAAAGTGACAAGAAAAGGACCGGAGACTGCAGCGGGACCCCCAGCTAGGCCCAGCTTGCACAACAAAATGCATTTTGCCTACAATATGGTTTGTTTAAAGTAACAAACCTTTCCACCTTCCTCAAAGCAAGCTCCCAAGTAGAAACTGCAATTGTTTACTTGAAATTCTCCAGTCCCCAAATTGCTAGGAAGGTGAAGAAGAACCACCCCAGCGGCATCTGCAAGGCATTTCCTCTATAAAGCTGTCGCTGGGCTCCGGCCAGTGCTGAACAAGTCACCCCCCGGCCTCCTCCCCTGCCTCTCTTTCCACTGCAGGAAGGCGGAGGGCTGCTGCAGTGATAAGTTGGGGAAGTACTTGGCAACTCTGAAGAGCTCTACCCCTGTTGAGTTAAGACAAAAGCCAGCAGAGCATCCCTTCCGTGAAGATGAGTTAAGCACCTATTGTATGCTGGGCTCTGGGTGAAACCAAAAGCCTGGTGGCTGCTACTTAACCTCCTCCTGCTTCACCAGCAGTATGCTGTTGCCAAATGCTACCAGGAATGAAGTTAGTTTGGCGGATTCATTTCCTGAGTGGCTCTGCCTTGAAAATAAGAGAACAAAAATATACTGGAAACTTTGATTTACAAGAAAATCTGAGAGAATCATATTGTCATCTCAAATTATAAAACACCCCTCTAAGTATTAAAGTAAACTCAGAAGCTATAATGGAAAGTATATTATTAAACTTGATTACATAAATATTTTAATCTTCTGAACTACAAAAAGCACTTTAAAAATCAAATGAAAAAATTTAAAACTGCAAAACCTATGACAAAGGACTCATGTTTTTAAATATGAATATTCTAAGAACTCTTATCAATCACTAAAATATGTATATCAATAAATCCTATAAACCAATACTTTTATAAATCAATTAGATGAGCAAAGGACATGAACAGGCAGGTTAAAATGGAGCAAAGGGCCAATGAAACATTGGAGATATGCTCAATTTCATTCACAATAAATAAATATGAATTTAAATGGAAACAATAGCTTATTTTTCACCCCTGGGTATGGGCGTCCAGCTCTCTTCTGGGGTATTGGTAAATGTAAATTGGTAAAACTTTTTCAAGAATAATTTGACAACATTTAGGAACACATTTGCATGTCCTTGACTCTGAAATTCCAGTCTTCTCTGCCTCCCTCACTCAGGTGCACACAGCCAGTCCCATATTTTTCAACATCTCTCATAGACTAACAATGGACAAACTAAGTCTCCAGCCCTGACCTCTCCTCTGCGCCCAGGCTCTTTTCTGAACACCTCCCCTGGGATGTGTATCAGACATAGCAAACCTCAGTCCACGATGGGACTCTCCTTCCCATCACCCAACTTCTCAAGTTTGCCCCCTCCCCACCATGCCCTCTTAGTAAATAGACCCACCACTTGGCATTTTAGCAAAGTCCCCACACTTTGGAGTCTTCCTTAATAATGCTTTCTCTCCTTGGATCTGCCAGACACAGTCTCCTCTTTGACTTGCTACCCTAGAATGTTCTCTGTCTCACTTCATTCAGGTCTCTCATCAGAGAAGCCATCCCTGGCCACCTGCTCTGAAATAGCAGCCCGACCACTTCTCCATTTCCTCACCTTGCTTTATTGTTCTTAGCATATGTCATTGCCTGATGTCATGATACCTATTTGCCTGTCTGGACACTAGCATGTAACGAAGGCAGGATCCATATCTGCCTTCAACACAGTATTCCTAGTGCCTCGAATATTTCCTGGCACAAAGTAGGCTCTCGAAAACAGCTGTGGAATGAATGAATCTATGACTTTATCCTACAGATGTGTAGGTGTGAATATATGTATTCAACTAACTGTGCCTTAATAGGGACTGTTAAAATGAATTATAATTTTTTTAAAAAGCCTCTATTTCCTCATAGTAAAAATAGAGTAGAAAAAAAGTATCTACCTCATATGGTTTTTGTGAGAATAAAATAAAGTGACACCTGGTACTTGACACATAGACACACTCAATAAATGTTAGCTGCTGGCAGCTAGTCACTGCTTGGCAGTCAATAAAAACAATGAGTTAAATCAAATGTACTGACACAAGAGATGTCCGTAACATATTGTTAAATTAAAAAACCAAGGCTGCAGAGCAATATAAATAATACGATCCCAGAAAAAAGCCCAGAAATAGTCTGGGGAAACACCCCAAGCTTCTGGGTGGCTGTGGTAGCTACCATTGGTGAATAAAGTTCACAAAGAAAGGCTCGGGGAAGAAAGAAGGAACCAGGCATGTTACGGTTTGAATGTTTTGCAAAACATATTTACTACTTTTACAATTTTTTTTAACTTTCAAAGAAGATAAGTACATGGGAACCAGAGTAGCCAGGAGCTCCTCAGACTATCAGAGAACAGCTCTGTGGTTAGGCTGCAACAGGGAAATGTGTTGAGCTTCCAAAGAGGTGAAATCAAACTGCTAAAGAAATTTTGCTGCGACCTGCTTTGAGTTTTCCTAGGTGAAACCTGACACTACCCTAACAGTTCAGCACAAGTTAGCAAACATATTCTACTCAAGTCTGGTGAGGAAATTCTAATCATTAGATTCGATTTTATAAGCGAGATCACAGGATGGCTATGAGGATTCGTCACATTAACAAATGTGAACCACAGAGTCTCGTATGTAATGACTGTCCATTAAATACATCTGTGTCAGAATCTGATCCAGAGAGGGACATTTTCAAGGACTGGGGAGAGTTATTAAATTGCATTTGCTGTTCGCTCTCCTTTACTGAACACATATTTATTGAGCATCTCCTATGTGCTCAATAAATGCACTGGGGCAGGCATGGCTCTAGCGGCACCAGACTTCATCTTTGCTCTCAGGAGAATTCCCTCCTTAGTGCTCATGCAGCTGCAGTACTCCCAGGGTTAGCCAGGATTCTGGTCAACCTGGTTATTCAGGTAGTGTGCCTACCTGCAGTGCTGTATTTTTTGTCTAAAAATTAAACAAAGTGATGGAAACATAAGGACTATCATTAAGTTTGAAAACTTAACCAGTATCTTTCTTGAGCAATGAAATGGCAAGAGTAATCTCCAAACAGCAGTACTCCAGAAGGGCAATGCTGATGAAATAACATACCACAATGGCAGAAGTTTTATTCCACCATTCATGTGGCAGGGATGGAGACTGCAAGAGCTCTAAGGAGAAAAGTCCACACTTTGGTGCAAAGTAACCCACTACCTAAGGAGAGGGTTCTTTACAAGTAAAATAAAAACTCAAGTCACTACACCTGCGTACAAGAGTCAAGGTTCCATGGGCCCTTCTCAGACATTTTCTGCTTGAAGAGGGATATGCGCCCAAAGCAGCAGCCCAGGAAGGAGACATAAATGGGGGAAAGTGGATTGGGATACACTGTCAACACCATCTCCCTGAGCAGCTTCCTAGCTCCAAGCTTGAAGGACTCTTCCTATAAGAGCTCCATCTATTTCAGAAATCATACACGTTCATGACAATCTGCTCATGTGGGTCTGTTGTGTTGGCCCTCCATCCACACATTTCACAAAAATTTCTTTAAAGTCCCTGCCATTCATCTTTATTACTCCTCTCAGGGAAACAATCCAGTACCTTGCCCAGAGCTGATGCTCCCAAAGCCATCTGTACATGTTGAGAACAAAACAAGCAGACTTCAAAATATCTATTTAACTCTCTTGAACTACAGAAAACATCATTAGAGCTCTATTCTGTGTTTTCTCTGCACTACTTTTTGCTCAAGGAAGGCATTGAACAGAGGACACAGGGGACAGCAAGGCTGGCTGTGTCATCAATATTTGTGAAAGGAAACTGAGCAAAACCAAGTTGAAGGCCATTGAGACCCATGATTCTGGGACGGCTTCTGTGGAAGCAGGAGACAGACATAAAAAACTTGGTTCTGGGTTGGTGGTTTCCAGTGATCCTTCAGGACCAACCTAATCCCATCAACTGCTGCTTATGTGATGTCCTTTTCACCTTTGGTTTAAACCAAACCAGATCTTATAAAAAGTTGGCTTTGTTTTAAATCTTCCCCCTCCTTTTTAGGTCTAAGTAATGAGCCAAGTCCTTATCACCTCTTATAAGGATTTGGCCCCAAAGATACTGGGTAAAATTTTTGTGGTTGGTGAAGGTAACCCAGGGAGAAGAAAATGGGAGACCAGTCCTTGGCTGTCTCTTTAGATGTTAAAAAATATTTTTCAAAACAGAGCCTGCTGTTCATTTGCAGAAAAGCACATCCAGCTCCTAAAATTCTTCAGAAACACTTCTGTTCAGTTCCATCCAGATGTCTTACTTATTACTAATCTAAAATTAAGTGCAGTATTTTGAGGGTGAGAATGATATTTCTGTCTGTTTTTTTAAAGAAGATATTTGAATATTCCTCTTCTCTATAACCATAAACCTTTCAAACATAAATCTTGAGTTAAAAGATAAACTACCCCTAAAAAGCATTCCAAAGGATTTCCATTTAAATTCAGCAATTCCTGCACTTAACCTTCACTCCTTTGGGTTTTCCCGACAGGTTTGCACATCTTTTCCGGCCCTACCCTCAGCCCCCGTCTCTCCCAGCCATCAATATATGCCTTAGCAGGCAGTTCTTTCTAAGGGAAGGCCAAGCAGGAAAAGCTTCCATCAGCTCAGCAGGAAATTGGTGGATGCATCTCCTGCCTCCTGTCTTGATCACCACTCTCCCCACCCCACTTGCCCCCACCATGGAAAATCCAGCACAGTTGTGGGAAGAGAGAGAGAGTGACGAGTTAGCTACGGAGGAGTAATTCAGGGGAGAGCTATGGGAGGTTTGGGAACACTCATATTAACAGTAGTTACTCTGAAATCTGTCTGGACTGCATCCTCTGAGGAAAGAAACAGAGCCAGTCACTCAACACTCTGAGCATCTTGTGCCTTTGCTGAGAAGGCAAATTTATGACAAGTATGGTCATAAATTTAAATCCTAAAACTTAAACTTTGTAAGAAGTGTAACTCAATTCTGTTGAGTTTAACAATTGTTGAGTACCAGTTATGCCCAGTGCTCTTGCTAAATAAATTTTTTTTTAAATATATATTTTTGCCCTGTGGAAACTAAGAAACCCCAGCCCACTGGTCTGAGAAACATTCTTCCTCAGAGAAAATCATCAAGGAAATAATTTAGAAAATTTCCAACACTTGAAGGACCTGAGTTTTCCAGATGAAGAGCTCATAGGGTGCTCAGGACAGTGGAAGAAAATAAAGCAACACGAGGCACATTCTGGTAAAATTTCAGAACACTGGGAACTAAGAGAAAATCCTATAAGCTTCTAGAGAGGGGGGAAAAAACAGAGTACATGCTTATTAAAAAGGATCAGGAATCAGTTTAGCATTGTAGGACAATAATATAATAAAACAAAATTCTGAGGGAAAAAAAATTTCCAATACAGAATTCTCTACCCAGCAAAACTATCAAACAGACATGAAAGTAAAGACATATTTAGACATTCAAGGTCTCAAAATTTTCCATCCATGAACCTTTTTTAGGAGGTTTATAGATCAAGGAAAAGGAAGACAATGGATCCGTGAAAAGGAGGGTCTAACTCAAGAGAGACACAAAGGGGATCTCCAACATGTGGGAGAAAGAAAAGTCCAGGCTGACCGCCCTGCTCTAGCCCAGAATGGAGCAAGTCAGGAGGTTCTCAGAGATCTGTCTCCCAGGAGAAGAAATGGACAGAATTCCTGCTGTGTTTGAGGGAGGTTTAGACAACTGGGAGGGGGATTGGAGGATGGATTAGTGATGAGTACACAGAAAACTAAGCAAACCAAAGCATGAGGTAATTAACAACTCTAAGAAAAAAAAACAGTTGCATAAGAAGGAGACATAATCATGATGTACTACATGGCTCATGTGTGATTAGCATTCATATAGTCAGAATAATGTAAATACTGGATATTGATCTAACTGAAAGTATAATTTAATTACACTGGGAGGATGCAGGTGGGTGAGCAGGAAACAATACATGTACAGTTTAGTGGAGGTGGACAGTGAAAGAGAGATAAACCTTTGTCTTCCATGGTGAGAATTCATTGGATAATTCCTAAAACTGAAAAATTAAGAAGTACATAAAAACGAGAGGGAAAAAGCCAAACAAGTTGGAAATGTTTGATGTCAGGGAATGGTAAATGGAGACAGAAGTGGGCGAGGCACTGGTGATTCTTATAATAAGCCCTGCAGAACCATTTGACTTTTAAACTACATGCACATATATCTTTGTTTAAAAATTTTTTTTTAATTTAAAGACACATTGTCTTCTAGAGAAATTTCCATTTTTCATGGCTTGGAACCACTGCTATGATTTTAGAAAAAACAGATAGAATAGTAGTTAAAAGATGAGGTTTGTGTCAGATATATCTGGGCTCAAATCCTGGAGTTGCCAGCTACTAATCGTGACCTTAGGAAAGCTATTCAAAATTTCTGAGCCACAATTTCCTCATCTGTAATCTCTATCTTCTTATCCGGTATCGTGAAGATAAAATAACACTACATGAAAAGCACATAAAAAGAACTCAGTAAATGTTAGGTATTATTATTATCATTGGTAGGGAAGTCAGTAAACAAATAGAGGAGATCAGGTTAATGGAAATAGATATAGCCCCAGTTGTGAATTTGTCTGCCTATTACCCTTCATAATTCCACACCTAGTATGTTGCCTGGCACATAGAAAGGGCCCAGTGAATACTTGCAGAATGAATGAATACAGGCATCCATGTATAACAATTAGCTTCAAGCCTCTCTGGATATTCTAGAACCAGTTGACCCACAGGGAGAGGAGACACAGTGAACCCTGGATTCACAGACTTAGTGACTGGGACGGGGGTTGTTAGTTGCCAACAAATAGCACATCTTTCATTCCTTAATATTTGAATTCCAAATTTTAACCAGGGATGTGTCTGCCTGGGTGGAGACTACATTTCCCTCCTGCTAGCACTTCTTATCTTCTGCTATCAGGAGCCCCTCCAATAACCATTTCTTCCCTGTGTCCCAAAGATCAAAGCTTTTTCACAACAACCCAAAAGGTAGAAGCCATAGAAAGCTGCTAGGCTCTTCCGTATCATTAACTAGATAACCCCTTTCAAAGAACTGATTCTATTCAAAATAAAACAAAACAAAAAACTTTCTTCCTCATTATATTAGTTTGATGGAGCTGCGCTAACAAAGTACCACAGACTGAGTAGCTTAAACAACAGAAACTTATTTTCTTACAGTTCTGGAGGCTAAAAGTGCAAGACCAAAGGAGTGGCAGGGTTGTTTCTCCCGAGGACTCTCTCCTTGCTTTGCAGACAGCCACCTTTTCACTGTTTCCCCACGTGGTCTTTCCTCGTGTGCGCATAACCCCAGTATCTCTTTGCCCAAATTTCCTCTTCTTATAAGGACACCAGTCAGGTGGTATTAGAGCCTACCCTAATGGCTTCATTTAACCTAATTACCTCTTTAAAGGCCCTCTTTCCAAATATAGTCACATTCTGAGGCACTGGGGGTTAGGGCTTCAACATATGAATTTGGGGGGACATAATTCAGTCCCCAACACCCACTTTTCCCCATTAAATAACTGGGACAAGCAACATATGGGGAAGGAAGAAAGTCGTTTATTTCACTCACAGGGGACCAGGGAGAAAACTTTGAGCATTATCGTGTGAAAGTATGGAGTCTGTGTAACAAATGGCAAGAACTGGCATGCCCAGAGCATCAGATGCCTGAAGTGGAGGAAATCATATGAGGGAGCAGTGGTTTGTAACCAGATCTTGGAAGATGAGGACTTGGAACATTAGTTTTTAGACTAGGTGTGGCAAACTCAAATGTTGATGAGGTGCAGGGAGGTAATGTAAATGGATCGAGCTACAAGGGTAATGTGGGTGCACATGTACACATTTAGAGTATGATGGACATAGAGACAGGGTGCTCACCAAATGGAAAGGCAGGGCCATTAATACGGGGAGAAAGAGCTGCTCAGCTCCAAGTAGGCTAAATGGTGCCATTACCAAATCTTGATATTCTTCCAAAGAAGCCAAAATCTAGGCTTTTATATAACTCTCCAAATGTTTAAATGATGGATTTAAAAAATGTTTAAGTACTATTCAAGTCAGTCAAAACTCTCTTACTGACCAAATTTGAACTACAAATCATGAGTTTTAATGTGGCTGCAGATGTTTCCAAGCTAGAAAGCAGCATGAGGGAAGGAAACAAATATTCATATTGCTCGATTGTGTCTACCTAGCACTGTTCTGGGAACTGAACATAATTTATTTTAATTACACCTCATAATCCCAAGAGGGAGACAATATTATCCCCTATTCTCATGAATGAGAAAACTGAGGCTCAGATAGTGAGGAGCACACCCAAGGTCAATGGCAGAGCTGATTCAAGCCCAGGGTGAATCTGCTACAAGCCCATGTACTTCCACAACAGCGCTCTGTCTTCCCTATCAGCTGTTCTCAGCCCTGACTGACACATGAGTCACCTGGGGAGCTTTTAAAACTCTCACGCCCAGGCCACACCCAGACCAGTTAAAAATCAGAATCTTTGGGAGTGGCACCCAGGCATCAGTATTTTTTAAACCTCCCCATGTGATTCAAAGGGAACCAAGAACCACAATCCAAGAGGCACTGGCATCACCTGGGAGCTTATTAAAAATACAGACTCTAGGGCCCCATCCCAGACCTACTGTACCAGACTCTGCATTGAACGAGATGTCAGAGATTTGAATGCACATCAAAATTTGAAAAGCATCAGTCTAGGAAAGAGGTAATGAAGGCCTAAACTAGGCTTCACAAGTCTGGCTTCATCTTCAAAATTTCTCATTTATTAATTATCAAAAAAAAATATAGGGGGAGGAAAAAGAGAGAAGGAATTTATGGTACCCCGATGAGTAAACACACCCTTCGCTCTGAATGCTGTGCTTTCACTTCCAGAGATTTCTTGGGTGTCTCAGTTCATTTGCTTTTGCTTCTTCTACAGATTATTAAAAGATAACTGGTACTCTCTTCCCAGCTTCAGACTCTGTCTCAAGAATAAGGAACCAGAGGAATTACCATTCGCTAAGGCTCAACTAAACACGGACCCAACGTCATACAAACAACTGACCTTCCACAAACACTCACCAAGCACCCTCTTTGGGCTGGGCGCCAATCATCTGGGAGGTCAGAGAAAGGGATGGTGGCCTGGCCCAAGCAGGCAAGGTGGCCCAACCCTGCAGGCCCTTCCCTCCTCCACCCCTAAATCCATGTCTGTGGTTCTCCTGTGTTGTGTGGTGGCAGAACCTGCTCCTACCTCCCTCCTCCTCACCCTCCTTGTTCGCTAGGAGCTGCCGAAGCCTGGCTCCAGGGAGGCGCTGACACTGTGTGTTTTAGAGCTCTTTAATTCTGCCTTATTATCCTCTGCTCCTACAACCAAGTTCTTTGACTGCTGCTTTCATTGTGTTGTCAGGTTTCTCTTTGATGCCTAAATTAATACTAATGGGAAGCCCTCTCAGCTGCTTGCTTACTTTTCTTTCTGCTCAGTTTCTCCCAGTTGAATATTCCTCAGTCCGTGTGGTGCACTCATCTGCCAGCCCTTTCTTGGATCCACTTTAAAAGAAGCCTGAGTGTCTTACACACGGTTTGCCACTCTAGAGTTGGGTAATTCAGAGGGGAAGCAGGGAAGGAGATTGAACCAAAGTCTGCCTGTTTAGCCCTCTGGACACCACCTGCTTGAAACTTCAGACCATTGATGACTCAGCCTGTTGGTGACTGGGCTTAATGATTCTGTCCTTCACACTTGCTAGTATTTCCTATTTAATGATTTTTCCAATCCCTGTTATTTGAGGGGCTCATAGAAGGAGGATTTCCTGATCCCCGAATACTTTTTTTTGTGGCTTGCTATTATCTGAAATTTCACCTCTTCAGAAGTTGTTCCTTTAGGTTTTTTTCATATTTGAACCAAAGGAAGGCACACAAACAACTCTGGGATGTTTTGCATACTAAAGTAATGATTATTAGTACCCATTTGGACTAGGGACTCTGTTGACAATAGCTGAAAGGTTGAGAAAGGAGCTTTCCAGTCCTGAGGCTGGGGTGAGTGGGTGGGGAACAACAGTCCTCTTCCCAACTTGCCTAGGAGCAGCTGTGATTTTAGGGGAAAAAATATCTTAACCACTTTCACCTCTTGAGATCATTTCTCCTCGTTTATTTCCCTCCCTAAGCAGCCAATACTCAACAAATATTTATCAAGAGCCTAAAGTTCTGGCCAGAGTACAAGGAGAAAGAAGTGGAACAGAAGATAAAAGTAAATTAGTCACCAATCTTAAATACCTCCTACGTTTAGAATATAAGCCATCACAGAGACCTACAAAGAAAGAACACAAACATACAGACCTTGCCTTTAAAAAACTTACATTCTAAGGTATGAAGAGACACACACACTGGGGGGAGGGGGCAATACATTCATACATACATATATATACATACACACATATATAGTAATACAAATTTTATACATCTTCTCCCCCAAATGGGTCTCTTCATACCTTAGACTATAAACTTCTACACATACATACACATAATGTTCAATTCATAGAAACAAATACAGCTGCTCCTCAATTTACAATGGGGTTACATCCCAATAAACTCATTGTAAGTTGAACGTATCATAAGTTGAAAGTGCCTTTTTGACTTATCATATTCTCAACCTATGATGGATTTACCCATACATAATCCCGTCATTGTCAAGAATGTATATTGCTTTTGCACCATTGTAAAGTCAAAAAATCGTATGTTGAACCATGATAAGTTGGGGACCATCTGTACAAATTAATAACCTGTCCATCACTGCTGATGAAAGTCTGAATTTAATGCCTAGAGGAGCTGCTCACCACCCCAATCCCGTCTTAGTTTTCTTTAACAGTCTTAACTCAGGAAAAATTTCTCCTATTGTTTGTTTTATTATTGCTTCTCCTCCACCTCTTCTATTTGCTCCTTCTTATACTCCTCTTAGCCGTCCAGGATCTATTCACCAATTCTTTTATCTTTTCCCTCATTATTTTCTTCCCTTTGTTCAGTTGATTGGTTGGTTGCTTGACTTTGTTTTGGGTATTCTTTTGTTTTGTTTTGTTTTAAGATTTTTTCCTTCTGCTTGGTCTTCCAAATTATTGACTTGAATCTCTCAAATCACAGCTTTTAGTTGCCAACTCTTTTTTTGAGTTATTCCTTGAATTCCCTTAAGTGGTCTTATTTTTCTTAATTAAAGTCGACAAATATCTCTCAGGCTGCTCTACTTTATTCCCATTTTTCTATTTGATCTTTGCCTATTTGGCTGAAGGGTGTCCTTATAGGTGTTGTCGTTGTGCTTTCCCTGCCCTTTGGGGCCTCGCCCGGTTGTTGGAATTCCCATGGAGCCCAAGTCTTTAATCACTCTGAGCCGACTGCCCACCCTAGCAGCTGCCTGGCTCAGGCCTGACAACATAGTTTGGAGGTGGGAATGGAGGGGAAGTGGGATGAGGTTGGGTTGCCACACCCCCAACCCCCCTAGAAACCTCAGGGAGCTGAACATTGAAATCACACTCCACCATATTTTCAAGAATCTCAAATTTAAGCACCTTGAGCATGTCCTTTACAGCACAGTGTTCTTCCTCGAGCAGAAATTGAGGATGAGCCGTACTGCCCTCCATGCCTCTCAGGATTTGTTGTGAGCATCCAGTAAAACAATAACTCGTTTGTAAACACTCATGTGTCTTTGTGATTGCTGTTATTACCAATCCTAGCTTCTTTTCTCTCTTTGACTAAAATAATAGAAATGGAAGAGGAAAATACATGAAAAGATTATGAAATACGTACAGCTGCTAGAGCTCTGCAGAGAAATGCCTACAAACAAAACAATCAAAGCAGATTTTCAAGAAAAATACAAATGTATTTGTTTAACCCAAACTATAGACAGGGAGAAGGAAGAAGGACCACTGAAAACACACAACAATGCCTGCTCCTTGGCTACTGTAAGGCAGGGGTTGGAGAGCAACAGAGGGAGAGGAGAGGAAAGTGATCAAGCACAGCAGCTTGGAGGTCAGAGAGACACAGGCTGGAGACTCCCTCATCACTCACCATCAATACAAGAAAAACTTTAGACAAAATAAATTTAACAGAGTTTATATGAGCAAAGGATGATTCACAAATCAAGCAACCCTCAGAAGAGGTGCAGAGAACTCCATTCTGCAACGTTAGCAGTGAGTACTTACAGACAGGAAAAGACTGAAGAAAGCAAACACAAGGAACAAGAAATGCATTGGTCATTTTGAAGTTACTTTACTTAAAAGGGTTAAAGCAGAGGGGACTTCCTTTATTATGCCAGCTAGAACTGGCCTGTTTGGGTATTTGGCTATTATCTCTTTCCCCTGATTTCTTGGAAGGTCAGATAACTTAGTTTCAGTTTGGTGCATGGAATGTTAGCATGAGTGATTCCATTTTGGTTTGGTCTATTGGAGCCTAGTGCCCAAATCAATGGCTTCCTATAAATTTTATTTAACACCATTTATGTGACCTTGCACAAGCTATTTTATCTCTCTGAACCTATTCCCTCATCTGTAAAATGGGGAAATAATATGACAGCTTTGCCATGGGGTTTTTGTAAAGATAAACTGGGATAACATAGTATACACAGAATTCCTGACACATAAGTTCTAAATAAATGGGAGTAAATTGTATATGTATTTCCCTTTTGAGACCACTCACACTACGTTTGCTTGACTTTACAGACAGAACTTTCTTCAATTTTCTAATTTAAACCCCCAACCCATTATTTGCAATTTAAGGGAGGGGGGAATCCTTTTCTTGAGTTAGAAAATGACAGCCCTTCTGTGATAGGATTGAATGATGAGTTTCTCATCGTTCAAGAATAAAATAAAAGTGAATAAAAATAAAGTGAAATTAACATTCTCATCAGCTGAACACAGGCCTCAGGGAGACTGGCAACTGTCACGATGTCATTGTGGAGGCACACTGACAAGCAGGGACACAGAGTGCCTGGTGAAACACTGTATGTCTAATTATAGGAGCTTTAATTCACTGGCCTATTTTGGCAGGATGGCCCCAGCACAGATTCATGAGGACAAATAAAGCTTCTGCATCTTAGCGCTTGGCTTGACAGCCAACGAGCACTTACAGAACACCTGCTCAGTGCTAAGCACCAAGCATTAGGGGGAATCAAAAGAAATTAAAAAAGTGGTCCCTGCCCTTGAAGAGCTTATGGTCTACAGAGTCAAGCTGCTTCTACATTCTTCTTTAAAATAGATTTATAATAAGGGTCTGCAAATCCAAATTGTGTGGATACATATGACTTGTTCATGCAAAGATTATATTATTCAAAGAAAAAGAATATATGAATGATAGTTTCCAAGAACAGATCTAATGAAGTTCTTTAGAATCATATTAAATTCCTTTGAGTGCATCAGGCAAGCTGAATGGAGGGTGTGACCCAGTTTTGATCACATCTTTTTCTTCCTTTTTGCCATCACACAGATACATAAAAATCTGGCTTAAATGAAGGAAGGGACTCCTCCAAGGGAAAAGGATGGAGGGGACAGTGTGTGGGTTAGCAGCCAGCCCCAGTGGTGGAGGCAATGTACAGACCACAGGCGTCTCAATCAGTAGCAGCCTGGCGGCCACCCCTCTCCCCTCTCACAACACAGGAGCCTCAAAGTGACTCCTGTAAAGGATCATCCCAGAAAGAGCCGGTGGAGGGCAAGCTCCCAGAATTAGGGTCTATCTTAGGAACTTTTCTGGCTGAGGAGTTAGAAAAAGATAATAATTTTCTTACAGAAACTCATCCAAAGGATTCAAAACATTTTGTTTACTTTCATCCAAACGCCCATACCAACACTAACTTCCAGTTCTCAAAACTCTCCATACACACCACCTCTTACTCTGGGTATAAGTAAATTCAAGACACAATTAATGACCCCTGCAGTTGGGCGGACACAGATTCCCATTCTTGTCCCCATGCTAGTTGATTCTGCAAATTAGACACATTACTAATCCTAGCACAAGGAAACACTCAGGGAATGGCAGCTCTTCTTCTCTGTTCTGCCTTGGGGACAGATTTTTTCCAGGTGACCTTACCTGTGTGACCTCCTTTCAGCAAAGGGTCGTTCTGGGCTCCTTGAGGGAAATGTGCAGAGAAGCTCTGGAGACATAGGGCTGCATAAACTACTTGAGTAAAACCTTCCACTCCAATTCCCAGCCCTGGGTGGGCCTTAGCGATCACTGGACTTTTCCAGATGAGGAACCTTGGGCAAGTTGTTAAATTTATAATGCATTAGTTTTCAAATGGGGATACTATTACCATGCCTACACGAGGTTATTATGAGTTAATTTAGGCAGTGTTTAGAAAACTGTGCAAAACTGTGCAAGTGTTTGCTCTTAGTGCAAACTCAGTTTCTCTGGGTTCACCAAAGGAGCTGGTGGCACAGCTATGGCTAAACCCGGCTCTCTGGACTCCTCACCCAGTGCCCTTTCCCAGACCCTGTGTCTTTACTTTTCTAAACTGCATATTCCTAGCTTTTTCTCTTAACTTGGAGAGGAATTAGATCTATATTTACTGTTTCATGTAGCAAGGTAAAACTCCAGGTATAAACTTCTTATTATCCACAAATCTATGGTGAAATCGTAGCCTAGATTAATCTGAATTAGAAAGTGATCCAATTATATAATTTTTTTCAAGACAAAGTCCTTTAAAACATATATACGGTAACAAGAATTAAAGCAGTATACGGTGGCAGAAAGAATGCTGGAATAAATCTGGGTTGTCTTTCAGGGTTTTTTAGTCTAACATCAATACTTAATTCTTACTTCTTTTCCACCCACCTCACTAGAAGAGATGTTTTGTTTCCCCTCAAGGACAATCCCTCAATCCCTGCTTAAAATCTTTCAGCTACTCCCCATTGCCTTCTGATTAAAATTCCAACTGTCCAGTAGGGCACAAAAGGTCCGGGAAAGCATGACATGGCCCCAAGCTGCCTCTTCAGCCTCTCCCTTTCCACATGCCTTAACCAACCAGGACTCCTGCCATCCTGAACTACTGGTAGTTCCCTGGACATATGAAGCCTTGTCAAGCCACTATAGCTTTGCACATGCTGTTTCCTTTGCTAGGCATGGTGTTTGCCCTGCTCCTCCTTCTAATTAATGCACTCATGCATCAAAACTCTAATCAGGCACTTCCTCATCCAGGAAGCCTTCCTGTACTACCCTGTACTACCTGTACTACCCCAGCCTGCAGCCCCATCTTCATCTCAGCACTCAGAGTAATGCATCATCATGGTCTGTACTTGGCTGAGTCTTCCTCCACACCAAGAGCAAGCTCAATACCTAGCAGAATGCCTGCACAGAGCAAAATCTCTATAACTGTTTGACAGGTAAACCCAGTTCCACAACTTGCTATGTGACCTTGAGTGATTCAGTTGACCCATCTAGGTCTCAGTTTCCTCATTTAAGACAAGAGAAGTCAAACCAGGTCATCCCTAAGAATCTTGTTAGCCCTTGCATTGTACAAGGTACAGTGGTTCTTTCATTTGTAAAAAGTGATAGCTTTTCCCACCCTAGTTATTGACAAAATGAGACTATGAATTTGAAAGTACTTGAAAATGAAATTTTTAACATGCCATATCAATTCACATTATTTTTATGTAATTGTAAAAATAAATATTGTTTTCTGTAACACCTAGGACGTATTAGTAGATAATATGCGTTTTTTAAGCGTTCCTTGAGCACCAGATACAATTTGTCATTTTGTCATGTAGTTACAACTAATGCAAGAAGTAGAAATGTTAATTTCTCAGCAAAGGTGATTAAACAAGTCATCCAGGTAACTCAACAGGTGACTGGCTGAGATATGATTCCAATATCCATGTTCCTTCCACTGCTTTCATTTTAAGTAGCTTTTTAAAATCACCCTATATCACGTTTTTCCCAATAACAAACATAAAACCTCCTCTATTCCACCCCATCAAATTGATCAAAAATTATGAAATAATACACTTTTATTTAAAAGAAACCTTTAACATAACTCAGATTTTATTCAGGTAGCCAGAAGGAAATAACATCTAAAAAATATGATCAATTCTGGGCACAGTGGCTCACGCCTATAATCCCAGTACTTTGGGAGGTTGAGGTGGGAGAATTACTTGAGGCCAGGAGTTCAAGACCAGCTCGGGCAATAGCAAGACCTGATCTCCACAAAAAAACTAGGAGTTCAAGGTTACAGAGACCTGTGATGATGCCACTGCACTCTAGCCTGGGCAACAGAGTGAGAACTTGTCTCCGAAAAAAAACAAATAATTTAAAATATGATCAAGTTAATGCCCTGATGCCTTAAAACAGATTGATTGATCACCATGTGCACCAATCTCCTCAAGTCTTAAAGAAGAGATTAATGGATTCAACCCAAGTTCTCATACCCCAAATGATGGGCATAACTGCTTTTTCTTCAGCATTGATTTGCAAGGACTTTGCCACTCTGCCTGGCCCCAGAGCCCCTGATTTCACTGCATGAGGGTACCAGAGCTCTCTGCCAATTGTCTTGGCAGAAAGGAAATAGCAGTTCTTTAATTCCTCTTTCTGCACATAAAATTCCAAAGAACTACCTGCTCTTAGCCACATGAAACTATCATTTTTCTTCCCGTTTCCCTCCACCAAGGACAGAAGTCTAAAAACATATTTTTTGCATAATAATGAGCTGTCATCAGAGACCTTATTATGCACTGGATTTTGTCACCCCCAAATTCATGTACTGTATTTGGAGGTCTTTAAGGAGATAATTAAGGTTAAGTGAGGTCCTAAGTGTAGGGCCCTAATCCAACAAGACTGATGTCCTTATAAGATGAGAAAGAGATACCAGGAGCTTACATGCCCAGAGGAAAGGCCATGTGAGGACACAGTGAGAAGGCGGCCTTCTGCAAGCCAAGAAGAGAGCCCTCACCAGAAACCAACCCTGCTGGCACCTTGATCTTGGACTTTCAGGGTCCAGAAAATAAAATTCTGTTGTTTAAGCCATCCAGTCTGTGATATTCTGTTATGGCAGCCCTAGCAGACAAATACAGACTTCTACAATTACATGAACTCCCTTCCCTTCCCCGAATTGAGAATGAAAACACTAATATACATATCCATGTAACACGGAGGGGAAATGCACAAAAACATTCACTATTTCTAGCAAAATGGAAAGTGTTTAAAATCATTCACATTAGCAAAAATAAAAAGGTACTGCAAGGTCTTACAATTTTTGTGTAAGGAGGAAAGTACCACTTGGTTTATCTATTATCTATTTTTTAAATTACTTAAATAACAAGTGAAAAAGTCCATCTTTTCATTCTGTGGTGAAAAATACATTGGTTTTTTGCACTATGTTTCCTGTTGTATTTTTAGTTAGGAAGTAAAATCTTGGGAATAATGTTTTGGTTTTTCCAAGTGTTCATTTCATTCAAAGCAAATTAGTCAGAGAATCACAACCAGTGTAAATCCATCATCACTGTGAATGCCCTTGATCTCAGAACACTACCATGCTGAATCCTGAGATAAATCTCTATGCCAGAAATTCTATTATTTAGAAGTACAATACAAATAACAATCGGAGATGACATCAGGACAGTGAGAACATTGCACTCTTCTTCTTTGCGTATCAGAAGAAGCTAACTTCCGCTCATCACTGGCTAAAACGACAGTGCCAGAGTCTGCAAAATATTTGGTCAGCTCCAACATAAATAATCTTCTGTCCTCTGGGGAAAATTCTTCTTTCATTCTATGGCTCCAGAAAGACTGTTGGCGTAGGCACACAAACACCTTCTGGAGATGGCATGGAAATATCATTCAGTGAGTTGAGACAGATAAGGATGTGTTTTGACACTTGTGGATAAGTAGACATTGCTTGGAGTACAGCGATCACTTCTGTCAACACGTCCTTTCTCAACTCTTAGCCTGTGACTTATTTAAAGACATTACAGAGAGTATTGGTTATGGGGGGGTGCAATTAGGTAGAAGAAATTGGCAAGAGTGTGATACAGATAAAACTGAAGAGAAGAGGCAAAGCAAGAGGAAACATCTGGAGCAGCTGGCAGAGGTCACTTTAGGCTCTTCGCCCGAAGTGGCTCAGTACTGACTCTTCTTCATTATTGGCCTATTGTCTGGTTTTTCCTGCTATTGCAGATTTCTCTAAAAACAAATAGGTTAAAAGCAAGCATTGCCATTTGCTTTTAAGGTTCACAAGATGTCCTCTCAAATCTCACAGGCAGATCCTACTTCAATAACTCCTGACTAGTTGGCGTTCTGACTTAGACTGCTCCTTGAAACACTGCTTAACTTGAAGAACACACAGCAGAGAAAGGAGTCAGGGTCTCCCTGAGTCACTCATGCCTGATCACAAATCTAGGAGAAAGCCCTGTTACTGTGTTCCTCGGGTCTGACTAGGCTGGTTGCATTTTATTTTCAAGAGATGGTACATTCATCCAGAATGTTCAGAGAAAGGAGTAGTTTAAATTTTTTACAATTTTGTTTTATTGTGGTAACAACACTTAAATTGAGATCTACCCTATTAACAAATGTTAAAGAGTATAATACAGTATTGTTAACTATAGGTACAATATTGTACAGTAGATCTCTAGAATTTATTCATTTTGCTTAATTAAAATGGTAACCCAATGATTTGTAACTCCCCATTCCCATCCCCCACCCCACCCCCAGCCCCTGGCAGCCATAAGCTCTCTCTTTGATTCTGAATTTGGCTATTTTAGATACCTCATCTAAGTGGAATCATGCAGGATTTATCTGTCTGTCACTGGCTTGTTTCACTTAGCATAATGTCCTCAAGGTCCATGTATGTGACTTGGAATATGGATGTTTAAAAACAGTAGGATCCAGTAAGACCCACTGAATCCTGAAGCCCTCTGAACTGAGGCAGCCCTTCCATGCTCACCTAGAGATGGTTCTGCATCTTGCAGAGCAGTAGGATTCTGGTGCTAACCCTTAGCCACCCTGGAACAATTCTGGAGAAGTAGGAAATTTAGCCAACACCTCATAGACATTCTTCAGAGAACAAATTTCAGATGTCTTTTGCTTTGTCATTTTTTTTACTTGCTTGAAAATGAAAAATCTAGATATCTTTGTGACTCTTATTTCTTCTCTCTAATTCAGCTACAGATTTCTGTGAACATTTCAATCTTAATATGTCCAAGACTTAGCTCTTTGGTAACTAAATTAATTAAGTGGACACTCTGTTGAAAACAAGAATAAGAAAAAGCAATTCACTGGAATTTCAATTTCAAACAATATCTCTTTACACTTAATTATACATGGAGCAGCCAAGATGAAATTTATACTTATACACCCTTTCCCATTATATTTTCAGGGCCTTTTCTTGCAAAATATACCCTACCCCACAAAAAATTGCTATTCATAAATTATCTAATCAAATCAGGTCTCAGCAAATTCCCAATCCTCCTGTGTCATTGCAATGTTAGTATATAAAAAAGGTCCTGAATTAAGTGGGTAATTAGCTTATACTTGAAAATTTGTTTTGGATATCAGAGATACTAACTTTAGTAGTATGTGTTGTGATAGCTCTTAGCTGCATTTTTCCTTTGGACAAATATCATTTTTGTAGAATATCATTCTGTAAAAACAGATTTTATTTTTTAATGAAAATTTAACAATGTGAGTAAAATGTGTATATGTTTCTCTTTAATGGCTCAAAGTGCTCAGAAGTTATAATAGTATTAAATAACTATTACTTTATCTTATTTTTCTGTCAGTCACATTCACTTTAGAAATGGCACTTTTACTAATATGCTCAGAAATGGGGAGAAATTGTGGAAATAGAAGAACAGGCTGGGTGGGAGCCCATGAGGACCGATGACACAACACCCTCTGGTTACAATCACTGAACAGAAAGTTAAACACCACATGTTCTCACTCATATATGGACACTAAAAAAAGTTGATCTCCTAGAAGTAAAAAGTGGAACAGAGGATACTAGGTGCTGGAAGGGGTGGAGAGAAGGGAGGGATAGGAAGAGATTTATTAAAGGATACAAAATTAAAAGTAGATAGGAGAATAAGTTCTAGTGTTCTATAGCACCTCAGGATGACTATAGTTAACAATAATATATTATATAGTTTCAAATAGCTACAAGGAGGGTATTGAATGTCCCTAACACAAAGAAATGATAAATGTTTGAGATGATGGATGTGCTAATTACCCTGATCTGATCACTATACATTATATGTATCACATCACTGTGGACCCCATGAATGTGTACAATTACTGTTTTTCAATTAAAAAATAAAACTTTTAAAAATAAGAAAAGTTTTAAAAATTAAAAAAAATCAGTTTTCATTTCTAACATGGTAAATATTTATAGAAATAACCCACATAAACAAAAGTTTGTTGTAATCCTCAATGATTTTTAAGAGTGTGTAATGCAGACCTGAGACCAGAGAGTTTGAGAACTGCAACATTAAGCTATACTGACTTCCACAGATACAAGCTACTCCAACTTCAGATTTCAAGTAGCCCAGTAAAAAATGGCTACCAAACAAAGGAAACCTTGTTAATAAAGTACCAAAAAAATGCAAAGGTTTTTGTTGTATTTAATAGGGTGGGAATTCTTCATTTCAAGGTTGGAGAGAAATGATGGGTTGGTTCCCAGACATGGTCTTACAGCAGATTTTCTGTGAATCCTGGGAATGTCCACCTGAGCTGTTCTCATCAGCACTTCTACCTCAGACTTCCCCTTAAGGTCAAACAGAAATTTCTCTCCTTTATGGGACATAGTATAAAGCTTAAAAACCTGGGTAAGGATCCAGACTCAGACTGTCTCATTTGAAATCCTGGACTACCAGCTATGAAACCATAGGTAAGTAATACTTATCCTCTCTCAACTTGTTTCCTCATCTATAACATGTGGCTAATAACAATTATGTTATAGGGTTTTTGTGAAAATTAAATGAGATAATGCTTCTCAAAAGTGAATGAAGTAAAAATCATTTAAAATGTTCAGCATACAACCCCCAGCACATAGTAAACACTCAGTACATTTTAGCTATCATTACTGTTATTTTGTGGTTGGTTGGTAACTCAACAGACCCCTCAATGTAGTCTCATTTTTTTCTCCTAAACTCCACTCAGGTTTCAGTGAACAGTTGGTTCTTTCCTTGGCAAGGAATTAATTCTTCCACTTCTATCACATTTTTAGCAACAAAATGACTTAAAATAATCAGGAAAATTTTCAAGAGGCAGCTCAGCTGGTGGTGTCTCCCTTTTGAGGAACCATCTGTCAAAGATGGTGATTCTGAAGAAGAGAGAAATTTCAGACCTTCTCTTAGACCTGTCTCTGCTGGGAACTGTGTGTGTGACCTAAAGCAGATCCTGTTCCCCTCGGAGCCTCATTTTCCTCTGTGAGAAGGAAGGGGTGTCACTACAAGGTTTATAAAGATGCTTGCAACAGTGTCATTCTATAACTATATATTTTTAGATGTAAGCATTATTTCCTCTCTGAAAAAGCAACAGAATATCCAATGTGTTCATGGCATTATGCTATGATATTATATTTAAATAAAATTGAGTAAATTTTGCAAGCAACAATTACAAGTATTATAAAATATCAACATAAATGTATTATTCTGTATGCTTTCCAGGTAAAACACAGATTTTAATATGTGCATGGTGTTTTATCCATTTTCTCGAGCATTTCTGATTTATCATAGGAACAAAATCTAATCCTAGACTGATTTCCCTAAGGGATTAGTCAACACTTATTTTAATGCCTTTTAAATCTTTGGGTTCGTAAAATCTTACATCTCTCAATTTAAATCAAATCTTGATTTCCTGGAAATCCTGGTTAATGTCAACAATCCTTTGAGTCCTTAAAGAGTATCTGATAAGTCATGGAAATATTTGAAGGAGATTAAATCTTAGTGATCATGGCTTTCCTACATGGAGAGCCATATATTTTTAGCTTTGTTTATTTACACTTTGTAATGAAGAAAACAAAAACAAACTTCTCAGTTAGTCAGTCATCAAATATTTATTGACCACTTTCTCTTATATGATGCTACAATATTAACAGGCTAATTTATTCATTTCAGTAATCTCTTGAATCTAAATGGTATTAATCACTCCTTTATTTTTTCCTCTACAGTATTGTTATTTGGAGATTGCATTTCTACTCATTCGTCCATAAATGCTCTTCAGTGCATTTCCGTTCCAGTTTTCTTACCAAGCTGTCCAGAAATGTAATGGTGAATAAGATATTAAAATACATATGTATTAAAGCATATATATTTAGTATATACATTAATATATATTTAGTATATATGAATATATAGAGATTAATATATACATATACACTGTATATATTCATATGTATCTACCTGCTTACCAGTTGTATTATAAGACTAAAATAAGCAAGGACTACATTGTCTTTCGTTTATGTCATCACTTCCTCCCTCCCATCTCTATTAAAATAATGTTCTGCGCATTGGGAGAGGCATAACTATTGCTGACTTACTGCTGCCGTTTTGGATAGTAGAGTACCAGTGCTACATCAGTTATAGATTTGGTTCAGTCTAATCTATAACATTTGAAGGGACGTTCTTGTGACATCTGCCCGGCACAATGGGGTAGTTAACATTTACCACCATCACCATCATCGTCATCCACATTATCATCAATCAAGCATAATAACCCGGGAACCTCCTGGGTGGACTATTGTAAGGTGACCTTTGAGTCTGTCTCACTCATTTGTGTTCCTCTACTCAGGGAGGGGCCTGGGAGAGAAGATCCTGGAGAAAAGACAGCCCCACAGCCAGGCCTCCTCCCCACGGTTTTTAAAAATACCCTCTAAAGCTCCTCCTTTGGGAAATGGCAGAAGCCTGGAAGACGAGGGGAAAGGAGAAAACACACAAAGACAAAGAAAAGAAAGGATTTGCAAATCAGAACGCAAGCCATTCGGAGACCCCTCAGAAAGAACAAGAGGGGGTGACGAAGGGAAGAGGAAAGGTCTGGAGGGGAACCCGGGATGGATCCCACGCGGGAGACTGACCCGCAGTTTCTCGGGTTGGAGGATGGAGGGCATACGTCACAAAGGTGAGCTTGCAGGCTGTCTCACAGTCTGGGAATCCCAGTGTTGACTGACATTCAAAATGCGAATTCTGTGGAGTAATCATAACACCACACCCTTAGAAATCTTATCTTAGACCTGTAACACTCTCCCATATAGACTTTTAAGTAATTTTAAATAGAAGCTGGACCTAAAATTGTGCAAGAAAATATTTAGGGATTTTTGATTTGCTGCTGATAAAATTGAAGCCACAGATATGAAAAGCCCATTTAGTTAGGAAATGTCTACACGGCCACCCAGGTCAATCAGGCAGTGTACCTCCCAGCCTAAGTCAGACGACTCCACAGAGAAGGACAGACAAACTGTCAGGATGCAGACTTTCCTGAGGGTAAGTAACATTAGTCCAAGTTCTTATTCACCCCACAAATGGGCAGGATCCCTTTAACCTGAGACGTTGACTAGCCTTTCCCCACCACCCCTTGCAAACCAAGTGAACTGTGGTTTTCCTATGGACAACAGCTTTGTTGTCAAGGGCCAGTTTCAAAGGCAGCGTCAGAAGATGCAATGGTTCTTGGCTGATAAGCTATACTCGCTCCTACCTTTTAATTGGAAATAGAGGTTTCAGAGCATTCTTGTTGCCTTCCCTAAAGCACTAGATCACAAAATGTAGCGTGCGTCAGAATTTCTAGGGCTGCTTGTTGAAATTTGAGATTTTGTTTGGAATTCCCACCCTCCCACCTCCCCCTCTCCCCAGCTATTGATTCCTCGGGTCTGGAATGGGTCCAGGTATCTGCACTCTAATTAATCCTTCTGGGTGATTTTGATGCAGCTGGTCTAAACACTAGGAAAAATATTGTTGAAATAGGCCCAGTATATGTTTTAATGTCATACCATCTCTTAATGTTTGCCACATTTTAGGCTTTTCAGTCTATAAAACTTAATCCCAGGAAATAAGAATCTTTACCATAGACACTAAAGCCTCATATCAATTTCAAGGAAAGTGTGTGTGTGTGTGTGTGTAGAGAGATTGGTGCAAAGGATAAACTATTTAGAGTCTCTTCAACTTGGGCCCCCTATGCCTGTGTATTTTGACTCGTCTCTGTCCGCCCTGGTGTTATGGGATGAGAAATACACCTCCAAAAGTGATGGAACTATATGAGGAAAGATATGAAGGAAATTAAAGTATTAATGTCCAGGCATGGAACCATGTTAATAATTCAAAGTGATGTCAAAAGGGAGTATCATGACTATTTCTGTTTCCTGGAGGTCAACAAGTCAATTTGCATTCCAAAGGATGAGTTTTTCTGAAGACAGCCTGAAAAAAATGTATCTATAAAATTGACTTGTTGGTATTTCTTGAATTCATGCAGAGTCACTCCTACACGCTTGGGTTCCTCCAACAACGCAGGAAGTAGGCTGCAGACACATCGGGCTGCATTTCTTTGGGCCCTACTTCTCGAGGCTCTTTGTGGTCAAGGCTGAGGGCTCACCTTGGAGAAGCAGCTGGTGTTACTGCCCGCAGGAGTGAGAACAAGGGAGCACATCCACTGCTGTCTTCCAGAGGCTGGGAAAGCACCTGGAGCACAATAGCTCTTGATCCGTACTTGTTGAAGGAATTAGTTCCCTGATACGGTGGTTGTTAATGTTCCTTTAACGTAAAGCATTTAAGTTTTTTTAAAATCTTTGCACAAAAAAAGAGAAGATTTGACTTTTTTTATACTATTCTAAATTTTCTCCTTATCTTTGTTGGTAAAGACATGGATGTTTTCATATTTTTGTCATCGAATGTGTGTTAGGTTGTTTCATGAATCTGAGTTTGTTCAGAAATGTTCTGCGTGGGCTCCAGGAGATGTTTCTTTCCTTTCGCTCCTCTGTGGCTTCCTCTCCCACCTTCAGCACCCAACGCTGCTCTCCTTCTGACCTCCGGCAGCCTCACACCCACCTGCCCACGGTCTGTGGCTTTCCCAAGGCTCCTCAGTTAAAGCCATAGCTCCGAAGAATGAAGAGGGAAGAGCTTATTTCAGTTGCCTTGGGGCTGCCCGGCGGAAAATTTTTCTTGGGTAAATTTATTAAAATGATTTTGTAGCCCTTTCCTCCTCCTTTGAAGCTATTTGGGTTTTAAGAAAGACTGATTACCTGCTGTCCTCAACTCACCTCCTGCCCCTCAAACACACACACACACACACACACACCATAGTTGTGTGAGACAAACGCCAGTTAATTCCCTCTGGGAATGTCCCCCGTATCTTTCTCTTTCCCTCAGAAAAATTCTTTCCTGACTTTGAGATATAAAAATTAAGTTTCCTATCTTCTTAGCTGTGGCTCCTTTCAGTGTTTATTTTTAATTTAATGTGGTCTTAAATTCAAAATGGTCCACACTATATCCCTTTAAAAAGAAAAGAAAAACTAGCAGAGAAACAGTTTTAGATTGTATTTTTTTTTAAATCTTCCTTAGTAGTTATTTCCATCCCACATGACTTTACCAGGTCCTGTTTTAAACCTTGCCCTATAGCTGTCATAATTGCCCAGAAGGCCCAGCAGTGTCCCTGTGGTTAAAAACAATCTCGTGTGGCTCCAAATCTGCCTATTTAAGAAGGACAGAAGTCACCATCTAATTATCAGCCATGGCAAGAAAGTATCTGGATAAATGTAGCTCATCTAGGTAAGTCTGAAAATTAGAACTTTCTAAATTGCAATTAGGTAGTTGACTAACAATTCAAAAATCCCATAATAACCAGAAGGGTCAAGCATGCTGCCTCCTATTGTCCTTTGCTGTCTGTGCTTTCGCTGGCCTGATCCCTTTCTCTCTGACCTGTCAGTGTGGGTCTCAGGAGGGACACACAATGGCAGGGGAGGGGGGATTATTGTGGAATAACTACATGAGATGATGAATTGAAGTGGTCGGCAGCACACTACACAAACACAAGAGATTACAACAATAATCATAGCTTTCTTCTAGAGAAGAGTATTGTAAAATCAAGCACGCTTTTCTCCCTTTTTTCTCCTTCTTTCTCTCTCTTTCTTTTTCTTTTTTCCTTACCTGATACTTTCAAAGATGCATTATCTTTATTTCTAATAGCCAAAGACCTGAAAAACTCCCTCTCTTAATTTAGCTGTCTACCAAGGAGTTAAAGATAAACATTTAAAAGCATTATAGAACCTTTTTATTTCAGAGAATCTTAAAGGTGAAAGGGGCTTCAAATGTGCACATGTGCAAGTAGCAATCACCAGGTGTCGGGCAGGAGGGAGCAGGGAGGAAGGGAAGGGAAATTCACACCTAATGGGTGCGGTACGCACTGGCGGGGGATGAGCACGTTTATAGCTATGACTCGGTGGGCACACAGGCAATGTATGTAACCTCAACGTTTATACCCCGTAATGTTCTGGAATAAAAAAATAAAATAAAATAAAAAGAGATTCTGATTGTGTAGGCTGGGACGGAACTTGGGGATGTGTTCACTTAAAAAGCCCCAGAGTTGTTCTGCTATCCAGCCAATGTGGGCAAATCTAGTCCAAACACCTTATTTTTTTACGTGAGAAACTAGAGCCCACAGAGACTAAGTGACTTATTAGAGTCACTTAAATCTCTTTTGAAATGAAAACTTTTTTTTATTATTCAACAAACATTTATCACGTGCCTACTGTGTACTCTGCTCTGTATTAGGCAATGATAGTATGAAGACAAATAAGACCTAGACTTTGTCCTCAATCATCTTATCTAGTCAAAGCAAATAATCATCAAATTATTAAATGAGTCAATGCATATTAAAAACACTTGCAAACTGTAAAATGTTATGCAGATATGATGTGTAATTATGGCTTCTCTCCACTTAAATGCTGAAATTTTATGTGAAGTAAACACTCCTGCATTGGTTTTTCTTTTCCGGAAACAGTGGTCCCTGTTTTCACATATGATGGAGCAACCTAAGGATTCCACATCATTAATTGAAGAAGACTGATAAATAACTTCTGTGTATCTGCTGAATTACCAGCCAGAGATCACCATGTTCCTGTCTCAGTTGACCTATGTTTATATACTTGTTCATCAATGTGGGAGGAGGGCAAATTAAGAGCCTGTGGACTTCAGATTTTCCAGACTGTTCTGCTGCCCCTCTGCAGAAGACATAAGATGACAACAGCCCCTTTGTATGTGTTGAGATTCTGAACATCCGTTTCATTTCTGACAACAAATCCATGTTTTTGCTGAGTGCTGTCTTCTCAACTGTCCCACTTCTGCTAATCCTTGTGTCTGCTGGTAAAGCAGGTACCCCTCTGCAAGCCCCACAGTGGAAATGTATGCCACTTCGGGTATTGAGCTAGACAGGACTTAATTCCTTTTCCATTCCCTTAGCTAGCACTGGTGCATTTACTCCCTGATAGAGTGCTCTAGAAGATTAGCAAGGGCATTGATTTTCCGCTAACTGCACACAAACACCGTGAGCCGACTCAGGGGCTCACTGATGCCTCATACAATTCTGTTTTCCAAGTTTGCTTTTCATTCTTCTGTGTCTTTTCTTGTGCCATTTGGCACAGTGTCTCAACTGTGTAGAAAACTAACTTTTGGATTTTTTTCATTTATATTCAGATTCTCATGTTTTCCATTTTGGGCAGAATTTTACTAATAAATGCTTAAACAGCATTTCACCGTTAGGAACAAATAATTGAAGGGAAATGCCTTGTGGACAGAGCCATCACGCAAATAAGGGGGTGGTGGGGGGAGTTAAAGATATTATACTTTTTAGTACATCACTAATATTTTGAGAACAGCATCCTAATGGATGATGATCATCCTTTTCCACAAATTGTCCTTCAGTCCTATTTTCTGGGAAAAATCTTGAGTTGGATGGACCACAAGTCTCTCTTAAAATGGCCTCTGATGTGCTTGTGTGTATGAAAGAACACAGATACGAATATAGGCTTGACGTCCCCAGAGGAGAATTACTTTTGGGTTTATAATGTTCAGTTACCCAGTGAGTTAGCCTTACCCCTTTCTTTATTCTCCTCTGTATCTGGGATGAATCGAACGTAAATGGAATTACCTCAGACTAGGCTATGGTGGAAACTGTAGCCTCATGACAAGGAATCCCTTCGTAGCATTTTAATCATGCATTTCCTCTTGGAGTCTGATCCTGGAGGGAGATGATGCTCCTCGTTGACAAATCTCCAGTCCATCGCTCTCTCAGAGCCAAAGCCTTATCTCAGCTCTGCTCTCAAACACTATGTACCACGCATCCGTGGCCATCTTTCAAGCTCTCTTCCTGTTTATTGCCTTAAAACGGGGAAATGGTTCACCGAACAAAGGCAGTCCCCCAAGGCCAAGCAGTGCGCAACACACTAATAAATATTCAAGCCAATGTCTTTCAAACGTTATTGTGAATCATCTTTCCCTCCTTCCTTCCCATGGTTCAGTCATCTTGCTGGCTCCGAATTTTCACCTTTTGTCTCGGGCCTCAGCTGCCTTCAGTTCAGTGCATATGACTGCGATGGTCTTTGTCTCCTTCATCCGCTTCACTGTGTCTCATTTTCCTAAAGTATCTGGCACCCACTTTTCCACAGCATTGTTCCTTTGTTCCAGGAAAAAAACAATTTTTGGAAGCAGCAGAAACACAGTTCCAAAGGCCACAGGGTGACATCCTCTCTCACCTGATCTTTATTCATATCTGGTTTTTAATTGCATTTTTTTTTTCCATTTCTCAAGCACCATACACCTCCCTTCCTCCCTGACAGGAAGGAGTGTTTTATTTCCCATTCAAAACGCTTTCCCACTGATCTCTGTCCTTCAGAAGCTCCAGAGACCCCTTGTCACCTGTCGGGTTTTCTCCTGTTGGTTGATCTGTTGGCCTTGCTGTAGTTTATTACCTTTTCAACCTTTTTTTGTTCCCCTTCCTCTTTCCGAACTTAGGCCGGAACTTACAACCTGCTGTCTTTTCTCATCTTCACTGTCATTATCTTCAGACTGAATCTTCCCAAAATGGATTTTTTTAACCAAGCCCGTCCTCTTTAAAGAAACAAAGAGGAGAATTATGTGATGGTTTCCACTGTCGGAGCGAGCGTCTGTGGCTTTGTTGGAGCGAGAGCTTCAAATCCAAAGCTAAACCTTGACTTAACACACAAACCCAATTGACGAGAGGAGTACCCATGTTCAAGCCCACCAATTGGCCGAGGACACAATCAGAGGGTTATTGGCAGGTATCTTCTTATCTCCCTGGTGCACTGAAAAAACTCAATTCATTAAAATAATAAAAAAAGATCTTGGTCCCTCATGTGAGCGGCATGTGATTTTCCATGAACGTTCGGCTCAGAAGGCATCGTGCCTATTATACATTCCATTTATAAATCAAACACCCCTCGTCCTGCGGCTGCACGCTGACATGTCAGCGAGGTTTGGGTCAGCCGCACACACTTCCACGTGAACAGCAGATGAAGGCAAAGAGACAGGGAAGCGGCTCTTTTTTCCCCCCCCTTTTCCACCAGTAATAGGCAGCTCGAACGTTAAAATTGGGCTGAGACTCCAAAACCAAAGTCCCATGAACCATAGAAGCAAAGAGACTTGAGATGAAAGACAGGATCTGTCTGTTCTCTTGGATCCTTCACCTTTCTTTCTTTCCCCTTCATCATGTTCATTGGAAAGTAAAGTACGTGCATGTGTGTGTGAATTAAAGAATATGTCTAGGAAAAGATGGGCTAAAATCTAGCCCAAGAAAGACTTTGGTTTTGAAAACCTGTGAAGGTGGTTTGGGCCTGGGACTCTAGGGTTTTGTCCATGCCCAGAAGTGAGGACAGAAAGAGGACTTTCAGGTTGCCCATCAGAAAGCCACAGAGGGTCCCGCTGAGTAGCTCCACCATGAAGGCAACACGTGCCGAGTCAGACCAGCCATGTTTTAAAGTCACATTGCAGTTCCTCGCTGCATGGGGGACTAGTTTTATCTTGTAGCCTCCCATCTGTGTCAAACGTGCAATTTACCAAGAACCACTAGGGAGAAGATTTCATTAAGAAAATTAATTTCCTACAGAACAAGGTATGTCAGAATTTTTCCAGTCGTTGCTCCCTTGCCCCCATTCCTACCAGTCATAACCCTATCTAGCTTTTGTCATGAGTCACAGAAAACAAAATTAGAGGGAGGGGGAAGGAGAAGAACTCTACTTGCGACTTGTATTTCCTTTGGACCTTTTTATCTACTGTATTAGATAAGAACCAGAAAGGAAATGAGTTGAGGGGCTCTAGAAAGATAAAAACAAAAATGCAAGGTTGTGAAATTATACATTATCACTGGTAAATGGTCACATATCACAGATATCGATCCCATGTACAAAGAGGGAAAGCCAAAAAGGGAAAGGAGATTTTGCAAAATAGTAGTAATATAATTTTTTACCTATTTTTTTCACATGTTGTAACCTAAGACTGATGGATCTCCCTGTTCCCCAGACTTTATGAAATATCAGATAAATAATTCAGTAAAGCCTCCTAAAAAGGAAAAAGAGTGAAGATGATTAAAATGGAATACAACTAGTTATTTTCCTTGAAACAATGAAATATTGTCAAAACAAACAGGTCTTAGCATGGTAAGCTAACATGACTTACCACTAACATTTCCCTCCCAAATGTCAGATCTAAAGTAATGGTCTAGAATTCAGCTAGATTTTAGGATAAATCAGTTGTGTCAGAAATGTTTCACTGAAGGGTTTAGTTGTCATACAGAACAGTCTTTTTCAACCTTTGGTTGATATTCGAATTAGCATTTAGTGTAGTTTACAAAAAATTTAGATTGTAGACAGATTGAGCAAAATATTGAAGGCTGGGGTCCAGGCACATGAATTTGAAAAAAATAAAATTCTCAGGTAATTCTAATGTGTATTAGAAGTTGGAAACTTCTCAACAACTCACTATTGAGATAGTGACTTGGTCCATGTACAATTGAAGGGCTTTAAATAGTAAATAATATGCAATTGTTTGAACAAAGAGTTGTCACTCCATATTATTGTTTCTAGTAACAGGAATGAATCTGTGTTGTTCAACTGGTCCCTCATCATGGCATGGTATTTGCCAGAGGTGGTAGAACTGATGAGAGAAAAGCTAACTGTCTTCTAACTGTAGGTCATCTCTCCCCTAGTAGCCCAAAGACCATACTGCCTGGACTTTACTGATAACAAAATGAACACAGTGTAGCCTGCCTGGGTTAGGCATAACACTTATTATTAGAGGCAATGTTTATTACTGCTTTCATTAAACATAGTAACTAAATTGAGGATATTTTTCATAGATTGTGTGTGATATATACCTACTAAGCATTTTTATGTTAGAGTCTGACATTGCTTTTTAGGAAAATTTCTAATTTTTAACTGAGTACAAATGACTTACGTTTTCAAGATAGATATTCATCTGATTTTGCAAAGTCAGCTTCTGCCTTGGTTGGCAAGATCACAGGGTGCATAAAACATGAAGTGATAGTTGCAGTGGGATAAAAATCTAATGGATTAATATTTAAGGTAGTTAATTTGCTTAGAAGCAACATTGAGAAAATATATGCCCCATTTGCTCACATATGTGCTGCAACCAGTTAAGGAGCATTTATCCCTAGAATATCATACTATATATAAGTTACTAGCATAGAATGCAACATTAATAATGTTTCTTACTTTAAAAAATTGTGTATGCTGTTTACCCAGATATTTTCTTTGCCTAGTAATTTGTCTACCTAGTTCTTTCTTTTAAGTCCTCGTTTGTCAACCTACTGCACATAGTGATATCCAGAGCTTTATCAAAAAGTCACAATTAGTTCACATGACAATTTAGTCTAGTAATAAAACACTTAGATAAATGCATATTCTCAGAATCATACAATATTGTAACTGTAAGATGCCTTAGAGAGCTGCTATTCTAAACCTTTCCATCAACAAGTGAGAAAACTAAGGTACAGAGAGGGGAGACAACTCAGATTGTCCAGCTGGAATAAGAATCAAGTCTCTTGAATCATGGTCCAGTGCTTTTCCCATTAAATCATGCTGCCCTGATAGTTCCTAATTAACAGGATTCAGATTAATTAAAAAATGAGAGATACTAACTCTTGACTAAGAAATCCGATCTGCCAGCTCACAACCAACCTAAGATGTGAGCAGAGGAAGAACACACAAAGAGGTAATAAATTGCTAGGGTCGGAGGTTCAACTGCACACTATACAAAGGATAGTGGGGCTCCTTCTTTGGGGCTGGTTAAAAGCACAACTAGTCAAGTTTACTAACATGCAAAGAGGTGGAAATCATTCTAACTATAAATGTCTTTATTAATCAGATATTAATAATTAGAGAGAGAAAGTTTTTCATTTCTACATACTTTGGGTAAGATTAGATCAGAACCAAACAAAAAAGTCCACTTTCAGTAACAACACAGGAGATATCTGTCTTACTTAGTTCAGTATAATTCCATAAGAGTAATAGATCTATAGTGTACTTTAGATCACATCTTGTGTATTACGTCTGCCACTAGAAAATTATTCCAGAAATCTTTTTGAATGTCAAATAAGACTAGTAAACTTCAATATAGTTTACTAAGAACAGAAAATTATGCTAGCAATCCTTGTGTTGCCCCTGATTTATTTTAAATTTAAATTTTATATTTATCAAAGTTATATATGCATAGCCTAAAATGTCAAATAATTCAAAGACTTATTAAAAAAAAAAAGAGCCCCTGACCCCAAAACTACTGTCCAGAGGCAATCTCTCTCAATTCTTTTAGCTATTTATTTTATGGTAATATTATCTTTCAGTAACATGATTACTTGTACAGGATGTGTTTTTAAGATTAGGTGTCAGCAATGGCAATCTCACCATATAAATTAAGGATTTAGTTTTTCTTCACCACCACTGCACTTCTTATCATCACATATACATATGATTTTTGTACACAGTCAGCCCTCTGCATCTACAGATTCAACTAATCACAGATCAAAAATATTTGGGAAAAAAACAATAAGAAATAACAATACAATAATTAACAAATAAATAAAGTATATAGTATAGCAACTATTTATATAGTATTTATATTGTATTAAGTATTATAAGTAATCTAGAAATGATTTAAATTATACAGGAGGATGTGCCTAGGTTATATGTAAATACTATGCCATTTTATATAAGGGATTTGAGCATCCGTGGATTTGGTGTCTGCAGGGGGTCCTGGAACCAATCTCCTTCAGATAATGAGAGATTACTATATTTATCATACACATATTTGTGAACTCATCACCATCCTATATGTATATTTTCTCTCCTTCTATTCTCCCAATATAGTTACATCTTAATATTTGGTTAATTCACATTCAGTGTTTATTATATTATTACTACGTTTATCCTAATCATAGATGAGCAACTTTATCAAATTGATTCTAAGATTTTTCCCCCATATTTTAACATCTCTTAAAACTGCATATGTCTTTCAATTGCTATTAGCCAGAAAGTCATTGTAATATGGTTGTCATTACATATCCACAAGTTTGATCAAAGCTATTGATATTGTCATCACTTCAATTGGGTTCATGCATGTTGGCACTACACATGGCATGCCACATAAAATATCTTCAAGAATAATGGGCATTAAAATAAGAAGTTATTGTATAAATTGACAAAAAATAGCACATTAATTTATTAGTAGTAAATATTTGATATTTGAGGAATGATAGTAATTCAATATATTTTTGCAAAGCATAACCAATGCTTTATAAAATCTAAGAAAAAAGATATCCACAAGTAGATGAAACTATGTTATGTTGGTTAATGAGAATATAGAAAGGATATCCTATTACAGCTAATGCAACTGAAGGTAGGAAAATTCACCAAATCCCTCAGTATAGGTGAGAGAAATTTCAAAGCAACAAGAGACTGATGTGACTGATTCACACAGCACACAGGACTAACATTAAGTCATTGTGTCACTATTTGATTGTAGAGATTTTTCTTTCTTAGTGGTACATACAATATTGGCGCATTTATAATTGAAGGCATCTTAGAAGTCAACAAAATATGGAATTTAATATACTATGTTTATATTTACTGTTTTGAACATTTTGTTTTCCTAGAACTGTTGTGTTATTTTTTCATTTTTTGTATTGTTTTCTAAATGCTTATTACAAATTTACCCACAAATTGTTCTCTAAAAGTATAAATCTGCTCTGAAAGAAGGTAAGATCAGGAATACTCCTAGTTTTATCTGACTGGTTCCAATTCGCACCAGGTGCTCTGTAGGTCCACTGCACATATGATGTCCCAGGATCTTCCTTCCCTACATCCTAAGATTTTTTTTTCTCCCTATCATATGTGTCTGAGATGCCATGTCATTACCCTTGATTTATTTCTTTGTTTGGTATACCACATCCTCTAGTTAGTTCCAGGAAAAGGAGTCATAGATGTCATACTTTTTGAGATCTTGTATGTCAGAAAATATCTTTACTCTGAAGAACAGTTGTGCAGGAATAAAACTCCAGGTTGGAAACCATTTACCCTCAGGATTTTTAAAGACATCATTCCACCGTCTTCTAACTTCCAGTGTTGCTATTGCTAACTCAAACACCATGCTAACATTCTATGTATGTGACTTAGTCCCTTCCCCCTCTCCCCCTGGAAGCTTTACAATTTTCTCTTTCTCTCCAGCATGCAAAAATTCTATGGTTATATCTCATAATGTCCATTATGCTAGGCTCTTAGTGGGCTCATTCTAGTACTGGGAAATTTCATGAATTGTGTCTCCAATTATTTCCAGCCCTTCTGTTGGTCTATTTTCTCTTTCTAGAACTCCTATTATTGAAAAATAGAAAAATACCTAGACTGATCCTCTACATTTTTTAAATATTTTCTATTTTCTATCCTTGTCAAATTGTTCTACTTTATTGGAAATGTCTACCATTTAATTTTCCTCCTTTACTTTTTCATTTTGGTGGCCATATTGTTAAATTCAAGGGTTTTTAAATATTCTCTGAATGTTCTTCTTCTATAACATCATGTTCTTGTTTCATAGATATAATGACTCTCATATTTCTGATGCTAGTTTTTTCCTCACAGCTTTCTTCTCTCCACATGTTCTCTATTTTCCCCAAATTTCTTTTTCTGTTGTTTGGTCCCTGTCTTTCCTGTTAGAGGCTTCCCTCAAATGTAAGGTAATCTGCTTATATTTTAAAATGGAGAACTAAAGAGCTGATTGGAAGTTGTAAAGGAATAAGGCCTCATGAGTAATGGACTTCACTCGAAGGTGATTTTACTTGGCCTTTTCATTACTGGATCTTTGGCTATCAGTACTTGTGTAGGTCTATGCTCTTGGATTAGTCAGATTCCTCAAAGAAGGGACTTCCAGTCTTTTGCCTGGCATTTTGGGAGTCTAGAAAGGGAATGGAGCTGGGTTCTCCTTTTTTATGGTGTAGACTTTTACCTGATCATCCTATTTTTAGGAGGTTATTCCTACTCTTAACTGTGCTGGTATCTCCCAGTCCTGAGATCCTCTGGTTCGTCTCTCCAGAAAATAAATCTCTCTTTATGTTATGGTATGGAGGAACAGATAAGGAGAGAAATTGCCCATCTACACAGCATGAGAGTGCTGACCTGGGCTTAACCAATTCTTTCACAACCCCACCAATTCTCTGTTTTCAGCCCCATCTACTCCTTCACTTTCAAAGATACCTCGTATTGCCAGATCCTGAGCCTTTTGTGGTTTAGAGGCTCAAATCAGATTGCTTCTGTGCATTTTCCATTGCAGGCTTTCAGTTTTCATGATCTGGAATTTGTCCATCGCCTCTCAGCTTCCAACATTTTGTTGTTGTTGTCTTCCCAGATGTTCTCTTTGTCCTTGAGAATTTATGCCTTTAAAAACACCTTTACTTTCATTTTAGTATGGTTTTAGGAAGGAAGCTGTGGTAATGACACATGTTCAATTCATCAGCTTTATTTGAAAAGCCCCCATTAAACTGTGACATAAATATAATGTTTCTCTTGGAGTCACCCATATAATGGAATTTGAAAGTGTTGGAAATAAGCTTCTATCATAAAAATTTGTTCAAACAACGTCAGTGACACAGAAGTGTTCATATAAAAATGATGTTTATGTAAATGTTATTCTATATCTGCTCTAGTAACAGGAAAGAAAGGCATTCTCTATAGATGCAACACAGCATTTGTTTATATTGGCTAGTAGCTAAGGAAAAAGTAAAAGTTTTTCCTCTTATCCACATGTCCTAAGTTCTAGTTCAAGTTTTTTCATAACTAGATATGGCTGGTTTTCTGTCACTATCAAATCTATCAAAGGCCCTGAGAGAGAAATAGCAACCAAGGTGAGGAAGCTAAGTCTCAACAATAAATCCAAGCAGCGCATCAGTTGGCTTTGGGTTATCTGGGTGATCTGGGCCCCATAGAGTGCACATGCCCATCCCCTCCCCAGCAACCATGCCATTCCTCCCTGCTGCACAGCAGCCACCTGCCTCACAGGGCATGACCCCACTGGTATCTCCAAAGATGCAAGCAAGTCAAGGGAATCCCTTTGACTGACTGCCAACACATGCCCTTCTACTGGCCACAAGAATTGGCACTAAGCTCAGATCACTCATCTAATAATTAAAGGAGGGCATTCCTTCTCTTTGAGCATTTTCAAGAAAGTAAATAGCCCAGCTATGTTTGTCAGACTCTCTAGGGCTGCAAAGAAAGGCAGCTTTGGGTTGAAGATAATTTGGATGGCAGAGCAGAGAGGCAGGAAAAAAACAAACAAATAAACAAAACAACTAGATTCTTGATCAACAAACCCAGAAGCCTGGTCTACCTCTATAATTTCCAGTATATGCATTAATAAACTCCTTTATTTTTGAAGTTAGATTAAATTGGGTTTTTCTTTACTGATAAACCTCATCACATGCCTATACTATCTAGATTGTCTACCACCATTATGCAGTTTATTGTGAGGGAAAAATGTTCCTGAGCTGGATAACACTTACTCAATTTACTAAAAGAGAGTTAAACTGGGTCTGAGATTAAAATTCGAAACTTACTGATAAAATGCATTTACCACATAGGGCTTATTTGCAGTTGAGTGAACTCTCTAACTTCACCAGTAGTTTTTATTAGATAAAATAACAAATATATTTATATATCTTTTCCTAGAGACAGCGTTCCCTTCTCTCTCAGTCTTTGCTTAGTAGCAGCTCTGCTTGGGCGTAACTTTTAAAAGCCATTTACTACATCACCAAAATGAGAACTAAGTCATAATCATTAGAAAAAGAGGACTTATCATATTCCAATAAAACTTTTCATTTTAATTCAGAAAATAAACATAGATGGGGATTATTCTCTCTAGAGAATCACTTGAAAGCATTTTTGAACTTTGCTGTCCTAAAGATTAATATATTATTGTTTAAATAACACTAGGATAAAGCAGGTCAACATATAGCTGTCTTAGTATCTCAATAATGCAGACATTTGTAGAAAATCAAACCAGATAACTGAGGAAAATTAATATACTTTGCAAATTTAATTATTTGATTGACTATCTTCAGTAATTTAGATAATTGTCAATTTTCCCTTTTCTTTTGTGCGGTGTAATAATTTTCTTAACAAAATGAGAGACATAACAAGTATAAACACATAAAGCAATAATTCCAAGAGCACAGTCCTTAATACTCTTCTCTTCTCTGTCCACACTCAGTGTCTTGGTCATCCTTTCCAGGCTCCTGGCTTTAAATACCATCAGTACACCCCTTATGACCAGATTTAAAGCTCTGGCCCTGACCCCTCTCTAATCTCAAGACTTCTATATCCAGCTTCATTTATGACATCTCCATCTGGATGTCTAACAGACAGCTCAAACTCCTGACCTTCTCCCTCAAAATCTGCTCTACCTTATCTCAGTGTATAACAACTTCTTTTTTCCAGTTGCTCGGGACAAAAATATCCAGTCACCCTTGACTCGTCTCTTTCTCTCAAGCTCCACATCTAATTCATCAGTAAATGCTTCCTGCGGGCTGTACCATAAAAACATATCCAGAATCTGATCACTTCTCTCCCTCACCAACTCTACCAGTCTGTGCTGAGTCACTCTCCTCTCTTGCTTGGATTGTTGCAATAGGTCCTAATGGAGACCCTGCTCCCACCTACAAGATTGTCCCCCTACAAGATTGATCCTTTTAAACTTTAAGTCAGATCATGTCACTCCTCTGCTCAAAGTCTTCCAGTGGCTTCCTGTTCTATTTAGCATGAAAACCAAAGCCTTCATAATGACCTCTATAAACTCATCCTCTGCTTCTTCTCTGACTTCATGTCCTTCTCCTCTTTCTCCCTGCTCACTCAGCTCCAGCCACACTCTGGACATGCTCTCGCTTTACCGTCTTTCCTCTCTGTTCTCCTCCGCTTTCCTTCCAGGCGCCACGAGGTCGTGCCACGAGGTCGTATTTGAATGAAACCTACTCTGGGGATTCTCTTTAAAATCACAAACCCTCTTTTCTGCAACCACCTGCCCCAATTTCTCACTATGCTGCTCTATTTTTCTACTTTTCCTTGGCAATGATAACTTTCTAACATTTTCTGCACTTTACTGAGTTATGTTTATTGTCTCTCTTTCCCACCAGAAGGTGAACACCATGAGTTCAGGGATCTTGATTTGCTCACTGGTATATCCCCCGCACCTAGATCAGTACCTGGAACACAGTAAACAATCAATACAAATTCGCTGAGTAAATAAGAAAGGCAGACTCTTATATATACCTTATTTGTTGATAACATAAACAGAAGAATTCCAAGACTAAAATTAGACCTTTTTACTTTTATAAAAAGGCTTTATAATTTGCATTGTTTATTTTCTATTGGATAGAAACTTGAGTTTTTTTGAGAATACATACTGATGTATGTAATACCTAGTACTAATGGAAAAACACTAATAAATAAGCTTTAACCTCTCATGCGCCCACACATAACACATGTCTACAGATGTCAAAGCTTGCCTAACACACGTCTCTCATTTGTCCCCACTTGGGGTGGTCCAGGCAGACACATTGGCTCCATCCATGGCTGGGTCTTATTTTGAGATAAATAATTATTTTTCCCCTACTTTTTATACTAAAAATTTCAAAACTAGAAAAAAGTTTTTAAAATAATATAATGAGCTTCTTATGCCCTTTACCTAGTTTTCAGATTTTTAACATTTTGCCACATTTGCTTTCCCTTTCTTTCTTTCTCACATACATTTCAATTTTTTTCCTGAACTGTTAGATAGTAATTTGCCGATATCATGACATTTCACTCCTAAACAGTTCACTGAACATCACTTAAGACCAAAGACATACTCCTATATAGCAACAACAAAAGGATCATACTCAAGAAATTTAACATTAATATGATTATCCAACATATAATCCATATTCAAATTTTCCAAATTTCCCAGGAATGTGGTTTATAGCTTTGCTTTTTTTTTAACATCTAAGGTCTGACCCATGGACAAGGAATCATGGTTAGTTGTCATATTTCTAGAACATTACTCCTTCTCCTCTTCTTCTTGCTCCTCCTCCTCATTACCCTTGCCTTCTCGTTCCTTGTCTATCACGTCCAGGCCAACTGTTTCCCCATTACCAGATTAAGGTTAAAGAGTTTTAGCAAACCTTTACCCCAAAATTAGGTTTTTAATGCATGCCTTAATAGCTATAAAAGAGGCAGTACAGCAAAGTGATTATAAGCCTCATGCATGCAGCCAGAGCTACCTGGGTTCAAATCTGGCTCTACCACTCTCGCACTGTGAGAAATATTAATACTTCATAGCTCCTTGCCTCAGCTCCCCTGTTTATAAGATGGGGATCATCACACTGCCCACCTGACAAGACTGTTGTGTGGATTAAATAGGCTAATATATGTGAAGCACTCAGAATAGTACCTGGCATGTGGCAAATGCTTTGTGAGTGTTAGCTCTATTTATAGTTTTAAAACAACCTTGACTCATTTCTATTTCGCGGCTGAGATGGTGGCGGGGTGGGTACAAGAAACCCAAGACTGAAGCTTTGTATCTTCCCTGAGTACAGAGCAACTGTCAGTGGCCTAGCTGGGAATTTGAATTGTATTATTATTGTTTTAAAGTTCAGGGTGTTTTTGCCTGACCCCTTTTGACACATGGCATTTATTGGATTCAAAAAGGGGAGGAAGGTTGGCCTTGCCGTGCCATGCACAGGCCAAGGCTCAGAGATGAACTGTCTTGACCTGACACGCCTCTAGAGGGCAGCAGAGGCAGGCGCGGCTCTCAGGCTCCTTTGCAAGGGAACCCTCGTGAGTCCCTCCCAAGCCATAAACGGGATGGGAGGTCAACTTGACTCGAGAGACTAAATAGGTGTGTGATTGTTTACTTGGGGAGATGAACCAAATAACCATGAGTAATACCAGCATACATTATCTTTTCGGTAATAAAGCTAATCTTAAATTTAACTGAAGACTAAATATATCACACTAATGTGCTCGCCACAAACAAGCCATGGTAACATGAGGCTCACCAGATCTGGTTCCAGCAAATTTAATTCTTAGCAAGCAGCTGAGTATTGAGAGCCACTTAGTGATGCAATTGTTGGTAGTGCCCGCTCCCCATGGGCAGGGAGGACTGTCAGTTCTGTAGAGAGCACAGAGCTCCTCTCTCTGGTTGCCATCTCTTACCTTTTAAAGTTTCCGGACACATATAAGGTTTTTCTACTTCATACCAACTGTAAGACCATTTTGTAAATGTTTCTTGCTATCAGAACTCAAGTTTTCTTCTATAGTTTAGCTATTACCAAGGGTTGGATAAAGGTCTCTTTAAAAACTACAGAGCATCAGAAATAAACTACAGATGATTATTACAACATTTTCAGCACATTCTCTACATTCCAGATGGGTAGTGCAGGGTCATGGGTAAGAGCACAGACTCTGAAAGCAATAACCTGAGCTTGAATCCCAGCTCCACAACGAACTAGCTGTGTGCACTTGAACAACTTATTTGATCTCTCTGTACCTCAGTTTCCTCTTCTATAAAATGGAGAAACTAATAGTACCTCTCTCGTAGGGTTTGTAGGAGACTTTAAGGAGTTAATATATGTAAAACTCTTACAACAGTCCTTTGCACTTAAGAAGTATTAGTTTTCATTATCTAGGATCTCAATATCTTTTGCAAGCATCCAAGCCTTTCTTCCTCATTCTCTCCTCCTCAACAATTATGATGCACAGCAAAGATTAGGGCTGGATGTACCACAGAGCATTACCCTTTGCAGGTAGATGCGAAAAAGGAACATTTGCCCCCTTCACCCAAAACACATAGGAAGAAAACTGCACAACTTCCATGTTTCCTAAGCCTTCCCTGAAAGTGCTTTCACTCTAACTGGTCCCCTTCCTTTCCTCGCAGCATCTTCTCCAAATCTGGGTCTGATTTTCTTGATGCAAATTGCGTTCCCACTTGTTTCTGTCTTGATCTTTCACCCTCCAGCATAGCTATTCTAAGAATCTTGAGGAGATTACTACATTGGTCACCCACCACTACGCCCAAATCTTCCCTTTTTTAACCTAGTGAAAGCAATAGACAAGTATTATACATACTCCCTTTTTTAAAATTGAAAAATAAAGATAATTCCTTTAGTAAAAATGAAGCAGACTCTTTTAAAGTAAAAAAAAAGAGAGTTTTTTTTTAATTTCAGAGAACAGATACAATGTTATATCAAAACAAAAAAAAGTGGGTGGGGCAATTAAGAGGATGAGGATTATATAGAGAATCAGCTCAGCATTTTAAACTGACGTTATCTCAATGGAAAAATAGCATCTGTACAAATACATCTTGTTAAGGAAGACTTACGGTATCACTTTTTACATAATTCCATAACTTAGAGTGGGTTGGGAGCGATACTTTCTTCAAAGTACTCTTGTGCTAATTTCTAGTCTGTTCTCTGAGTTTACCTTCGGCTTGGGGGGCTTGGGTATCTGAAGCTTAGTTCAACAAAGTATTAATGGATTTCATTTCAGACATACTTCCAGCATTTTTAGAAACCCAATAAAATCAAAATAGTTTATGCTACGTAGTACATTGTGAAAACTGTAGAGAATTTATTGATAACACCATAGCACACTGTAAAGATAAGATCTTACCCAAAATAACACAGTGGTTAAGCACATGGCTTTTGGAATCAAACTGCACAGTTTCAAATCCCAGCAACTCCACTTAGGACCTTTGAGATCTTGGGCAAGATTTGGTGGCCTCAACTGTCACATAGTGATAATAGTACCTACCCGTAGCAGATGAAGACAGTGTTTCTGTCCGACTCCTCTCAGTGCACACCTGATGCATTCCCTTCACAGATCACCCATACACACCTTCCTTGCCACCAGTGACTATGCTGCAGGATAGATGCCAAACTCCCTTTCCTAGCCTACACCCCAGACTTGCCCTACGGAACCAGGCTGAAGGCACCCCTGAGGGACTCTGGCCTGAGCTAGACCCTTGCTTGGCAACCTCTCTTTCCCTGTCCTACTTTTCCTATCCTATTATTGGTCTCTCCTGGACCCACCCAGGGGTACATCTCTTGCATTTGAACCTCACCCCAGTGTCTGCTTCTGGGGACCTGGGAATTACCACTTAGCCCTTATAGAGCTTTGAAAGAATGGATTGTGATAATATACCTAAAGCACCTAAAACAACGCCTGGCATATAGTTAGTGCTATATAAGTGTTAGCTATTGTTATTATCTGAAGTTGGACCTACAGTATCAAGGAGAACCAAAGGAGCTATACAGGGACTTCAAACAAACATAAAACCACAAACATACAAACTCTTGAGAAACGTTGAGGGAACTGAATAGTCCATTTAATTGCTTCCATTCACATCACTGGTTGCACACTTGGCCTTAATTACAAGGGAATAAATGCTTCTGGCTGAGTTGTAATATAAAGAGGCTGCTACTGTGTGCTTGCATGAGACCCACCACAGGAATTCAATTTAGTTAATAAGTATGGATACTGGAAGACTTGAATGTTCTCTCTCCCATGTGCTTTTTTTTTTTTAATAAGTGAAACTCTTTGGTTCGTCCTTTAACCGGGTTTCATACAGTAGTTTCAAGGTTGCTTGTTTGAAGATAAGCAGCAGGAGTCTTAAGAACTTAATTTTAAGAAATTCAAAGAGCAAAGAATGCACTTTGTTCTTTGAGTTTCTTAAACCTATATTTCACATCCTTTCATAATAATTTGGCTTTTATGGATAAAATGTACACAAATCACTTAGGAAAAAAGGCATGTGAAATGACCTTGGGCGACCAAGTTCTTCTGTTTTTAAATGGCATGCACGGAGTATAATATTAAGATTTCTATATGGCAGCATTTCTAGCACATAGAACAGCTCAGAAAGAGAATTTATTATTTCTTTATTTTTCAGTTCAAAAATAAGGGCAAAGAAACTTACTCATAGGATTTCTTTTTTTAAGGTTTTCATTTATCAGTGTCTGGAAAAAAAAAAACTGATATAGGCAAAATCCCAACATGATAAAACCAGAACCAAAGTAATAGTGTCTAGGGGAAACTGCTAAGTGAATTATTATGATCGTAGGTCCTAAAAATATTATTCTTCCCTGGTTCTCTCATCTGACCCCACTACAGACTGGCTTTTGTCCACTTCACAGCACTTGAGCCATTAATGATCTCCTCCAGGCCAAATTGAATGTTCTCTCTTCTATCCTTATTCACTTTAATCCATTTGTTGCCTTTGTTCGACTCAACCACTATCTTCCTCCTCCTCCATAAGCCTCTCTTCTCCTAATTTTGTCTGATCCTTTAGTATTTCTTTTCTTTTCAATTTTATTGTATATTTTAAAAATAAAAATGAAAATGATAATTAGAGAAGGCGGAAAAAAGAACCCAGTCCAAACACTATTATTTTATTGTGTTTTTCCTCTGGTTTTTTTCTTAGTGGTTTTTATATATAACGAATAGGGTTTTTGTATCTTTCTTTTCCTACCAAATTTTTTTAGTTATTTCACATGTTGCTATAAAAGTCTTCATAACCTCCCTTCTTAATTCCTGTTAGTAATTTGCTCTCTCTCTCTCTCTCTCTGACTTTCTCCTCCTAATCTATTCTCTTTCCCCATGGGAATTCACTCCTCTGCAACCCCCAACAGATCCACTGATGAGCCAAAAACTATTTTAGATCCCACATTCTCCTTTCATGTTTAAGTATCCCTTTTGTTCTAATGATATGAATATTATTAAAAAAACAAAGAAACAAAAAATCTCCAGTGTTCCCCACAAAAATAGTCATACCAAAATACTACTTACTCTGGAAGTTAATCTGGCAATTTAGATCAAAGATGTATTCTTCTGAAATGCCTAAAACATATCTTTCCTCTAAATAATTCCCACGATTTTTTCAGAGTTCCTAGAAAAGTAACAGGTGGATACAGGCACTTACTTAATTACTTACTAGTAGTTTTTCAACAAGATTGATACTAGATTAGAGTTTTTCAAATTCTCTTCCAGAAAAAATTAGTGAAATATTAGTACATACTCTATTTTTTTAAAGGGGTGGTTCCATGATCCAAAAAAGGTTGGAAAACCTTAAATTAAGCAAAATTTTAAAACTTTTTTTACTGCAAGAATTCTGAGAGTCATTAAAATATTAATCCCAGCACCTAGCATAGTTGGTAAGTATTCAGTAAGTATTCAATGATTACATCAATGTGCATTGTGAAGCTCCATGAAACAAATGAATTATTAAAATGCCTTTAAAGAAAAGATAATTTTCTATTTAATTGTATGTGGCCTTATATTTCTTGATCCACAGTAGTCTGGTATATTAAACGATATAGACATGCACTGGTGTCCATGATCAAGACCTAAAATAAATCAAGGTGTCATCATTCTGAGCATTTAGCATAAATTTATTTGAAGACTCAACAATCTGTGTTAAGGAATAATTCCAGAGTAGTGTCTGCAATGACACTGTAATGCTATTCATAACATTCATGCCTCTACATATAAGAGACTACTATAATGTTTTTAAAAGGTGAGGGGATGCACAGAGGATTGGCAATTTTTATTTTGCCTAGAATATTAAAAAGAATACCATCTACAGCCTCCATTGTTTAAAAAGAGAAGATATCCTAACCTTGAAAATGTCCTGATCTCAGATTTTTTTTTTTAAAAGCCCTGTAAGATGAGTCAGTTTATAAGTAGCATGTTGTTCATGTTTTTCTCATTTTTCTGCAGACAGGTGAAAACTTCAGCAGGCACTGGCACCACTTCTTAAGAGGCACAGTTATCTAGTAAAGAGATCTCTGTAAGAAAACACCCCAAGGCAAATAGACATATTTAGTCAAGTATCCAAAAAGTTGTTGGAAAAAAATTCAGAGGATATAAGAAAGTGAACTACATTTAACATTGTTTTGGTAGAGTGAAGGCAATTTTTTTGGTTGATGTTAATTTAAATAATGAAACATTAAAACTCAAATGACTTTAATGACCTTCCTTCCCATGTTTCCCAAACTTCATTCATGTCTTGTTTTCACAATTTTTGTCATATTTGCACAACACCTTTACTATTATTTATTTAATATTGTTCCTTTAAATCTCCGTCCAAGGCGATAATAATCTATGAAATCAGGAGTTTGATGGGCTAGCTGTACATTTAATCATTCCACCACCCAAAAGGACCCCACAAACACCCATCTAGTCTGACTTCTTTGTTTCACTAAGGAAATGTGTTAAGCATATTAAGTAGTGTGTTCACAATCTTACATGATGAGTATGGCAGAGCAGTTGATGGATTTGAACAACAATAGCAATGCACAGGAGCTTCTTTTAAGTTTACAGCTTAATTGCCAGATTAATTATCTATAAGTGACATTTATAATGTCAAAGATGCAGGAAGTTACCTGTCTATCCTATTAGCGATTTCCTTTTTTGTTTTTGTTTTTGCAATTCTAATACAGCTCAACACTCTGCCTTGTATTATCCCTTCATCCAACAAATATTTACTGAGCACCCACATTGTATCAGGCATTGTCTGGGGCTAGAGCAGTGAGCAAAACAGACACACATCTTTGACCTCGTGAGGTTTTCATTCCAGCAGATTTTTACAACGCTCTAAGTATATGTCATGTTTCCTCTTCTAAGAGTCTGAATTCCTGGAGGACAAGATCTGACTCCAATTTAATTTTGGCCTCTCCACATAACCCAAGAAAGCATTTTACACAGTTCAGTCAATCAATGCCTGAATAATGAAGGGAGGCAAAAGTTCTTCAGTTGGTTTATCCTTTGACCCTGAAAGCTACACTTATTAATCATTTTCTTTTTTTCCCACTTAATCTATTTTTTTCAGTATTCTTTTTTCTGATATCATTTTACAAAATGCTAAAGATAAGAAAAGACAGAGACGTAGCTTGTATTAAAGGAAAACTAGCAATCGATGTGAGGAAAAAAATTTCATCTGCTGCATTCACAGAGCTATATTTCAGAGATACAAGCCATTGAAATAAAAGTCTGAATTTTTAAAATTTCATAATCAGATAAAATACTTGCTTGACATCTCTGTGTTTTCCAAAACATTTCAAATGGACCATTCACAGTGGCTCGTGCCTGTAATCCCAGCACTTTGGGAGGCTCACATAATTATTTGGGTTTTAAATTAGCTGTATTTACAGATAATGTTGTATAAATTCATTTGTTATCAAGCAAACAAGAAATCCTTTCTCCAGCTTAAGAAAATGTGTTGTTGTCTATCTTAAATTTTAATTATTTCCCAAATAGCAAACAAAAATTAATGTTACTAATTTTTAACCCTGATTAGTAAAAAAAAAAAACTAAGCCAAAAAACATTTTTGAAGTGTTGCAATAGCTCCCAGTTGAAATGACAACACTTGACCATGCTCAGCTTTTGCATGGATTCTTCCTCAACTCACAGCTATTAACTTTTTCCCTTCTGTATTTTTCTTCTCTTTGCATATAAAAGAAATAAACTTTACTGATATATTCAAATTTTATCTAAAGATTAAACCTATAAAACAGGTAGAGTAAGACTTTAAGCCTTCAAATATCACTTATCACCTTTTTTTGTGGACCTTCTCTGCCCTCACATAAAATCAGTGGGAATTTCACGGGGGGTACAAAGCATTGAAAATCTGGCTTCATGTGAGTTGCTCAAGGTCACCAGCTTTTGGTAGCAAAGTCAGATTCTGCACCCAGCCCTACTCCTTCGGCCACTAGATGACACCACTGCCTCCCCCAAAATAAGAAAGTTGTTAACAGTTCTCAACAAGATGGAAATATGCAAGACCTCTGAACCTTGTTACACTTGGTACTTTTTTTTTTTTTTGGATGAGGAAAAAATGTAATAAGACTTTCCAGAGATAAAATTTTAAAAGCTTACATTCTAGTTCAGGACCAAACAGCAGTAATGGGGCCTTTTCTTGGGTCTTTGTTGCCTCTTTATGTATTTTAGTATCTGGTCAGAACAATTACATTACCTGAATCATGAGGACAAAGTCAGCTTAAGCCTTTTTTTTTCCTTTCTTTTTGACCTCAAACACAAGAGAACATGGTTGGTAGTTTAAGAATTTATCAAATCTGACCCTCAAAGAGTTATTTATGCACTATTTCTTCGGCTTTGTCACTTCTCCCACTGACATAAATAGCTTCTTATTCTGGGGGAACTGTGCCTTTAGTAAAAATGCTGCAATGCAGCTCAGATGCTGGTGTTAGAACTGTAAATTATGCATTAGGGAATTTTGCTCTTGCTACATGTCAGCCTGGAAGCAAAGGTTTATTTCTGTTCTAGTCCATAACATTTGCTTGCCAGTAAGATGACAGAGTGCTACCTGGGTGCCTTTTGACCATCTGGATGCATAGGTATTCCAAGCCAACACTTACATTCTGTGATCAGGAAACTCTCATCACTTTTATAATTGTTTTTGACTACTTCAGAATAAAGATTCTGATCAATAAATGTATTGGTCTTTTTAAACTCTTCATAGATTCACTACCTAGAATTGTTTATTCATTCTTTGGATATGGTGTCATAAAGTCTAGGAGTTAGGTCAAAAACATTACCAGTGTAACAGACTCTTAAAATCAAAGTGCACCACCCATCAAAACTTTATCAGTCCTTTCTATACTTCAGTCACTCAGAAAATATTTGAGAATCTATCACATACTAAGTATCAAGCTATCCATTGAGAAGATTATGAAATAAATACAACATACATCTTTCCCTTTGAAGACCTTTTAATGTACACAAGGATATATATATATGTATAAAAAGTTGATGATTATATGCCAACAAAGTACAGAAAAGACTTACCTTAGGAACTAGAAATTATTATGGGAAGAAATGTTTGGAGACGGCTTCTCAGAATAGATAGAACTCAAGCTGAGTAAGATAGAAGTTGGGTTTTTAAAGTGAGAAGGAAGAGCTTGGCCTTGATGAGATAGACAATAAAAGTCAACTGGAAGTTTTTCAACAAAATTGTCATTATAAAGCAGTTATATTAAGACAAAGTGTTTGACAGCAGGAACAAAGGCATATGGAATAGGGAAAGACTAGAAAAATGAAATTCATCTGTAAACTCATGTATTTAAGAAACTGACAATTTTCATTATGAGCCCTCATTTTCCCTAGGTAGTTAAAATGTCATCTCAGTCAGTTCCCTGGGGTTGTCTCTTGCATGTGGTCAGCACCATGATGCTCGGGCATTGAGTGTTTGGTGGGGGTGGGAACATCTCTGGTCCTTGGTCATCAGTCCATACAGATCTCTGGGTTATTCCTTGTTCTCATCCACAGTGGTGCTCTTGGATGGTGTCTTAGTCTATTCCAGCTGCTATAACAAAAGACCACAGTTACTTCTCATAATTTTGGGAAGAAAGATCAAGGTGCCAACAGATTCAGAGTTTGGTGAGGGCCTGTTCCTCGTATATAGCACCTTCTTGCTGCATCCTTACATTGTGAAAGGGGCAAATGAGCTACCTTGGGCCTTTTTCATAGGGGCACTAATGCTATTCATGAGGGCCCCACCCTCATGTTCTAATCACCTACCAAAGGCCCTACCTCCTACTACCACCAGCCTTGGGAATTAGGATTTCAGCATATGAATGGGGGGGGCACAAACATTTAGATCATAGCATATGGCTCATTTGTCTACTTTAGGGCTCCTCTGGGCTGCATGGGAAATCACTCTCCTGCTTCCCTTGAAAGGTTTCAGTCATTTCTCCCATATGCCCATTCCTATTACACAGGAAATTTGGGAGTCTATGTGAGACTAGGACATAGTTATCTCTCTTCTGAATCCCTTCAAACCAATGGGGGCTTTCAGTTCTGTTACCCCACTCAGCCAGGGTTCAGTCTAGAAGGAGACGATGGTGCGTGCTGCTTTCTCAGAGAACTATCCCAACTCCTCTCTGGCTTTCCTTCCAATTCTCCCTTACCACAATCCTGGAGAATCTTTTCTGGGCAGAGGGAGTCCTCTCTCCTGCATCATCATGAATTTGCTAAGATTGGAGCCCTGAGTCCCCCGAGTCCTCAGGCTTTTGCAATCCAAAACCCTAGGCTTGTGAAGCCCAGGGGCCTTTTCACTCCTATCCTGCAATATCCTTTCTTCTCCAAGTCAATGCCACTGACTAAATGGGAGGTAATGGTAAGGGGTAAAAGGAAAGGTAGAGCTGGAAGCTTGATCCTTGGCTAATATCTCAAAGTATCATCCCACCACAGTGTTGAGGAGGCTACTGCACTAAACCAGACGTGAAGCCGTAAAAGCTGAGTGGCTTAAGAATGGAAATAAAAGGAGATTAAACAAGACATACAGTGAAGGAAGAAATAACAAGATCTTGTTTGTGGACTAAATACAGGGCTGAAGTGGGGAGGAGATGAACTTGAGGGACCGGATGTCAGCTGTCCTCAGACATATTTTCTATGGCCATATTCCCCCTTCTCCTCGCCCTTCACCTGCCCCAATCACCAGGTCCTGTGAATTAAAAGTTCTTCAAATCCATACCCCTCCTCCCCATTGCCAATGCCACTCCCCTTGTTCATGCCACAACATCTCTCCTCTGCAACTTCTATTGCATCAAACTCCTTAGCTCTCTCTCCTCAGCCCTTTCTAATGTGTTCTCTATTTAACCATGAAAATGACCTTTCTAAAGCAAAAATCTGATGTCAAGCAAAATTCTTCTCTGGTTCGTAGTGCCTACACAGTGCAGTCTAACTCCCATGTACATGGCCTTCACCCTGCCTGTCCACCTTCACCCCAAGCCCCCTTGCCCAGGGCTGTAGCTCTGGCAGAACAGAGAGGCTAGGGAGTGGTTCAGAGCCTGGACTCATCACCAGATAGCCTGGCCCCAGTGTCCACTCGGCCAAGTTATTTCACTTCTCCATTCAGCCACTCTATGTCTTTTGATTGGAGAGTTTAGTCCATTCACATTCGATGCTATTATTGGTAGGTAAGAACTTACTACTGCCATGTTGTTATTGAATTTCTGGTTGCTTTGTGGTCCTCTCTTTCTTCCTTCCTTCCTTCCTGTCTTCCTTTGTTAAAAGTGATTTTCTCTGGTAGTGTATTTTAATTTCTTGCTTTTTATTTTCTGTGTATCTGTTGTAGGTTTTTTGATTTGAAGTTACCATGAGGCTTACAAAAAACATTTTATAACCAATTATTTTGAACACATGACAACTCTACTTACAAACAAATAAGTAAAGAGAACTCTAACAGAAATTCTACCCTTTAACTCTATCTCTCCCCCCACTTTTTAACTTTTTGTTGTTTCCATTCACATCTTTTTATACTATCTCTCAAAAAGTTATTTTTGATAGGTTTGTTTTTTAGTCTTCCTACTCAAGATATAAGTGGTTTATATATCACAATTACAGCAATAGAGTATTCTGTATTTGTGTCCTTACTGTTACCAGTGAGTTGTCTACCTCCAGAAGATTTCTTATTGTTCATTAACATCCTTTTCTTTCAGATTGAAGGACTCCTTTTAGCATTTTGTAGGACAGGTCTGGTGTGGATGAAATCCCTCAGCTTTTGTTTGTCTGGGAAAGTCTTTATTTCTCCTTCATGTTTAAAGGATATTTTTGCAGGATATAATATTCTAGGGTGAAGGTTTTTTTCCTTCAGCACCTTGAATACGTCATGCCACTCTCTCCTGGCCCTTAAGGTTTCCACTGAGAAGTCTGCTGCCAGGGATATCAGAGCTCCTTTGTATGTTATTTTTTTTTTTTCTTGCTTCCCTTAGGACCCTTTCTTTATCTATAACCTTTGGGAGCTTGATTATTAAATGCCTTGAGGTAGCCTTGTTTGAGTTAAATCTTCCTTGTGTTCCATGATCTTCTTGGACCTGAATATTGATGTCTTTCTCTAGGTTTAGAAAGTTCTGTTATTATTTCTTTGAATAAATTTTCTATAACAATCTCTCTCTCTACCTCCTCTTTAAGGCCAATAAATTTTAGACTTGCTATTTTGAGGCTATTTCTAGATCTCGTAGGCATGCTTCATTCTTATTGATTCTTTTATCTTTTTCTCTTCTGACTATGTATTTTCAAATAGCCTGTCTTCAAACTCACTAATTCTTTTTTCTGCTTCATCAATTCTGCTGTTGAGAGACTCTGATGCATTTCTTGGTTTGTCAATTGAATTCTTAAACTCTACAATTTCTGCCTGATTTTTAAAATTATTATTTCAATCTCTTTGTTGAATTTCTTTGATAGGCTTCTGAATTCCTTCTGTGTGTTTCCTGAAGTTTATTGAGCTTCCTCAGGACAGCTATTTTGAATTATTTGTCTGAAAGGTCACATATCTCCATCACCCAAGGATTGGTCACTGGTACCTTATTTATCTCATTTGGTGAGGTCATGTCTTCCCGGATGTTCTTGATGGTTGTGGACGTTCACTGACGTCTGGGCATTGAAGAGTTAGGTATTTATTTTAATCTTCATGGCATGGGCTCATTTGAACCCATCCTTCTTGAGAAGGCTTTCCCAATATTCAAAGAGAATTGAGTGTTGTCATCTAAGTCTCTGGTCATTGCAGCCGTATCAGCACTGGGGGTGCCCCAAGCCCAGTAAAGCTGTGGCTCTTGCAGACTCCTTGGTGAGCTTGGGTAAGATACAAGAGAATTCCCTGGATTACCAGGCAATGTCTCTCACTCTCTTCCCTCACTCTCTGTGCTGGGCTGCTGGAGTTGGGGGAGGAGTGATGTTGGCACTCCCTCATGGCCACCCATGCCAGGTCATACCTGAAGCCATCCCAGTCTTACCCAAATCCAGTGGTGACTGTTGCCTGGCTACCTCTGATATTTATTCTATGCCTAAGAGCTCTTTAGTCAGCAGTCGGTGAATCCTGCCAGGACTGGGTCCTTCCCTTCAGGGCAGCATGTTTCCTTCTGGACCAGGGTGGTACAGAAATGCCATCCAGGAACTAAAGCCTGGACTCAGGGGCCTCAGGAGTCTGCGTGGTACCTTATTTTCCTGTGGCTGAGCTGGCACCCAAGTTGCAAAACAAAGTCCTCTGAGCTCTTCCCTTTCCTTTCCTCAATTGGAAGAAGACTCTCCCTGAGCCATGCTGCCTGTAGTTGGGGGAGGGGTGACACAGGCACTGGCCAGGCCGCAGCTGCTGGTGTCTTACTGGGTGATGTGCATCCCAAGTCCACTGGCTCCGAGCCAGCACAGCCAGAGAAATTGCCCAAGGACTGTAGTCCTTGTGGCCCGACTGCCTTCTAATTCAATCCAGGGCCCAGGCTGCTCTTTGTCAGCTGGTGGTGGGGGCCAGCAGGAACTCGGGCTTCGGGGCGGGGGATGTCCCTCTGGCTGGGCTGGTCCAAATGCTCCCTCCATGGGCACCAGCAGAATTCTGCCCTGTGCTGTGTTCCCCTGTGTCAGGGTGGCCCTGAGTTTCAACGCAAAGTCCCACAATCACTTCATTCTCCCTCCCCAGACACAGAGATTCTCTCCTTTTGGAGTGCTGTCGGCACTGCCGGAGGGTTTGGGGGGTAGCACAGGCAATGCAAGACTGTCTTTTCTGCCCTCTTCAGTGCCTCTTTCCTTAATATAATGTTAAAACCAGGTAGTATGATCACTCACCTGAGTTTTGGTTCTTCTGAAGGGACTTGCTGGAGAGGATAGTTGTTGAATTATGTATTTGTGCAGAGGGACAACTGCCGGGAGGTTTCTATTCGGCCATCTCGTTCCACCCCCTCAGGCTCAAGTTATTTCACTTCTGTGAAATAACGTCGTCATCTATAGAATGTCATCAGGAGGGCTAAATGAGAATATATTTTAAAGGTTATGTCTGGTATATAATGACAGCAATGTAAACATTTGTTGAATCGAAGAAAAACAGATCCCTGGATCATCAAATTTCTCTCCTACCCCAGTGAATTTGTACTATTAGTGTCTTAAACACATTTTGGGAACCCCTCTTTCCCTTGGTCAATCTCTACTCTCCCTTCTAGAAGGAGCTAAAATGTGAGGTCCTCTGTGAAGCCTTTCTACTGCACTTTGTTTAGCCCCCTATTCAAATTTTATTGTACTATAATTTACATTAGTTTCCAGTGGCTGCTGTGACAAATTACCACAGACTGGGTGGCTTGAAACGACAGAAATTTATTCTATCATAGTTCTGGAGCCCAGAAGTCTGAAATCAACAGCAAGCAATGGGCTGAAATCAAGGTGGGAGGGACCACACTCCCTCCAGAGGCTGTAGGGGAAAGGAAAATCTGTTCCTTGCCTCTTCCAGATACTGGTGGCTGCTGGCATTCCTTGGTTTATCACCAAATCACTCCAATCTTTGCCTCCTTTTCTGTCTGTGTCAAATCTCCTCCTGCCTCTGTCATAAGAACACTTGTGACTGCCCACCCAGATAATCCCAGATACCCTCACTATCACCAGATCCTTAATTTAACACATATAAGGTAACATTTATCGGTTTCAGGGATTAGGATCTAATATCTACAAGTGCCATTATTCAGCCACTTCATAACTGTTTAGATGTATGTTCGTCTTTTCTCCTTCATATGACTACGGTCTATCACAATGTAAGCACATAATATGTACTCAATAAATGAAATACATGTAGAGGAATTGCAATATAGGGTATAGGTCCTTTGTTCATGTTCATTGGTATTCCTTCTTTGCTAAGGTTTTATTTCCCTAGGCCAGGGCTATTTCTTTCATGTGCTAATCTGTGCTTGGAAGGATATTTTACTCATGCATTAGATCAACTTCTAGGTTAGAGAAATTAAGTAAAGGGGGCCTTTGTCCTTTTAACACTTCTTTTCCTGAGTTTCAGTCAGACAAAGTAACCAAAAAGCTCCTTTCAAACTCTATTCCTTCTAAGTTATGGGGCAGAGGGAGTGGAAAAGGCCAATGGGCCCTGGCAGCTTGAAGACTTCTTTCATGGAATGTGAGAATGCAGAGTGGCCGAGTGACAAGTATGAGCTTCATGAAGAGCGCTGTCATCAGTCTGCCCCGGCTGGTTTGTTGCCATTTCTTGGCTGTTTATTTTAAACACAGTTTTCTTCGTAATTTAAGTTCCTAAATTCATGGCTATTGCTTCACTGACCATTTCTCCATCTTGAGTCACTTAAATTCAGCGCAGGGATTTTTCTGAAATGAGGCTGTTTCTTTTCCAGTGTTCTCAAATCAGTCACCTCTACCTTCAAGAAAAAGTCTCTTGCAGACACTACTCATCTGGAAAGACAAGTCAGTAGCTAGGCTATTGTTTTGGGTTTTTTTTTCTCAACTGTGAAAATTTTTCCCAGTGAAAGGGAACAAATATTACTTGCAATTAAAAAAAAAACAAGTAGATTACTCTGCACAATTAATCCTTGAAACAACAAATTGTCTACTGTATTACAATTGCTTCTTTACTTCTATATCAGTCTTTACACCTTTGTACTTGGTTAGAGGCCCCAGAAATCAGAATGTTAAAAAAAACTAGAGTCCAAAAATGTATCCAAGATTTGCCTAGGTAATTGGGTATTCAGAAACTTCTAAGATTTGAGAATATTCTTTCCTTTACATGTAACTATCTACCTGTAATAAAACACAATTGTCAGGGTCAACTTATCTAACATGGTAGTCTGGAATCCATCAGAGGCTTTCTGTTGCTCAAGTAAACTTCTGTAGCCTGGCCAAGAGGACCTACTGCTTCCAGACATCACCCTGAACAACACTCTTCTTCCTGCTCTGTTCCAGTCATTCTGTCTTTTAGTCTTTCATACATACATACGTCTTCCAAACAATGGAACTTTACACATGCTGTTCCCCCTGCTTAGAATGCTTGTCCTACCTCCTTTTCTCGTGGTTAGGTTCTATTCATCCTTTAGATTGTAGGTCAAGCATTCCTCTCTCAGAAAAGCTTTCCCAGACTAGGTCAAATCCCCTAAGTGCTGCCTTAGCACCTGAGACCACCAACAGTTTGCATTTGTTTGTGTGATGATCTGATCAATGTCTGCCTCTTCCACCAGACTGTTCAAAGTTCTGTGAGGGCAGGGGATGGGGCAGTTTTTGGTACCATTATATCACCAGCTCGTATCACCGTTCCTGGAACACAGTAAGTATGTAATAAAGGTTGAATGCATACGCCATGGAATCTCGTGCTAGTTCTGTCCTTGCATTGTTAAACAAGGTATTTAACTTCAGGGAGCCTTGCCTTCCTCCTTAGTAAGAAAATGCCTCTTTCTTTCCAAAAATTCTGGGATATTTATGGCTCCTGTCTTGAACCTACAAGACTGAACAGGCTAAAGCTAGAAAACCAACACTATCTGCTATCTGCCTGCCTTACATCTCCCCGTGCAGAGAAACTATATGCCTAGGCAAGAAATTGGAGTTACCCTTGACATCTACCTCTTTTCCTGATGCCACTGCCTTGATTCCAGCGTTCTTCACCTCTCCTTTAAGAAACTGCAAATGCTCCTTTAACTGGTGGTCGGGTTCTATCTCTACCCCTCCGGGCCACCTGCAATGCTGCCAGCAGCATTCAGTCTAAAACACTGGACTGATCACAGTACCCCTCTGCTTAAACACTTTCAATGGCTCCCCCATGGCCTCTGGGACAAAACTCACCTCTGGAGAAGATGCCCTTCCACGGTTCCTGCCTGACCTCCTGTCCTCTCCTCAAGAACCCACACTCTACTCAGAACTGCTAAGGGGGCCCGAACTACACGCTCTTTTTAGTTCTGTCTTCCCAGAACTCTTCTCCTATCTTCCATTTGCAAAGTCCTGTCCATCCTTCAGGCTCAGCTTGAACGTTACTTAAATATGACGCCTGCCTTGACAGTTCCCCAGGCTGAATGTCACTCACTGCCTGTATTCCCACAGAACATTTTGCACAAGCCACCATAATTACACTTATCCCAGTGAACTGTGCTTGTCTGCAGCAGAACATTGTGGTTAGGAGCATGGCCCTCAAATTCAGACTGACTTTGAAATCAAATTCTGCACCTTGTTGTATGACCTTGGAAATCATTCTAATTCTTAGTTCCCTAATGTTGGAAATGGGGGACATAACACCTAACTCATTAGGTTACTGCAAGGATTAAACAAGATAATGTGTTTAATGACTCAGCAGGATGCCTGGTCCATAATACTCAATAACTAATGGTAACTATTATCAGACTCGAATGTGTCAAATGCAAGAACCCAGGGCTATTTTTGTCCATCTTTCTATCCCAGTGACTGGCACAGTCAATGTTTCTTAAAATGCAAAAATGAAATAGTATCCATGATATCCTTTCCTTGAAGGACTAGAAGCTTATTCCTTTTGCCACTAATAAAGAAATTTTATTGGAGTGCCAAAGGTTACACTCATCTAATGACACACTCCAAAGCATATTTATTTTTCCCTTTGCTAAACTAGTTCTGAACTTACAGGGGTAACACAGTTTGAGATCATACTCTGAAGTAGTGTTTTCTGCTAAATTATCACTTCACACTGAATCTTTATTGCACGTGTATCAATTTCAGTCTTTACATAATCCTATGTGGAACACAGATCATAGTCTTTCTCACATGAAAAGCAATAGCATGCTTATAGGGCTTATGTTTTGGGCTTTAAGTGCTTTAAATCCTCTATGTGATTCACAACCGAAATGATTTTTCTAAGATCACAGTTGGTGGGTGGTCAAGCCTATTAACACCACTGCAAATTCTAGCGCAGTGTTTTGGCCATGGCATCACTCTGGCCCCCGAGGAGAGTCTAAGTTTCTTGAAGGCAAGGTTATGTCCTGCTTCCTTTTCGTCCTTCACAGTATGCAGACTCCCCAAGCTGGGCTGAGCAGTGCATTTCCTCTTCCGTCCGTGTAATTAACTTCCACTAGGGGAGCAGAAGGCAAACTACGTTCACGTTAAAGCCTTACAAGGTTTAAAACACTTTAACTTTGGAAAAGTACACTTTAACCCTCAGCACACCAAACTTTTCTACCGTGGTTCCCCCTTTGCCAGTTTCTCTCCAGCGTTCCCAGATCACTCCCTCCAGGATCTGTGACAAGGACCTAAGAACATAGGCTTGAGAGACGTCTTCGCCCCTTTCCATTTGCCAAGTGTGGGTCATCCTTCGAGCCAGGCCGATGGTCCTAAGGAGGCCCTGGGATGCCCGGCCCCCCTAGGCGACACCATCCCGCGCACCGGAGAGGACGGAGCGTCCCGCTCACTCCGTGGAGACGCCGCGGAGGCGCAGACGCCTCACGCCCTCCTCGCCGGAGCCGCAAGGGCTGCAGCTCTTTGTCGCGGCCACACCGGAAACGGCCCCGAGCGCGTGCGGGGCGGCCGCCGAGGGTCCCACGCGCGGGGCGGGGCCGCCGGGTCTGTCCCCCTCCCCCGGGGGCGCGAGGCCCGGGCGGGGCGCCGTCCCTTCCGGGGAGCGGGGTGGCCGCCGCCGCGTCTGCCGGGCGGCTTCCCACCCCGCCCCCCGCAGCTGAGGGTGACGCGTCTCCAATAACAGCTCGCCGGGAGCCGCAGCTCCGGGCACAGCCGGCGCCGGGCGCCCTCCGCCCGCCTCGCCGCCACCATGAGGGCAGAGGGCCACGGCGGCCTGGAGCGCTTCTGCAGCCCGGGCAAGGGCCGGGGGCTGCGGGCCCTGCAGCCCTTCCAGGTGGGGGACTTGCTCTTCTCCTGCGCGGCCTACGCCTACGTGCTCACGGTCAACGAGCGGGGCAACCACTGCGACTACTGCTTCACCAGGAGGCGGCCGGCTGCCGGCGACCGGGCGCCGCTCCGCGCGACGCGGCAGAGTGCGCGCGGCGCGGGGTCCTAGCGCGGCTCGGCGCCGCGGGGTGCCGGGGAGGGGACCCGCCGTGCGCTTACCCGCGGCGCGGCCACATGCGTAGAGAGAGCAGTTGCCGCGCACCCCTGACGACATTCGAGTCTACGCAGAGTGCAACGCGGGAGTGCAGGCTCTCTCATTGGCTCCGGCCAGCTTGTTCAACTGGCACGCGCTGCCCACTCGGTGCATTGGCAGCGGGGGCCCCAAATTTGGGCCTCCACAGCCTGTCACTTTTAACTTGTGCTTCCTGCGGTGTGTTCTATCCCCCACAGCCCAGCCCTGCTTCAGATTGGCCGTTTCCTTCAAGGAAGTTAATGACTTAATATGTCATGTTAAAGTACTAGATCTCTTTCTTCTCACTCTCTGCATTGGGTGTTTGGAAAGAAGCCAGTGGGCACAGACCACACACCTGGGATTATGAGGAGCTGCAGTGATGAAACGTGTCTAGCCCTGGTTTGGGACTAGGAAAAATGGTCGCTGGGAAGAGTAGGCAAAATGTGTGGTTGGAAACGGCATTTAATTGTAACGTATCATATGTATATATGTCTGTATTCATATATATGATGTATAATATATAGTCACACACACCCACATGTAATTGTATTCTCAAGCCTTGTGACAGTTTCAGAGCTGAAAGGCACATTAGAAATGACCGATCCAATCCTATCTTCTTTCATTTTATGGATTAGAAAACTAAAGCCCCGAGAAGAGGTGTGGTTGTGTATATCCATTCACACCAATAGTTAAGGGAGTGAAGCCTGGCCTGATTCAGTTCTGCCCATTTCCCAGCTGGTCAGGTGCTCAGTAAATTTACTAAGGCAGGAGGTACGGCATTGGCGTTAAATTTATACCAGGCCTTCCATTACTCTCTGAGGAAGGGACCGTCTCTGCTTTCTTTGAACCTCAGTTTCTTCATCTTTGAAATGGAGATTCCTGGGCTGGATTAAGCTGACCTGAGGTCCTGCAGATACCTTCTGAGTATAGGTCTCATGTTCCATACTTAATCTCTGAGACCTGCGTGCCTCATTCTACAATAAGACATAGCAAAAGAAGGGACAAAGGCTAAATATTATAGTAATCTTGCCCAGACTCCCTGCCAGAACTGTCTTCCGCTTAGGGGGACCTGGAAAGGAACTAGATACGGAATCATGCCGTGGGCAGCTTAAGGGCTGTATGTGATGTGGCTCTTTGAATTGGCGAGCCAAGAGCTAAAGGGTCATGGCACCACTTTGCAACGTTTGAGTGAAGTGAGCATTGGGTTTTCCCAAAGTTAAAAAGGCTGCTGTGACTGGTCCCTTGATCTTCTGAGCCTTGCTGTGGCTCGGAGTCTGCAGCAGCGTGGGTGTCTGCAGTGGCAGGAGCAAAGCAGGTCATGAGGCACAGAAGGAGCCTCTGTCGGGGATCCTAGTGATTCCTGGAAGCGGTTGTCTGAGATAAGATCGGGAAGCCGGGCGCATAGTAGGTACTCACATGGTAGTTGCCAGTCTTGCTCGTCTCCAGTGAATTAAAGATCAAATCCCTCTGGGTTTAGAAGGGAGAAGAGGAACTGAGAGATGCTTCTCTTTAGCTGTGAGTCTCCTAATTGTTTCTACTATGCACACCCCCTACCTTAGAGCATTAATGGGTGGTCACATGCAACTTCACAAATCATTCAGCCTCAGTTATTCTGCCATATGTGACAAACTTTGCTGCCTTTTTTGTTTTTGTTTTTTTTTTTGCATTTTTCTGATTGACATTCATTAGTGTCACTAGCTGTTGCCCTAGGCCCCTCACCACGGCTGCCACTTGCAATGGGGTGGTGCTGCTCCACGCACACACCTCTTCTCTGTTTGGCTTAGGTGAACTTCTTTCAGCACCCATAGGTCATTTTGTCTCTCTCCCCAAAGAGTCATTTGAAATCACCTAAAGCAATACTCAAGAAATAATACCCATGATACCCATGCAATTAGAAATACCTTTGTATCCCACTCTATGATTTCTGTTAAATCTGATTAATTTAGAATTAGTGCTTAGATCATCATTCTGATAGATTCAACACCAGTTCCTCTGTCAATTACTTGCATATGACCTAGGACAAATCAGTCTGTCCAGCTGTGCCAGGGGAACATGTGTATGCTTGTGTATGCCTCCATGGGGCCTCATAGAATCAGGAGGAAAATTCTGGAAATGTTGATGCATACAAAATCTGCCTCCTCCCATGCCATGCACTGAAAAGAAAGCTACCCCTTATCCTTTCTTTTGCCAGAAGTTTAATGTAAACAATATTGGTTAAGATAAATAAGCGACCTGAGATTTTCTATGTCATATTAATTGTATCAGTATTTCACTTATTTTGAAGGAAAAAAACCTGATTTTTTCAGGGAGAAGTATATTCTGGAAGTTGAAAAATAATGGGAAATTTCTTAAGTCTTAATAGAATGGGATTCTCATTGTCAGGGCAATTCAGACAAAGGTTTGTTTCTGGGAGTTTTAAATTTGCATCACATTTCTCAGTGTGGTGGGTGACACTTGGGAAGATGTGTATCTTGCCTTAGCTGCTAGAAGGCAGCTCCTAAAAATATAAATGCCTTCCAGTTGGGAGCTGTCCCTATTAGACCTCTTAGATACGTTTTATACACACACACACACACACACACACACACACACACACACGTGCGTTTTGGCCATTGGTCAACTATTGTGGCAATTTTTTTTTTTTAAGATATGTGGGCATGTTTTTTTTAAGATATGAGTATTGAACATATTTTAACGTGTGATATTATTTGCCTCAGAAAGGGAGAAAGCTGCTGTAACCCAGTGTTCCATCTGAATATTCATTCTGTGCGTGGTTCCTCAGGTGGGCAGATGTCTCCCTTTTGATCTTTTATTCTCTTTGCTCATGGGTCATTTAAGGGTGAGGATATTGTCTTTTCTTTGTTCTGAGTATGGGGTAAAAGGTAGGAAGGCCCACTTAGCCTCTTTGGAATAGAGCTGTTAGAACCCAGTTTCAGTGAATTTGAATTATGTCAGGTTCACTTAAAGTGGTTGTTTTAAAAATTTAAATTTTTGCATGAGCCAAACACTGATTAAGATGTCCTATTTTAGACATTATGAAGACTTTTTTCCTCATGTCCCCTAGATTTATTCTTTAGCAGTATTCATCTTGTCTTTCCTCTTGTTTCACCAAACTGGCAAAATAATCTTTAATTGATCTTAGTCAGTATTAAGGGCCATGAGATCTTGATGCCGTTTTGCTAAAGTTCTCTGAATTAGCCCTGGTCGTGGCCACCTGAAGCTGTACGTGAGAAGGGGACGTTGTCCCTGGGGCTGCTATGACTCTAGTTATTCTGAGAATGTTCTCTGAGAATTGTCTGAGGGCTTAATGGCTTCCAATGTTCTTAAATTATCATGTTTTCTGAATAAAAAGTTGGACACATGCTCTAATAGGGGTTTTTCCTCCCTTCTTTTTGGATGCATTTTTATAAAATGGGTAATAAGATTAAAATATATAGACAACAGATTTCCTCTAAAAAGTTACATTAAAGAATACAAAATTCAGCTGTCTGTATATTAGGTAAGGAGATACTGTGCTGTCACTTTTAACGTTTCAGAATTTCAAGTTTACACGTACAGTCATGCATCGCCTAACAACGAAGATATGTTCTGAGAAAAGCATCGTTAGGCAATTTCATCCCTGTGCGAACATCACAGAATGTACTTACACAAACCCAGATGGTGTAGCTTTACTACACATCTAGGCTGTGTGGTATAGACTATTGCTCCTAGGCTACAAACCTGTATAGCGTATTACTGTACTGAACACTGTAGGCAACTGTAACATAATGGTAAGTATTCATGTATCTAAACATAGAAAAGGTACAGTAAAAATATGCTGTTACAGTCTTATGGTACTACCTTCCTGTATGCTGTCTGTCATTGATTGAAACATTGCTATGTAGCACATGACTGTGTTTAGGTAGAAACAGCAAAGCAGAGACTCTGCCAGATTGACTGGGTTTGAATAATAGCTTTATCCCTTCCCAATGATCTGTCTTTAGGCCAATTATCACTTTACTTCTCTGAACTCCCGGGTTCTGTTATCTGTAAAATACTAGTATGCACCCGACTAAGCTAGGCCTGAGAATTAAATGAGAGAGTGGAAGTCAGGTACTTAGCACAACTCTAGCACATAGTAAGCTGTCAAAATCATCCTGGTCCCTGATTTGTACTTGTTTGATGAACTCTGCTGGCTAAATGTTTCTGACTTAATTAAATTGTGTGATGGAATATTGTAATTTCAGGGACATTTTTATGGAGGTGGGGTTGGGGTGAGGAATAGTGGGAAGGAAATACTGGAAATTGTTAGCCAATGGAGTCACCATTAAGATGGGGCATTGACCAATAGCTAAAACCAGCAGTTCTCAACCTTGAGTCCCCCAAAATAATAATGGGTGTCTGGGATCAGTTTTTAGTATTTTTCAAAACCTAATGGAAATAATATAACACACTTACACAGGTAAAGCTTCTTTGAAAGAGAGCCTTTTCTAACTCCAAAGTGCTCAGACACTTTAATATCCTTTTAACGAGATTAAATAAGTATTTGTGGAGAGAAATGTAAGAAAACAGAAATTTTCACATTGCTAGGATTCGTGGCTCCCCTCTGCCCTTTACCCTCCGCACGATTGTTTCAGCTGCAGCAAGAAGCCGTCCTTTAAGACTTCAAATGTGCCGGGTGCCGTAACACACATATTTTTCATATGCGGAGAACGTAATTCCTGTTATGGCTTATATGGGCTCAGTGACCAAGCTGCACGTTTGGAAACGATTTCAGATGAAAGAGACAGAATAGCAGCAGGATATCCTGAAGTGAAATTCAAACCCTGGTGAGTTAAAACCACCATCTAACACCTTTCCCTCCCAAAAGCAATTGCACAGAATCCTCTCACTCAAAAAAATCTGAAGATCCCATATAAAATGACATTTCTTTAAATCATATTGCTCTTTGCAGCTCATAAAGTATTTCCAGATACATTCTTATTTTGATCCTTCTAAGGATGGCTGGCATACACAGGGCCTTATTCCATTTTACCTAGAAAGAAACTGAGAATTGGAAAAGTTAAGGAGTTTCCCTGAATTTCACACCTATTTTTCCTTTTGTGAAATATTTATTAAGTACCTCCTAAGGGCCAGGCTTTGTGACCTTCAGGGATGGAGGTAAATCTGCCTATTGGGAGTGTGACCTTCCTTCCTGAACCCCTTCTGGCCTCAACCTACCTTGTGGTTTACCCAGGCATTTAATCCTACCTACACCTACTGTGTGGTTCCCGGGGACTTAATCTGTCTCAGCTGTCTCCTGGAGTAAATACGATTTATAATCACCTCTTTTCTTTTCCTTCCCCCCTTCCCTAACAGATAATTCAACAAACTAATGCATTGTTTCTAAAAGTTTAAAAAATAATTGATTCTGCTGGCTTCGATCTCTGTCTTATGTTGATATGGACTCCGACATGTTGGTTTTATTATAATGCTTTGGAATTTGCATAAGAGCCACATATATTCTTCTGTATGTATCAATTGTTACGTAATAAAACGTAAAAAGAACATAAGCCTTCGGTCCTTTTGTGGGTTTGGAATGTTTTTAATATTATGCTAGAACTAAACTAGAGTTTGCCATCTCAGTCTTTATAACCATGTATAAAGTGTTTGTTTCTGTCCTGTCTGATAGGTCAGCATCAGCCTATAACCCCTTTTCTTTTTCTTAAACAAATCCATTCTGAAGAATCTCTCTCTCCGAAAGTTAAATTGGCGAAGTTTGGAAATGTAATTCATGGTGTAATTCATGGTACTAGGAGGCCCCTGCATGGTATTACTCCTGTAGGACAAGCAGGTTGCATACTATGTGTCAGAAGATTCTTTTAAAAATGTCTTAAATTTCTTTGGAAAAATCCAGGGCTCAGTGCTATACTTTTGCAGGATCCTGGTTTTCAGGAGAACTCAGAATTGGTGAGAACTCGGGACGGACAGCAAAGTTGTCTGTTTTATAATTTGATCTAGTGAGAGAATTGCAAAGGAAATTTCTACTTCATTTGGATGTTTTAGGCTTACCTCTGTGGACTTAGGTTAATATCCCCTTTCTTTTTCCTGTCAATGTAAAAATATAAAATAATAATTTTATGCACCTTATTTCTGCCTCCCAAGGGGGCAATGAATCATTATAAGCATCCTTTATATTCCTAGAGTCATGAATAACTAAATTCATTCCCCTGCCACACACAGCTTTTCTTTGGACCTCAGATGTACAGTTGAGATAATCATACTTCTGAGTTGAAGACATGCTTTTATCTGGTATGTGCAAGGCCATTTGATTTTTTAAATGTTCCTTCTCATTTCCTGCTCCTGTCACAGACAGCCCCTCTATGGATTTGGCTACATGTCTTTGAATACGTGTATATGTGTGCCCAGAAAATCACCAGGGAACTAGACAGACCTAGAACAGGGCACCCTGATCGTACTTGGTAGATTCAGACCTTGAGCGGATTTTTCCATAGCTATATCCGAGGTGGGGGCCACCCCACTCTGGCTCCTTCTCCCTGGCCCTTCTGGGACTAGAGGGAGGCAGGGCACGTTGAGGTCTCCTTCCCCTCACAGGGACTTGCATTGTCAGCCCACCCACATCCCCGACCCTTACATCTTTGGATTTCTAGCAAATCTGCAGTAGTTTAGGGGTGCAGTCCTCTGGCAGGGAATTGACTGAAGTACCTGCCTTTTCAGGGGTTGAACCCACGACCTTGGCCTCATTAGAGCTCTAACCAGTCACAAAGCGCACACCTCACTTTGTGTAACTTCTGCTGACTCGTTCCTGCCACCCTCCGAGGCTTCCTTTTCAATTGCAAAGGCGTTCACACCTACACAATAGAACAGAAGGAAATCAGATCTCTTCAAGACTTCTCTGAAGGACAGAAATATGCAATTTAGCAGGAAAATAATACAAAAAAAGTCTTGAAGGTTCAGGAAACAACTTATCTTTCTAGCCCATGCCTTCGCTGAGAATCCAGCTGTGTCTCTCAGATTCTTCTTCAATCAAAAATTTAAAAATAGTGTGGAACTCCTTGTGCCAATTTATTAACATAAAATTTGGTGACTTGTTCATGAAGTGGAAGGTTTCAGATGACTAAGTAGAAATATTGCATGTATATTATTAAAATGGATGGAGTTAGCTTTTATAGGAAAGAGCGGATCTGAGAATTAATAAGTGCCTATCTTTGGCAAGTTTATAGTACCTAGAGACCAAAATTAATACTTTCTATTGTAACTAAGACACCATTGTGTATCAGCTATTGCACTATGATGCACAAGGCGTGTCAGTGCTCGGTGGATACAGAGTCTCCAAAGAGGAGAGGAGAAACATGGAGAACTCACTGGAGAAGTGAATTTCACACCAGGGTTTGAAGACATGGGCATATCCTGGGGGAGGGACAGGGAAAGAAAATATGGCTGCCGCAAAAGATGCAGTTTTTCATCCAAGCCAAATAAAAACCTCAAGGATTTTATATCCTGGCACTTGAAAGGAATTATATTGAAATCTGTGTTCTCTTCAATCTGTGAGTACCAAGACAGACGCTTCGGGGATGTGGGTACTGGCTTGTATTTTGGTGATTTTTCTCACTCTGGTGATGAAACACTTGTTTGTATAGGACATACCTGCCCATTTGCCACCTGAAAAATCTCTTATCTGTCAACTCTGCAAATCTGTAGTACAGTGACAATTGCTGTCCACGGTGATAAGAACAATTGCATGTTCTTAAATATTTCAGCAGTAAGACATTTAATTATGAGCGCATAGTAAACTTCTTAAGGGTAGGAATGCTATTTTTTAACTTATTCACAAAATATTTATATGTATGGCACACTTACTGGGCTCTATATTTCTGGAAAACAACTGTGAAGAAAACGACCAAAAATGCCTGCCACCATGGAGCTTATTTTCCAGTAGATTTTATTCATCTTTATTTTACCCTCGGTGCCTTGAACTTTTAATAATATACATGCAACATAAGGTTTTCACCAGATGTTGTGCAGAAGGCAGTAAGGTTTGGGGGTTATTTTCTTTTTCTTTCTTTTATTCAGTTGAAAACTGGTAATGCATGTACGGCATGAAGAACATTCTGTTAACCAGAATGTTTAACCACGTTGGGACTCAGAAAATGGTACCCCAGATTTTGGTGCTTTGTCACACTGACACTTTGAACTAAGGGGCGTTGGAGGGGCCTCCGAAGCAAAGTCTCTCTGATGTTCTTCAGCCCTCCTGTCTCGCGCTCCCTTTGTTCCCTCAAGGCAGGCCCTAGAAACTAGAACTCCTCTTCCACAAGGTGGGTCATAGAAACTAGAAATACTACTCTAAGCTTTCTCTGCCTTTCTGGGTAGAAGCTGGCCATATAGAAATTCTCTGACCTCCCCTGGCTGATAGGAGGTCGTAAGGCCCTCATTCTAGAGGGGGTCCTGCCCTGTGCCCAGGAGGAAGGAATGCGGCACGGTGAGGTCAAGAAGAATCTGGACAGACAGGCCTTGCTGGGTTCCCCCCCTCAGTCTATTACCATTAGCTCATAACTTTTTTGTCCCTTCTTCATCGAACCTAAGCATAAAAATAGACAGTTTTCCCTGAGTCTTTGGACCTTCATTCCGAAGCCTCCCGTGTCAAATAAAACTTTGATTGAATAAATTTGTTATGTTTTTCTCTTATTAACCTGTCTTTTGTTATAGGAGTGTCAGCTGTGACCCTTACGACGGATGAGGAAAGGTATCACAGCTTTCCACCCCTACAACCACAACATCCTGTCTCATGACTTACACAAACTAAGAGAGAGCTTTAACCAGGTCATACTTAGGTCTAATGAGATGGCAACATTCCTACATTGTGTTAAATAGCAGCTCTGGGTAGACATATTTTGGAAGTTAATGAGATATAGCCTACCTGTACACATGAGTAAATATTTCTAAATATCACTGTATAAAAACCCTGTAGGGTTTTTTCAGTTTAAAAACATTCAGGTTAACAAAAAAGTAGGGATTTAGAAACAATCTATTTATTTTGCCCAATATTTAATTGATTTCTGCACATGTTCCTGTTTTACAAGACACCCAGCTACTAAGTATTTTCTAGGTGCAGCGAGGGGCAAGGAAGCCCACCTCCACCTGCTCTGTCTTTGAGTCTGAGAATGGCCCTGATCGAATTCCATTGCAGAATAAGGGCTTCCTGATGGGTACCCCTCAGGCTAAGCCTTACCAGCCATGTCTGAGTCCAGCTTGCTCTGCTATGTTAGTTTCACTCTGACCATCCTAAATTGCTTATAATGATGCGCGCGCGCACACACACACACTCCTACACCTACACCTACGAGCTCCTTGCTGATTCTCCCTTCTTCGTCCCTCTTTGCCTGGCTAACTCCCTATGTTCTAAGAAGTCTGTCCTGATTTCTGCAGGCTGGATTAGTTTCCTTCATCTTTGCTCCCATTGCACCTTGTACATACTTCCTTTGTCACACTTGTTCCTTGCATGCAAGAGCTAGGTCTTACTCATCTTTGTAACCCCAGCATTTAGCAAGAGGACTGGCACTCTGTTATTACCTCAGTAAACATTTGTGAAATGAATAGTCTTATTTCTGCAGCTTAGCTTACTAGTGGCCCTTTGAGCAGGCCTCATCAACTATCTAAATATACAATGCTGCTCATTCTTGGAAATGAATCCTTGTAAATACTTTAGTACCTTCATTGACTCCCTGTTTTCTTGAGGACAAAATCTAGACTGCTCTAGTCCTCCCACTGAGTGACTCTCCCACTTTATCCAGCATTAGCCCTCACTGCATTTTTACTTAGACCCTAAACTCAATCTGGGTGGTCTTTCCAGTACTCTACAAAGGTTCTATGTCATTGTTCATTCTTCTATTGTTCAATTGTCTCCTAGAATGCTTTTCTCTGAAATATTTCCTTCCTTATCCTTGGCCTTCTTCCCAGGTAAGGCCTTACCCTAAGTTTGCTCATACTTAAGAAAGATCCAGCTCAAATTGCATCTTTTTTATGAAGTTTCTTCTTAATTACTTCAGCCTACAAATCTCTTCATTTATTTATTACGTTATATTTATTTTACAGTAGTTCACTATTTGCATTTATTGAACATCCTACTATTCCAGGCATTGTGCTCTAACCATGAGGTTTCAAAGACGAATAAGACAAAATCCTCAGTAAGTGCTGTCACCCTAACTTCTGTATCTTCAAAGAACTCAGTCCTAGGTGTAGCTTCCTGCTCTCAATTCGGTGTCATCTGGGCCATTTGGATGCTGAATCATTTTGCCTAATATTTATATTTTCCACTGTCATGTAGGCAGGCCTTATTTCCCCAAATAGTTCATTTTTTACAAAAATGTATCCCAGAGCCTAGCACAATACTTTGTGCGTGGAAAATGGTACTTTTTTAATAGAAATTACTTGGCTATGGTAGATTAACATATCTTCTTACTGCCTCATGTGCAAGGTTTTATAGTATAAAAAATGTTCTTCATTCAGAAATATAAATGAATCAATAAGGATTGAAAGAAAAATGTCTCTTCAGTCTGTTCAAACAATATCTATTAAGTTTGAGTTCTCAGGGTAAAGTCCACCATTGGAATAATTCTCCTAAATAAATTGGTAATTCAATTTTTTATTGTTTGTCTACAGGAAAATAAACTGAGGGCATGAAAGAGCATGAACTCTTTAAAATTCCTCTGTAAGCATTTAAAAGGTGCATTTTCCTGTACATAAGATTCCATGCAGTCAGTCTGGGCAGGGAGTTAGTAACATGTTTGGCTGCAGAGGACCTGGCCATGTTCTGGGAGCTCGTATTTAGCATTGGGTTATAAAGGGATTTGTACCGTGGTTTATTTCTACTTTGTGGACAGAATGTTGAAGGGAAGACTATTGTTAGGAGTATTTTAAGTTTTAAAATAGTTTAATTTACATTACTTTGATTTTGTCCTTTTCCTTGATATTTAATCATGTGAGTGTTGTGCAACAGCAGTCACAGGGGAATCTAATAATATCGGTGTTCCTTACAAATTACTAATGATAACATCTATCATTTACTGTACTATTGGAAGAAGTGGTGGATATTATTTGTTAGGTCCTTTACAAGAGAACTGAGTAAAATGAAAGGCATTAGTTGTTTCTTTCCTTCTGATTTCTCAATCAGCAGGTATTAGAGAAGTAAAGATAAAAGTAGCAAGGAAGTATCATTCTGATCTTGCACAAAAGTCAAGACAGAATTTTCAGAAGAAAATGTGAAATTTTAAAAGTGCATACATTCATTCCTTGAGAGAGCTTTAGCTGTTAGAGATTGTGCAGGGCCTACAAGATGAGGTTTGGATATAGGGTGTCATTCAGTGCCTGAAAAGAGTAATTTAATGTTCACTGTTCCATAGACGAAATATCTCACTCCTATATTCACAGGCTTAGTTAATTTTTTTTCTTTCTAAGGCAAAGGTAAATTTCGTCTCGCCCAGAGGCTGCATGAAAACAAATCCGTGTCATCATTTTATTACAAAGTCAGCCATTAGCCCGACCACCAAGCCCAGCTTCCTCCTTGCAGATCACAGCTCCAATTCCAATAGTTGGGAAAAACCCATTAGTTGCTACTTTACTGCCCTAAATGTTTCCTGCCTCCCCTAGAGGACATGGGCTCAAACTTTTAACAAGCCTCAGAACAAAGCCTGGCACTAAGGCGAAGGTTCAGCACAGCTCTGGGAAGAAGCCCCCAGCTGCACGTGGGTCCTGTTTTACTGTTACATTGTGGATTAAAGTGATGAGTGGAGCATCTTTCACTATTACACAAAAACCTGTAGCCTGAGTATTATCCTTATCCCCCGACCAGGGTTATAATAGGGTTCTGCCACAATTCCTCCAATTTTTACTTCTCTTAAACAAGATTGGAGGCCTTGCTAGTGTAACCACCCTTGCTGGGTGGGAGGCTAACTTTGTTTCTGGTTGTCTTATTTCAACCTATGGTGAAGTTATATTGCGCTGCTGGGCTTTTTTCCTTTCTCTTTTTCATTTGGCTGGGGCTGCCTCTGTTCAACAGAGCATCCTTGTCACTTCTTCTGTCCCCGTTAGTTAAAAGTGATTGTTATTGCAAACCCCCTCTATGCCAGTGTCATTTTCTTTCATGGTGAAACCCACTAAGCATTCATTTCAGCAGCAGAAAGTAGGGAGCTTACAGAATCCAATCCTTTTTATCTAGACCAACAGCACCTGCGGCAACGCATTAACTAGCAGGAGTTGTTAATTACATTTCTAACTTGTTGATCTTCCATGGTTTGCGATTTTTAAAAGCAAGGAAATTAATCACCGTGTGTGTCTCCTCCAGTTGGAAATGACAGGAGCATGTTTTCTCGGTTCTGTTGCAGTCACTAATAATCAAATAACTTGCGTTTTCCTGTAACATTTCTTTTCCCCCTTTGTGGCTAGAACCATTTCTTAAGTTCAAAGAGCCCTTCTATTCACAGCAGGGAAGATATTTGCCCGTAAAACAAAAGCTTTAGAAACATAAATCCTCTAGCTGTGAGTCCAAGTGAGACTGTACTGAAGGTATTTCAATAGTTGACATCACTTTAAAAAAACCAAAGGCACAGAGACTAATTAAAAGTGTAGTAGTAGTACCCAACATTTATTCAATATTTACCGTGTTGCAAGCTGTGTATTAAATGTTTCGCTTGTGTATTCTCGTTTAACTTTCTTAGGAAATCTATGAGAGAGAAACTGTTTTTATTTTACAGTGGAAGAAACTGAGGTTCAGAAAGGATTAATAATTTACCCAAGATCACATGGCACCTCAAGCACCAGAAACAAAAAAGGATTTAAGATAAGGAGGTGGGAAGAGTAACTCATCGTATTCATCCTAAATTGTGAAACAGGAATCAGGAAGGAGCAGAAAGAAAGCTGAGGCTTGCTTTCTTAAAACTTGTACCTGGCTTCTAGAATACTTTCTGTCATAGAAAATACAGTGCCAACCTCTTCTTTCTTACCCAAGCATTCATCATGGAGGTAACTAAACAAGCTAGTACATCCTGTTTATGCCATTCATTCTGAAGAATCTCAGAACAATCTAAACAATCTGCCTTGCCAAGTGCTTCAACAGTATACAGCAATTTCTGCACCAAAAAAGCCACTCAGCCCAAATGTATTACCATAAGCCTGTGGCTCTGCATTCTGGAAGCACATTAGAATCTCCAGGGGAGTTCTAAAAGTCCCAATGGCGGGGCCCAACACATACCAGTCAAATGAGAATCGATGGGCCTCCTACCCCAGGCAGCCAAGGTTGAGGACCACTGGGAGAGGTTGTTAGTGATTCACTTTTAACTTTCCTTTTAGTTCCATTCCTTTTGGGTTATTTCAGTTCTTTTTGTGAGGGAAATTTTGCTTTCTTTATTTTGCACAATCTTTCCCCAAACCTTCTGGACAATTCAGATCAGGTTACATTGCAAATGAAACATTTACGACTGTGTCCTTTGTAGGAAGAGTTTATTCCAAAATGCCTTGTATGTTCCTACGGTGAAAATGGATAGCCCATATGAAGTTTCTCTCTGGCTATAACTCCTCAGTCAGCAATAGTCAAACACTCACAGGATCTCTGTCTCTCTCTGTCTCTCTCTCTCTCTCTCTCTCTCACAAATGTGCACGCGTGCGCACGCGCACACACACACACACACACACAATGCAGGTACCAGCTCAGCAAATTTTAGTTTGAGTTTCAGCCATGAGACTTATGAAGGGTTTATATCTCTCCCTAGCTATGGAACGAACGGAAGCATGTGTCTGGATAATTTGAACAGCGCTCCCTCCCCACCCCCACACTACCTCATCTAGAATTGCTTCTACCAAAATAGATCAAAGTAGATTTACTATCAGTATCAGTACCTATCAAAAACTGTTAGTCTTTCTTCTTCTCTACTCTGAAGGCAAGTGGGCTCTGGAGGATCAATGTTAAGAAAATTCGCATTTAACAAGGTAGTTGATTAAATGAGCATGAATATAGTAAAATCTGCCCTAAAGCCAGGCAAGACTTTTCAGTTTTTAGGGAAAAGTGCAGCTAGAGGTTCCTAGAGGACATGATACAGCTTGGACTCTCCCAGTGTCTGTCTGAGAAACATGTAGCTTTACCATTCTTAATGAGAGGAAGGAACCTTCTTTGTGTGGAATAAATACAACATGGATCTTTGTTTTCTTTCAGTCTGTTTCAAGTGAAATGGATTCCTATGTCACAGTTGGTTGAGACACCCTCTTTGTGGGAGTGTTCCCTCCCCAAATCTCATTTTGAAAAATGGTCCTGGATCCCCTCCGTATGGCATCTTTTAAGGCAAAGTGACATTGGTGGGTCCCCACTGGAGCTGGGACATATGCAGACCACAGTAAAGAATGACTCTACTTTTGTTTTGTTATTACTGTTAGCTTATCCAGATATGTAGATTATTTTTGCTGCGTGTAGTCTGTCTTCCTGGACAATTGTCATGGTACTCAGGGAAGGATGCTCTTGCATTATGAGGACAAAATGTGTAAATTCAGATTCTGCTACCTATTTGCTGAGTGACCACGTTGGATTAGTTATTTCACCTCTAGGATCCTCATTATCTTCATTTGAAAAATGGGAATAATAATAACTTCTTCATCGACCTGATGGGACTATTAAGATAGATGAGCAGTTTTCAGACTTTTTGGTGTCAGGGTCCCTCTATACTCTTAAAAATTATTGAGAACCCCAAAGACCTTTTATTCATATGGATTATATCTATTGATATTTATCATATTTAAAATTAGAACAGAAAATTATATCCATTTTAAAATGACAACCATTACTGTTAATATTTTTTTGATGAGAAATATTTTCCCAAAAAAAAAAGAATTAGAATAGTGGTGTTGTTTTATGTTTTTGCTGGTCTCTTTAATGTCTGGATTTATAGAAGACAGCTGGATTCTCAGATATGCTTCTGAATTCAGTCTGTGGTGTTATATCGTTTTGGTTGAAGTATGTGGCAAAAATAAAGCTTCACACAGATATGTAATTGGAAAGGGAAGAATATTTTGATAGTCTTTTCAGTGAAATGTGGATATTCTTATTTGTTTCAACACTAAACCTTGACAAGTATCTTAAAAGTTAGTTGTAATGTGCAATCTGAAGCCATATTAGTGAACTCTATATACTCTATTACATTAAAATCCATTGGATTATCTTGCACTTCAAATGACTCTTTTAGCCATGCATAACTTTTAACACATCATACATTGATCGTTTGGAAAATATTGGATCACTAGATTATACAGATCTTCTAAAAGTTGACTCATTTCATCAAACCCTATCAAAAAAATCATAATTGTTAACGTCACCACCAGTCTCATCAGGAAAGTCTTAAGTATTGAGAAGCTGTCAAGCTCAGGATGCCAGATATATGGTTTCCAAAATTCGAATTTCTGCTTGAAAGCTGAAATTTTTTTAGTGGCAACAAATATTGTTTTCCTGGAAGTGAAAGGCTCACTTAATTCATTTCAATAATATATCTGAAGCCAGGCACAGTGGCACATGCCTGGAGTCCCAGCTACTCGGGAGACTGAGGCAGGAGGATCACTTGAGCCCAGGAATTGGAGGCTACAGTGAGCTATGATCGGGCCACTACACTCCAGCCTGGGTGACAGAGCAAGACCTTGTCTCTAAAATAATAATGATAATAATAATATATCTGCCAAATGCTCAAGTCTGAATAGCCATAGTTTGTCTAAAGCTATTCTTTCAAGTAAAAAAAGGGTATTCCAAGAAAAAAATGACTGGTTCAGTTTGCAATGCCAGTGATCACAGCAGTGCTTTTCCATGAGATAGCCATTGTACTTTGGTATGGAGCAGAAATAACTTTCTGCATTCTCCCCATTTCACCATACTATGTCATAAAGATACTTAAAAATTGAGATTTAATAAAATTAATATTTATTACCGCTTCATCAGGGACATTCTTAAGTGAAACTGGCTTTCAGCCCACTTCACTGTTAGTACATTGTAGTGAAGAATACAAAGACTCTTCCAACAGGTTTGGTGCCATTGCTTTGATTTGTGCTCAGGCACCTGTACACCTTACATCTTCTGCAGATGCAAGTGTCAAGACAATGGGGGGAAAAAAAGGAAATAAAGGGGAAAGTTAATAGCTTCAATCAAGTTCTCAAAGAGGTCTGTGACCTGCTCCCCTGCAAAAATAAGTATTAAAAAATGACTTTTCAGATTGACATTCTTACGGGGTGGCATCTCCCCATGCATTACCCCTTCCCCAACACACCTCTTTTTGGAAAGAAGTTTGGAAGCTCCCTCCCTGGCTCTGCTCACCCTGGGGCATTTCTTCCCAGTCCACATCATCTAGAGCTTGCTGACAGACCCTTCATGGTTGTTTCTGAGTGCACCTCCTGAAAGAGTGGGGACTGTGCATGCCATTTCTTTTATATTCCAAAATGCAAAGTTGGAGTTGGATCCCTTTAGATGCACCCTGCAGGGAGAGGGTGGTGGGTATTTCAGTCCAGAGAATACACTCAGCTAAATTAATGGGTTCCTTTTTGAACTATTGAAATATGCAAACTTGGAATATTTATTTATGCCTCAACCCCAAGATGTGTTTTTCTCCCACACATTCTTCAGTCTGCTTCTTGGAATCCAAGTGCTGTCATGAAAGCTGCAAGGCAGTCTGTTTAGTTCCAACAGTAGCATTTTTGGAAGACTTTCTCGATTCTGTGGGAGGAGTGTGGTGACTACCACTTGCTGACAAGGAGCAGCGGAGGATTCTGTGGCGTGACAATATGTATCTCTGTATCATAAGCTGTCAGCCCCGCGTTTGCGCTTCTGTGTCTGTGTTAGCTCTGCTGGGCTGCAGAGGAGGTGAGACAAGGTGGCACCAGGTGGCTCTGCAGCAGTGCAGAGGACACATCTCAGGGTGTTGGCACCTCCACAAGTCAGGAAGCCGGCTTCAGCGTGGTGGGTGAGAATTAGACGGCCGGGTCTACAGATCATGCTCTGACTTAAACAATGCGGTTGTGCCTCACTTCAAAAAAAAGTTAAGAGTTTTGTAGTATGTGGCTTAATTCAGTGGCTTTACAGCTTTTGAAAGAGCTTTGGCTCGTCTCACACAATACACACACTGGCACCTAACAGCTGGGAAGCAACAATTTCCTCATCCATTATGGGAAGCAGGAAAATAATATAACAATGAACAAGTTGAATTGACCTCATTATGAAGATGTAGAAGAATCACTAAATAGTACACTGAAAAAACATGTGTATATACCAATCAAATCCAATGGTATTGTATTCAAGAATCTGTTCTCCACTTGCTAGGTTGCATTATTTTTAAACAGCTTTCTGGACAACATTGGAATAGTACTGGCATGCTAAATTCTATCTTCTGCATTCCTTGCAGTCTCTAAATAATGAGAGTTGTCACTCACATTGTGTGTTTACCAGCATAAGTGTACCCCAGTACTCCATCTTCATGGGGTCAAACCCATACCATGGTTTTGTTTATTTCTGTGCCTCTTTAGCAGATGAAAAGATCAGGACATAAGAGCCTTTGACTTGCCCCACGCTACTGACTAGTAGCACAGATGATGTTAACAGCCAAGTATTCCCAGGGTGACTGAGTCAGGGCAGTTGTCCCTCCTGTCTTGGGACAGCACCCTTCATAATGGTGGGGCTTGGTAAGTGTTGGCTCTTGTGCTGTTTGACTAACTCACTCCTCCTCAAGGGCTGAATCTGGTCAAACTCTCTCTTGGGAGAATGCTACTTGTCGGTGGGAGAGTAAGGTAAGCTGGATCTTGGCTCTGCTTTCCAACCAGATGGCTTTTGTTATTGCATGATAAAATGTGCAGCCTCACGTTTCTGTGCCTCTCGCCACTACAGTGCCCTTTCTGTTTTTAAGGAAAGAAGGATTGTCCAAATGTGGAAGATGCAAGCAGGCATTTTACTGCAATGTGGAGTGTCAGGTAGGTGCGGGGCCAGCTGGCAGGGAGGGACGGCTCTGAAGGAGGTGGGACAAGGTGGCACCAGGTGGCTCTGAAGTCCTCCTCTTCCTTGTCGTGACATTTCTCAGAGCCTTCCTGCAGCCAGAGCTGAGAAGTTTAGTTGTGGTGTAGGATGTGGCTGAATACCCTGGTGTGTGTGCTGCCCCCAGACTGACAGGCAGCCAGTGATAGGCAATCACAGTGTGGGGCCACGTGTAGGACCAGACACGAGGTGCAGAGGAAGCAGGAAAGACAAGGGGAAACCCTGTCATGTACAGGCAGGGATACTAGCGAGGTAGAGAGTTTGCCCCCAAGAACACCAGCAACAGATGGAAAATGCAGAGATGACAAATAAAGAATATTCAAATGCCATCTTTAAAATGTTTAAATGTTTATTGTCATGAGTCTGTGTTTTTATGAGTCCCTATAGCAGGCTACACCTCACTCTTGGACCATTTGAACCCAGCCCGGTTGCAGCTACACTCAGCCTTTGGGTAGCCAGAGGGTGGCTGCTCTGAACGAGGGGTTCCGGATGGGTCTGTCTCACGCAGGGATGGGAAGTTGATAAGGACGATGTTGGAAGAACTCTTGGCAGGCTCTCTGAGGGTCTAAGAGTGGTGTTTCCCAAACCATTATAGTAAACACTAGTTCCATAAGACTTTCATAGATATTCCACAGAAAATGCATTTCGTGTTAAAACAATTAAGGGGAACACGGTCTCTTTACTTACTTTAGAACCTTTTGTAGTCTTTAATATGCTAGTGTGCACTATGAATTTCTAAGTCTTCTTATTTGACCTCTGGATACCTTCCCTGGCATTTTTTTAAAAAGGGAACCTATTAATATACCTTGGGAAGTGCTGATGCTATAAAAGGGTGGCTCTGAGGGACAGGGAGGATTTTCTGCACGTCTATACCTCTTTTTGTTGTTGTTTTTCTTCCTGTACCTGGTGTCATCCTCCCCTCACCTGCCAGTCCCAGCCGCTGGTCTGCTGCTGATTACCCACTGTTTCGTTTCTGTTCTTTCTCGCCTCCCTGTGCTGTTGGCCTCTGAAAGTCCTCAAAGAGCCTTATTTAGCAGTGGGAGAGATTGCTAAGCTGGTGTCTCATCTGACCAGAGCACTCCTGTGACATTGGCTTGGGAAGCTGGGACTCTGCCTCGACTCTGAAGACCACACACGCAGACCCCTCCCCTGTGCCCCCCACTGCAGGCTGTCAGCCGAGTGGCAGTGAGAACATAAACAGGGCTTGTCGTTGAGTTTTCAGGAAGTGTGCCTTCTTTTGAAGAGGAAACTTCATACTTTGCTCTGACCATTTGTGGACAGAGTATTCTGTACAGAATAGTAGCCTATGCTGTAGTGATCAGCAGGCCCTGGGAAATGTACGGTTTGATTCCAGGCCTGCCGGATAAGTTAGCTGCTTCTATACGTTAGCTAAACACTTGTGGAAAAACTCACTCATTCCCTTCTGGTTCTTTAGCAAAGCAAGCATAGTAAATCACATGCAGTTCAGATAATAGAACATGGAATAGTAGGGGGACATGGCTCTAGGAGCAGGTCCCAGCTCTGCTACTTACTAGCTCTGTGAGGCTGGCAAGTCACAAGATATCTCTGAGTCTCAGTTTCTTCAAGTATAAACTGAGGACGGTGGTGCCCATCTCAATGAGTTAGGGGCCACGTGATAGGATAGATATGAAAGTTCTTTGTAAATGGTGACCCTATATACAGGTGTGAGGGGCTAGTATAAATAATAATATTACAGTCCACAGAAAGTTGAATTTGTATCATTCGGGCTGGGCTGAAGCTTAGCTTTATACAAAGGATAAGGTAAACAGCATACTTTTGATTTAAGGGGCTTGTTTTTTAAGCCTAAGAGAATGGCTGGATTCAAGAACTTGAGGGCACTAATGGTGTACATCGTGTGATGCTTATTACAAAATGAGTCTTAACTCCTCTAAGTAACCGTGAACAGCTCATTAATGAGGACCATCAGAGTACGTGGAGTGCAGAGTTAGCACCAACTCACCTGAGTGCACTACTAAGCTATCTTCTGTTAGGCTTTGCTAAGTGGCAATATTTTGATGAATTGCCATGTTCCAAGTTGGGATTTTGAGGTGGCCATTTTGGTTCCTCTGTCCCCAGGACCTCATCTCCCAGACTTGCAGACTCAGAGACCTCATTTATGAGTGTGCAATGAGGGGTATCTTTCCTTGGGGGAGGCTCACATTAACCAAATACCCCAACCTGTATGTCCCGGAACATCGGTTTATTACTTTGCAGCAAGCAGTTGGGTAGTCTGTATATCCTCCCCATAAAGACAAGCTACAGGTGCTCACAACATAATGAGACGATTTCTTGGAGAGCAAGGAACCCCAGGATGGAGGAAACAGTTATGGGATTCTACTGTTCAGAAGCTGCAGGCCAAGAGAACCTGCTGTGTCTAGCCTGGTGATAGAGAGTTTTCCCTGCTACTCCCTCAGTTCCTGGGCAAGGGCACCCTGAGCCCTGGGGAGTACGTCTGCACTTCTCTTTTTCTATGCTTCTGTTAAGTATCTGGTGACCAAAGTACCCTCCTAGGAGGCAAGTGATAACACAGCTCCTGAAGCTTCTTGTTTCTAGAGGTGGCAGGCTGGATTTAACCCTTAAGTTTCATTTTGTTTCATCTGTCTCCCATTGCTGAAGGAAGAGGTGAATGGCCATTAAGGTTTTTCATCCTTTAGTATGAAGAGCTAAATAAGTGTGGGGCAGTGTATTATAAAGAGAGAGAGCAGGCATAAAGGTTTAATAAAAGTAAGTGCCTAGACATAAAGGCTGGTACAAGGGCTTCATATGGGAAATCATTAGGGAGGAATCTGGGGCACTTGCTCCAGAGAACAGTGTATCCAGGGTTCGGCTTAAGAATGCTTGGGTGGGATCAAAGTGGAGGCTCTGCTAAAGGATAAAATGTGGCACAAAACAAGGGCAGCAATGAGGAAGGTCATTGGGTGGTTTTCCACCTAAGAAAGCATGGCCCCAGCTGTTAGCAATTAACTTGGCCTTCTTCAAAGGTGGAGCCCACGCTCCTGGAGTCGGCAGGTGGTCAGTGCCACACGGCAGATGATGCAGTTGGCTATCCGCAACTTGATAGGAGGCTATCAAGTCCAATCTGTTAATAGATAAGAAGACAGTGTCCCAAGTGGTTGGGTGACCTTTCCAAGGTCCAACAGTGGCAGAACCGGGATAAGACTTTACAGACTGCTTGGGGCTTTCACCCCTTTACAACAGTGTTCCTGGGAGAACTGAGGGCCCTCTAGGGGAGGAGGCACAGTGGGAATGTGTCAGAGAAACATAAGTGGCCTTTAATGGATGTGAAGGGAAGAGCTGCGTCCATTGTTGTCTTGGCCAGAAACCTCTCCAAGAATGCTAAGGCACATTGATTCCTGGGGGTTTCCTCTCTCCACGGAGTAAAGCATCTTCGGGGATCCTAGCCACTGTGTATAATCTCCCCAGTCCTCCTCCATCTGCAGTGCTTTGGGATTTTGCTTTGTTTGATACAGTTTGTTTCCATCTTCTCCCGTTCACTTCCTTCTTAGTTCACTTGACTCAGTGTGATGGTGCCAGAGGAAAGATTTTAATTGGTGATGTGTGAAAGGATAATGGGAGGAAATATGAAAGAAATAGAATTTCCTTTTTAGTTAGGTGTGTTATTTTGTAACCTGTATGTATGTTTTAATGAACTGTATTTATTTTTATAAATATGCCTGGAAAGCGACGCATATTATTCATTCACTTAAGTTTCTTCATTAAATTGTACTGTGATATTTCCAAGTGAATAGTTTCAGCAGGTTGTTATATGGAGTAATCATTGTGCAGCAGAACATTCTAGGGTATATTTCTTGACTTTAATGAATATAGGAAAAAAAAAAACCTCTTGTGTTTTGTACATGGAGGTGAGGGAGTGATGACAGTGCTTTGCAAGTAGGAAGGGATTAAAAAAATGTGTGTGAGGAGCATGTGGAAAAATTCTGGACTTTTATCATTGACTAGAAAATACCTGAAGCATAGAAAACGTCTAATAAATGCTTGCCAGACCTTGTTGTTATGGGTGATTAGTGAATGGGGCCAGAGTCCTAGGTTCAATCCTGGTTAAATTTGCCCTGGTCAGCCACAGGAAGCATCTTAAACTTGGGCCACTCTTTCTTTTCTTTTTTTTTTCTAAATGCTTAACATCACCAGTAGGAAGAAATGTGTGTGAGTGACCAAGTGCCTCTCATCGCTTTTTTATTGGGAATATATAAAAATGTCCTGGAGGTGGTGGCTCAGCAGTGTGGGTTGTCTTCCTGCAGGGTAGTCAGTATCCACCTGAGTCCTTTTGCCCTCTTCCTCTCAAAGATACGGTAGTAGAAAGCAGAAATCCCGTGACATCTTCTCCCTATTCCACGTTTTAAGAAATCACATTTGAAGGTGTACAAGTAGGCGGTGTTTGTTTTGAAAGCTCCATTAAAACCATGGAAATACCAAATATTAAAGGAGGCTCCATGTTGGCAATCCAGTCTCCTTATCCAGGAGGGCAATGTATCGTTTGCTCAGCAGAAAAAAGGACACCATACCAACCACTCTTTTCTTCCAGTGTTGGAAATGCTGGGGCACCATGAGACAATTTTGCAACTCTTTATGCATCTTTAAGCATTTTTGTCCATACACAAAAATGAAAACCATGCACAGCAGCTATTATCTTGGCTGAAAATGAATTAGAAGTTTAAAAAGGGAATCATCAGTACAAAAACTGCCATATCTTACTTTTATATAGATTTGATTGCTTAAGTTTATTACACAAACAATCTGTGCTCATTATAGAAAAATCAGAGAGTACAGACTAAAAGAACAGAACAAGTATTCATAATCTTATCCCTTGAGAGAAAAACCACTAATAACATATACTTTGGTTTTATTTGTGTCTTTCTGAATCCTTTGTGTGTGTGTACATGTATACTGTTTCTTTGGAAATTGGGATCCTAGTTGACATAAAATTTTATAAGGATTGCACTCAGGGCAGGAGTACCAGCTTGAATTTTGAAGAAAATTAGTAGGAAAAGCTTTAGAAAAACTGGTAATGTTTTTAAAAGCATAAAGAGTTGCAAAATCACTCTGTGTACAACAAAAAAACTGTCAATATCCCAAAATAAAACAAAACAATTAACAACATTCATTGCTACTTATCAGGTTAGGCTAATTTTTTTTTTCAATTTTGTCCAATCTGGTTGTTTATAATTTCTTAGGAGCAAAGTTAGGGCAGTTGCCTCTGTCATCTAGGCTACGTGGACCACCTCTGTGCTGGAAGAGAGTGTATCAAAATGTGCTCAAGATCTATCTGACGTTTCTGCCAGATGCCATTCCCACTGCTTTCTTTTTTGTTTTTAAAGAATTAAAGCTGAGAAGAGCCATTGTGGTGCATCTCTGCCTTTCCTCCCTTAATCCACATTTCTCACCACCTTCAGAAAAGAAAGTGAAGCTTTGTTATTATTACGGTACATTTCCCCTTACGAAACTTGTTCTGCATTGCCTCGAATTTATCCCCCTCTCTGATTTAGCTGCTGTGTGTGCGACTGTATCTAATTATAGGTGCTCTTACTTTTATCTTGTGTTCTGATGTGGTCGTACACTTCTTGAAGTCAAAACCTTTATCTCCCATCGCTGCCTCTAGGGTCAGTTGCGGCTCTTGTTGAATGAATGAGTGAATGAATGAATGAACAATCAGCAGCGTTTGTTGAGAGTTCACTAGGTGCCAGGCACTGTTCTCAGTGCTTCTTGTGGAGTAGCTGATTGGATCCTTTGTGTTCGCATGAATGCCTGATTATCCCTACTTGGTCTACATTCTTGGTAGTCTTCAAGCTTTGTATCTCATTGTCACTGTTGGAAGGTGTAAAATCATAGACTCAGGATTCTGGACCTGCTAAGTAACTTAGGGATCATGTTATTTACAGCCAAGGAGACAGGCGCAAAGGGATTAAAGAGTCCTGCGTAAGGTCACTTAGCTGCTTTGCTGCAGAGAGGGGATAAGAATGCAAGTTCCCTGAGTCGCAGGCCAGTGTCCTCATGTCCCTCGTAGTTGACAGCACTCTGCTTTCCTCCCAGAGCCTTCCTTGTAGTTAGGTTCCCTTCTCTTTGAGGACACTTATGTCAATAAATGTCAATATTATGGATTATTTATAGTAACATTAGTTTTAAATCAATTACATTAATAAATTGACTATATTAATAAATAATACATAAATTATACTAATAAATGTTAATATCTAACTTCTTTCTCCCAGGAGTTCATTGTTGTTGGTAAACTCCAAAGCAGTACCACCTACAATTCAGAAAACCAACAGCTTAAAGGCCCATCCAGGACAGAGATCATGTCTTAAATTGGACTTTTTTTTAGAATTCCTGGGGTCATAGTGGGCACCTGTCTGTGGTTGTTAATTATCCATCTGTCCCCAGCAGGTGGTCCCCATTTTCCCTCAGCTATCCTGAGGGCCTTCTCTGTCTTTTCCTCTTTGCTTTGCAGCTCAGGAGGGAGCAGATTAGTCTGCAGGGAGCTGGACCCACCTGTCCCCACCTCTTTGCCTCATCACCATGCTCTCTAGTTTTAGACTTTGGCTAAAAACAGATCCTCTTCTGCCTTGTGCGTATCTTGTCATTTCTTTCTCTCCCTGCTCTTGGTTATATTCGGCATGGTGTTATTTAACTCTGCAGAACATCTTGGCACAGAACTTGAGCTAAGGGGCTGTGCCACATACTGCATTAAATCATTGAGTGACATTGTGTGCTTCCTTCTTGGGATTGAAGTGGAGGGAAGGAGATAGGGAGACATCGTCATTCCATCAACACCTTTGTGGAGTGCCTAGTAAATTCTAGGCACTGTTGTAGGTTCTGGGTTACAGCTATAAATAAAACAGACTAAGTTCCTTTATTTTAATGGGGGGAGACAGATACTAAACCAAAAAAACTAATAAATATGTAATATATCAGGTGGTGAGAAGTACCAAGAAGAAGCAAAAAGCAAGGAAAGGGAGAGGGATGGGAAAGTGCTATTTTTGGCAGGGTGATCACAGCAGGTGTCTGGAAAAGGTGACTTAGCAGAGACTGTAGAGGTGGAAAGAGGGAGGGAGCCTGTGGCTCTCAGGGGAAGAGAGTGCTAGCCAGTAAACAGAGCAAGTGCAAAGGCTTTGAGGCAAGAGCATGGCTTGGTGTGCTCAAGACACAGTGAGGGCACCGTTGTGGCCTATGTGCAGAGACGCAGGGGAGAGAGGGTGTGATGGGAGGCGACAGGGTGGGAGTAGTGGAGGGGAGCTCCCATCACATGTGGCCTTGTAGGACTTAGGACTTGGCCTTTTGTCTGAGATGAGGAGCCATTAGCTGAGAACTGGTCCGAGTTTTGTTTGATAGTATTCCTCTGGCTGCTCTCTGGAGTGTATTCCGTGGGGCCACGGCAGAAACAGGCATCTAGCTAGAAGGTGACAACAGCAATCATGCGAGAGACATCGGGCTGCAGCGGGGTAGCCAGGTGGGGGAGGTAAGAAGTGCTCAGATTCTAGAGGGAGTCGAACGTGGGGTATAAGTGAGACAGCAGCACCAAGCAGGACTCCAGGTCTCGGGCCTGAGCATCTAGAGCAGACTTGGCCATTTTCTGAGCTGGGGAAGGCTGGGGGTAGAGCAGGACAGCACCACTTCCAGTGTGAGAGAGATGGTGTCTCAGGGCTCCCAGCAACATAAAGACCTCTGATATTCCCCATCTAAAAAAAATCCCCTCAACCCCTCATCCCTCCAGGCCTGTGCCCCGTTTCTCCCAGTTTCCATGTCTCCTCTCATCCTCTCAAATCCACTCCCAGCGGCCTCTCTCCCCTCACTCCACCAAAACTGGTTTCCGTCAAAGTCATCGAGCCCTCCCTGACGCCAAGTCGCTTCTTGGTCGTCTCACACAAAGCCTGCCTCCAGCACTGGTGTCTCATCTCCTCCCTAGCCCTCAAAGTACTTTCTTCCCTTGGCCCCCAAAACACCATGTGTCCTTCTCTTCCCTCCACCTTCCCATCTCAAGTGATGGCATCTGCACCCCTCCGGGGTGCAGAAACAGTTCACCCCTTTCCCCAGGGCATAAAAGCTTCAAGACCTGATAGAAAGGAAAACAGTTTTTTTATCAAATGAATCTTTGGGAAGTCTGTTTCCTAAACATTCCCATTAGTTGCCCTTGACAAAACCCTCACTTGTGCTTTTTTAAAATATTTTTTTAAATCACCTGTGAAAGAGGCCCAGTTGCTGTGTTAGCAGCTATCCCTTATTTGCCCTGCCGTGAGAACAGAGCCAGGGCAGAACTCCGAGGGAGCGGCGCCAGATCAATGGCTGATACCCAAATCGCTCACCCCTGCAACTTGACAACTCGCACAGAGGATGGAAAGGTACATGTGCTGTTTGGAATAATGAGGACCTGCAGAAAGCTATGAGATGCTTGATTAAAAAAAGAAAAAAAAAAAACCAAGCGAATTTTCACATCTAAACAGCCTTGACCAGGCCCAAGTCAAGGTTATGCAGTCCTTTCTATCTCAAAAGATGTTTTTATCTCTAGTGTTTGTGAGCATCCTCGTGTTTTCCAAAAGGAAACATATTTTACTTGACCTTAACGAGGGGGACTTATTGCATCCTCTCTTCTCATACTTTATTCCAGTGTGTGTGGTATTTTTAATCAATTTTTTTTAATCTTCCCAGAAAGAAGATTGGCCCATGCACAAGCTGGAATGTTCTCCCATGGTTGTTTTTGGGGAAAACTGGAATCCCTCAGAGACTGTAAGACTAACAGCAAGGATTCTGGCCAAACAGGTGAGGAAATGGGATAATGTTCAAGTGCACTTTATTTTTATTTTGCTCTTAAAGGTCAGAAAGATGAGGTAACTGACCTGTCTCTTGTTGAACCTCCTTAGACTCCCATTTCCTATCCTATCCATATGGACAGGGGGTGGGAAAAATACTCCAGGCATAGTCTGGTTTGTTGTGTGCCCTGTGCAATTAGGATATTGCTTACCCTAGACCAGGAACATAGCCACAGCCATTAAACTCCAAGCTTTTTTTGAGACAGGTTTACATAGGAAAACACAGCATGAAAAACCTGACCAAAAATAATTAGAGCTTCCTGGGGAACCAGACTGGCCTGAGCAGCTGTGAGAGTTTTCCCTCTTTCCTTTCTGACAGAGAGAGTGCACCCTGTTCCCTTTTCTTCTGCAGTATTCTGTTCTTCTCTGTCTTTTTCTTGCCCATGCATAGGCAAGCAAGGAATTGGATGGAACAACCAGGATGATGGTATATGCAAAGAGGAGAAAGAGTTGAAAAATAGAAACAGAGGAAAGAGGGGAGGAGAAGAAATAAACAAGGGGGAAACAAAGGAAAGAAAGAGATGCCCCTGAAGGAAGCAGATGATAGCCATCGACAGTTTTCTCCAAAGATGATGCCAAGACTGGCTGTTCTCACCCTTACTTGGCCAGGCCTTACTGATTGCATGATAATTAGACACCTGATCTCTGAAGGCCTAAACTTAAAAGATGATAGGAAAACACCGTAGGACTTGTCCTTGTAACCCAATGAAATAGGCAGAATGGAGCTTAGAAGGTGTATGTCCACGGAGGTCTCGCTCCTCCACGTTGGTAGAGAAGTTGGTGGCAAGGCCTCTGGACTGGAAGTCTTTTAAAGCTGAAATTTTATCCACGTCTGCCATATACCTACTATGTGCCCCCCACCTTAAAACTTTCCTATTTCTTTCTCTAGGCCAAATGTGATTATAATGATTAGCCCCCGACGTATCTGCCCCCGACCGTGTTCGGATCCTGGCCTGCATTAACAGGAGTAGAACATTTCCAAACTCTGAGGTCATCTTTCCACTATGTTCGGCTTAGGTCAGGTGCTTGCTGAAATGCCACCTCACCAGCTCAGATTAACCAAAGCCATTCAGGGGTTGCCTGTAGAGGGAGACCGAAAAATCAGAATTGTTTTCTTTTGGATCCTTAATAACAGTTATCTATAAGTTTATGCAGAGTAGTTGGGCTGAAAGACAGAGTCGGAGGACATGGTGTGGCTGGGTGAGGTGCCAGGGTCAATAAGCCATCAAATTAGATCTGTACGCATCCTGGGAGGACTGGTGACCAATCTGCTGGTTTGTTATTTTTTCCTCCTAACTTATTGATGTTACTTGTAGTGTTGTGTTTAGAGTTCAGAAGAAGCCGGTATACTTTCCTGAATGAAAAGCTCTCCCAGGCGAGATGACTTATTAATCTTATAGAAATGCATCCTGTGAATGGAAGATTTCTGCACTAAAAAAGAACTATTGAAATATTTTGGCACCAGGAGGGTAGTCTGAATGCTATGATGAGTTTATTGTAGTTTCATTCAACTTTTATTATAATTACTAGTACTACTAATAGTGTATTAAATGAAAGTTACCTGCCCATCTTTTCATCTCTGTAGGAGTTGATGATTAAAAAAACAGACCATTTGTATTCTAGTAGTTTGCAAAGGATTAGGGGAGACAGGCTACCAAACTACCAAGGGGAAGCTTAACATGTTAACTAGGGAGGTGAGAGCGCCCTGCTAGACCACCTGTATCCCCAAATTGAATAGCCAGATTACAAAGACACGGCCTCAGGCCAGCTCCTGAGCTCTGCCTTTGAACTCTTGTCAACACCAAGTTTATTCATGTTCTCAAAGCCTAGCGGGTTTACTATTGTTAGCTCCTCTTGGGGTGTCTAGAACAAAGCCAGCAACACGTTTAAAGTGAATCTGGGCTCACAGATTCAACCAAAAGTGTTCTTTTTGAAACACAGAATTTGAGATCATTTTAGCCTATGCTTAAAGAAAGTGTAAAATGGATGGGGGGTTTGATTTTGTTCCTTTTTAGAAGGAGAAATAATAAATAGGATGGTTTGTCTGTAGACTCAGTCCTTTTAAGTAAGGGCCCTAAAAAGTTGTTTTCTGGCCCTGTTCTTTCCCATAACAAGCATTTTTGAGCCTACTGTGTGCATGGTATCATCAGGGTATTAGGAACACGGCAGATATTTTAAAAAGCTTTTAAAAAGAGTCTTTTGGATTTGGATGTTAGTGAGCCCAAGTGGGGGACTCCTTGGGTAGTCGCTTTCTTTACTTCCTTGAGAATCGTTGCTCTTTCTTCATGGTGATGTAAAAGTAAAAATGCTACTTTTTACATGGGTTGTTAAAATCTGTGTCTGTGTGATTTCTTCCCCAATTACTAGAAAATCCACCCAGAGAGAACACCTTCAGAAAAATTGTTAGCTGTGAAGGAGTTTGAATCACGTAAGTCTTTCTTTGACCAGCCGGGCAGTTCTTTCAGCCACAGATTTAATGTGGATTATGCAGAATTGAAAGGAAGTGATACCTTGTGCTCTTGGTAGGGGTGATTTTTTTTTAATTCCTAGTTTTTATTTTGACGTGTGTACTGTTTTGAAAAATGCTTTTTACCTTTTTTTCAGAGTTGGCAGGATTATTAGGAAATTATTAAGGGAGGTGGGAGCTGACAAGATGAATGATTGCATCCTAAGCTATCTCCTGCTAGCTTTCCTGGCATGCTGAATATTTTTGCATCTTTGCTGAATTGTAGAGCTGTAAACAGCTGGTGTCCTTACTGAAAGGCGTTACATCAGGGCCTGTCCAGTTGCTTGACCATGACACAGATTCCAGGTCCAACTGGGGGCCCTTGACTACACTGAGGCTGGTTATGAGTCATTGCCACTCAATTCCCGACATCGTTGCTAATGGTCAGTTGAAATCTCACATCCTAAGTGACTTCCAGTTGTCCGAGGAAGAGAAGAAAGAAATGGCATGCTTTCTTTCCCTGGGGTTTGCCAGGTAGACCAAGTGAGGCTCAACATGTTGGGTTTGTTTTCCCTTTCCACCATGCCATTTACAGTAAGAAAGGACATAGCTGGAAATCCAGAGTTTTCTACAGGGTAAATACTGGATTGTTTATCCGCAGATCTGGATAAGTTAGACAATGAGAAGAAGGATTTGATTCAGAGTGACATTGCTGCTCTCCATCACTTTTACTCCAAGCACCTGGAATTCCCCGACCATGATAGCCTCGTAGTACTGTTTGCACAGGTAAGGATGCCAGTGGCAGGTAACACTTAGCCTGGCCTTTCCCTCCCCAGTGCCCTCCCCCCAGCACACAGTCGGTGAAGATGAAACAGAACAATGGCGTCTACCTGACGACAAGGCTATGGACCAGTTGGACCCTGTGTTGCCATAGCCTTGCTGGATGACCTTGAGCAGATCAACGTCTTCTCTGCACTGGCCCTCATTAATGGGTGGAGTGTGGGAAATCACCTCTGCCTCTGTCTCACAAAGAGTTCATGAAAACAAAGGAGTTGCCAGTGCACTGATACTCTGGCATACTTTAAGCTCTTTGCAAAGAAAAGACCATTTGAAGTTCCTACATTAAATTTTACTTTTCTTAAACCTTCTATTCCCACAGGAAATGTCTTTCTGTCTGTGGTGTTTTTTTACTCCTACCAAGGCTGCACTGATAAAACAGAAATGCATACAGATGGCCCCGAGAGGGAGGCCCTCTCGGATGGCCCGAGGAGGGATAGTCACCCCTGAGAGGAGCCCAAGTAGGTCTAGAGGTGGGAAGCCTTTCCTGACAGTCGCTAAGAAATCTTGTTTAGAGAAGCCTTGGTTTACCAAAATCAGATACAATAAAAAAATTAGAGGGGCTTCTAAGCAAGAGCAACTTGAGAGTGATGAAAGCATTGGAAGCTAGGCCCCTGGCAAGGCAAAGGCTTGGGCATCATTGGGACAAAAAGGTACGTTCCTGCTCAAGGGACATAGGTCTCCCAATTGAGAAGTAGGCTTTCATGGCTTACTTGCTAGACTGGATTTTCTCTCTTGCCCCTTCGTTTTCCTCTGCAAAGCTGGGATCTAGTTGAAGGTGACTTTCCAGAGAAAGTATATATAATCTCTCCATGGGTCAATCAGTATCCTCGCCAGAACCTCAGGTACTAGATTATAAAGAGCTATGGCGGAAACATTGTGGTTTTGCTTAGAACAGAGAGAATCACCTATGAACCCTCTACTCAGTAACTCCATTTGCAGGAATCCGTCCTAAGGAAATAATCAGAGATTAATGGACGAGATTAATACAGTGTTAATGTAGGATACTTAAAGCAACAAATGGCAGAGGAGTGGAAAAAAAGGAAGATGGAAAGGTAGGGGAAGTGAAAAGACTGTCTAAAGATGTGGGAAGATGTCGATGATACATTAAGTATAAAGGCAGGATGAAAAAATGTGTATATATGAAAATACACATACATAACTTAAAGATTAAGTAGAAGTTCACAATTAGTTGTCTTCTGAGTTGTGGAAAAATTTTGCTTTTTTGCTGGGTGCTATTTTGGATTTTCTACAATGGGCCTGTATAACTTAAAAAAAAACACTAAGTAGAAGAAAAAGGTAAAAAGCACACATTTTAAAAATTACACATATGTAAAAACAGAAGTGAGTCTTTTGTCGCTTCTACCCATTCCAACCCCCAAGAGAACCACCATTCATAATTTGATGAATTCCCTTGTAAACCTTATGTTTATTTAGATGTATTTCAATTATGTGACTGTCATAATCAGAAAAGTATTTTATTACTTGTAAAAGAAAAAAATGGGTTCAAGTTATGAGTGTTAAGGTAGAAGGAATGAAAAACCTTCCTGATTTCCGTATTATATCCTGGATTTATACCATACTTCCCTAAGCATCCTAAGACAGTGGGTTTGGCTGACAGTGGAAAGTAGAAGAATTGGCTTTTCTTTAATTTTTTGAAAAACTGGATACATAATTTTTTTTTCTGGATTAGATGAGGCATGGTTATATGAGAAAGCAGAGAGATAAATAAAGTATCTACTGTTCAGTTCTAGTTATGAAAAAAGATAACTTTTCTTCTAGCAGTAATACATGCCGATAGGATTTCTCAATGTTGATGTAGTAGATATGGGACCATATTTGCACCCAAAATCATAACCCAAAATCAAAGCACTTGATCTCACAAGTAGAGGTATATTTGTGGTAAAAATGACTTGAGTCCTTGAAATTTGGACTGACTCGAAAAATCCAGGATATTTCTATACTGTAAAAAAAGTGTATCTATACACATACACACACACACACACACATAACTGTAGATAATTCCTTTACACACTTTATATTTATCCAGTTAGTATCTATTCTGAGATTGTATATGTATACACAAATGTACACACACACTTTTCTCATATTTAAATTTGAAAAATTTAGTATAAACACTTAGTATTCCCAAAAAAACTCTAAAGCAAAAATGGGAAGTGTGGCTGAAGCCCCATGCCACCCGCTGGTCCCGCCTCTCAGCCCCCAGCTGCAAGTCTGCTGTTCCAGCCTCTGGGCCCCTCCTCTGCCTGGTCCATGGGAGTCTATTGTGGGTTAACTTGTGGCCCAACAGCAGCTGGCTTTGGAAGGTGACTGTACTTTTCTGACAGCATCAAGGTGCATTTTAATCACTGGGAACATATGCATGGTTGGGAAGTGTATTTTTGGTGTGCAGCCTACATCTAGTCTAAATGCTAATTATAAGAATAGCTTTAGCAAGGCACTTATGCCTGATTTGACTTGAAAAAAAGGACTATGGCCCATGCATTTTTCTTAACATGCAAGTTCACTTTTCTTCTCTAGGGATATTTCAGAAGGGAGGGAAAGCTGGCAGGAAAATTGCTATGCAATTTGGCTTAAACCCCATCACCGCCTCCCTGAAAGGAGCAGTAATGACTCTTAAGCTCATGGGAGCCTTAGCTTATGAAGACACACGCACTCTTCCACAGTAAGAGGAGGAGGAGAAGGGAATGAAGAGACTGATGGTCATGCAGTGTTCAAGCCTGAAGGAATCTGGAGTCATAGATTGGTCTGACTGGGCTCGCTGCAGAGGAGGCACTAAAAGCAAAGAAGGAAGAATCCTATCTCCCAGAGCAGTCAGGAGCTGTCTGTCCCTAGGTCAGTTTTGAAAACTGTTGCTAAATTCCCTTATTCATTCTTTCATTCTGCAAATGTTTGTGGTCCTTTGTGGGTACCAGGCACTGCTGAGGCATGTTAGTATCCAGTCTGAGATTATGGATAGATCATTAAGTACCTAGTAAAGTGCAGGACACAGGGCCTGCTCCAGCACATTTTGTCGAATGAATGAAAGCCTTAATTTACTCGTACCTAATGTTGGTTGATGGTCATTGGTTAATAGTTATTGGTTAACGTCCCTATGGCAGAATTGGTCGGGGTACTTGGAGTTGGCACAAAAAATAATATGCTAGTCTTCCACTTAGAAATGCCCAACCCCTCAGGATTTCAAAGGCTGTGTATTGTTTTACTAACCCATGGCACCCTCTCATTTTCCTGTTTCTGTTTTGAATTGTGAATACTGCAAGTCAAACCCATTATAGCCCTTACTTCTGTGTGTACCAAGATTTCCAAGCCTTTGCCATCAGCCTTTTTAATTTTAAGTAAAACTGTCACATTAACATTTAGTAGATCTGACCAATTTTAGAAGAAACATAGTGTAGTGTGAAGAAACCAGACATTGCTGTCAGAATGTCTAGTCTGATTCTGACTCCTGCCACTCACTATTTATATGTCCTTGAAGCTCCCTAAGCCTCAGTTTCCCCATCTATAAAGTGGATTATTATAATGATGCTGGAGTGACATTGCAGATTTATGAGATGGTAAATATGCAGTACCTAGCACAGTGCCTTGCCCAGAGTAAGTGCTCAGAGGGTGCTGGTTTTACAAAGCCCATCTGTTGGCTGGAATTATAGCAGTGGGGTGTCTCCAGCTGTGAAAGAGAGTGGGGTGGAATCATTCAGTGTGGGTGCTCCACAGACAGAGCCTGCATAGCAGTGTGGGATGAGCAGGACTCTCAGCCTTCGTTACCAATTAGCTTTGTGACATTGGACAAGTCACTGCTCCGCTCTGACCTCAGTTTCATCATCTAAAAAGTGACGAGACTGAGTCTTCTTCCAGTTCTGAAATTTTAGATGCATATGAAGAACACCCACTGAATTGTCTCCCAATGGACTGGATGTTCTTTGAGGCCACAGATTTTAGCTTGTTTATCTTTCTGTGGACAGTACCCAGCACACAAGGGCTCTCAATAAATGTCTGTGGAAAGAATGAATTTATAGAACAGTACAGAAATTGGGTATGTATAGTTCTCATTTTCAGCCTGCTTGCTCTAAGTTAGACTTCCTGAATGGTGAGAGTTGCCCTTGGTATTTTTCAAGGCAACATTTCTTTTAAAGGATGAGAAAATGGCCAGCAGTTGGATTTGTCTGAGACATGAAAGGCAAGTTCTTAGTTCCTTAGCTTCAGGCCCTCGATCCCTCTGCCTCTCAAGTGGAGGGACAGCAATTAGATTAGATGAATAAGGGTTTCATTAATAATATTTACCACCTAACCTTATGAGGCTTTGGAGGAAGTGATTCCTTTCTTTAAGGACAGAGGGACTCAGTGATGGGCTCAAGATCACACAACAAAGCTGTGGCATAATTGGGATTAGATTCCAGGTATCCTAACTCCCACGTAAATATGCAGACTTCAGTCCGTGGCGCTTTGGGGTTCTGTGGCATTCTTGGGCTACTGTGTTTAGGTAATAGGTAGGCTACACTAAGGGGTGTGTCACCCATAACAATTCTGCTTTTATTTATTTACACATGGGACTGATAAGTACATTTTTTTTAACAAAGGATACCATGGCCAAAATAAAGGTTTTAAAACTACCAAACCAGAAGTTTTTCCTAGTTAATTTGTTAAAGGTCAAAATTAAAGAAATGATCTCTACCCAGAGAGAAGCTTTAGCTCATTTTTTTTCTTCCTTTCTCCCCTTTCTCACTGCAGGTTAACTGTAATGGCTTCACAATTGAAGATGAGGAACTTTCTCATTTGGGATCAGCGATATTTCCAGAGTAGGCTGAGTTTGACTTCGCTTCTTTTCTTTTTACTTATTTAACACTAATTTGATTTTTTGTAAATTTTGAAATAACCTACCTAACTGCATGTGGCAGACATGAAACTCCAAGTGAATTAAAACACCTTTTTAATCTGCCAGATTTCAAAATATTTCCCCTACACTTAAGGATTCAAAGGTAGTAGTTAAGAGAACAGTTGCTTGTTAAGTCCTGCTAGGCAGAGAGCTGTTATTAAAGAATATTTTATAGTGTGCATAGAAGGAACAGCCCATGCCCTGCTGAGAAATTTGCTTTCTGCATATCTGTGGTTATGGAAATCTTTGGGTTTCTTATGCTCAAAGTGAAACATTAATTGCCAACCAAGAATTGGCCATAGGCTTGTGTAGAGAATGTATGAGCTGCTTCTCCATCTGTCCTTTTTGAAAAATACTAGTACAGAAACAGCACCATTTGGAGGGAGAATATGCTAAAGTAGTGAACTAGAGAAAAATTTCAAAGAACTATAGCATTTTTCTCTCTGCTTCAGGATTACTTGAGTAATTCAACAAAGGCTAGCCAGTTGACAAATGGAGATCTTTATAGATCTGACTTTAATAGATTGCCAAGAATGGCTTTGCCATTGTCTCTCTGATGAAATGGGTGTTTCCAAAATGCTTTAGTCCCCTGAAATCAAACCCTCGCTTCACGGATAGAGCCAGGGAACCCTTCCTGTATCCCCTGTATGAATTAATCCACATTATGGATTAGTTCCATCTAGAGGGAGGTTGCTTAATATATACTACTACAGGGGCCTTTGGCTTTAGTAGGAAACCCTTAACACACGTGCATTTGCCCTGAATGATGTGCCTACTCCTGGGTGTGTGTGTGTGTGTGTGTGTGTGTGTATTGCTGCCAGGCACTGTGCATTATGTGGGTCAGAATGAGAAGAATCTGTACAGGTCTATGTCTCATGAGCAGTTGCTTGAGGCTTACTTGAACCAGAGAGACCAAAAAGTTTACTCACGTGATATTACTGTTCCTGAGGCCAAAATGATGTCACCTGCAGTTTGAATTCAGATAGTGAGGAAAAAAGCATTTTTTGGGAGAGGCTCTTTTAGATTTTACCTTGGGAAAAGGAAGAAGAAAAAGAGAAAAGGCATTGGACCCTCAGAAGAGGCTCGTATTGATACCTTCAGAACTGAAATGAACTCTGGAGTATCTCTGTTCTCTGTATATTAAAAACTAAAAGAAAGATTAAAAGTGGTATTGTTTGAGGCTTCACCTATTTCAGTGGTTGCCCAAGAGAATTATGACACCAAGAGCATGAGTTGTTTTAGGTTCTTTGCCCAAGTGCATTTCCCCCACCTCCATTAAAAAGATATCTGAGAGTCTGTCTTGAAAGGAATTATTTAATACTTTTTCTGCAAGATGGCTCCATAAATCTGCTTTTCTTTTAATATAACTACCCTTTGGGTGCATTTGTTTATCAGATTTCCTAGGGCCTGATTCCTGTGCATCACTTGCCAGGAAGCGGGTGGGCCTTGGTGCAGGGCGGGGGTGGCCCTCCCCAAGGACAAGAGCAGGAAGTTGCTGCATGTTTGTCCGGGGCTCAAGGCCAACCACACACTTTGCTCTGGCCCCTAGCAGCCAGGAGGTGGAGGAGGGCCGCTCCCCCGCGGCCACAGCAAACCCGGAACAACTCATCCTCACCAGGCGTCAAAACCCCTTTGCTTTTTTGTATTCTCATCGGGGCAAGCAGAAAGGGGCTGTGGTCTCTGAAGGGTCAGGCAGGCAACACTGGCCACCAGAGCAGTGGTACACATGGCTGTGAGTACCCATAGGAGCATAAGCCCCAGTTTCCGGGCAGTTTTAATTGGGGGAAAAATCCCTTTGGGCTGAAATCATATTGGCATTGTGATTTCAAAGGCAGCATTTTCAGAGATCAAGCACTTTTTTCCTGTAGTTTAGAAATTTCTGTTCTCAGAACTTTGACCTTGATATAATCAGAAAGCTCAAAGCACCTCACATAGGTGAATCTCTCTCTCTCTCCTTCTCGCTGTCCCTGAAAAGCAGACAGTGAGCAGCAGGAGCAGTAATGTCCCAATTTTCCAGATGAGGAAATTGAGGTGCAGAGAAAGACAGGCATCTCTGGGTCTCTCGGGGGATCACACGCCCTCCCTCCCTCAGGGAGCTGGCATTTCTCAACATCTGAAGAAAACATGTGAGAAATAATCCACTAATACAAAAAACTGCTTGAAAATGACAAGCCATTTGTCTTTGACAGTGTACAGTGGCATCGCAATTAGCTGTGGGCCTTGGGTCCTGAGAGCTGCATCTATCAGGAAGGGATATCTGTAGCATTTCTTGTTGTTTTTATTGTTGTGTGTTCTTTGTTTTTGGCTTCGATGTCACTGTTTTGAATTGTGAATTTCGCTTTTCAATATGGCTGAAGTTTTAGATGTTAGATAGGATTATAAATGCATGCAGAACCACCTCTTAGAATATGTTGGCCAACTATTAGATTTTTTTTAAATGTCTTACAAAGATCCAGTTCCTTTAACATAGCAAATAAGTAGCCAAGGAGACTACACAGTCTGTCTGCCTCATTAAGAAAACTGGGTTTTTCTCTTCTGATTGACAGTGTTGCATTGATGAATCATAGTTGTTGCCCCAATGTCATTGTGACCTACAAAGGGACCCTGGCAGAAGTAAGAGCTGTGCAGGAAATCAACCCAGGAGAGGAGGTGAGTTCGTGGCCACAGTTGGCTGTGGCCTTGGGCTTAAGACAGCTTTTTTAAAAGGCAGCATAGACAAATCCACGTAGTATCACTTGACAGTAATGGCTGTGAATGATTCCAGCAGTCAAACTGTATCTGTCCTCAGGCCCTCCAGGGATCAACGATCAGATTTGTGACCTGTGGCTTGGAATCCCACACTTTGGGGCTTCCGTTGGTGCTTACCATTTCCATCTTTGGTCAAGAACAAACAGGAAGGAATAAATTCGAGTTCAATTCCTCACAAAGATTTATAGAGATTTAGAGGGAAAGGAGACTGCCAAAATGAAAATTTCGATTCTCTTTGGAGTCTGTGTATCCCTATTGCCAAACAATTAAGTTTGAGCTTTGTTTTTTCCCCCTGTTCCCTTTCCTGCAAGAGATCCAAAGCGAAAGAGAACAAGCAACCCAGCAATAGCTGAAGAGCAACCAATCCAAGTGGCATGTCAGCCTTTCATGTGATATCAGTTCCACGTCTGAACTTCAGGTTGTAGGTCACATCTTAGGAGTGTAATTCAGGTGGCCAGTTGTAAGCGCTGATGGGAGAAGTGGAGGCAGTCTGTGGCCAAGAGGCACCATTAGCTTCCCTCCCTAACTTAGGGATGTGGAGAGAACCAGGTGTTCCGTCACCTGCTCAGTGACTCCCCTTTCCTTTCCCCACGATTCCGCGACTACCTTATAAGATGTCTCATCTCAGAAAGGCCGGCCTGGTGAACTGCTGTGGTGTGCTCTGTGTTCTTAAGTAAATCCCTAGTAAGACACATGAGTTTTTAGGGACTGTAATCACACATTTCAGGTTAAATTTCAGTTTAATAATTTGAAATGCTATTTTGAGATGCATGTCTGGATATTTAAAAATTTAAATATAATTATCTGTGTGCTAAATGGTAAATGTTTTGATTTCTCTGGAAGGTGTTAACTAGTCCACAGCTAAACTGGGAGCTGAAACCCAGTGTGCAGGTTGGCCTTTCTACCCCTTGCTAAATCCATCATGACAAGGGCATATCCCCCTTGGGCCGGGCGTCTAGGTTTCTGAATTCCTTGTGGAGCCTAGCCTGATACCTCTTTGCTGAAATGGATAATTGCAGTCAGTCAGAGTGTGATCACCAGGCCCCAGCGCTCTGTGGGCTGACCGGACAGAGGAGCAATTTGTCACCTAGACTGGCTCGGTCTGGGCCATGAGCAGTGGTACTGGACTGGCCTTTGTCGCCATCTTCTGGAACCTTCTGTTTGTTGCACTGTATGTCCCTCAGTCCTGTCAGAGACGATCAGGCAGGCTCTCGCCCCGGGAGGCAGAGCAGGGCTGGCTGCTGTTTCCCTCTGCCCTCCTGTTCTCACAGATCTGAAACACGGTAACCTCATTTTGGAAAAGTCAGTGCTTTGGGGGTCACTTGCCCTTCAGAGTGGAAGATACCCATTCCCCAGCTGTCAGAGTGAGCCACGATGTGTCCATGGGTCGGGGAGAGCTTGGCTGCCCCTGCAGCACGGAGCTCCGTGCGTGTTCCTCCCCTGCCTGCCTGGCGGTGCCCGCGGTCACTGGCACGCTGGCGGCTCTGTGAAACCCATCTGTTCAGTCAGACATTTGCCTGATTGTGTGGGATGCGCAGCCAGTGCCGTCCCAGTGAGTAAGATAATGGACATCTAAATGCTGGTCTCCTCCATATGCTCCCAGTCTTAGTTACAGCCCCTGATAGGAAAAGACAAGGACAGGAGAACCCCTTGAGCCAAAGGTGAGACTTTCCAAGTCCCCAGCCCCACGGAATCAGGAGCTGCCCACTGGGTCAGGCAGCAGCTATGTGTGTCCTAGAAGCTGGGTGTTCCCTCCGCCAACTTCTGGCCCACTCAGAGCTGTTGGTCCCAGCCCGAGAGCTGAGCTACCTCCTCCATTGCCAGCTGATGTGAGAAGAACTCAGTAGCAGTTTGTGTACATTGATGCCCTGCCCTGCACACACCCAGCAGTGACAGCAACGAAAGCCTCTGAGCCATTCCAGGTTGTGAAATGAAAGAGGCTAACCAAAGGCCAGGCAGAGACAGCACAGGCCCGACCCAAGGGTGAGTTGAATCTTTGCCCGGGGGCCTTTGCTTTTGTATGGGAGACCAAGGCATCTACTGCTGGGATAATTCCCCAGCTTGCTGTCTCTGGGGAGGAAGGAGGCAGGGATCCTTTCAACCCTCCAGGTTCCTGTTTCAGGGACTCCTTGATTCCATAGACTCTTTCTTTTCACTACGAGGAAGTGGACAACATTCGGTGGCTGCTCAGTTTAGGAATTCAGCACGTTGAAATGCACAGCGCGCATTCCTCAGCTGTGGCCCTCCTTAGCCTCTGTCCCTGCAAGGGTGCCACCACAGATAACTGCAGAGCCACAGAGCGATAGGGATTGAGTTTACCTGTAGCAGACTGAAGCTTCACCTTTTTGGGCCCTGTAGGTTTTCACCAGCTACATTGATCTCCTGTACCCCACAGAAGACAGGAACGACCGGCTGAGGGATTCTTACTTCTTTACCTGCGAGTGCCAGGAGTGTACCAGCAAAGACAAGGTAAGGTGACTTGGCAAGGGCACTGACCGCACTGCGACCTGAGGACCTCTCCCTCATACGAAATTGTTAACCCTTTAAACCCGCCTCACAAAGACAGCCGGAAGGAATCTAGTTTGACCGGGTCTCTGTTCAAACCTGCTCCTAGTCGCCGATGAAAACATTTCCATTCCACTGTACGAATAAGAGAATGATCTGCCAAATTACTATTTCTTGAAAAGAAATGACTGCTCAAAAGAAAGGGAGAAGGAAAAAGAATTTAAATAATTTTCAGGCTTTCTAACCCGTTCACCAGAATATGTGGAAGCTTCTCTGGCATTGCCCAAATTGTTGTTTTGGGAGCCACCCCTCCTTATTCTATTCTCTTGATTCATAGATGTGTGAATATACATATCTGCCCATAGCAAACACATTGTAGATAAGGATTTTCTAGAAAATTAATGTAATTGTTTTTGTTTCTATAAAAAGTCAGTGGAGTATTGAATTTCTTTTGGATCCATTTGCCTGATTTCCTTTCATTCTTTTGTAACCTTACAAGGGGCAAGCCTCTACCTCTGCATGGGAATGTGTATTATGTAAGAGGATTTCCCATCAGTAGGGTTTCCATGGGAGGTATAACTTCTTACACTTGTGGACATTTCCTTCAGGATAAGGCCAAGGTGGAAATCCGAAAGCTCAGCGATCCCCCAAAGGCAGAAGCCATCCGTGACATGGTCAGATATGCACGCAATGTCATTGAGGAGTTCCGGAGGGCCAAGCACTATAAATATATCCTTTACAACTCTTCGGGCAGTTTATCAATCCCTTGTCAACAAGACATGGTGGGAAATTGGGAAGAGGAGTAGGAGAGGGATGGGTTTAACATTGTGAATATTGAAGGAAGAATGTCTTCTGGTAAATGTATGAAGACATTGACCACCCATGATGTGGTGTCAACCCTGTCAAGAGTTGTATGATGTTCTTGTTTCTCCTTGTATGACTAGGCTGGGAGCTCCATGTGGTGGAAGGCTGTGAAGAACAGAACCTTGGAGGCCCTCGTGTATTGGGTATTTTACTTTGGGCAAGGCACAGTGCCAAGAGCCTTGCTCATTTCAACTCTTTTCACAAGGACACTCTGAGTAGGAACTGTTGTCATTCCCATGTAGCAGATGAGGAAACAGGCTTGTAGATATCAAGTAGTTTGCCCAAAGGACACAGGTGATGGTGGCAGATCTAGGATTTTGATCAAGCTCTGCTATCAGAATCCATGTTCTTAACCACTACATGGTAGCGTTTTCTTGGGAGCTGAAAAGGGATTAGATTTCAATCCTAAAGGGTAGAACTTCAAACCAGCGAGAGGAAATTAGAGAAAGGCACATTGTTTCTCAACATAAGAAAGAACTTGGCCATAGTAGGAGCCGTGCTCAGGGTTCCAGCTTGGGTGCAGATTTGGATTTAATTAGAAGATGGAGGATTTGTGATTCTAATCAACATTGTTTATTTACATCAGAACTGAGGGTATGTACCCTGTGGCTAACATTTTTTAGTTTTGTTTAGCAGTTGAGGTCAGCAGTTTCCCTGGTCTGTTTCTTCGAGAAAAACGTAATCCCTTTCACTTTTGCTTGGCTTTCTGTAATTTACTTTTTCAGGGGGTGAAGGTGTGAGTGGAGTGGACAGAATAATTCCTCGAACCCTGTCTGGGGAAGTCTCCGGGCAGCCTGGGCCCCATCGGTCATTTCCTTAACTCCCCAGCACCCCCTAGTGAGCTGCTGGAGATCTGCGAGCTCAGCCAGGAGAAGATGAGCTCTATTTTTGAAGACAGTAACGTGTACATGCTGCACATGATGTACCAGGCCATGGGTGTCTGTTTGTACATGCAGGACTGGGAAGGAGCCCTGCGATATGGACGGAAAATCATTAAGCCCTACAGGTGATTGCAATGGCTGTTCTGATCATCCTAGCACAGAATGGAATTTGGTAGTTGGGAATGCATACAATAGCTGTGCTGTCGTCTTCCGGTCCCATGTTGGAATATGCCTAGAACAGCTGCCTCCTGTCTGCACCTACATCTGGAGGTACAGGTACAGGCACAGGGCACTGCTCCACTGAGTCAGGCCTGTTCTCTCTACCATCCCGAGGAGGCAGGTTGAGGTTATGCTGGGGCTACTGGGGCAAGGTCCCTCCCAGGTCCCATCCAGGGCCCATATCCATAGTAGTTAATTCAGGCTAGTATTAGGCAGCCACCACTTGGCTTCTTATCCCACCCACTTTTCCAAGTTAAATGGCACGTATGAATCGGTAAGTGGTAGTCTCAGAAACTCTGCTTTTCATCATTACTCACACCATCCCCTTCTTTTGCTTTTTCAAATTGCAGCCCCAGTTTGCAAATGGGGAAACTCTGGGACCGGTGGGTTGACCCTGGTTATCGAATGCCCTCCCACCCCAGGTTTGAAAAAAACAAGTTGATATTTAATTTGTAGTAATAGTGAATATTAGCTGCAGGCAAGTGTCCTGTCTGAGAAGGTTATCAAACCTTCAAGTGGTGACAGAAGGAAGTTGTGATGTCTTCTGGCTCTGACTAGCCACTTCAGGGCTGGCATGGTCTAGAACAGATCACTGGGGCACTTGTTAAAGGCATTGACACTATGCATTTACAGGGTCTGCCCAAGACCAAGTGGACCGGTAGATCAGAATCTCTTGGCGGTAGACTTGGAAATCCCTGTGTTCCAGAAGTACCCCAGGTGTTTCTCATGAGTTGGAGAAGCTCTCCGTGCCCCTTCAGGTTCTGAGTTCAGGGACTGTAAAGTTTGTCTGGTCTGAATGTCCACTGCCCAGTTCACCCTCCACTTACCCCACTGTGCCCTGATTAACCAGCAGGGGGAGCCCAAGGGGAAGCCAGCTCCTAAAACCTGCTCTTGGAAACAGAATTTATTAAATTGGAGGTAATCTCAAAGCCTTCCCTTCCTCCTGCAGTGGGTGAGGAGGTCCTCTGGTCTCGTGCACAGGTCCCTGTGTGAGATCTGTAGGGAGACAGACAGACAGACAGCATTGCAGCCTTGTGGTTCTCCCAGCAGGGCCCTGCTGTGCGGGACCTTCCTGAGCTGAGGCAGCCCCCTGAGGAGGCCCAGCCCTGGCCTTCTCTGGGGTTGGTCCCAGGGTGTCTTCCGGGCAGCATGCTGCCTCCTGCCCAGGAATATAGCTAGAACGTGTCTCTTTTGGACTGACTTTCAGGGTAGACAGGGTGGAGCAGCCCAATGTGTAAATAAACACCTCCTACACACATAAACACACACACTTGCTCACCCAGGAGCTGCTTCTTGGGCCCTGTTCTTAGGAAGATGGCTCTTCCTTAGGCAATCCCCACCAGTCAGCCTTAACTTAAAACCAGAGAGAGAATACCTACTGGGCAATAAAGAAAGAATGTCTAGAAGAAATAGTTGGTGGTCTCCTGACTTCAGAGAGCTTATAATTTTGCTAAACCAACTATATCGTAGGGTGTAACAGAAAGCGGGGGTCTTAAAACACATTGGGGGGTGTGTGTATGTGTGTGTATAAGTGTGCTGTCTTTCTAATGTGAGTTGATAGGCCTAATTGCTGCCCTCATAAGTGGGGCATTTACTTTAAAAGGTGTTTTCCCAGGGTCTTGCTTTGGGAACACCTGAAATAGAAAAATCTGGACTGGGATTGAATGTTATATTTACAAATGTGTTTGTATAGGATTTCTCCTGCGGTTTTTACACAGCTTTTTAGAAACACACAAACTGCAAAATAATGAGCAGTGTCTACAATGACCAGACAGTGTTGAGGCATCCACACTGTCCACCCAGCACTCTACCTGCTGCTGTACAGACGTGGACCACGCGCCAGGCAGCCCCAGGCTCACTGCAGCCTGCAGGACTGCTCGGCAGCCCATGACAAGGTGGCCTGTTGTCTCTTCTCTTCTTCTAGTAAGCATTATCCTTTGTACTCCCTCAACGTGGCCTCCATGTGGTTGAAGCTGGGAAGACTGTACATGGGCCTGGAACACAAAGCTGCAGGAGAGAAAGCCTTGAAGAAGGTATGTCTGTTTCTTGGGGTTAGGGTTCCAGTGGCTGGGCGGCCTCCTTAGCACACCTCCTTTATGCCCAGTAGGCTGAAGGGCTGAAGTAGTGGAGGGTGACCAGCTGTCATCCACCCTGTGGCCATAGGAGTGGCAAGGGGTGGGTTCAGCAGTGGGGGGGAGTGAGTAGTTGAGCCTATGCCCTGCTTACGTCCAGGCCCCCCTGTAAGGAAAGGGGTGTGCACAGCAGCAGGGCTGGCCATGATCATGCACCCAGCTGCTGGCTGGGGAGAAGGGGGTACTGACCCTCGCCTTGTGAAGCCATGGAAGTGGACGGAGGCCACTGGGGAGCGATTCTCCTGTTTGCCCTTTAGGAGTTACAGAATTTCGATGCCCGACTGTGGTGAAATCAAGGAAGTTAGATATTGAGAGTTGTTCAATGTTAGGATCGTGCATTTGCTATTTCTAAAATGCACTTAATCATCATCACCACTCATGGAGTGCCAGTTACATACCGGGACCCTCTTGTCTTTTTTTCTTTTAATTCTCGCAAAAATGAAATAGGCTTTTGTGATGAAGAAAGTGAGGTTCAAGCAGGTTAAGTGAGTGCCAAGCCTAGGGTAGGTCGTGGAGCCTTCATTCCAGTGCAGGGGCTTTCTGCGTTGAAAGTTTCAGCACCTCCACTTGTGTTTTGATGAAAACTCAGGAGGAGCCAGGCCCCTGGGCAACATTTTACCTCGTGTGTTTGAGGGCTGCCCTGTGCTGCCAGCAGGCCGGGTGGGGGTGCGGAGGACGCCATGACCCTTGTCTTTTACAGTAGCGCAGAATCATCATCCTGTGTGTTGATTCTCATTGTTCTTTATGTGGACGTTAACAGTTAATCTAGGGTAATTTGGGGGACAGTCTATTTGCTCCTGTAACAGACTGTTTATAAATGTTGGGGCTGTGGACTTGGCCTGCAGGCCTAATCCTCCACATTCTCTAAAGCTTCCCAATAGACTGTTCGGGAAGATGGAGAAGGCCCCACATCCCAGAGAGAAGGATCAGGGCCCAGCCGGGCTGGAAGTGGGAGGGCAGCAACACTCTGTTTTAAACCAAGGAGTTTGTCTTCTGAGATAACATTACATGTTTTCTTAGGTTGGAGGGAAAAGTAACCAGTTAGGTCACAATTATAAAGTGCAGGCAGGTAATTAAACAACAGGTCAATGAAGGCTGGAGCAGATCTGAGCAAGGAACATGAATCTTGAAATTAATGCAGAGGGCAAGGGGAGGTGTTTGAACCATGGAGAAGGGTATGTGCTGTTGCTTGGCCTGCCCTCTATTGGTTTGAAATCTAGGAGTAAAATGTATAATAGAAAGGAATGCTTGTCATAGTCACAGGTCATCAGAAATTCCCTGTTTGGGAAGTAATTTAATTTTTTCTACCTGTAAGTAATACAGTTGAATAAAAAAGAACAGATACATTCTTACAGATTATATTTGATATATACTACCCATATGCCAGGCATCATTTGAAACACTTTGTGTGAATTCACAACCCTGAGAAGTAGGTATTATTCCAGTTTTACACATGGGGGAAATGAGGCACAGAGTGGTTAAGTAAATTGCCCAAGGTCACACAGCTAAGAAATTATTGTGCCACTGGAAACCCAATCACTTTATATTGCCTCACTATAACGAAACCTTATTAAGTATGTTCTCTAGCATCCCCCAATGAAACCTACACCTGTTTTTAAGTTTGTTAGAATATGTATTAAAAGGAAAGAATGACCAGCCAGGGCAATAGTGAGATCCAGTCTCTACAAAAAATAGAAAAATTAGCCAGGTGTGGTGGTAGCTACTCAGGAGGCTGAGGCAGGAGGATCGCTTGAGCCCAGGAGTTTGAGGTTGCAGTGAGCTATGATCACACGACTGCACTGTAGCCTGGGCAACACAGTGAGACCCTGTCTCCAAAAAAAAAAAAAGGAAAGAATGTATTTTTTGAACAAGAAGAATGGTTTAGCCTTGTTTTACAGTGTAGTACTGTAAACTAAAATCAAAATAGGTTTGATGTAAGGTTCACTATGGACTTTTCTTTTCCAGCATTACCTGTTTTCTTGGTTGAACACAGTCAAATCAGTCCTTAAAGCATTTTTGACTGAAATATCTAGAACCTTGGGGCCAAAGGATGTCACGAAATCAGTTTCTCTACATCATTCCTCCAGCTACTACCTGGCTATTTTTGTAATGTCTTACTCAGCAATAGAGACTGGATGACTAGTTGGTTACCAAATAATCTTGTCTCCTTTTTTTAAAAAGCCAGATTATGGAGAAGAACATGGGCTCTAAAAGCCAGTTTGCATCCTGTGCCTTAAAGCAGAGAGGCTGAACTTGAATGAAAGTTAGCGGGGTGGAGGGGTGAGGGGCTTGCCTTCTAGCTTCTCATCCTTTATTTGTCTCACTCTTTCCTAGGCCATTGCAATCATGGAAGTAGCTCATGGCAAAGACCATCCATATATTTGTGAGATCAAACAGGAAATCGAAAGCCACTGAAACTGTGCAACTTTTTAGTTTTCATTTAAATACTTGGTTCAGAAACCTTAAAGAATTTGAGTATTTCAAATTGTACACATCACTCCAGCATTTCTGTAAAATAATTGGAATGAAAACACTTACTGCACTTAAACCTTGCACATGCTGTACTTTGAGGTTGGTCTTGATCTTGAACTTTAAAATCAAACTAATTTTGAATGCTTTTGGTTTCCTAAGAGATGATAATGGCATGGTGTCACATACTTTCGACAGATAGAGTTTTAAAAAATGCAATTATTTTTCCTTTCATGCCTCTTGTAATGTTCTGAACAAATTTGAATGATGAGAGAGAATAAAAGAGGTAACAGTGTATGAGGTTTGTGTTTCCTTGTGTCTATGGGGGGGATTTCTAAGTGGTGGTGAGAGCCCAGTCTTGGCGTGGACGTGACACCTGTTCTCCATAATTCCATGAGCCCAAGTTTCCTCCCTGGGAGTGGGGTCGGGCAGCCTCTTTATTCTACAGTTGCTTTCCTGAGACGGCGCCTATGGAGGAAGAAGACGGGACGGAAAGAAAAGTCTCCATGGTGGTGAACACTGACGGGACCTGAGTGCCCCTCGCGGGCAGGAGAATGTTTCCAGTCTCTCCGGTGCCTGGTATCCCTTCAAAGTATAAAGGTGCTCAGTGCGTGTTTTGCTTTCTTGGCTTTTTTTCCCATCCCTCTGAAGGCAGACTTTCCATCTCTCATTCTGTTGATTATTCTGTGTAGTACTGTCTTTTTTTGGAAAGACTCCAGCATAAACTTGAGAAGGAAAAAATTTTTTCCTTACCAACCAACCCTGTGTTGTTGAGCAAACACTGATCTCTACCCACACAGACAGCAGGAATCCAGCTTTCTGCAGCCCCACAGCCTAGACGGCAGCAACCTGGGGCGTTGTTTGTTAGCAACCGCTGCACAGAAGGACCCAGCACGCACTCCTGAGTGCAGGGATGTTTCTCTTAGGAAAGTAGTCCAAGGAGAGGAACTTTCCAATTGGTTAACAAGTAAAGCCTGCTGGAGTTTACACGTCAATTATCTTTCATAGGCACAATCTGAAAACAGCTAGAATAGCTGTAAATTTGGTGTTTTCCCCCCTTTCTCATCTATACACACACGTGCACACACACACACACCCCTCTCACACACAGTTTACCGCACACAGTGGGACTTAGCAGGTAGAATGCATTCTGTCGTCACCGTAGTCCAGGGAGACGTTGATTGAACATCAGCTACTGAATATGCAAATGTTCTTCAGGTGCACAGGGAAGAGGACGGCAGAGTCCCCGGTGAGGAGAGTTTAGTGTTTTAAGAATGCTAACTTACTACATTTTCTGTGGCTATGCCTAAAATAAGCTTAGCCCACCATTTCTATAGGTTCTATAAAATTTATGAAAGTAATACTTGCTTAATAAAGTCCAGTAATACAAATGTACATGTAAAAAGGGAGCTGTTCTTTCTTCCTCACCAGCCCTACTCCACGGTGGTAACCACTGTAAAGTTTTCTTTATGTGGTCCCAGTTTTTTCCATGCCTGTATGATGTATTAATATCTATACAAACAGATTTAGAAAAACAAAGGCAGAATGGTAGCAACATACGATTTTGTAGTCTGCTTCTCTGACTAAACAATGCAGATCTCTCTTCATTCCAGCACTTAGAGATTAGCCTCATTCTTTTTGGAGGCACAATATTGCATTGAATGTGTATGTGGTAATTTACTTAGCCTTCTCTTATTTATGGACATGTGGTTTTTCCCCTTTTGCTGCTATTACAAACAATGCCACAATGAATAATCTTAAACGTGGAACTTCACTGTCATGTGGTAGCATTTTTGGGAACAGATTCCTAAAAGTGTAATTTCAGGATCAAATAGTGGGAACACTTTTTATTTGAATAAATATTGCCACGTAGCCTTTTAAAAAACTTCATCAGATACCAATAGGATATAATAGTATTTGTTTTCCTCTCCCTCATAACACTGTATTATTAAAATATTAAAAATATTTTTTGACAATCTAAAGTGTGAAATATTTTGTTTTACATGCATTTAATAGTAAGGTTGGATGGTTTTTCATATTTAGGAATTATTAATGCTTCTGTGAATTGGTATTCATGGTTGAGCCGTTTTTAGTCACAACAGTTCTGACACCAAACATGTGGGGTTCCCCCCCACACACCAACCATTCTCTAACTCTTCGGATGCCAAGTGTGTGCCCTCCAATTCAATTCAGTTCTGACACTACCCGGAGTTAGCGTCACACTCCATAGGTTTAAGGGTTTCATTTCACAAGACTGTCCTCACTTACTGATGCCAGTTGCAAGTGTCAGGTCCCCAGGTTACCCAGTTTCTGTCCAACTTGGCTAAAAAGTCAGGGGGTTCCCACGATCCTCTCCCCGTCATATTTGATAATTTGCTAGAATGGCTCACAAAAATCCAGAAAACATTTTACTTACAGTTTATTATAAAGGATACCAACGAACAGGCAGATGAAACATGTGGGGTGAGGTCTGGAGGGGTCCTGAGCACAGGAGCCTCTGTCCCCATGGAGCTGGGTGTACCACCCTCCTGGCACACAGGTGTGTTCACCAACTCAGAAGCTCTCCAGACTCCGGTGTTTAGAGGTTTTTAATGATTGATCATTTAATGATTTCAATGATCACTGATCCTCTAATTAAATCATTGGCCATTGGTGATTAATTCAATCTCCAGCCCTTTGATCTTCCGCAGAGGTCGGGGAGCTGAGGCTAAAAGTTCTCAGCTTCTTATCAAGGCTTGCTCTTTTTGGAGACCAGTCCCCATCCTAAAGCTATCTAGGGGCCCACCAAGAGTCACCTCATCAGAACAAAAGAGGCTCCTAGCACCCACATCACTCAGGAAATTTCAAGGGACTTAGGAGTTGTGTGCCAGGAACTGGGGACAAAGGGCAAATGTCTTTCTGTGATGTCACAGGACACCCCCTTGTCTTTGACCCACAGATCCCGCCTAGCAAAGGGATTATGACAGTTAAAAGTTACTGGCGCATTTCCAGAGTCCCATGTAGTCACTAATAGTCTAGCCTACCATGAACAGGACACTATCTAGTGGGGACACTCCCATAGGCCCCCTCATGTGTGAGCACACACCTGTGCAGGCATGGAAGCCAGCCCTTCATGTCTTTGTCTCCCCTCATTTTATACACTAGATACTTCAACTGCCTGTTCCAATTCTCTATTAAACCATTCTCTGAGGATAATGTGCAATACAATATGCCCATATATGATATCTCTTTGCCTACTGTTGTACACTATGGGCTGTAAAGTGTGTCCCCTGGTCTGAAATTGGTGTGGTATCTTCTGTTGGGGTTCTTTTATAGCGTGCTAGGCATTTGCATCTGCCACTAGGTAAGCAAATCCCAGTCCAGAGTCAGTGTTTATTCCTCTCAAGGACCCAGATGTAGCCTCTTAGGGCTACTGGCATCAGTCTGACTTGCCAGCTATGTTCAGGGCCTTCCCCCCAAGGAATCTGCCGTGGAGCCATGTGTAGTCTCTGTCCCTTTAGTTGGCAAACACAACAGTTCTTATTGGCATTTTGTACTTCAGAGGGTGCAAGAGGAACATGTCTAGATTCAGCCATCTCTGCATTGTTGCAGTCCCCCAATGTGCACTCATTTCATGGACCCATGTGATACTCCTAAGTGAGCACACGGGGATATCTGCTTGTTGATTCCAGTGACCTTCTGATGCTAGAAGGAGTTTGTTTTGATGGACATCGATATGTCCTACTTGAATGCACTCTTCAAATTCCCACAGTGATTTCCATTTGGGTGGCCCATCCTTTTAATGGGCCAGTTTTCCATTGCCCTTCTGCCTGACCATATTGTCCAGCACCAGTGAGCTGGTAAAAACCAAAACACTGTGGCAAGCGGTTCAGTCCACTGAGCTGATGTGTTTCTACTTTCTTCAATCAGAGCAGTAGACTTCCAAACAAGATGTCCATTCACCTTGGAGTTGCAGTCCATAAACCAAGCAGCTCTTAGTGCATCAGTCGAGAGCTGATTATAGGGCACTGTCCAAGTGGCACTAGCTCCTCCGACAGCTCCTATTGTAGTTTCAGAGTCAGTCTGAGGAGAAAAGAGGCTCCCTAGGAGATACTTGGTGAGTTTCTCCTTGCATTCTCTGTGTGACGAGATCCTGTTGAGACCGTTTCATTTTATTATGGAAACTCTTCTGGGCACTGCCACACACATTAGAGTGTTGCTCCAATGTCATCCAAGGCATTACAGGTATTTCAGGTTTCAAGATTATTTTATGTCCTTCAGTCACAGGGGTATTTTCATTTAACCCTACTGTTAGTCTGATAAGAAGCTAGTAATTGCGTCTTGAATGGAAATTCTCTAGTCCAAAGTCCCAGTAATCATGGCTGGGAGGTACTCACAGGCTTTTGCCATAAGTCCTAGTCTATGCTCCACAAAGAACTATCCCACAGAGAATTTGTCCACATAAGCACTGCAGCTCTAGTCTACACTGTGTGGGCTCACATAATCTTATTGGTTCTCACTGAGATGTCCAAATAATATTGCTTGAAGGTGATTCATATGCCTTCTGTTTTACAGAAACAATTTCTCAGACATGATCTCCATCCCCATAATATATTCAGGTAAAAGATACAATATTTTGTACAAACTTTCACCTTAATCCCAACCACCCTTATATTCCTGACTCTAGCCTCCATTAGGACTTCATCAACAGGTTTTGGTTTTACAATACTAGGTAGGGGAAGTGTTCCCATAAAACATGCAGGTAAAGGAGACATAATTTCTTTACATAAAGCCTGTTTAAACATTTCAACTTTTGTAATCCTATCAGCTCTTACATTTCTATATTCTCTCAACCCAATTGTAGCCCATGTCACAGCTTCACCAGTGGGTTTGGGTGCCGCAGTGCATGGGGCCCCCATGCAAAGGAGTCCCAGAAGTTTCTCTTCTCCACCCTCTGATTATTTAACCCACTCATGTACATAAGACTTTGGGTCCCCAGCAGGGGGTTGAGCCAAGGAACCCTGACCTTCTTGTCAATCTTTATCTTGGTTAATCTGCCTGACTCTTGTCCCAAATGATTCCAGGTCAGGTTTCTCATTGTAATCTTTGCCTTCCGGCTTATTAAATTTTTCTCCAAACTGGAGTAAATAGAGAGGACTTGTTTGGTGTCCTTTAATGTTGGGGAACTATCGGGGGAGTCTTTGGTTCCCTTTACTCAACCTTCAACAGTGCTGTATTAAGACCTTTGTTTTAACCCCATCAATGTCTGTCTTATTCATCCCATTTTTAAATAACCATCTAAGGATTTCCACCCTGCTGATCTTGACTCTCCCCCTTTTCTCCCCTCTTTGTTTTGCCCCTATCAATGTTTTCTTTATTCGCTCCATTTCTTAACCATTTAAAAATTGTCACTCTCCTGGGATGAATCCCTTGACTCAACCCCTGCCTTTCATTCAGACTTAAGCCCTCTGCTTAATTCATGTTTTCTTGTGAATTAACCTTATGTTTTAATTAACATCTGTAAGAACCATGAGAGGAAGCTGAGACAGCAAATTTGATAGGGCTTCTCGAACTGTTGCTCAATTTTGCAGCAGTAAAGTTACATGGGGTGCCCATGCAAAAGGCGCCCATGCCTCTTCATCATATCATTTACCATGATCTGGGTAATGGGCATATTCAATGGGTGAATATCCCGATTATCATAAAGCCAGTCCAGCGTGGCTTGCATACACAGCTTACCGGCTGCTTTATCTGGAGTGTTCTACTTAACATTTATGGGGGGAGTTGGACAGTCTCACTTTCCAGAGTAAACGCACCTTACAGTGCCTTTTATCCAGTCTACCAGGCGGGCTGTTCCTTCAGGAATAACCTGCTGTGTGTCTGCCTCATGTGTAGCGATCTGTTCTACGGTGAGCTGCGGGCCCTTTATTAACCCAAACATGCTCGTCCATTTAGTAGCATTCAAAAGCAAAGACACTGCCCCTAAATTAGTCACTCTCACTATCCATTTTACTAAAGGTTTTTCAGGAAGCTGGAGATACTGATCCACAAATGAGGCAACCCTTTCACACTGTACCCCCTGATTCAAGAGTTTCTTGGTTTTGCCTTCCCCCCACATAGACCACCTTCTTGGTGACCAGAGGTCTTAGAGGTACTCTCTGTTGTCCCTGCATAAGTCTGCCCATTGCAGGCAGCTTTGAAGCTCGTGGCTGCAACTCAGACTGACCATAATCTGAGCTTGCTCCGGCGTCAGGTCCCTCCAGCACTTTCATTTAATTTCATCTTAGCTCTTACAGATGACAAAGCCCAAGGAATAATATATTTTGCTTTTTTCTTACTAGTTTGCATTTCCTTATGCATCCGGTGAGCCAATTCCTCGGGAGTTAGATCCAACTCTAAATTCCATTAGTAGCTTTTACATTTAGTCACTGATCACAGCCTAGCTGCTGGTCCATGCCACCCTGTGACCACCCAGGAATCAAAGTTTCTCTATTCAACCCCCCTTCATCCTTTCTCTTTCCAAACCACTTTTCTGTTAGCTAGTGCCATTCCAGTGAATCCCACATTTTCTGACACCCAAGGTCAGGTTCTTGCAAATCCCACTGACACCAAAACAAGGTGTTTTTACTCACAACAGTTCTAAAACCAAATGTGTGGTGTTTTGGGTTTTTTTTTCTCTCCCATCAACTATTCTTGAACTCTTTGGACACCAGCTTTGTGTCCTACAATTCAATTCAACTCTGACACTAACACCTAGAGCTAGTGTCAGACTGCACAGGGTTAAGGGCCCAGTCGCACAAGACTGCCCTCACTTACCAAGTATCAGGTCCCCAGGTTACCCACACTTCTGTCTGACCTGGCAGCAAAGTCAAGGGGTTCCCACGACACCCTCTCCTGCCTTATTTCATGTTCAGTGATTTTCTAGAAAGGCTCACAAAACTCTGAAAAACACTTTACTTTCTATTGCCAGCTTATTATAAAGAATACAAATGAACAGGCAGATGAAGAGGTACATAAGGTGAGCATAGGGTGAGGTCTGGAAGGGTCCTGAGCACAGAAGCTTCTGTTCCCATGGAGTTGTGAGGTGCCCCTCTCCTTGCATGTGGATGTGTTCTCCAACTCACAAGTTCTCCAAACCCCATTGTTTTTTGTCTGTTTTGCTTTTTTTTTTTAGAGACAGGGTCTCACTCTGATGCCCAGCCTGGACTTGAATTCCTGGGTTCAAGTAAACCTCCTGCCTCAGCCTCCCAAGTTGCTGGGACTACAGGCATGCATGCCAACACACCCATCTTTGAAACTCATTGTTTAGGAGTTTTTACGGAGGTCCCATTACATAAGCATAATTGGTTAAATCATTGGTCGTTGGTGATAACTCAATTTCCAGGCCCTTTCCCTTCCCCAGATGTTGGGATTGGGGCTGAGAGTTGTCAGCTTCTGATCAAGGGTTGGTCTTTCTGGAGACCAACCCCCATCCTGAAGCTATCTAGGGGCCTGCCAACAGTTGCCTCATTAGAACAAAAGAGGCTCTGTCACCCTTATTACAAAATTCCAAGGGTTTTAGGAGCTGTGTGCCAGGAACTGGGGACAAAGACCAAGTATCTTCCTATGACACCACAATGGTCATTGCCCATTTTGCTATTTGTTTATGTCTTTCATAATAATTTATGAGCTTGATTTATATTGGGGTATTAGCTCTTTCTCATGTATTGATAGTATTTTTTACCCTCATTGTCCATTAACTTTACTTTTTATGACACTTGCTGTACAAATGCAGATTGTTTTCATCTTTAAATGAAGAAAAGAAATAAAACTATTTTTAAGTCTTTGATCTATCTGGAATTGTTTAATAAAGTATCCAATTGTACTCTAATAAATTTTAACTTTCAAAACTGCTAGCCATTTATGCTAGCATCATTTATTGAATGATTTATTTTCCCTTGCTGATTTGAAATAGTGCTGTTATCATTCCCCTAATTCTTTGGTTTATTTCTGCATATTTCATTCCATTGAGCTGTCTATTCTCGTGCCAGCAAAATACTCCTTTAATTATTGTCACACTGCAAAACTTTTAGTATATGGTAGGGCTAATTATTCTGTGTTCCCTTGAATTTTTCTGACCATCCTCCCATGTTTAACCCTCCAAAATAACTTTAGAATCATTTAGACAAGTCCTCCCTTGGCCTTTCTTTACCTTTCCCAAAGTGCTGTTTTGATTTTTATTGGACTTGCATTGGAGTCAGTGATATACAGAGAACTGACCTCTTCATAAATCTTCCTGTTCAAGAATGTGGTGAGTTTATCAATTTGTCTAAGTTTTGCCTCAGAAGGGGTTTATGTTTATAAAAGTCTTACACATTCTTCTTAATTCCTAGATTTTGTTTTCTTCAGCTACTACGAATTCTTTTTTTTCCCATTATGTTTCTTACTATAACTGGGAAGTCTGGTGAGTTTTTCCCATTTATGTTTATTAAAGAAAATAAAATATAAAATCACATAAAATAGACATATTTGATCCTGTTTTTGTCATTTTATTGTATATGTGTTTGTTCCTTATTACGGTTTCTTACATTTATCTTTAGTTTTAGGGAAGTTTCTTCTCTGTTTTAAAATTTTCTTCCCCAGCTCTGCTAATAGTGTATTTGGAGACAAATAGGTCTCCTAGTGGTTACTTTTATCTCTAATATACATGGTAAGATCTCTACTTTTTCTATCAACAAAAGAAAATAAATGGTCTGTTTACTCAGCTCATGAAAGAGAAAACAAATCAGTGTCCCTATTCTCCTGCCATTCCACCTGACTCCTCTCCAATGTCATCGGCCTATTTTTCTATTATCTTTTTAAGCATTATGTAGTCTTTCTTTCAAGAATTATAATTGTTTTGTTGCCCCGGTCACCATATACGTAGGATTATTTATATGTTTAATGAGATTTGCTTGCCATCTCCTTTCTCCCCAGATTGGCTTACAGTATTCTCACTTTTATGATGTGCAACTAGCTGGGATCTCAGGTAGTCAAATGACCCCTGTGTAGTGACAGAGGCAGTGAATGGGTTACTGGTAGAGTTGTCACATTCCCCTGCTACTTATCAAAGATACATAAGTCCACCCACATCTTGATGGGTTCATTGTGTATGTGCTGTGGCAGATACTGGGTGAACATCTAGGACAGGGCAGCAACCTCAAACCTAAAGGCGAGATGAGCTGTTTTAAAGCTGAAAAGACAAAAACAAGAATGTGGGTTTTCTCTAACAGCCTGGTGCCTGCCTTTTCCGCATCAACAGTTTGGTTGAACAAATGACAGTAGGGTGGGGGTGGTGGGGGGCTTGGAGCTTAATGAGGGTTATCACTGCGTTTGTGGAAAACGACCCATTTCTGTATATTCTTCACTCCATGCACCTAGTGAGCATCCCTTTCAGGTTTCTTCCAACCATGATGACTTTGTAAATTTCAAACTAAACCTTCAGTGTGACCAGGTTATGTGGGACGAAAAAGTGGGTAGCAATAAATGGGCTTTAGAAAACTAAGAATGCAGATTTTCCTAGGCACTTTTGCCTACAAAAATAATCCTAAAAGTAAGGGATATAAGTGCTTTCAACTAATGCAAAAATTTAGAGTACAGAAAAGAGTTAGAAGACATGTTTTCTCTGAAAAAAAATGGTTTATTGCATATGGAAATCAATAGATATCTTTTACAAAAAAGGTTAGAATAAAGATCTCACATTTGTAAAGGCACATATGAAACATTTTACAGCAATGACAAGGGCAGTGAGAATATCAACTCGGACCAATATCTAAATAAGACTTTATAAAAACAGATAGGAAACAGTGCAAAAAATACTGTCAAAGTCAGTTTTATACACCTCACAATTGTGTATAAAACTGGCAAGCATAAGCTTATTTACTGATATAAAATAGCACATAGAATAGCATGCATAGTTTTATTTAAGGCTTTTAATATTAAATTGATAGTGAGTCTACACCAAAATACAGTTGACATGAATATTGATAACGTCACTCCCCAACTTAGGGAATGTCCTATAAATGTCTCATTCCTCTCCCTGCTTACAACTGCAGTTTGGTAGTTAAGAGATTGTGCTTCCATCTTGCAAGATAGCAAGTGGCCACCATAACGAAGAAATTGTGTTCTCAGGATCCCAAGTCCCAACCCGGAATGCATTTCTTACAGCAACAACATAAGAGGTGGTGGTTAAGTTTCTAGGTCAGCCCACAAAAGCCAACCAGATCTGGCTGACATAGCCCTACATTTCAGCTGTGTTGGAAGTCAGTCGGCTTCTGTGGGCTGGCCCAACAACCTTAAGAACAAACTGGTTTTCGAAGTTGGGGACTTGTCTGCACATCGTTTCAAAAGGAAACCTATTAAGTATCAGTTCTTTTGAATGATACCAAAATTCACAACATTTTACAAAACATAGAACAAGGAAAGCATCAAAATACTGAATTAAGTAGCACAACAACAGTCCAGTGAAACAAACTAGGTTAGTTTGATGTAACCTAAGTTACATAAGGCTATACATTTAAAAGTCATCTGCATATGTAAACCTTTTTTTTTCCCATTTAGGTATCCTCAAGCAGGTTACTTGACTAGTGAAGGAACAAAGGACATACACAGGAAATCATCTCTAATGAAGAGTAACTTTATGTTTGAAAGGATAAAGTTAATAGATTTTTAAGATTCCAAACAGTGGCAAGAAAGTTCAAAGGAAATTGCAATAAAATTTTACAACGTTCAAGTGGGGGAAAAAATGGCTCTGATTTACAGCTTTCCATTCTGTGCTGAAGGTATTTACCAGCTAACGCTGCAGCTGAGGGAGGTGGGGGCCCCTGAGAAGCACTGGGAATGCCAGGCTCTGAGGGCCACCCTAGCTAAGCTCAAAGCAGCATTCCTGAGATTTTAGCAAAAGGTTCCAGCCCAAGGCACAAAAAGATCCCAACCCAATCTTTTCAGCTTTATCCTCTAAACCTTTTGTCAGATGAGATGGCATCTGTGTTTCCCTGAAGGAGGAAGCTGGGGAAGGAAGAGAGGATAACTTACACACAGATGGAAGGACAGCTTATCCTACCCCTTCCTAGATACGTGAAAACGGGTCAAATACGACTTGTAAATGTTCCTGGGCAGCCCAGCCCAGAGGCTGACCTGTTTCACCAGAACGGCCAGACTGTGTAAAGAGGCTATGATGAAGGGAACATGGCCCAGCAGGAAGAAGCCAGAAACAGCTTAGGCTTGAGTACACATCACTATGCCAAACACAGCCCCTGTGAAGCTATGTAAGTTCACCTTGAAATAAATAGTAAGTACTCCTTCAATCATTGTTTTAAACAGAACTGATATTATCTTTTCTTTCATTTCTTCTAGTACGGAGTGATAGTTTCTATCAGCAAGGGAGCAAAAGGGGAGTAAGGGCAGCTTCCTGGTGGCTGACGGTGTTCCAGCTATTTTTATTCTAGTTATTTTCATTTGCCAGATCTTATTCCTTGAAACTGTATGCATATCTTTTTAAAAATTAAAATTAAGATTTCCTAATTACATATTTTGGTGAGGTTTAAGATAGTGATTCTCTATGACTAGATTTAACTCTTTGTAGGAGTTGCACTAACGGGGTAGGTAAAGAAAAGAGAAAGTGTGCTGTTGAGAGTTGATCCATAAAGCAAATGAAAACAGTGACAAGTCGGCAGAGCCCTAAGTAGTGAGCTGCTCTTGGAATGAAGATGGTGTCATCGCAAAATGGCCCTGCCCATTACCCCCAACAAGATAAGCAATGCTATAGTCGCTGTATGTGCATTCCTCCCAGTTTTTGTGCCTTGGTTATAAACGTGACTTGCTGTAAGGAGATGCTATGCAGCACCCCTGAGATTACAGGCAAGAGGAATCAGGACCCGCAGGAGATGGGTTGCTCACTCCGGGAGCCACGCAGATGAGCAGAACCCTCTGCTCACAAGGCTGCAAGGCAAGGAAGGGCCACCAGTGGTGGGCGGGGGGAGATGGTGTTCTTGAGCAGGAAAACCCGGCAAATACAATAAACCAGGCTTTGTAACCCATGACATACATCAAGCTCCACCTCAACAGTGAGGACACAGTGTAAAACTCTGAGCCAGGGTGAAACAGATCATAACCCTGCAACAGTCTTTCCCAGGGGGCCACTTCGTAGCTTCCATCACTCTGACGTTACAGAAAGGGAGGTAGGGAGTAGGAGAGACATTCCAGAGTTCAGAAAACCATTTGTGAATCAAAGAACATTTAGATATCAACTTCAAGGCTAATCTAAAAATCATTCCTCTTCCTCTCCCTGTTTATAGCTCCTCTCTGGGCAAGCTTTTGGCACTTTTGGAAAAGAACGATCCTGATGGTCCAAAGCGTGGCAGGAGGAGCTATGACTTTCTATGCAGATGCTTGTCATAGCTGGGCTGCCCAGCAGCTCCAGCCCTCCTGCCTTGTAACTCAACGTCCTTGAATTTATTTTTAACATGGGGAGGCTGAACAAAGCTCTGAACAGTAGGAACTGATGCACATCCTCCCCTTTAGTGTACCAAACAATGATAAGTTTTCCCGTCTATGAAATCGATGGATGGCAGATATTTAATGCCAGGTTCATGGACATTTTAATAGGGAACTTCTTAGTTTGGCCTGGAGAAAGAAGATGTAGCTATATTAAGCTAGAAAAGATAACAAAGGTCATCTGCTGGATAAAAATGCTTACCTATCTGAGTTTATAACAAAAACACAAAAGGTGAGAGCAGGCAGGATTAAGGCTGAGTATTGACTGGGCAAGCAGATGGTCAAGTTTCACAGAACCACTTGAGTAACAGTTACTTCTGGACAACACATTTGGGTTGGCAGGATTTGGTTACATACACCCTCACATTTCTCCCAGGCAAGTCACTGTTACTTTCAAAAGATGCATCAGTGAGGTCTTTTGCCCCCAAATGTCCTAGAAGCTGAGGTTAAGGCAAGAACCATTCTGCTTCCTTGCTCAGAGTTTAAGGGAATTACCAAATGCAGTTTAACATCTTAGAACTTTATTTCCATCATATAGAGCCAACTAAGATTATTTCTACCCTATAGGGCCAGCTAGTTTGTCCCCCATAAAGCTGTAGGGCCAGTGGAAAATTTGTGTGGTTTCCATGGGAGACCCAAATTTCTCCCTTTGGAGACAATGGTGGATGAGTCGTTACTCTGCTCATGAAAAGAAATCTAGATAAGAGCTTGATGAGGATCTGTTAAAACCCACTGGCAATGAAATAAAACACAGCGGCAGCAGAATCTTTGGTAAAACATGGGGAAGCTGAATTTCCAAGAAGGGCCACCTTGGCAGCTCAACAGTGAGTATGTGATACTTCTGGAAACGTCTAACTCTAAGAGCCTAAGAGAGTTGTTCCTAACACTCAGAAGGAATGACGGATAGATTATCACATGGGCCTAACGCAACCCCAGCCCTTGAATCTGTGCTCCCTGGCCCACATCTCAAGATGCCCCGTACTCTCTCCTGCCCCACCTCAAAGGATTGCTACATCTTCCCAAGATGAAAATCAGTAAGTATACAGTCATCCCTTGGTTATCAATAGGGGATTGGTTCTAGTACCTCCTACGGATACCAAAATCTGTGGATGCTCAAGTCCTTTACATAAAATGGTGTATTATTTGCATATAACCTACACACATCCTCCTGTATGCTTTAAATCATCTCTAGATTGCTTAAAATACCTAAAATAATGCCTACACATCACTTCATTTGCACAGATGCAACATAGTCCTCAGCAAGCAGCAAATTCAGTTTGCTTTTTTGAACTTTGCAGAATTTTTCTTCTCTGAATATTTTCAATCTGCAGTTAGTTGAATCCATGGATGCGGAATCCATGGATGTGGAACCCACGGAATATGGAGGGCTGACTGTACTCATTTTCACTATTAAACACCATTGGAAGCAGGAGAGAGAGATTCTGCTTTTTGACTGAGGACACCTTTGGGACACCATGTTCTATAACAAGGCTGAGATCAGCTAATACAGATCGTACATCAAGAAAGGATGGCTGCTGAAAACTCCCCAGTGATGTGCCCACTGGCCAACCCAGCCTGTGAGAGCCAACAGTGCACTATCACCTCTGTGACTTCTAAGCCCCAGAAGATGGCCCACTCACCAAGTGAGGCAAGGGTCACTATCACAAGGGAGCAGGTTCATAAAAAGAGCCAGGTTGCCCACTGCAAATGCTTTCATGTCCATTAGCACTTACTTGGAGAAATGACATATGGTGTTGGGATCCATACTATATCAGGGGGAAGAAACAAATTATACACATCAGCTTGATCTACATGAATCTTTTATATATGGTCAATGGTTGGAAATTTCACATGGGTAAACCTATATTAAGCTGGAAAAGATAAGTAGTCAGCTAGACAAAAATGCTGACCTACTGTACTCACTGGAGATTTTTTCTTTTTTTTATAAACAGGGTCTCACTATGTTGTCCAGACTGCAATGCAGTAGTGTCATCACAGCTCACTGTAACCTAGAACTCCTCCATCCTCCTGCCTCAGCCTCCCAAGTAGCTGGGACTAAAGGCATGTGCCACCATGCCCAGCTAATTTTCCCATTTTTTGTAGAGACAGGGTCTTGCTCTTGCTTAGGCTGGTCTCAAACTCCTGGCCTCAAGCAATCCTCCCACCTTGGCCTCCCAAAGTGCTGGGATTACAGGTGGGAGACCCAAAGCCCGACACTCACTGGAGTTTATAACTGACAAGCAAGAGCTGAGAGAAGGCAGAATAAGGGCTAAGTATTAGCCAGTGGTAAAGTCCCACAGGGCCCGTGCCCAGCAGAGTCTACAAAGCTCTATTCAGGCTGATGGAGGAACAGGCCAGAGATGGCCAACCAACTCTTAGGCAAACAATGACAGTTTAATTATAATTTAAAAAGTAGTTCCTCTTTTCAATCTAGAAACACAAAGGTTGTCAAAGTAAAATTCTCTCAATTTAACCTCCTCAAAAGCTTATTACTTAAATATTCCATCTTCCCTGATCTTGTTGTTTACCTCCAAATGAGTAGAGAAGCCCATTCTTTAATGTGAAAAAAAAAAAAAAAACCACAATGTTTGACATCTCTCTTTAATGTAGATAAATCCTCCTTTACTTCCTATCCAAGGAAAGAGGGGTGTATAAATGTAAATAATGTTTGTAAATGCCACCAGATACTCATACTAGGGTGGTATCTCCTTAGAAGCCAAGGAAACCAAATAAAGCTCGGCAGGACACGCCTCAGCTTTGCCAGCAGGTTCATCTCATCTCAAGGATGAAGATATCAAATTCAGCCCCCATGATCCAGGGACCACAGTGAACAACGATGAGCACCTTGGGTCAGTGTATCCAAATGAGTGCAGGTGAAAGAAACCAAACAGTTCAACTGGAAAACTTCAAACCCAGTGGCCAGAAAATGTTTGATGACTTTGTTGTGAGATGGTATTTTTTTTTCCCTCCGTTTTTAATTTTCTCCCTTCAAATTCAAACTGCAGCAATAGACGCTGACAGCTCTAGCTTCAGACTTGATACATCACGGGGAAATCATTCCAAAAGCTCTAACTAGGTAACTAATTTAATACACTTTGCTTCAAGGTTTATTTCTTGGCTTGCTTCCCAGATATAAAGCATCTCTGGGCAATTATTATGCAGATGCCACCGAAAGGACTTTAAATGGCTGCTGCTAATTTAACAGGAGATATGTTGGCATTTATTGGAGACGTGAAAAAGAATGCAAAATGTGCTAAAAAACCAAAAGCATTTGTTTTTTAAAAATCAAGTATGTGGAATAACTTTTAAATGTTTTCCTTTGAGTTTCAACATAAACTTTGGCTAGGAAGTCGGATAGTACACCTACTTCCTCCCTGCATTTTGTGCATTAACAAATATTCCTGTAGCAAACAGTGGGAACAGTGGATGAGTTCAAGGGAAGCCCAGGAGTGATGAGCTCAAAGAGATACCAGATCTACACGCTGCCCAAACGAGACATTTCAACAGCTCCATGCCAGTGCTTAGAGATGACAGATAAATACTGATGCTCTTCATTGTGCAATAAACCAGTAACTTTAACACCAATCATTAAAACGTCCCTAATAGTAGAATATCCCAAGGATGAAAAAAATCTCTAAGGAAAGAAAACAAACACCTTTTTGCCTGTTGATGAGCTGCATAGTAAGGGTTAGGGGCTCTGTTCCATTGAAAATATTATAGATGTGATACTAATGGTTTTCTTTTCAGAACATACATCAAAATTCCAGAATCTACAAAGCTCAGCTGACGTTATAGTCCTTGCCTGATTCTTCACACCTTGAAGTAGAAGAGAGAGAGGAAGTCCTCCATCCTTAGATATTCTGAGTCTAAATACAGAGTACGACTACCACAATAGCTGGCCAGATGTGAAACTGGGTTGATTCATATTCCAAAGGAGTTAATGGGGAATCTACTTTGATACACATCTGTTGGTATGTGGTGACAGGAAGTCACAAAGGTGAGCTCTTTCTGGTTGATTTGATGCCATATCTTTTTTGTCTTTTCAGCTCATGGGAAAAAAAGGCAGCAATGTAACAGCAATTAAAAAGTTGTAGTCAAGAAAAACTAGAAGTAGAAAGGAAAATTTAATTGTGGTTTTGTTCTTAGAATTGACCACTGCAATGTTCCATATATCTTCCTCTGTTGCTGCCAAATAAACAAGAGCATGCCTTTGTGACTTCTTGTCACCACATACCAAAAAATGTGTACCAAAGTTGTTCTCAAGAAAAACTAGATGTAAAAAGGAAAATTCCCAAAAATTCAGTAAAAGAGGAAATGTACAGAATATGATTTACTGTGTACTAACCTAAGAAATTTAGGCTGGGCACAGTGGCTCACACCTGTAATCCCAGCACTTTGGGAGGCTGAGGCAGGATTGCTTGAGGCCAGGAGTTCAAGACTAGCCTGGGCAAGAGCAAGACCCCGTGTCTCTACAAAAAATAAAAAAAAATTAGCTGGGCACAGTAGCACGTGTCTGTAGTCCCAGCTACTCAGGAGGCTGAGGCAGGAGGATCACTTGAGCCCAGGAGTGTGAGGTTGCAGTGAGCTATGATGACGCCACCATACTCTAGCCAGGGTGACAGAGTGAGACCCTGTCTCAAAGAGAAAAAAAAAAACAAAACAAAACTCAGAAGGACACTGACCAATGAAATCACAAGAAGAAACTAAGAACTGAGCTTCAAATTGAGGGTAGTGAATACCAGAACTGACCAGAGAGAAAAGGAAAGAAGCAAAGGACTTTGTGAATGACAGATTCTAACATCTTTCATCAGTAGGCCAAGATTTGGACTACAGGGTCTTGAGTGGGATGAATTCTGCTCTTGCAGGCCAAAACCTGAAGATGACACCAGCACAGTGGGGGTGTCACACTTTGTGTGGCTCCTGGACAGGGCCCCTCTACCTAAGTGCCAAACAGCTCCCATAAATCATCTTCCCCAACTGCTTCCTTTATAACATTTTCCATGACTTAGTGACTGATGGAAAGACAGAACACACCCAGCACCCCAACCTCAGGTCCCAGTCCAGCACATACATCTTATTTAAGTGAGGCCCAATTATCAGGACCCTGCCTGTCTCCTTTCTCTTCCCACTCTGGTCCATTCTCCTCTCTCAATCAGGCAAGAGGCCTAGCTGCACGGATGGGCTGGCCCAGGGCCTCAGTGCCACCAGACTGGGGTCTATGGTACAAACGGGGAGAAGTAGGAATACCCAGGGGACAGTCCCCAGCAGGAATACAAAAGCTCCAGAGGCCAGAGTAAGGGGTGGTCAAGAAAAATACAGCACAGAGCTCCTCCTGCAATGCAAAAGATGGCGATTTCTGCACTGTAAAGGAAACACTTTTTCTTTAACTGCTGCCATCTTTAACTCAAGCTTGGGGGGAAATCAGGGTGGGGCAGGGGGAGAGGGAGGAGAAGAGATTACTGAGGATGAGGGCAGAAAGGAAGAAGAGAGGAAACCAGCTGTCCATCAAGGCTCATGAGCCCCCAAAGATAAGAGAATAGTGTTTTTTCCTTCAGGAAAGAGTCTTGGCCCTTTTCTTTACATTTCAGGATGAATTCATTTTCTTGCCATCTTTGATTTGGACATAAGCAATTAAGCTGATTAATTTCAGGGTTGGTTACAAATCTGGCTGCAACTTCACTAGAGATGTGTTCCCTTATGCCTCTGTCCCCAAAATGATCCACCAGGCAACCTTCCCCACTGACGTATTACAATGCAGATCAGTCAAAATGGTTCAAATGAAAAGGACTACATTAGCGTGAAAACTGCATTATAATAATAATTCACAAAAGTTATTCCGAAGGGGAAAAAATAAATTATCTCATATAAAATAATACATCGTTTTGTGAATAATCTTGGCGTGGCCTGCCTGCTGCCAGCTCCCCGCCCCCCACCGGGAGAGCAGATGTTGTCTGGAGGGGCCTCTCCACCTGCACGATGGGGCTGGGTCCCTCCTCCAAGAGCTAGATTGGGGACATTAAATGAGTCTGGAGTTTTGGAGGAACTGGATGAGGACTTGGTAGACAAACTTGTACTGAGCAATGGTCTGGATCATGAACATCCTTTGCTCCCGGAGGAGCCTCAACATCATGGGCACTTCCACCTTCTGTAAGAAAAGAGAAAAAGCACAGGATCCTGAGACAGGAAGATTCCCCCAGACCATTCCCTCCCACAGGAGTGGGGTATACACCCGCTGCCCATGCCTGACAGATAAGGACTCTGGCCCTGTTAGTTTTTATGAATCAAAGAGTCTAAAACAGCAACTGGAGAACCTGGTCACCATGTGCCAATGGTGTGCTCTTTTAAATACAGATTAGTCTGCTGGAGTTATACCTGTCTGGGACTCTCAACTCTACTACAACCCAATGACAGGATTTAAGACATCCCGGGGGTCTTAGTTTTCTCATCTGTAAAATAAGTGTAATAATACTTTCCTCTAACAGCAGTGTGGCCTTGCCCAAGTTAGTTACCTTTCCTCAGCAATAACATGGGGTAATAAATAGTACCCACCTTGCAGGATGAAATGATGAAACGCACGTAAAGCATTTAGCACACAATGAGTGCTTAATAAAAATTACTCATTATTCCTTTATTAACATTGATACATATGTTAGTAATGCAATTATTCCCATCCTGCTATCTCACAGGATTGCGGTCATAATCAACTGAGATAATTTATGTGTAAGGCTTTAAAATGTCAAAGCACAATCTCTGAACACCAGTCACATCTGGAGTAAAAACCTTTAACTGAAACCACCTTGAGTATTAAATGAGATTGCCTTTATGTGAATTCTTTGAGAATGTAGAACTGTCATCAATGTGAGGAAAGAAATTAATACAGTGGGTCACAGATGCTTGAACAGACCAGAGGCTGTCTCGGTGTCCCCTCGACCTCACCATGTCCATCCTCCTGGACCAGCAGCACACGCATGGCTGAAGCACCTCCAAGCTGCTGAGGCCATGGTGGCCTCAGCACATTCACTCTGCCCTGGGAGCTTTTAACCCAGGGCAAACCATGACACCCATGAGGTTATTACAGACTGAGCAAGCATTTAAAGTAAAATAATAAAAACTTAGCTGCATGCCTTACTTTGTCGTCTTCAAACTTTGAAAAATAATTTCGGCTATTTCCAAATTCTGTGTAGCTATGATACAACATGTGCCAACCCTAACAGTCGCTCTTTTCCAAAACCAACTAAAAAATGCACATCACAGACTTAATAAGGGACAAAGTCAAAGTTCCTTGGTACTAAGAAGAGAAAAAAGGGCATGTGAATCTTCAAACTATGAGTCAAAATTATATAGCCTAGATTATAACAAGTGGGTCTCTGCCTAAATTATACTCCACAGTGATAAGCATCATGATAGAAACCTAGAGCCACCTAATAATGAACTTAGTATCACATCTGATGAACATTACTCTGTACTGGGCACTGAAGATACAAGGACAGAGGGAGGGAGGCTGCTGTTCTTCCACACCAACCAAAGGCTTCAGCAGAGACAGGCAGGATCACACAGGAGCTAAGAGCAACAGGCTCTGGGTCAGCTTTCATCTGCTGAATGTCAGCTCTCCCACTTCCTGGCTGCAGGACATGGGCACATTACTTCATTCACCCGAGACTCAGTTTCTCTTCTGTTATGCAAAGGAACTAACAAGACCTATCTCACAGTGTTGTTGCAAAGGCTACTTGAGTTAATACTGTAAGGCTCATAGAAGAATGCTTGTACATGATAAACACTAAATACAGGTTAGCTGTTGTTATATTATTTTTATCACTCTCAGCACCACTACCACCACCACCGTCACCTCCACCTCCTCATCCACAACCATCAGCTCCATCTCAGTAACCTATAAGACTCAGCCCAAATGACAGTATGTTATTGCCTGATATGGGGCAGTTTGGGGACAAGGCAAAGAAGGCTCCCCTGGTCCTCAATGCAAGGGTCCCAGCTGCCTGAAAGATTCACACTCACAGGCTCTGCTGTTAATTGTCCCTAACCCAAGGATTCAAGAGGCAGCTGACACTTGCTCAGTCTTGCCTATAAGGCATGTTCTCCTCACTCTATGAAGAAAAGATAACTTACTCAGAAAAGCAGCAAGATCAAGACATTTGCTCTTTGGCTAGTGAGAACCTGACCTTTTGTAATTAGCTATAGCTGGGACAGACAGCTACATCCAGGCAGCCAAGAGTCTACTGCAAATCATAAAACCAGTGATTTCTGAAAAACTGTATGGGCCTTAAAACGTTCCTGCTAACACTCAGTGACCAAAAGTGCTGGGCCTTTCGCAGCAGCCTGGGAGAGCTGTCCCCTCCAATCCTACCTCACGGCCACTGGCCTCACCGCAAGCATCTTCGTTTCATTGTTCCTGCTCAACTTTTCTGTGTTCAGAATGAGACTAAGAGGGAATAATCCAGGAAAAAGGAAAGCCATTCACTACAAAATTAAAACTGCATGAATTACAAACTAAAATATAAAGTAAAGCTGAATCTAGAAGCTGTGGAAAGAAGGCAGGGAAGTTTGGACAGGAGAAAAACGGGACACATTGTTTCGTATTTATTTGTCAAAATCTTTGTTTAACAAATACACAAACTAAACATGTCCCACTATTCTCCTGAATTAGGAGCTTGAATCTTACAAGCCAGGCCTGAAACAGCATCAGAACAAAGCAGAAAAATTTTCCCCCTAACCACCTACCAATAGCAACCATGGGAAATGGGACAGATAAGGCTGGCTATATTTGTGCTAGGGTAAGGGAAGTGAAAAATATGAGTCATCTTGCTATCTTTGAATATCAATGGGAACAGAAGTTCTTTTTGGACTGACCACATTCCAGCAAAGAATGTTCAGGCGTGCAGTTGGGCATTGAGGAAATCCACTATGTTTGGACACACACAGAAAATTTAACCAATCTGAGCCTTCACCAAGTCCACAGGAGGCCCTGCTGGCCAAATCCCTCACTCCAACCATTCTGGCTTTGATATGTCACCTGTGTTCCACCAGACCAGTAACATCTGGTGTTCAGTGGGCCCCCATGTCAGCACCTCATTGACGCGCAGCCTCTGATGGGTCTCCAAAGAGCTCAAGAACACAACCACCTTTCCTGTCAGACGAGATGGACAGAGTGGCTTCCTGAGTTGAAAAGGGGGAAGGGGGAGCAGAGGAAGAATGCACAGGGAATGAAGAAAAGAAGGGAAATTTGGTGACAAAAGTGACATGACAGGGAGGAAAAGACAACTAAGTGGGTAGGTGAAGAGGAGGCCCTCCTTGCTCCCTGGAACCACCAGTGTGAGCTCGGATGTGCGTAAGCCGTGTGCAAGCTGATTCCATTTCCCCTCAGTCCATCTTCCGAGCTCTGGGTGGATTGGGACTTGGCAAGTTACTCACTGTACTAGAGACTTCTAACAGTAACAGGGCACGGGGAGCAAACAAACAAGAAATCCCACGTGGGGTAAAATGGTAAAAACTCAGAAGACAATCAAGTTTCTGTTATGTAGTCTCAACTGATTCCATGGTGGGCATTTTTCTCAAGTTTTGTTTTTTGTTTTTCTGTTTTTTAACATTAGGTTACAGTTGGGACAGCCCCTCTTCTACGCTTTAGCAGCACAAACATTCCCATGTACACATTGAAAAGTTTCCAAAATTAACTTTTTATAGGCAAGGTGTCTGCGTTTTAAAAGCCTTTGAACATGTTTAAACTTAGCATTTATTGTTTTCCGGGAAGTTTCAATATGACAAACTTCATGGGGCAATATTTGATCTGATTTTCAAATCATTGATGCTATCAAGTAAATACCTATATTATCATATAAATTCCTCTAGACAATTGCATTGTAACATCCTGTAATTCAAAAACTATCAAACTACTACAAAGTTTCCTTTAATTTTCCAAGCTATATAATTTGGTAATTGAACAAGAACCAAATTGCATTTGGTATGTGGGGATAGAGTAAAGACAGGCAATAATTCTGGGCCAGGATGTGGAAGACCCTGCTTCTTGCCTCGGTACACTGCTTAAGAGCCATATGACACTAGACAAGTCACAGAACTGTTTCTAAGCCTCAGTTTCCTCACCTGTAAAACAGGCCATGTGCACAGCTCCTCTACATGGCTGATATGAGGACCAACCACCAATGAAAAGAAAAAGGGGAAAGCCCTTTGAAACATAAACAAGATAAAAAACCCTACAGCCCAATGCAAACAGAAGGCAGAAGAACTAACTATTCTGTAGCCTTTGGCTGCTGTTTGTCTCATCTACACAAACTCAAAAGTCTCCAAGAGTAACTCCCTAATCCCACAGCAGCAAAGGAAAGCCACACAGCTCGTGACACAAGTTCAGAAGTAGCCCACTTCTACAGGAAGAAGGGCTAAGGTGGCAGCGAAGCACAGACGTGGGATGCTCACGTGCTTTGAGTCTCTACCCTGCTCTGCTACGCCACACAGTTGCCAGTCCAGACAAGCAAACAACCCCCTTCAAATAAAAACCTGACTCTGAAGAATGAAAAACACTTTCCAAGTGGACATATTTTCACATAGGATTTAGTCCAAAACACATCCCAGAAATGCAAGACACAGCTACACTGTATGGGACCAAATAACTCACCATGGAAAATTACCCACAATGAAACCAGATTATCTACAAAATGCTGTGGACTTCTGGAAGTAGATGCCAACTGAGATCAAATTTTCTAAGTCATTTCTATCCCACACTCACTTCTTCTTCTATATAATCTGGGTATCTACATGGAGCTGTGTGAGGCCAAGGATAAGGAAGGCTGTCTATGTCAGAGTCAAACGAGGAACTAGGGGTCTGGAAAACTCTGGTCAGGAGACAGGAAATTAGGCACTAAAAATGAAAGGGCACATGCAAAGGTTTGGCCATGGTGCAGATTTGTCCCCAAGGTGGAGTTTTCAGAGAGAAGACCAGAATGACTCACTTCGTTATGCTCCAGGCAGTAGATCATCAGCTCAGAAAGAATGACCACGCCGGTTCTTCCCACCCCAGCACTGCAGTGGACGACGATGGGAGGGTGCCGGTTCTTGGTGCCTTCTAGCATGCTGTTGGTATGGCGACGGACTGACTGGATCTCCTCCAAGTAGGCTGCAGGACAAAATGCAAATCTTGTCAAAGTCCTACATGGCTTTGCATACAAGTATGTGTCGGGCGGGGGGGGGGGAGGGTGATGGTAAATCTTTTTTTTTTAAATGACAATAATTTATAGTTCTTACAAGACACTAATTATTTGGCTGGTACCCACTGCACAGTCCTGGATCCAGAAAGGACCAGCTGGGAGTCAATTAGTCCATAGGAGAATTTGTTCTTTAAATTAAATAGTTCTTTTTTTAAAAATTAAATTCTGTTTTCCCCTCTGCAAATCCCTAAGTCCCCCAAGCAGATGATTCTAGACATTACTTACAGCAATTCCTACTATTAACAGACTGGGATCAGAATAACAGCTAAGTCCCCTTGAAACGCCCGCCTGTCAGAGCCAATTTCTGGTGGGGAGAGAGCATCCATCTGCCCCTTCTTTCTTCCCCTCACTGATGAGTGAATGTCAACTGAGGCTTGACTTCATTTTTGGATTTTAAAGTAGACTCTGGGGAGTCTGCTCTTCGGCATGGATTCCATGGGGTTATGTGAGTAACTCAAGATAAGCCCCCTTCTGGAGGCTACATGCATGTGAGGTGGAGGGGGGTCGCCATACTCCCCCATCCCTTCCAACATCTGCCTAGCTCAGCAGGGCTGTGCAGGGTCTGTTCACAACTCCAATTGGGCACAAAAGAAAAATTACAGCAATATAAGCCCTGATGACTTCTTTTTCATAACCATGACAAAAGAGAAAAGTATACAAATGTAATTCTCAGACAGTCCAAAAAACCAGAAAAAGTCAATTAGCAATTTAGATTTTGCAGCGGCTCAGGGGAGAAACAGGTTTAAAGGTTCTTGATGCTTGGAGAACCTCCTACTAATGCAACAGTGTAAACAAGACTATAGGGGAAATGCTTAAATTGTTAAGGAGAAAAGTACATTCAAACCATTCCATTAATTTAAATGCATTTGTTTACATACAATTAATAAGAAGCCATATTTTCCTTTATAACCTTATCTAATTACAAAATAATCTGAAGTACAGTTTACCAAATAAGCAAACTACTACAACGATGAAGATGACCACTAGTAGTAATAATAGTAGTATTAGTACTACTCACAGAGGTACTACTACTAGTAGTAATGTGAAATGAAATAGAACAAAACAAAAAAGAAAAAAGATACCCTACGATGAATAGAGTAGTTACTACTGGTAACCAAGATGAGCTAAATACTGGGCACGGAATTCTCTTTACAATTTTTCCGCAAGGGAAAAGACATTAGACAACTGAGTATTCTGCCTGGTAAAAGGCAATGTTCACATACAAGACACAGCTTTACCTGAGCCAAATTTAAGAAGAAAAATAAAAGGAATGTTGGGCAACACAGCTGATGCCACTTTCGAATGCAGTTTTTCATGTAACGCAGAGAAACTGGATTCAAATGGATGCTTCCTCTGTCAATTATATTAATAAAGTTCCTTAAGCTGTAACTCCATGAAGACCTCTGGAGTGTGGGAGGCAATTTGGCTTAGGTACTCTGCATCCAGATAATGTAATTTAAACATGCACAACAATCTTTAAAACCTAGAAGAAATGAACAGCCAACATTTCTAAGGCCCTGTGCAGCATACTTGTATTGAGTTTCCTAGAAACATAACTTAAATAAATTACATTCTTTAAAAAATTCTCTCTGTATTTTTCAGTAATTTAGACTGGCTTCCCTTAAATTGGTTCTGACTTAAAACATTTGACTTGCAAGATGAAAAGTATTCTGGAAAAGGATGGTTGTAATGGTTGCCCAACAATATGAATATACCTAATGCCACCGAACTGTACACTTAAAAATGGTCAAGATGGTAAATTGCATATTATGTGTATCTTACCACAATAAAAAAAACTGGAAAAAAATAAAGTAAAATAAACAAAACATTTGACTATACTTTTAGCCACCTTATAAACTCAATCTTTCATTAGGGCTGTTAGTCAATCAGTAAACTGATTTACTTTTACTGTTTCCATTTTCTGCTTCTTGGAGAAAATTTTAATAAGTCAATTAACAAAAGATTAGCTGAAAGGAATAAAAAGAGCACTGTTAGAAGGAAAGAAAGCTCTGCAAAGGTACCTGACCTCCACATTAATATTTTGAGCTACCGATGACTGGCTATCCGACCTCAGGCAAACCACTCAACCTCTCTGGATCTTGCTCTAGATCCTTTGGTTCTAAATCATCTTTCTATTCTGTACTTTGAGTATCCAGACCCTCAAGGACCATCATCATTGTCATGGAAATGAAATACTTGTATCGGTGAATAAGCAAGCATCACAATCTTTTGTTGGAACCCATAAATCGGTATCTTTTAGGTCTTGAAAACCTATTCCCTCCCCACCCCACCCCCATTCTAAATGAATATCACAATAAAACCAATGTTTTGACATCATTCAAGGCGTGGATGACAGTCCCTTCGTGGTGGTCACAGGTCTTCCGCTGGCAAGCACAGATCTGCAGGGAGCCCTGGGGACTCCTTCCAAGTTGGGCCAGTAAGGAATGGGGTTTTTCCACAAGCGCAGGGCAGTTAGGCGAGTGTATGGAAGGGGAGGGGGAGAGTGCAGCCACCACTGAAAAGCAGAGGACAGCATCAGATCTCATCTCTGGATGGTAACGACTGGCCTGTCTTTCCCATTAGACTGTGAATACCTTTAAGCTAAGACTGTGAACTCAGTTCCATCTCTGCGTTCTCAGAGCCTGATCCAGTGCCTGGCACATGGTGGGCCCATGCCCAGTTTTTGGCCTTTCAAATAAAATACTGCATATAATTTTGTGAATTAGTTTCTTAAATAACAATATCGTGAAAATGTATCTATATAAACTAATGAATTAGCCTTTTGAGTACATTTCAGTTCCAAAAACTATAAGTTGATTTCAATAATTCCTAGTATCTTAATCAAAGGTATAAGAACGTACTGAGATTTACTGCTATAGGGAAATACAGGACCTGTGCGATATAAACTTTCATGAGAAATTTAAAGAATAAGTTATTTTTAAATTTTAATTTTCTGTGTTTTTTAAATTATTGTAAAAAAAGCAACATAAAATTTACCATTTTAACCATTTTTAAGTGTACAGTTCAGTGGCATTAAGTATATCCACAATGTTGTACTACCATCACCGCTATCCATGTCCAAAACTTTTTCATTTTCTTAAACAGAAACATCGTTGGTACTGTTGTACCCATTAAACAGTAATTCCCCATCCCCCTCAGCCCCTGGGAACCTCTCATCTACTTTCTGTCTCTCTGAATTTGCCTATTCTAGGTACCTCATCTAAGTGGAATCACATAATATTTGTCCTTTTGTGACTGGATTATTTCACTCAGCATAATGTCCTCAAGGTTCATCTATATTGTAGCACATGTCAGAATAGTTACTGATTGAATGAGTAGCTAAAGGTCCTAAATCAAGGGGGAACCAATTGGTTTATCCCAGTCTTAGCTTATTTGCATCAAAGGTAAACAGAACATAACAAGTGACATACATTATTCTTCTCCGTTCTTCACAGTAATGAAGAGACATACACCTCAATGTTGTAACACTTTCGCCACTTAAGAGATAGCATGCTCTCTCTCCGTTTCATCTCCAACTGACAGACCACTGATGCAGTTGGTAAAACCTAGTCCGGTAAAACACAGACTGGGAAGAAAAAACTTACACAAAAATCCTTGGACATCTTCTGGGCACCCGTGATCTGGCCAGTCAGTATATTGCAAATGCCACACTGTTCTTTCCTGACCAGACAAAAGGTGCTTGACCTTTAAGCCTGTGGTTGCATAGCAACCAGAATCTGTTCGGAACTTTGTGGTGACCTTGAACTTGCCATAGGTGGCTGAGCTGTGCTTGGAACCCAGTTTGGGCCAGTATCGGTGGCTTTTGGTTCGTCCGCCCTCCTAAATCACACAAAAAAAGCAAAATTGGAAATAAGTCAGGGGAAACTGTCATCTTCTTAATCCTAAAATTTGAAGACAGAAGAAAACACAAATAGCTTCTAAATCACTAACTCAGTAGCACGGTGCAGTGTCCATCACAGGGTTGATCCTATACATAATATTTAGCTGAGCCCAGTAATGAGATTTATAATAATAGTTACATCAATGGAAAATTGAAAAGATTCACAACTGAGGTGCAGCTGAATATCAAAAAGAAGAGCAAATGCAAAGTCCCTAGGCAGGAACAAGTGCAAAGTCCCTAGGCAGGAACAAGCTTGGTGCCTTCAAGAAACAAATGTCTTCAAGGTGGCTAAAATTTGGCACATGAGGGGGCACGTGGTAGGAGAAGAGGTTGGGAAGGCCTCACAGCCCATGGTAGGGAGTTTGGATTTCACTTCATGAACAGTGGAAGCAACCCAAAGGTTTTAAGCAAGAGAGCAAGAGACTCTAATAATCGTTCTAGGTCATGCTTCTCCGTTCTAATGTTCAGCCCAGAGCTCCTTCTATTATAAGGCCCTAACTACTGACACTGTCTCTACCATCTAATGTCAATCTCACATTTTTTAGCCTGACCAATTTTTTTTTAGTTCAACCTACAACTAAAACAGAACAGCTGGTGACATGGCCATTCTTTCTCCCCTAATTTTATAATCTTTTCTGAAGATATGCATATTCTCAACCATTTACAAAAGATCTATGTTTACCTTTTGCACAGTTTTGAAGTCACTGGAGTGGAGGTGAAGAGTATGGAGGAGGTGGGTGCTGAGGAGGAGCTCCCGGGCAGGAAGCAGGTGGAGACAGAGAGGGAACACTGTGCGTACAGAGCTGCAGTGATGGGGACGTGCTCTGGGAACCCTAATGGCTGTTCAGAGGAACCCTAAAGGCTAGCCCACTTGGAAAGCAACACATCTTTGGGGAAGACAAATAATCATGCCCGGAATCATTTGGCTTAATTGAGTCTCAAGTTTCTAGCACACCTTCCTCTTTTATTTACCAATCCTGTGAGTGTAGATTTACTTGAGGCCTTGGATTTACATTTCTGCTGAGTGTCTAAATCAGCTATGGATTTTAAGAGACTCTAAGCCCTTGCCTGACCCACGGATCACTAGACTCTACTTTGTCTTGACAAGGCTGGCCCCTTCTTGTGACTCAGGTCTCAACTCAAATGCCACCTCCTCTGAGGGCCTTGACTGCCACCCAATCTAAAGTAGCCATCACCCCACCCCCCGCCCCATCACTGTCTTTCCCATCACCTTGTTCTGTTTTCTCTGTGGCACTTACTGCTATCTGAAATTATTTTATTTGCTCACTTTTTACTGTCCCTCCCATGAGGATGTAAGCTCCATGGGGACAGGGATGGTGCCTGTCTCGTTCACCACCTGCCCCTGAGGTTAGCACAGATGGCACATTATATTTAGTTAAAGGAATCCCTTGCAATGATGTGCTTCAAATAAGGTGATACATCTATAAATCTAGAGGCTTTAAGGAGGATTTATTCTCTTTGTGGGAAGGTCAAACAGAAGGTCAGCCCAGGGAAGTGCAACTGCCTTTAAAGAGCTTGAAGTCCCTTTCACCTCTGTCTTCTAAGGGACTGTTCTGGAAAGAGCAACTGCTCAGAACAGTCAGAGCAGGAATATGACTCCCCACACCCCCAATTATCTCCGTTCCCAACCCCGTTCACATAATTAGGAAAGGGGTACTGCAATACCACAGATATTGGTAAAAACACATGAAGCTAGTCCCTTAAATGACTTCAAAACATACGCTGGAATTTAATGAAAGGAACAAAAGCAGGTGGTTAAAAAAATTTTGAGAATGCGACAAGAGAAGAAACAATAATTCTTCCCCCAAAGACAGGAAGCTCAGAGCTGAATGGATCGACTGGCAGTGTATGCCAGTTTTTACAACACCACATAGAGTTCTTTAGTTACAACAGAACAACTGTGTTTGGTTTGGCAAAAGAAGAAAAAGATGTTTTTTCTCTTCCCCAAAGAATAAAGGTCTCTCCAGGAACAACAGCTTCTGGTCTCTTTTCAGCTGATAAGCATGGTGGCATGTGGAACTTATGTGCCCAGGGTTGGGGATCTATGTCAACTTACCCAGAGCAACCTGAGGTTCTCAAATTCCAGTGGAAAGATCACTGTTTTGTTTGGCACACAAAGTCAGCTGGCCTGACCAAAAGCCTTTTGGTTTTGTGCTGTTTTGTTTTCATTTTAGTGCATGGCAATCCAAGGAAAAGAGTTAAAAGCCAGATGAAAATGGGAGCAGAAAAAGCCACAAAGATAAATTCTCTCTGGGGGGAAAGAAAACCTATCTGAAAGTAAGAAGAGAAAATAGAGTATGCCAAAGATTAAAGGATTTTCAGAGAAACAGCACGGCAGGAAGGAGGATGAGGCTGCAAAGTTGCCAACACAAAGCCTATCTTCTGGCCACCTTTACCCCCGGGAAAAGGACGCTGAGTGGGCCACTCCCCTTACCTCTTCTGCAGTGACCATGGCGATCACGTTCACTCCCTGCTCCCACACCATCTGCCAGAAGTCATGGCACGTGTGTGGCAGGGGCCCCTGGGTGGCTATGTAGTGCCATTCTGCCCCACCAACCACCACCTAGAAACCAAGGAAAGCATCTGTAAATGAACCACAAGTCCAAGAAAGAACTACCTGCTGACCCCACATGTCCATTTGTATCCACCTTAAAACCTTGGATAATATTTTTTGGGCCAAATGGGTTGGTGTCATTAAGAAAAACCCTGAGGCCATAAATGGCTAGTGACATATTACACTTTACATATTACATGAAAACACTTTGCCACTCAAGCCTATTAAAATATTTACCTGATCTTTTTTTGTCTGCAACTCACACACTATGTGCAAACCAATGCACATTAAAAACATACATATACACACCCCCACACGTGTAAATATGCATATATATACACACACAATATTATATGAACATGTATATGTATATTTAGGATTTGTTACAAGAACAGTAGTTATGCTTACTATGTGCAATGTACTCTGATACTTTCCATTCTATTCTGTATTCTAGTCTATTTCATTAAAACACACACACATACACACACACACACACACACAAATGGTCATGACCACTAAATTGATTTCACACCCCAACACTCTGTTGTGATCCATAGTTTGCAAAACAGTGCTCCATGGCATCCTCTTCAACAATAAAAAAGTCTACCATGGAAAAATATCCCTTTTGGAGCAGTATCCTTCTCCTGCTGACCTGATATGAAGTGTCATAAACCTCCATTGTCACTGCTGCTCTGTGGTGCCAAGTTTGGCAGAGATGTTATGAATGCACTTGTCAACAGTACATAATATTTTATCAATAACCTCACCTTGTGCAGTACCACAGCACCCAACTGAACTTTGGAGTCATGAGATGCTTTTGGATAATAAAATTATTATTCCATGTAGCTCAGGGTGACTGTGGGAGGATAACTCTGTAGCTATAAATTACAGCCGCAGAGAATCATAAATAAGAAGTTGTACCCAAAGTGCTGAAGTCATGCTATCAAGGTGAAACAGTGGCCTTTGGAGGAATTCTTTCTCTTCTCCTTTCTATTCCTGTGCCTTGATATTGCAAAGTCAGGCCCCTTACACATCCACGCAGTGCAGATCTCTAGAGAGTTCTAGGAGCAATGAAGTGATCATTGTTTGAAACTTTTTCCCCTCATTTATTTTATGAAACTATATACTAACTTGATTCAAACAAAAACAATGTCAGTTATTGTCTCATTATACAAGACATGTTTAGGTCAAAGCTGGCAAGAAAAATCCATTTTCCAAGTACTGGTGGGAGATAACATTCATGTATTTTCTGGCTAGAAGTTTGGTTTATCTGTGGAATTGTGATTTTAAACATCAGCCTCTCTGGCACCCAACATATAGGAACCATAAATACTTCCAGAGAATGTTGTTGCCTGGGGCCTTTCAGCATATTCCAAGTATTGACAGGAGGGCATTAAAAACTGCATTAAAACACAACAACCAGCGCTACTGAGGTAGATTTCACAGATGTGATTCCACCTCTGGAGCAAATAAATCTCTGTTCTGTGTTAACGGCTGCTTGGAACCCGGGAGGAAAACATTGGCAAAACATACAACTCTATTCCAAAAACACAAGGACAAGTTCTTGCAAGCTCTATGGGTCTATTAAATGCACCCATGTCTAACCTGGATCCACAAGATGAAATGTGGGCCTTAGTGGATACTCAGGAAGGGAATGCTTCTCGGTTAATAATACCCAATGGGCAAAGTTTATACAGAGTGACAGTTTTTTCCAGAGAGCAGATGGAAAATGGTGGGAAAGACTGGGCCAAAAGAAGAAGATAGTATAATACTGCTATGTAAGATTTCCAGAGACACTCTATCAAGAAGCAGCTGTGTGATCTGCATCTTTGTTTGAGTGTATTATTTTGGTCATTATTTCATCACCTAAACAAAGCCTACAAAACACCATCACCAGTTTACTCAAGAGTTTCCTGGGGTTCATTTTTTGCTTTCCTTCTCACTCTCAAAAATAAGAGTAAAAATGAGCAATATGATCTATCACAGTTGTTCTTTTGTATTTCTTTTGGCAGTACTTTCTAATTATTAAAAAGTAACATATATGTGTTTATCTATGATCTGTGTACATACTATACCCAACCATGGTATCCTTTTCATATTCTGTATCAAAATTGGTTATAACCCATACACAAGCCAGATACCTAACTACTTTAGAGGCTCAAAGGAATGCACTCATAATTCTGCTACAGTTTCTTCCCTCTTTCCAGTGAGGAAAGAAAATAATTGTGGACAAGGCTGGAAACATGCTTCTAAGACTAGTGATCACAATGGACTATCAATGTGAACCTTGTGTTATTTAAAAACTTCCTGTAACAATTGCTTTAACATTAGTATACAATGAAATTCTCCCACTTCAGAGTTCAAAGCAAATGGTGACATTCTAAAACACATATGCTCTGTTCTTAGGGACACTGAAGAAGGTAAGCTATTTAGGAAACATTTAACTGTATGTACACATGTATCCATAACTAAATTTTAACTGGGGTAGAGCTAGGCTATGAAATACTGAGATATGAAGGTTTGAAGTATTTGAAATATTAACAAAAACTTAACCACACTAATTCATTGCCTAATGTGGCAAATCTTGTAAGATTCGATGCTATCCACACTTCTATAGTTTCAGTGTAAATTATTCCACTCTTGTAAATATCATGCAAACTTGGGACTTCAGCTGTAAAATGCATACATAACCTGTAGTATTACAAGAGAGAAACAATAGTTTCTGTTGCTATTGAACATGATAAAAACTTCAATGACAGTAACACAATACCTGTGACTTCCAAAGTCTTGTCACCTGCTAATTACAAACTGAAAAAGACAATCCTCAGTTTCTCCCACGAGTTTAGGGAGAGTTGTAGCTCACAGAGAAGAAAAAATTAAAGCCTCTGTAATGAACAAACTTCAGAAATCGCTGACCTGAGTTTTTTTCTGAGGCTGCTAGACTTCCTTCTCTCTGCAGTGATGGACATGCCCTCCCTTCCACTTGAATAAGAAAAGCACAGGAGTTCAAAGACACTCCCTGAGGGCCTGGGGACAAGCCAAGAGGCACAGCAGCAGCCTATACATTGTTTTCTTGCCGTTTTTACCTTTAACCCAGCAACCTTCCAACATGCTTGCCTTCTTACCTTGATATGGGAGGCATTAATGTATCCTGTGTTATTTTCTTTGGTTGGTATCAGCTCCACTCGATTCTCCTCATAGGGGACAACTTCGCGGATTCGGCTGCGCTCGGCATTTTCTGGCAGAGCTGCAGTGCTGAAAATGCCATTCGCCTTTTTCTTTGGGATTTGCTCGTATTCTGTGAACACCACTCCCTCTTCTAGCTTCTTCTTCAGGGTTCTGAACTGCAGCAGAAATTGACCTTCGGCTGTCTATCTCATCCCAAAACTCCAATGAAACAACCAGATTTCTTTACATATTTGCAGTGATAAATGTTAATAGGGGATTTCAGGATGTACAATCAATACTTGATGCTGTGGTGTCATCATTAACCATGTTGCTAGTTTCTCTTAACCAATAACCATTTTCCTTCTCACTCATACTATAAATAGAACAAATTTTCAAGAACTGGCAGGAGTTTAAATTAAAAAATCAATATTGTTGCTATTAACACCTTTGTGTAAGGTCCTAACGACAAGGAGATTGTTAATCTTAATTATCCAAACATCATTTTCTCCACATACATAGCTGTTTTTACTGAACTAAATTTTAAGATGATACTGGTCCACAGGTATACAGGTCTGAGGATTAAATCCCCCTTTTCCCCCCTTTCTGGCCAAACTACTAATTATAATAATATGGTATTAATTGGATTAAATGATCCCTCTAAATTCCCTTCTGGCTCTAAAAACCTTCTAATGCTGGATACACACCAGCAGAAATGGAACACCCTAATGTTATTAGCACTCTATTAGTTTTATACAACCTATTTATTAACCTTCTGACAGCAATTTCAGAAACTAATGGAACACCTTTCTTCACCTCTAAAACATTACCATGCAACTTCTTTCTGCTTTTCAAAACCAAAGGTCTCACAATGTGTTATCCTAACAATTATGAATCAGTCACATTTTACATATTAAGAGAACTCTATAAATACTTGGATAAAATAACTACTCCCTAAGAAGTGGTAATTGTTTGCAAAAATCATAGAAATTGAGAGCTACAGTAATTGTTTAACCTCCTCATTTTGCAAGAAAAGAAACAGGCCCAAAGAAATGGAGTGACTTGACCAAGCCATGTGGCTTGTCAGGGGCTGCTGGTTTTAAGCAAGCATGGATTCCACCAATCTAACAAAGTGGGAAGACCAAAATGAAGACACGTTAAATGTTGGAAAGGATTAATTTAATACAACACAGACCAGATCTTCCTAACCTCAAATTGAAGAATCAATGCATCAAACAAACCTTAGTGCTGGCATGTCTGGGCAAGGAGGGCGCTTTGGGATTCTGAGACCACAGAGAATGAATCATGTTTGACAAGTTTAGCACTTACCCTCTCATCCATGGGAACTCGGGTGGCATCAACTCGACTCTCTTCTCGCCCCGAGACCCGAGCCACCGAGAGCCCATTCAACGCTGCCAACATCAGCGGCCTCTTCTGTGCCTCCAGGCCTGCCATCTTCTGCTTCTCTAGATTCTTGTGGCAAGAAAAGGCACGTTCTCATTGTTTATAATACCAGGAGAATGTTGGAATGTGTTTTAATCTCCCCAAATCTGTAACTCCCCAGCCAAGGAATGCAGACAATCACCATTAGGGGGGCAAATTCAAACACAGCCTTCCTGGTATTCCCACTGTGCCCAGGGAAGCCAGTTCATACAGGACTCCTGAGCTTTTATTTTTAATTAATTAATTAATTCATTAGCTAGATAGGTAAATAAATAAGAAAAAAGACTTCCTACAAATATACCTTGCCATGGGGCTCAAAAAAACACAGGGTACGTGCAATACAGTTTAGAAAGATAAGGGCTGAAGGAAGACAGGACAAGGAAAAGAAAAACTGTTATGGAATCATCTAATCCAATCACAGTGATGGACTTTGTGCACAGATTGAATGGTACAAAGCTTGCAAAACAGTTTGTGGTGGTATTGATTGAGAGATCCAGACACATAAATTATAGAGAAAAATCTTCCTAAGTTTCCATCCTGAGGAGCTAAGACTGAGGATGTTAATCCTATATTTAATCTCTGGTCCTTGGGGTACCTACCTATATCATCTCCAGAACGACAGCTGATGTGGTTTAGCAAACTCACTTACACTAAAGCCTGGCTGGGGTCATCTAAGAGGATCTCCCAGGCATTACTCTTCACACTTCATCCAGAGGCCCCACAAAAACGGACACTGCAACCCAATGACCACGGTAGGACATCACTGGATGTGACTAAGGTATGGGGGAACGTGGATTTGGGGGTTGAGCAGACCACTTAGGGAAAGGTTTGGATGTTGACACCTGGCCCTAGCTTTTGGCTTTTTATTTCTACCCTCTCTCTCCGCACCTATACTCTGAAACTGGATCAGTCAGGGCTGGCTGGTATCCTACTGCTGTGCTTCCCTCACTTCCTCGAAACCGACTGAGGTACGAAAAACATTTCTGTCTACTCACTCCAGGCAAGCCACAAAGAGCATGTCCTAAAAATAATTTTGTCTTAGACGTTAAGGGAAGAACAGAGGGACTTCAAAAAGCATACAAAGAGATGAATTTTACAGAGTGTAAAATTGTGACCCAAACTGAAGTGCAAGCAATATGCAGATTGATCTGACTGCCACAGATGAAGGGGTCATCTTATCCCTGGTTTCTTTTCAAGGCTTTAGAGTCTTTTTTCCTTATTCTGTGATTTATAAATTTACTCCCCAGGAAGATGTCCTAACGGAGTCTTCGCACAAGGTTAGCGGATTATCTTAACCGTGGTGGAGGAGACTGCATTACACGCTTCCATGTGTCTCACCATCACCACGATGTCCCCTACAATCAGAAGGGGGCCTTAGTGAGTGATGCTGCCAACAGGATGCTTGTTCCAGTGACAGGGCTAATCCATCAGACAAACCAAGGGAGCAGCTCAGAAGTAAGAAAACTACTCATGGACTTGCAGGCAAAAGGTATAATACTCTAAAGAATGGCCTTGGTTTCTCAATGCCAGGTATCCCAGTGAGGGTTGGGGGTGGAGGTTTGGATTTAAATTTTTAGGTTTTTATGTGTTTGTTTCTCGTTTTTGTGAGAGAGAATCCCCCCCCCCCATCACCTCTTTCAGTTGGGAGTCTGGTTCACTCCTCTCTGAAGTTTTGAGAAAGCACTCACTCTGGGAAAATGGTCCAGAGCCCCTCCCAACAGCATCTGATTTCTTCCCACCTGCACTACAAGGTGACCCTAACTGGGCCTGAGACAAAAAGCAACTAACCTGTCCTTCTTGGGAAAGGATTACTGCCTACCTAGTGAACACTGAAACCAGTGATAAATCAAACTATGTCTCCTTCCTCCTTCTCACTCATCCTATTAGCTATTTTACCAGAGATAAAAAACAAATGGCTCAAAAATCTGATCTGGCTTTTTCTCCTCATTGCATCTGACTTCTGGTGAGGGGGTTACAAACAATGAAGTGTCTTCAAGGCAGCAGCAGGAGCTGGAAAGAGGAGCCATAAAGGCAGCAGGCCAGAATCACCCATCAAACAGACAAGCGGCACCAGAATTATGGAGAGGTGCCCAGAGGGAAGGTTTCTGGAGGGCCCTAGGATGGCCATTCCCATCAACCTGCAAAAGGTGCCCACAGTGAGGAGGGCAGAGAAGTATCTGAGATGCGGGGATGCTGCTTAGACCACTGGGTGAGTTGGAGAGTCATCTTGAGCTCAGAGCCCACCTGCACTGTCACCATTGTGCATGGCCCTCTGGCTCACCAAAGAACCTCCTAATCTTCCTCTAGGGTCCGCTGCTGTCCTTGAGTTCCTGAGTATATGGGATTTGGGGAAAAAAAATCAATGGGGAAAATGAAATAGAAATGGGGTAATTACTTTCCTGAACTAAAGTTAATGGATAAAATTGGCTAGCCACTACTATCCACATGGATGAAAAGGAACAGCATATGCAGGAAAAAACAAGAGTGAAAGAGCCCTTGCTCCTTTGTGATAATTCAAGGAGCTCTAAGTAGGGACCAGTGCCATGATTTTGCCTGTAAGCTATTTGTTTAATATGGGTAACAAGAGGGATGAATATGACCAAAATGAGGTTATGGACCGTGTGGACATCATTAAGTATCAAGCTGGCAGAGGAAAGAGCTAAGTTGAATGCTTAGACTGATAGGTTCTTGATGCTAATGTTGCTTTTAAGAGGCCTGGGGCCAAGAAGTGTTGAAAAAAATCCCTTTCTCCCAATGAATTACGTTTTTCCACACTGGGAAAGCTTTCCCCCAACAGCGTCCACCTACACAGTTCCCTCCATTCCCAGCCAAAGTCTTTCTTTGCTAGAGGCACAGGTACATCTTTTATAATTTCCCTTTAGGATTGCAAAAAGTAGAAAAAGTTATGTCTGTATAAAAAATTCTTAACACTTTCCTGAATTAAAAGTGTTCAGGATAGCCAAAACTGTGAGCTTGAGAATGGAGAATGTTTTTAAGATTTTTCAAAAGCAACAAAGTTGCTACAGATTCCATTTCTGAACCCAGGAAATTGGCTTCCTTAAAACTGTAGCCTTTTTGTTCTTTTCAGGCTGATTCCCAACAATGGGTGAGGAAGACCTGCAAATGCAGGGAATCTAATGAACTCCATCAAGACAAATGTTAAGTTACACCTGTTCTGGAGTTCCTAAAATAAGGCCCGGCTACCTTATGGTACAGCTGTGGTGAATGAAGAGAAGTCAATTGGGTTTGATTAGTTATAATTAAATGCTTTTTTTAAGGCAGTGAAAATTTCCAGGACAATTAGCAATGGAGATTTTTAAAAGTTGCAACAATCCAACAACTTTCTCATTAGTAAGAGACAGATTCACTTTGTTGTCTTATATGTACATTTATTACCTGCATGGTCTTGTTCTGACAACATAACTGGCCCTTCTCCAGATTGTACTTTTTTTTTTTTCTTTTAAGAGACAGGGTCTCACTATGTTGCCCAGGGTGGAGTGCAGTGGCTAATCACAGGCACGCTTGTGGCACACCACATCCTCGAACTCCTGGCATGAAGCATCCTCCTGCCTCAGCCTCCCAGGTAGCTGGCACTATAGGCGTGTGCACTGCGCCCTGCTCTGGGCAATTCTGAAGATGGGTTATTCATGTCTTATACTAGGATGTATCTTCAAATGTAGTAAGTACGCATATATGTATGTGTGTATACACATATATGTGTGAATTTTTGATAGAATAAGTTCAATGGGAATTGAAGCTCAATGGTAAATTTCTGAGTTATAAACCCAATTACTATAATTTTCTTGAATTTGTGTTAAACATCTATCGAAAGAAAATCTGAAACTAAAGCTAGACATACCCGAGTCCAGACAATACTGGCCAGCTAGCCTGACATAGATCTAAACAGAAAGCTGTATAGGGATATCACTCTTTTAATATCTAATTGGAAAAAAAAAGCTTCCTCCCCAAAAAACAAAACACTAAGAGAAGTAGGGAGGCAAGCTTCTTGCAGCTCACATAATTGGAAGTTTGAGCCCTGAATAAACAGTAAAACACTGGCTGAGGCACTGACCTCAACACCATACCAAGTATACCTATCAGAAGCCACGAATGAGAATGGAAGATTTATTTGAAAGGGCAAAACCCAACATTTTGTGAAATAAAATACTACCTGTTTAAATGCCCAATGATCCTTTAAAAACCTACCACATTCCCTGAGTAAGCCTTGCACCTTCTTCAGTGCCTAAAGCATGTGTGCTTTCACACCAGAAAATGCCCCAGGAGAGGAAGCCACTCACCCTAATCATCATCTCTCTCTCTATAATGCTGTCCTCCAGGGAAAACATTTCGGACACAGGTCTCTCCTTCACAGGCTCCTTTTTGACCCGCTCCTTCACGCTGGTCAGGTCGGGTTCAGAGATGGATGGGCCAAGAGAGGCCCCGTTGACGGCCGAGGGGTCAGCTCGGGACACGCTGACAGCCTTGGCCGGCCCATGCCTCAGGACCCTGGCTCTGGCCATGGCAGGAGGAAGGCTGGGCTGGTCCTGCCTCAGCGCCCCGTTGCTCACGCTCTTCCTCGGCCCAGGGTACTCAGGCGGGGGCTTGTTGGGAATCCGGGCCAAGGCCGCCTGCAGCTGGGCGCTGTACTCCATCTTCTCACAGAGCACGGGGATCTGGGGCACCGACTCCGGAGCCTCCTCCTCCTCCTCGCTCTCACTGCTGTGGATCAGCATTGTGGCATCAGAGAAGGTCTTCTTGTGGTGATACTGAGGGAGCTGGTGAACCTCATGGCTGCCTGGCCCCTCCTCCGGCGGGCCCTGCTCCCGGAGCGTGTTGCGGCGCGCCATGGGGAGGTTGAGGGACTTGAGTGTCATGGCTTCCATGCCGCGCACCATGCTGTTCATCACCTCCAGGCTGTGGCGCTTGTTCACCGTGCCGTGGTGCTTGGTGGCCGTGAGGGGCTCGCTTACCTCCTGGAGAGACTGATGCACCACCGGAGAGCTGTCCTCTTGGAAGGTCTTCACCGAGAGCTGCACCTTCCGGGTCACCAGATCAGGGCTACTGCCACTAACGTACTTGTGGCGGTGGCTGGCAAGGTCAGGGGTGCTGGTGGCAGGGCGTGGCCGCGGGTAGGGGGGTGGCGGCCTGAAGAGATAGTTCTTGAGCATGTGGGCCGTGCTATAGTTATGGCCACCTTGCAGCTGCATGTTGGCCAACTCCGGGGTGCTCACCGTGTGTGAGATGGCACTGGCCCCCGGCTTGCTGGGCACCACGGTACTCTTTGGGTTCACATGGTCAGAGGGACCAACCAGTTTGTTACCATACCCTCCCTGTGGCCCATAAGGGATGGTGTAGGGGTGTCTCTCCCGCATCTCCGGCTGGCTGTATACCAGATCCTCTGGCTGGTTGTAGGCATGAGTGTTGAGGATGTTGAGGTTTCGCAAAGACTGGCTCTGGCTGTCCGTGTGCACGATTCCCCTCTTCATCTGCCGCATGACTGTCTCGTAATCGGGGGTCGGCCTGTAAGAGGGCACGATGATGGCACTGTGCCGGTGGCTAGGGATATAGTCAGCCCGCATGATGTCGCTCCCAGGGATGCTGAGGTTGGAGGACACGGGGGAAGCCTGGATGAAACTCTGCGAGCAGCTGAGGGAATTGACACTGTGAACGCTGCATACGCTGCCATTCGTGACGGTGCCATTTACATAATTCAAATCCAGGCTGTTGTGAGAGTTGCAATACAAGGCTTCTTCATTCCCATGGAAAATGCTGTCTATAAAAAGTCAAACAAAGGCACATGAACCTCCAAGCCATCCTGCCACAATGAAGTTCATCCTCACACTCATGAGTTAACTTTTAAATAAGTCATAAAAAAAAATGGAAACCCATGGTCTCCACCCACATATTCCACAGAAAAACTGTTACTATCTTGAAGGAGATGCCAACATACAGAAAGAACACTTTAAAGCAGACTGAAAAGAAAAAGTAAACCAAGACAAAGAAAGGTACGCACATTTGGAGTAAGTATCACCTTGGTAAGTTCTCGATTCTCGATTTTGCCATGTGATTTCAAATCAGGCACCAACAATGGCCCTTACGCTAAGCAGACCTGAATTCTTGTGCAGGGCTCAGTAACAGGACTGGATATTTGGGCCAGGAAGTCAAGAAATTTAATAGGGTGACAGATTTAAACTACTGAGCACTTGGAGCTGCTCTTCCTGACAGCAATGGAAAAAGGTCCTTTTACCCGAGGGACTGCTGAGCTTTCGTAAAGAAACAAGACAAATCATGCAGCCAGGATGTCAGCATGGCTAGCTCTATCTGAGCAGGAATCAATGAAGGACAAAATTAGAATCAAGGGTTCTTTTTAGCCATTTCTAAAATCCTCCTTTACATCTGGTTTCATCATTGAGGTCAATTCAAGTAAAAATTAATTATGGTTTAAAGAGGTACCTGAAGAGATAAAAAGTGGATTTCTAAAGTCAGGTCCATTCTAGGTGTCCAGCACTTCTTTAAAACACACACACACACACACACACACACACACAACCACCCCTGAGGAAGGCAACTTCTTGCCAAAACACTTTTCCATTGCCAAAATATATTCATTTTCACACTATAGATTTAAGCTCAGCAAAGCAGAGGAAGACAAAGTCAGAAAAGGTGAAAAACAGAAAAGGTGACTGAAAATGTTCAACTGCTTGAAAAGGAGGGATGTGGGCAAAGATTTGAGCAGATGAGATAGGCAAAAAAACCTAGGAGAACAGAGAGATAAACGTCTTGCAATTTATCTACCTTTCATGGGGTTTGCTGCCTTTCCATAGAAGCAGGGTAACTTTTCTACTCTGTTTATAAAAAGTACTATTAAATTAAATGGTCTTGATTGTCTTAGTTTTCATGCTCATACTTTTATAACACAGAGGTCTCAAAATAGCCAGGAGTTGATAACATAGAAACTAATTATCCACTTAATATATTGTCAACATCCAAGGTTTTCTACCATCTCCTTTTTTGAGATGCAGTTAGAATAATGATTAAGAGATACTGATTTTCATAACCAAGCTCCACCATTAACCTCTGTATCCCAATTTCTATATATGTAAAATAGAAATAATAATAGTACCCACAGGTTTATTTTGAGGATTAAATGAGACAATATATAGCAAGTACTTAGAACAGTGTCATAATTACTCTGTAAATGTTAATTGTCATCACTCTCATTGTTATTACTATTGGAATGGGCTTTTTCACACATTTTGCATGGGAGATGTTATAGGAGAAAAAGAGGAATAAAACAGATTTCCTTTATAACCAACATGTAAGTGTACTGAGAAAGGGGCTGGACAGCGAGGTGAGAAAAACAGCTAAAAGAAGAGGCTGAGCTTGTATACTTCTTCCACTTTTTCTGGATGCCTGTATTCACTGTCACCATGAAAAACTAATTGACCTGCTATGAGCTTTCTGATATTGGCCATGAAAGTGAAGTACATTCAGCTGGGCTGCGCCATCACACTCTCTTCTCTAAGCTCACTTGTGAAAGGGAGGAGAAAAGAACTTGCTTGCAGCCTTGGCCCCGACTCCCTGAGCAGCCAATTCTGGGGAAATTTTCCTCTCAAGGGTAACCAACATTCTAGTCCTTTCACAAATTGAAGCAGCTGGCTACTGTCATTCAGACAATGACAAAGTTAAAATGAAAGCATTAGAGTCACCTTTAAAAAAAAAAAAAAAAGCCTTTTTTATTGCTTCCTGGTATTCAACTTTCTGTCTTAAGAAAGGAAAATGGCAAACCAGGGTTACCTTGTGAGGTGTGTGTTTCCGAGTAGTGCTCACCACACTGGACGTGCACGGGAGGCAGGATGTATGGCTGCTGCCTGGGCTGAAACAGAGAACATAGCTGAGGTGGAGAGGCCTGGGCAGAAACAGCTGTCTACTCACCCGGAGAGACAGCCCAAGCACATGGCAGTCCCTGCCACCATGTCGCCAGGGAGGCATGGGGCAGCTGCCCTCCCTGCCACCCCTCTGACCCAACCCTCTCCTGCCCATCTGTACCCTCAGCTCATCACTAAGTCTGGGACTAGAGAAATGACAAGGGGGAAATGAAGTTGTTTCAAGATCAGAAAGAATCAAAAGACTGAATGCAGTTATCTGTTACGTTCTAATACACCTGCAAAGCTCTCTATGCCTTCCTTCACACGAATAACTTAGAACAGCTACCTTATTACAAGCCATCTAAGAAATGAGAATGAGGGGGACACCTGTATTGTTCTATTCAAAATTCTATTTGCCAGCGCCTACACACCAGCACAGCTGTGTCTATGACCCAGATTCATGGCTCCACCTCAGCATCAAACAGGAACAGGGCTAGTGTTAAGCTGGGCCCAGTGGCAAACTTACATAAATATCTAAAATGGGGCCTACAACAATGAGCACATAGTTCTCCAGACCTCTTACTGACCTACCCCACTGCAGCACTAAATGTGGAAAGGGCCCTGGCAGGGAATCTAGTTCAACCATCTACCCCTTCTCCCTCAGGGCACAGTCTTTTCCATTAGTCTCTTAAAGATGGCCATTTAGACTCAACCTGAATAACTTCCTGCTGCAGAAGAGAGTAAAACTTTCGGAGGAAAAAAAAAAAAAAAGCTTAGATGAGTTAAATATTTGAACAAAGGAAACATGACGATTCACTAATGTGATCTAAAGCAAGCCATTTAAGCTCAGCAGGCCTCAGCTTCCTGTCAATCAAACCAAACTCCTCCCTCCCCCTACCCTCAAGCATTATCCATTTTATTTCTATATTGGGGTTGCAGATAAGAGTTTGTTTGAAAAAAGTTTTGATGTGGGGAAAAAAAACCTCTCAAGTTTGTAAGCCACTGAACAGGATGATCTCTTATACTTCTATTAACCTTACAGGTATTATCTTAAAGGTTACTATTTTACCAGAGAAGCAGCTGAGCTCAAACCGAGAAACCTAGCGCCAGCAGGGGTCACACTTTCTCAGCATCCCTCAATGGAAAAAGAGCACTTGCCAGAGCTTGAAGCTGGATAACTAACTCATTTATCATCTTCTCTGTTACAAACAATGCTTGAGCATCAAGAGGGCAAATAAAGAAGGTAATAAAGACAAGGGATCCCCAAATTAAAAGGAATCAAGAGAGTAGTAATAAAGAATTGAAACTAAATTAATCTAAGAAAGTAGTTCATGGTACCAAAGAAAAGGTGCTAGGTCAGTTCTGAATATCCCTAAGTGTCCCTTTGCCTGATTTTTGAGTGCAATGTAAAAATATTTTTCCTTTTCTTGGCAATATGCAATTCAACTCAATTTTTCCAGGGTAGGACAGCCAGTTTGAAGGCTTTAGAAAAAATAGTCGGGAGGGATTTGTAGAAGGGAAGAGAAACACATGGCAAGGCAAGGTTGGTTTACTGCCTTTTCTTGCTATTATTTAAAAAAAAAAAATCCAATAAGTAAGTGACTATTTATGAACTGGCATAAGTATACAGGCAAAGGACAATAATAACTAATCCTATAAACACCATTTTGGGATTATATTTCATTTTCTGGATCTTCTAATATATTATTCCATTTCTTTCCAGATTTGCTAATGCAGAAACAAATTAGATGCCATAATAAAGGCAACAGGCAGGCAAGAGAAAAACAGCACTAGGCAGTCCTGTTTCTCAGCAAGGAAGCCAAGAGACAATGTTATCTGGTCTTACTTTCATTCACTGTAAGAAACTCTTGGTGAAACAGTTGAAACCTAAAGGGCAGGGGAAAGGGGGAAGCCAAGAGTTGGATCAGGCTTCCTACAGACTGTCTTCATCCAAATAAAATAGGTAAACCTCTGCACCTTCTCTAGATAATTAGGACAAGATCAGACCACATGAGAGCCTTTAAACACTTCGCCTCCCATGGTGTTTCATGGACATAAATAAAAAATTATCTCACTAATTAAGACATTTCGACTCTAAAGAAAGGAAAAGGAGAATAACACTAATAAAGGAGAGGAATAAAGAAACCAGTACCATGAACAAATCTTTTGGTGTTCGGAGGGAAAGCCCAAGGTGCCCCTTAGATCTCCAGGACAAAGGGCCACATGTGAAATATTATGCATAATATTGAGATTAACAATAATCACATGGACACCTCAGGAATTATCATGTGATGACATAATGGTTTAACTCAAGAATTCTAAGAGTCCACGTCTATGTATTTTCCAGAAAAAAAATTTTCTCCGAAGTTTTCTTTTAAAAGACAAGTTAAAGACATGCTATAGGGCAGCTGTCCCCAACCTTTTTGGCACCAGGGATCGGTTTCATGGAAGACAATTTTTCCACGGACCAGGGGAGGCAGAGCTCAGGTAGTGATGTGAGCAGTGGGGAACAGCTATAAATACAGATGAAGTTTCACTCACTCACCCGCCACTCACCTCCTATTGTGCAGGCCCCGGTTCCTAAGTTTCATGAAAGACAATTTTTGCACGGGTGAGGGGCTGGGTGGGGGAGAAGGAGGGGAGGCATGGAGCTCAGGTAGTGATGTGCAGCCTGGTTCCTAACAGGCCAAGGCCTGGGGGTTGGGGACCACATCTATACGGTATACATTGCATATGAAGAAAAATTCAGTTATATGTCTATCCACTTAAAGGAAATGTTCATCTAGAGAAATAAAAAAATCATATATTTTGATTTTATATAAAGAACTCCTTAAAGGAAACCAACTCTTCACATCTTTCTACTATATTATCCGTGAGTAATCCTTAAAATAAAACATAGCTGAAGATAAAACACATGTATTGACATTAGAATTGTGTTTCCTTATCACACAATGAAGACAACAGTTAAAAGAAAAAACAGCAGCAGCTAAGGCTAGGTGGAAAAGTGGGATCAATTAAAATTCTGTTGACTAATTAAAGCCTTAAAATTAGAAAATGTGTATTAATTTTCCCCACTGGATATTCTACCTGAGTATCCATCAACTAGACTCATTCAATTTTTGCTCATTTAAAAAGCATTTTCTGACTAGTTTATTAAGCTCTATCTATGGAAGTGAATACAAAAGAATTCGTGGAGCTTATAATCGAAGACATGTCTTCACACACCAGAACAGAGGAGCAAGTGGATGAAAACACACCACAGGATGTACGTATGCTGAAGGACTATGGTCTCATTGGCCTGGAATAAGACTTACTCACTGTGGTAAATAAACCTGAAGCCATGGTTAGAGTCATGATGGACACGGATGGGGATGGGGGAAAAATGGGTGGGGCATCACACCTGCTCTTCTGTGTTCTCACAAGATCTCACCTGGTCATGATGCCTTAGTCATCTCTCCTCTCAAATTAATAACAAAGAATACTCAACAGTCAGACCACTTGATTACTGAAGATTCTATACATACCAGAGAAGACCGGCTCCAGGTGGGCTGGCGTCTGATGGGGGGTGGAGAATTTGACTGTCTACATGAAAAGTTGAAAAAATGAGGATGGTCATTACTATTCATCAGATATAAAAGGACCAGATAGATAAGGGAGAGAGAAGAGGGAAGTAAACAAGATTGATTAAGACTTACACCAAACATAAACATTGCTTATTTCTGGACAGTGAAGCTAAGACCATTTTGCTTTCCTTTTTTTTTTCCCTTTTTCTTTTCAAAATGTTTAGAAAATATAATAATTTTATAATAGGTTTTACAGAGTAATATTAAAAGAGTGAGGCTTATTTCCATAGAAAGAGTATGAGGGAAATAAGCAAGACTGAAAAATATCACCATTACATGGGTTTTTAAAAATTGTACTCTTTGTACTTTTGTGTATGTATAAAATCTTCCACAATTAAAAAAATGCAAGAAAAATATTTTTAAAATGCTTCCAGTCAAATGAAAATCCAAAATAGACAAAATATTTTTGAGTATGACCATATAAAGGTACTTTTTATTAAGATAATATATTTTACAAATATTTATCTGATCAGATCCTTTCCAGACTGAGAACATAGACTTTTTTTTTTAATGTGGAAAAAAAAAATAAACTAGAAGTATTATCAAATTCTTGAGAACTGAAATCAAAGCTGCTTTTCAGCAATGGTTCCCAAATGCCATAACAATGTTTTCCCTAGTCCTCAGTGTTATCATTAAAAAAAAAAAACAGTAACAACAACCCAAAACCAGAACATGTAGAGCTTTTCATCAAGCTAAAGTTCTTTAATTTAAAGGACTCTCCATAATCTGAGATTTCATTCTTCCAACTTTTTTGGTGATAAAATATCTTTTCTTTTATGAAATGATGGAGATAATACAGTTATATTGGATTTTTAAAATGACAAGCTAAATACAATATATCAGATCTATGTTAAACACCCCCCGCCCCCATTTTCTCTCCCATGTCAAGAAGTCCAGGAACCACTCCCTGGAGCTATACCTCTAGATGGCAAGCAGTAGCTCTGCAGGGGCTGAAAAACCAATGATGGTCTTTTAGAGGTCAGAGAGTAAAGACCTCTGGAGAAGGATGCTGTTAAGAGGATGCTAGTTTTGTAAAGCTCCAGAGGGATCCCCAGGTCTTAACATGGTGCTGAGCCTCTGAAACTCTGTATAGAATTTTGTGTGTGCGCACACGTGTGTGTGTGTACTTTTTAGAGAGTGTGCCCCAGATTTTAATCAGATAAGAGGCTAAAAGCCTCTCACATCTGGTTAGGGAGAAGAAAGGAATGGTTATTATAGAAGTAGAAATGAAAAACAGAGTTTCTTCTTAATTTTCAGTCTAATATGTGATGTTCACTAATATCAGAAGAAAAGACAAGAGAAATATGAACACTCAGTAAATTTTATAGTAAAGCCATTTGCTGAGAAATGGTTAAACCAGAACACTACAGTAAAATGCACTTCTCTAACAGTTTTTTTTTTTAATTCACCCTACAGAAGTCAACTATAGAATTCTTGTTAATGTCAAAGACACCCCCACAAGTCAAAAGCAACAGCAGATCAGAACTGCACAGAACGACCTATAGGGAATCTGCTCAAAAGAATGGTGTGTGGGGTTGCAGGAGAGAATATGTCTAGAAGAAAGATTCGGCTGCTTAACTTGCCACTCCCTGTTCAGTCCTTCTTCTGATTTATATTTGCAAACTTTGCTGGTAGACCTAATACTATGAGATATACTTTCAGACCCTGACAGTGACTAATTGCAGTGACTGGTTTGAAAGAGCTTCCATCGTGTGGAGAAAAAAGTCTGCCATGACCCGGGGATCCACTTATAAAGCAGCCACATTCTTTAGCAGGAACTACTCTAGGACAATACTCTGCATACTCTTGGATGTGTCCACTGTGGGAGTGGAAAGGCAGTTCTTCTCTTGCATTTACAAGCCCGACGCTCTTTGAAACAAAATTAAACACATTGGGTGCCCAAACCGCTGAATGTACTCTGCTAAGAACGTCTTTTGAAGGCAACCAAGGTAAAGACAACAGTAGAGCGAGCCCCAGCACGCCACATCTGAGGTCAGGCCACATTTAAGTGCCCTCATCACACTCCCCTTTATCATTCTTTATTTCCAAATTAAATTAAAAAAATACACACGGATTTGTGACATCTATGAGTGTCTTCCAAATCGTCCTCTAATTACCCTGGCCTCTCATTTGCAGTCAGGTGACATGACCCAGGAGCACACGCAGGGTTAGCCAACTGTGTAAGCGAAACGGGGCTGAGGATGACAGGAGCTTCTTCTCTTTCAAGTTGGCTCGTCACTCTGTTACCCACTTCTGAACACACTCCACATCTGACACGAAGGGGCACCCTGGCAAATTGGGAGCCGCTCGGCTCCTCCAAACTCATAGCAGAGGGTTGGAAAGGCACTAATGTGGGCCAACCCATCCAGGCAGTCAAGCGCTCGCAGTCATTTGTGAATTATTTTCTCTCTAGGCATATGTTACTACGCTAGACAGTCTTCATCATTAAAGTTCTTTCACTCCTGCCCGGCTTTAAGTTACTTCTTTAGCTTCTACAAGGAACAAGGAAAAAGAGTGAATGGAAATAGCGATCTACAACATCCCGAAAGCACATGAATTTAATCTGACAAAGCCATCTAGTGAGAGGGTGGACTAAAGGTTTACTTACTCTGTGCAGATTTTGTTTTGTTTGTAAAACTTGTGCCGTGTAACAAACAACCGAGAAATATACTTGGCATTTTCGATATCATCCTTAAAAAAAAGAGACAAAGAAAAAATTAAACACTTGTTTGATTAGATGTACATTTCACTAAGATTCCTCTGAGCAGCTGGGGGGGGGGTGGGGGTGGGAAATACATCCCTTCCTCCCTTTATGTCAAGCACAAAACACCATACTGGGCCAGCAAGCAATACAACCTACCGAATTGCTGCGACAGCCATGCCTACAAAGCCTACCAAAGAATGGCAGAAAATGCTGTCTGCTAAGGAATCCTTTATGTCCAAAGTGCTGGGGTTACACTGATGAACTGGCATGTCTTTACATAATTCCAAATCAAATGCTTTAAAAATAAATAACTGAATAAACTCAGAGCATAGAATAAACAGCAGACATCATTAAATTGGAGGCAGTGAGATGCATGAATGGCCTTGGCTCGCGAGGAGGCACTCAACAGAAGGTCAATCACTCAGCTTACTTCAGAGTAAGCTTGGGCTATGATGGGGAATAAAATTCAGGTCAGCCAGCAAAAGCAAATGCAATGCAATATAATCAGGGGTTACTAGATGAGGGCTGTAACCAGAGCACAGAGGAATGTGGCACGTCAGACAATGTGATCCATGGTGAATAAGGCAGGTGGAGGAATCCAAATTTTAGAGTCAAAAGTCAGCTTGGAAACCTGATATTGTGAACATGGTATTTTACCACCACTATCCTGAAATTGGTAATGGTAGCATGGGCAAGTATTCAGAAGTATCTCTTCAACAGAATACTGATTCTTTCAAGATATGGAGAGCAAGCAAAGGACATTATGAGTTGAAAAGTCCAAGAGTGAGTTGCTCGTCAGGCCTGGCCCGCGTTCACCCATGTAGCTTACCGTGTGAAAGAGGGCAGTCTCTTCTTTGTTGACGAGCTCCACTAGAATGGCTGACTTATTGTGAGTGATATTCCCAATATCATTCCACCTGGTCAAAAGAAATGCAACTGTGTCTGCCCAAAGACGTCCCATATGCTTCCAGTTCGGCATAGGAGGTGGTCTGCTATTGCTGAACTTCACTTTACAAATTAGGATTTAACTATTTTTCAAAAAGCTAAACTAAAGAAAAGTAAAGAAAATGCAACATGTATTCAAATACCTAAAAATTCTATGTAAAATGTCCAGATATTGATGTTCATAAAGTATAGGTTTCTTTACGACCAGCAATGAGGAAAATTTGCAAAGGACTTTTGCTGCCTTTCCCCCCGTCACATTTCCAAACTAACAAAACATTTCCCATGACCCCCTCTTTTTAATGATGGAGGAGCACAGACTATTAAAAAGTCATGTGTTTCCAGGAATCTAGGCTGAAGAATTCACATATTCTGTGTTGCAATGTGCACTTTAGACTAATTATGTCACTTTGAAAAAAACGCCTAAGGACTATTTAATGTGCCTATGCTTTTGTGATCTAACATACGCACGCACAAAAACAGACTTTCCTTCCCTGTCCTTATGGAGACCTTATCTAAAATGAGATTCACCAGAATAAGCACTGGACAAGGGAAGAAAAGCTACTGCTTCCCGTTCTACTCAGAACCAATTTCCAACCCTCTGTTACTTCCCCTCCAACTCAGTGCCCCGACCCTGCCCACTGCTACTTCACTCCAGCATGCACCTGCTCGTTACCCTTCCAGCATCCCCTGCCTGGATAATTCCTTTGAGACCCAGCCCAAGAGTCACTTTCTTTAGGAAGCCCTTTTTCATTCCCTACCACCCACATGCAAGAAGAGCCCACTGTCCTCCTCCATAGGTCACCTCATTGTATTTCAATTTTTACATCTGTGACTAGATCTCTAACTAGACCAAACTAGACCACAGGCTCCAGACCCTGTTGTAGGGGTTCTACTCTCTTATCTCAAACACTGAGCCAAGCACCTGGCACAGAGTGCTCAATAAATGTTTGCAGGAAGAATGAACAGTAATAATATTGCCTTTCCTCTGTACAGAATACAATTCTTGTATCAACCCTCTAAGGCAGAAAAAAGAGCTACTTTTGCTCCTTCTTTAAAGAGGAGACAATTTAGGCACAAATGACTACCTGATGTAGCCACATTGACTCTGTTCATCAGGGATGGATGAGTTCTCTGCCTGGGGTTTCCAGGTTTTCCACCAGTCATCTTTCCATTACACCAGTACCAAATATTTTTAAGTCCATCTGCTGGTGCAATACGCTGTACATGTGCTCTGCCCAGCTTGCTGCCCAACTTTCAGTTCTACCAGATTACATCTACATGGACTCATGGCTACATGCTCCTCAGTGAAGGTCTCTCTAGATAACAGATATTTGGTTTCCTCTGGCTCCATTCCTTCAAATCAACCGCCAAAACCCTAGATACACTCGGCGCCCCACAGTATGATTTCAACTAGTGGCATAATTAACACGACACTATAGAAATATTCCCGTCTTGTAGGGGTTTCAAGATAAATGGAAAGGTCTGGAGGCAGTTCCTAAGAAAACTGAGCAAAACCTGTGAGCGGCTTATGCTCATCAAACCTGCAAATTGCCATTTTCTTCTATTTCACCTCGATAGCTGGTGTTTAAGATTTGTTTACTTCTCTTCTGTAGGCTCAAGGAGAAACTCAAACATCGATTTAACTATGGGGAGCTGGTAGTACAAAATGCCTGGATAGCTTTGAATTGGCATAAAGATTTATAGTTACAACTGTGCACATATTTACATATTTTACTCAGTTAATTTACACTTTGTGGCAGGTATATAGAGTTGACTCCATGTCCAAAAGTCAAAAAGTTTATTCTATAGCCTCAAAGATTTCTCTCTCTACTCCTGGCTCAGTAATGTCTCTAGTCAAAAAGCAAGGGAAAATCATAAAAATAATGGTAGGGCGGGGACCTAAGGAAATAAAAGCCAGCCAGGAAGATTTTGGTTGGAAACTATCTCAAAATGACCTGCAATAACTGCCGATCCAGAGAGTACATGGCTGGCCAAGATTCACTTCCAGAAGGTGGGCTGTGCTTGTCTCTGAGAGCTGTCTTTGATCATCTGCCCTGGATGCACAGCTTTGCCTATCAGATGCACACACAGGAAAGCTGTTCTTCCAATAAATAATGAGCCATATTGCCCTTGTAAATGAAAGCAAGCACACAGTTTTTCAGATCATTGACATTACGATGGAATCTATGGGCACCAGTACAAAGCAAGTGTATTGACACGTAATGTGGGGGGGGACATCCACATCCCTACACCAGTACTATTCCTGTTAGAGGGTTAAAACGTCAAAATAATAAAGTATCAAAGTCCTCTAATTTATCATAATAAAATGATTGCTTTTTCAAAACACACTTTTACAAATAATCCTCTTTTGTTAAGATAAAAACTAGTTTGCACTCTCGTGGCACGTGTGTGTGGTTAGGCAGAGGGTGCGGGACAACAGAAAGAAGCCAATTTGGATTTAACGACTGACTGGAGAGCTGGCTTCCAACCAGACTCAGAGTTTAGTTCCACTCTTCTGATTCAGTGGGGTTAAACACGTATTTCCTGGAGTCAGGTGGGAAGAAAGGATTTCCTCTCCCCAATCAGGCCTCCAAGAAAAGTGAGATGAATTTCTCCATAACTTCTTAAATCCTGCAGAGGGCTGACCTTATCTGAGTTGAGCAAAAGCTCAACTCTGATCCACAGTCTGGCTCTTAACTCATTTGGATAACCTTAATACTCAGTGTGGTATTCTCAAGTCCCTCAAGAGGAAAAAGGAAAAAGAAAAAAAAGACAAATAAGACTACCTGTATATTACTGCTTGTCTTCCAATTCTGTTTCTCACGAAAATCCCCATAAAGAAAATGCCAAGATGCACACTGTTTCCATGATTGTCCTGCATAAGATCAACAAAAGATAATTGTGATGACATGTTCATTGCAGCACTATTCACAATAGCCAAGATAGGGAATCAAACTAAGTGTCCATCACAGATGAACAGATACAGAAAATGTGGTATATGTGCACAATGGAATACTATTCAGGCTTTAAAAAGAAAGGAATTCTGTCATTTGCCACAGCATGGATGGAGTTGGAGAACATTATGATAAGTGAAATAAGCCAGGCACACAAAGACAAATACCACATGTTCTCACTTATATGTGGAATCTAAAACAATTGAACTCACAGAAGCAGAGAATATAAGGGAGGTTGCCGGAGGCTGGGGAGCAGGAGGAATGGGGAGATGATGGTCAAAGGATACAAAGCCTTGTTAGGAGGAATATGTTCAAGAAATCCATTGTATATCATGGTGACTATAATAACAATGCATTGTATTCATGAAAATCACCAAGAGTAAATTCTAAGTGTTCTCACCACAAAAACCAAAAAACAAGTGTGTGGGGTAATGCATATGTTAATTAGCTTAATTTAGCTGTTCCACAATGTATATGTATTTCTTAACAACATTTTGTACACCATAAATATGTACAATTTTTGTCAAAAAATTAATTGAAGAAAATACTTGTCATGAAAGAGATCACCAATGGGTCTTGTAGCATTTGGCTATAGTCCATCCACGGGTCCACTTCCTGTTTCTCACCCATGAGTGGAAGGAATCACAAACAGCAACAGGGCAATAAGGCAACCAGCTGTGTGGGGGGCCCGGTCCTCAAGGAACTCACCCACTGCACATCCTAGTGAATTATATATATATATACACACACATATACATATATATATATATATATAAATTTTTTTCTCAATTTGTCACAACATATTTCCAGTTTAAAAATGAATTTTAGGATATTCTCAGATCCATTGGCCATTTAGGTTTTCTCTTTCATGAATATCTATTAAATCTTTTTTTTAATTTTTAAACTTACCAAAGTTTTTGTTTTTTAAATCAAAGTTACACATGCACATGGTTTGCAGAGCTGAATATTCTTCAGGGCTTGCTTAAAGGAAGCCAACAGCAGACCCAGCCCCACCATTTCCTCTCCCCAGAGGCAGCAACTTTCACCTCTTAAAGCCCTAGTATGTGTCTCTTTGCAGCCACCCTGTATGGCCCTCTCATTGAAGAACCACATGTTCCTTAGTGCAGGTATATTTTCTCAAACTGCTATTTCTGTTTTCTCCATTCACTCTTTTTAGAACTCCCATTATTCAGACGTTGGACATCCTGAACAGGTCCTGTGATTCTTTTATCTCCTGCCCCCATCCTCCTTTCATTACTTTGCTTTTTTGGGGTCAGATTTTTCTCAATTTTATCTTCTAACCCATCTACTAAGTTTTCCATTTCTGATATCATACATTTATAATTTCTGAAAGTTCTTTATTTTCTAAATGTTCCTGTTTATAAGCACCTAATTCCTTCAAGGAGGCAAATTTTTTTTTAAAATTTCTGAGACTCATCGGATGATATTTTAAGCAGGTGGTTCTCCCTGAGAGTCTCTGCATCTTCCAGTCCACTTTGTTTTCATGGAGTTGGTCTCTGTCATTCCTACTGGGGCATTGGGTAGGGTGTCTTGGCTGTTCACATTCAAGAGTGGGATTCTAAACACTGGCTGGGAGCTTCATAAGCACAGGAGGGGCTTGTGGATTTCGCTGTTTGGTGATTTGCAGGGACCTTTGTTGGGGAATCCCGGATGTCTTATCTTCAGTCTGGTCTCTTGGTCCACTCAGGTACTTCCAGTCTCCTGCCTGGGAGAGCATAACCTGGCTGCCAGGTTCTGAGAGTGGAGTGGGAGTAAGATCCAACATCTAGTAGATGTTTCATCACTCAGTCCCTCCAGTGAAGTCCTGCTTTCGTTGGGGGGAGATTCTCTTTCTGAAGCGAGAGGGGGCCATGCACAACCAGGACTAAGATGGAAAGGAAGGACTTCTGCCTTCCCTAGAACACTAGACCCCATTTAAGAAACGAAGGAGTGAGGGTCCCCTTCGCAGTGACCTCCTCTCAGTCCACCCACCGAAGTTTACATTAGAATAGGCGTCTTCAAACAGGGACAGAGAAAGGGAAAGTTGACTGCTGGTGGCAAAGCAGAAAGAGTGTTAAGAGAGAACGAACTGGGTAAGAAGAGAGAGAATGGTCTTGCCGAGCATGAGAAGTTGAAAAGGTAAGTTACAGAAGTTGTATGTCGGAAAAGAAGACAGGAGATAGAAAAAGAAGGGAAAATTCTGCAGAAAGACTTCCCTGGGCACTTTGCCAGTAGATCTGTGGTGATGGGGATTCAGGAAGAGTCATTCAGCAGGGTGGGGCATTGGAAAAAAACACAGAGGAGATGCTCCAGGTAGCTACTCTACCAGGATGCTGGGGACAGTGCATCGGCAAAACTTAAGGGCTCTACGTCCAATCTTGCAACAGATCGAGGTTCCAGTCTCTGTCTTACCCATCCCAGAAGCACCCTTCCCCATGTCCACGTGCTCTGGCAATACAGGAGGAACTCAGGCAGCAGCCACACCTGTGTGTGTGGAGGAGGGGCACATCTGCCAGGAAATGGATTGCTATTCTTCCAGCCTTGAACATTTTTGAGGAACCACTCATGGAAAAGTCCACACTAAATAGAAGTATTCTTCCCCAGGATACATCACAATAAGCTTTTTACTTTATTTGATCAATAAAGACCTGTACCAACCAAAAGGGACTTTTCCACAGCCTTTCCCTGCATGCTTTCCTATCTGCTTTTTCACTTATCTCAGAGCTGACCACGTCACCACCCCCACTGGTAATGCTGTTCCCACCCTCATCCTTGGGTCGCCAGGAATCATATGCTCTGTAGGTGGTCACCTTAGTCATGAACGGATACGAGAGGAAAAAGCAGCAGCACAGCTCGGTTACACCCTCCCAGCAATGAGTCAGCAGTGCCTGTCTTCCCACTCGGAGGAAGATATAACGTCCCCCCTGGTCCCACTAGAGAACATCCTAAAAAGTGCATCAGAACCAAGCACAGCAGATTTCAGCATTACCTCAGCTATTCCTATTTCTCACAGTTCAGAAACACTAAAAACAACATAAGCAAATCGCCACCACAACACAATCCCCCACTTTCAGGGACAGAGAAGTCAGTTTTCTAGAAGTGGAGAAAAGTTTACTCTGATTTTTCAATGACCCAAAATATCATGACTATATACGGGCTGCTGAAATGTAAGTGGGATGCAGATGGCTTCATAAGGCATTATTGCAAGGAAAATGGATTACAACCCTATGAAGAGCAGCCATTAGAGAAGCAAAAGAAAATTAAACAAATCTAAAAAAGAGCCATTTAGCCCTTTTTGCAAGCTGCGGCCACCCTGCTTGATTCTCCTTGATGCACATGGGCAGTTCTCATTAAGGCAAATTGCAAACGTGCAACAGGGGGGAACCGAACACTTATAAAACAGCCAGTGGAGTCAGTCTGGAGTGAAATGTTTACGCTGAAATTGCAGGCGTCTCCCAAATTGCTGAAATGTGCCATTTGCTTTAGGTTTCTGACAAAACTCCATTTTTTGTAAAGTTGGTCATTAGAGAGCAGAAAATGAGTTTGGATTATGGGCTCAGCTCTATAAATGACCATGCACCATGACCCCCCCAACCACACCCACTTCAGGAGGTGGATTTGGTGCAAAGGATGTGATATGCTATAACAGTTTCTTAGGCATAGTTTCCGCAAAAACAGCAAAGAGGCTGGAAACCCACAAGGGAGGGCCCTACAGAGCTGGAGAAATAAAATACAACTGCATGCAAGAAATGTGTCATTCTACCTCACCCACAGTTATCCCTGTATCAGCTCAATGAAGAGAAAACAGAATAAGCAAGGGGAGGAAACTACTGGCTAGAGTCTTGATTAACGTACACGTGGCATTAGCTACTTGTCCTGTTGTAAGACTGGATATGAGCCTTGATACCTCCAAGGGCCGAATGGGCTGGTGCTTGGTACTCACTTAGATGGCTGTCTTATAAATGAGCAATACTGTTGAAGACCATGGAAAGCTTCAAAATTTTCTAGTTAAGAAAAAGCATTTGCTTTTCCTAAAGTAAATTGGACTTGCCAACTAATGCCACATAGCAATAAGAAGGCCAAACCATTCTGGCCCACTGCTATCAATGCTAGTTTTCCAAACGCCTGTGCTGTTCTGAGAAGGCTAAAGCAAGGATAGGGCACAGCATGTTACCTTCACAGGGAAGATTTCCTGTCCAAATCCATCCAAACGTTCCACTTCGTTGATGTACATAAGCTCAGCTTCGGCTGGCAGGATTCCACTAAAATCAAAATAGCATGAAAGGAGGAAATGGTTAAGGACAGCCAGCGGAAGATCCTACCCTCCTGATGGCAAATTCCAGAGCTGTGGTTTAGCTCTTGCTTCTGGGAAGAGCAATCATTACCCAACTGTGAGGGTATGGTACATTACTAAGTAATTCATTAACATCTTCCCCAGTAGCCTTTTACTCAACAGGGAATAATAAGAGGAAGGTAAAGCATTTAATTAAGAGCCACAGCCCTATAAACACAAAATAATTATTCCAGACATCCCTGTGAATAATGCTGCCTGCTTTAAAACGAAGTTTTTGGTCCTACCTGGGAGAAAGCTCAACTTGGGGAAAAAAAAAAAGGAAAAATAAAAAATATGGCTTATTATAAGGGTAATATTTTGGGAGCCAAGTGGCCAAAATAAGAGAGCCTTGGATCACTGCAAAGATCCTCTGAGGTTGGACAGGAAGGATGTCTGTTTTCCATTGCTACAAACCAGCCCCAAGTGGCCCTAATATTGAACCCCCTCGGTGCTTCCTTAAGTTAAAATCTCCCTCCTTTTTCCACCTTCTCACCCCAGGCAGCACTTTAGGCCTTCACTCTCAGCACAGGCCGCCCCAGGCTGCCCAGATGGGAGGGCAGTTTTCAAGGCCACGTACACCTTTCTCAGAAGTACAGAGCTGAGTCATAGGGTGGAAGAAACATAACTGTGTTGACCCGAGCCAGGAGTGGGGGGTAGGAAGATGAATGCCTCCTGCCCCCTGGACACCTGATAGCTGCCGGCCAGGCTTGCCCTCTGCCTGCCTTACCTGTGGGCTTTGTGTTCTTGGGCTACCTTCTGGGTCAGCTCCTCCAGAACAGCCTCTTCCAGGGCCAAATCCTATAAGAACAGAAAGCACTTAAGGTCAAGACTGTAGGGGCATTTGCTATTTTATCTGCAAACCTTAAAAGCTCCCTTGTCCAGAAGATGTTCCTGATTAGCCTCACGTCCTCAATCTGTCCTTTACTCCTGCAGAATTAAAGGCTGTAATTTTTAGGACTAAGTTATGTTTTTACTGTTGTGACATGGCTCTCCATTATAACTTAGGTTATTTCAAGGTATACTTTGGGTTGCCACCTAAATTCTGTAGGATCCAGGAAAGCTCTTTTTTCATTTACCCTCTGCGCTATCTGCTTGCCTCTCAGATGCACTTTCACCAGAAATGCTTTGCATGTACTTGTATATTTTTAAGGATCAGGTTATAGGCCAATGAGTTTCCAGGCCACCATCCCTTCAAAAGTTGAGCCTGGGAAGGGACTGTGCAAGGCTTTTTTTTCCACTTGCACAATACCAGGAAACTGATTAAAAACCACATGAAGTCAGAGCAGACTCATTCTGATGTTACTTTATGGTCACGGAAACAGAGGAGGCCATAAAGGCTAAAACATCAAGAAAGCTCTGTGAGACAATAGGTATGTACATCTCCAGTTAGTGAATCGACCAACTGAATCACAGGGCCCTGGGACAGTGGACTCTTCCTAACTCCCCTCCATGGTGGGAGGATTTACATCATGGGCAAAATGGAAATCAGAGCTTGTTAAACATTTTCCAGCAAAGCGCTGCTTAGGATGGTGAGATGGAGTCTGGAGAAATAAATCCCAGATGAGGAGAGCAAGGCAGTTCCTGAGAGGCTGACAGATGATTCTAGAACTTGTCTCATCCCTCTGGTGACTTGGTAAGGCCGGGGGAGTGACAGTCAGGCCACCAGGCCAGCTGCCTCTAGCTTTCCCAGGCAGCAGATTCCATGTACCCTAGACTGGTAAGCACCAAGAAGGGCACAGGTATGCACCATCTTCCTCTGAGCTCCAGATAGGATGTCAGGAGGGACTCTGAGCTACGTCCAGATGAGGGCACACACCATTGGGGTTGGGGGTTGGGGCTGATGTTTTGGTGGAAATTATACTAAGTGCCTCATTCCCTTGATTCTAAAATACCAGTTATATGAAGATTTACCTCCAATTTAACACCTTTTAATGGACGAAACACTATCCCCAAAAATGTACATCTCAAAACTGTAAGAAACATCCCATCTCAAATCATTGAAATGTGAAAAACCAGTATTTTTTAAAACTGTAAAATGCGGACATAACTATACACTACACAGTCTATAGCTCTGCTGGTCCTGCTAATTCCATAGTTCATGAGAGAACTTAGAGAAGACAAAGGGAATTACGGCAGCTCTTATTTTTCAGGTGTTAACTGATTAATTCGCTGTTTCCTGTGTAGCCATCCACTGAAATGATTCTAGTCCATGAGAGGAAATAAGTGCAACATTTTCAGTTTTATGTTGTGGAGGACCACAGACAGCACGTGGCTTAGAAACTTAGCTGTGTGTGCACATCTAGGTACTCAGTAGTAGTAATAACCCAATATTAATTTTGAAAAGCTAATGAAAGGCAAGTGGCAACAGAGTAAAATAAAGATAAGTGAAGATCAAAAAGTGTTCCATTAAACCTCTGCTTCCTACTTCTAAAAAGGAAAAAGCAAAGGTACTCCTCTGCCATTGCACTCAGCTCAACCACCTCAGTCTGCGTCTGGGGCCTCCCTTAGGTATGTGCGCTGCCAGAGAGACATGCGAGAGTGGCCCCGTGCGAATGAAAAATGGCAGAGTGCATGCCCGTACACAGCCACGCACCTGTGGAGCGTCCTGTGTACTTGACTTTGTTCTTTTCTCTGCTGAAGAAATGTCATTTAACAAATTCAGTTACTTTATAAGATCAAACACAGCCATTCATCCTATCTTTCCTCCCCCACCAAAGGAATGCATTCTTCTCTTTGAAAGCTCTAGTGGAACCAAGCAGAAAGTCTGCAACCTTCCATGGCTCCCCACTGCCTACTCAGTTAGGTCAACACCTGGGCCTGGCATCCGTGAAGGCCATTCTTCAAGGTGACTCAGACCTCCCTTCGGGAACTGCTCTCCCAAGGGCTAAAGGTCTCAGGCAAACTCCTCTTAACACAAACTGCTTTTACACCTGCATTCACACTCACGCCCACCACTCCTGGAACAACACTGTCCCGTCACATCCCACAGTGTGAAATGTCACAGCATCCTTCAGGCCTGTCTCTACTACCATTTTCCTCAAGGAGCTTTCCTGTCTCCTTGGCTAGATATAAGCCTTTCCTTCTCCTGACTAGCTCTTCTGCTCTGCGTGTGTCTCCTAGAGCCCCCCTCATAGTCTGCCCGCTGCATTTCTTACATAGTTATGTGTATACTCGTCTTATCCTTTAACCACCTCTCCTTCCCTCAATGAGATTATAGGCACCTTGAGGGCAGCAATTCCTCTTCACATCACAGGGCTTTTATGTAATGACAGCTTAGAAGTTCTCAATATATATTAAGTGATCAACAAATGTTCACTGAACTGAACTCACCATGCAACACGTAAGTTTCATACCATCAAACGAGAGTTTTTAATTATGCAAAGCTGGTTAATGATCATTTACCCCTTCTGCCTGTGCTCCATCTGCTTACATTTCAAAATGCGTAGAGTGATGTTACCTAGAAAGCACACCCCTCAACATTCTTACGTTTGCATAGGATAAGGACATGATAATAATAATAATAGTAACACAACTAAATAAACAGTTATCGAGAATTTACCATGTGCCAAGTCAGGCACATTACATGCTTTATCTCCTTTAATGCTTACAATGGAACTAGGCTTGTTATCCACATTTTTAGATGAGAAAATTAAGGCTTAGAAAGGTTAAATAACTTGCCCAAGGTCTTATAGCCAGTAAGGGCACAGCCAGGACAGGGGCACAGCACCGCTTGGCAACAGTGCCGTGAAATTTCCAAACACAGGCCAGGGTGCACCCAGGATACAATGTGGCAGGGCTGAGGCAGGGATGAATGTGGATGGCTGACAGCAAAGGCCTAGGAATGAATATTCACAACTCAGATACACACACTGACAACAATCAGCTTCTGCCATACCATCTTCAGCACTGTCCTTTCTGAGATGATGGAAATGTTCCCTACCTGAGCTTTCTAACACAGTAGCCAATGGACACATGTGGCTACTGGGCACTTAATATGTAGCCAATGCAACTGAGGAACTAAATTTTTAATTTTATTTAACTTTAATTAATTTAAATTTGAATGTAAAAACCCACACATGGCTAGCGGCTACCATCCTGGAGAGCGCAATTTTAGATCCAAGAATAACAACGTCAATATTTGTCTGTCCAATGGTGAGATTTATGAAGTCTATGCTGTTTAAGTACCTGATGTGCCCAGAGCCCAGTGGGAACAGTTTCATTCTGAAAGAGACACACAAAATAACTCCTTTACTACTCCACAGCACGTTCACCTGTCAAAGTATTTTACCATCTACAAACTTATAAACATCATGCTGATAATCACCTTTGAAAACTCTGAAGAGCCCCCAGAGCTGGTCTATTCCTAAAGGCAATGTGATAAAGGCCTTTAATGAGAGTATAGTAAAAAAAAAAAATGTGGACAGTTATTAGCCCTCCATTATCAGCCACTCCATTTGACACAAAAACGCACACTCTCTAAAATCCTAAGGTTTGAGCTTCACTTTTCTCCCACCAAGCACACTGGAAATCATCCTGATTTCTGAGATATGAGAGATGTTGATTCAAGCAGATTGACACTAAGCCCTAAGAAGAACTTTTCTAAGCAATATGCTCATCTCTGAATGGAGTTTGATTTTATGGGCAGAACTAGTAAAGTATAAAGACGGCAGGCACAGCAGATAATACTGTTATTTTCTTGGAGGGAAGAAAAATAAGGATAGAGTTATTCATGAAAAGTCAGAGACTTGTATTAATAGCATTTCCCTAGACTCTAAGAATAAAGTAAGCTTTGCACCAATATAGATTTATCTCATGCACTAACACAGATAATTCCAACCTTACTTATGCCAGTCTCTCAAAACTTAAAACCTTTGTCATCAGACACTCCACTTTCTCCCATCGGCAAGAGCCAATAAGATGCCCAGTTTTGCCTATTTTATCTTTTGCTTTGTTTTCTTGTTTTTAATCTCATTGCTACACCTATATGATAGCTCTTGTCCAGACCACCACAACAGATTCCCAGCTAACCTCTTCCAACAAATGGTCTCACTGCTCAGATCCAGCAGTTCTCCAACTGTGGGATTGGCAGAACCCTGGAAGGAGCCCATGCGTTCTAACTCCTCAGAAGTTTTCAGTCTCATCTGCCACGATTCCCTTCCCGCACCCGTGAGCCAAACTGGCCAGATGTTACATTCCCAAACATCCAGGCTGCCTTGCCTCTGCTGCTTCTCTCTCTGTCCAGATCATTCCTTGCTCCCTACTTCTCTGCCTGGTAGAATCCTGCCCATCCTTTAAGACACAGTTCCCACTCCATTAGTCTTTCAGCCTTCCCTGACCCCCAGCCCCCAAGCACACGTGACCTCTCCCCACATAAAATCCCAATCGTACTTCATTACACTTGGCTTTGCATTCTGATATTGCAAACTCCCTATTTACCCAACCTCACTGTAGTCTCCTTGAAAATAAGCACCATGTCTTATACAATTTCATCCCCTGGGTGCTAGTTACCCAGGTCGGTGCTTGGGGCAAAACAGTTAATCAAAAAAATATGTGGTGATCATAACTTCTAAAACCAAAGTCAAAATGTTGATTGGTTATAGCTCTTCTCTAAAATGGCTTTTAAAATGTTTTAATCCTTTCTCACTAAAACTCTTCTCATTTACCCTGAAGCTACCAACCAAACAACAAACAAAAATTCTCCAAGGGTTAAAATCTAGCCTCATCCCTACTTCAATCCAGGAAGCGGCATTTTACTTCATTGATCCATTCTACGAGTTTTTTTGAGAACAGACTATGTGCCAGACAACAATGGACAAGACAGGGTCCCTGCTTAAGGACTACAGAGTTGACATTCTAGCTGACAATAACAAATATATACATAAGAATGAACAATTTCAGATACAGAAGTACATACACAAAAGGTGATATAACAGGAAGTGGTTGACAGGGTGTATCAATCAAATAGGTGATCAGAGAAAAGGAAGAACTCTCTGAGGATGTGATATTTGAGTCAAGGCCTTAATGACATAAGTATCTCGGCACAGTATTCCAGGCAGAGGATGCCCAAATACAAAGGCTCTGGGGTGGGAACAAGCTCAGCATGTTCAGAAAGGAAGAGAGCCAGCACACAGGGGTTGGTGAGTGAACCGTGGGGAGAGGGGAGGGCAGTGGTAGGGAAGTGCCTTTTTAAAAAAATTTTAATTGACAAATAATAATTACACGTATTTATGGGGTACAATGGTATGTTTTAATACATGTATACACTGTGGAATGAGAAAATCAGGCTAATTAACACATCTATCACCTTATATACTACTTATTTCTTTGAGGTGAAAACATTAAAATCCACTCTGTTACCAATTTAAAAAAATATATATATATATATTTTTTTTTTTTTTTTTTGAGATGAGGTCACACTCTAACTCCCAGGCTGGAGTGCAGTGGTGCGATCATAGCTCCCTGTAGCCTGGAACTCCTGGGCTCAAGCGATGCTCCTGCCTCAACCTCCCGAGTAGCTGAGACTATAGGCGCGCAACACCATGACCGGCTTACGACACATTATTATTAAAATAGCACCTTGCTGTGCAATAGATCACCAGAGCTTATTCCTTCTGCCTAACTGAAACTCTGTACCGTTTGACCAACATTCCCTTTCCCTGACCCCTCAGCCTCTGGTAACCACCATTCTACTCTCTACTTCTATGAATTTGACTTTTTTGGATTTCATATATAAGTAAGATTGTGCCATATTTGTCTTTCTATGCCTGGCTTATTTCACTTAGTATAATGTCCTCTACATTCATCCATGGTATTACAAATGATAGAATTTCATTCTTTTTTAAGGCTGCATAATATTGCATCGTGTACATATACCACATTTTTCAATCCATTCATCTGTTGATGAGCACTTAGATTGCTTCCATATCTTGGCTATTGTGAATAATGCTGCAGTGAACAAGGGAGTGCAGATATCCCTTCAACATACTGATTTCAATTCCTGTGGATAGATACCTACTAGTGGGATTGCTGGTTCAAATGGTAATTCTATATTTAGTTTTTTGAGGGACCTCCATACTGTTTTCCAAATGCTGCTGCACTAACTTACATTCCCACCAACCATGTATAAGGGGCTTCCTTTTCTCCACATCCTCGACAACACTTGTTATCTTTTATCTTTTTGATAATAGCCATTCTAATGTGAGGTGAGATCTCATTGTGGTTTTAATTTGCATTTCCCTAATGATAGTGATGTTGACTACTTTTCATATGCCTGTTTGCACCTTTTGTGTGTCTTCTTTTGAGAAACGTCTATTCAGGTCTTTTGCCCATTTTTTAATAGGGTTATTTGTTTTCTTGTTATTGAGTAGACTGAGTTCCTTATATGTTTTGAACCCCTTATCTGATGTATGATTTGCAAATATTTTCTCCCAATCTGTGAGTTGTCTCTTCACTCTGTTAATTGTTTTCTTTTGCTGTGCAGAAGCTTTTTAGTTTTACTGCAGTCCCATTTGTCTATTTTTGCTTTTGTTGTCCATGTTTTTGGGGTCATATGCAAGAAATCATTGCCCAGACCAATATCACGTAGCTTTTCCCCTATGTTTTGTTCTAGTAGTTTTACAGTTTCAGGCCTTACTTTAATCCATTTTGAGTCCAGTCTTGTATAATGGGCAAGATAAGGGCTTGTTTCATTCCTCTGCATATGGATAGCCACTTTTCCCAGTATCATTTCTTAAAGATATTGCCCTTTCCCAACTGTGTGTTCTTGGCCCCTCTATGGAAAATGAATTGACCGTAGATGTGTAGGTTTATTTCTGGGCTCTTTATCCTGGTCCACTCATTGGTCAATGTGTCTTTTTTTGCCAGTACCATGCTGTTTTAATTACTATATCTTTGAAATAGAGTTTGAAGTCAAGTAGTATGATGCCTCCAGCATTGTTCCTTTTGTTCAAGGTTGTTTTGGCTATTCGGGGTCTTTTGTGGCCCCATACAAATTTTAGGATTATTTTTTCTATTTCTGTGAAGAATGACACTGGAATTTTGAAAGCGATTGCATTAAGTCTAAAGATTGCTTTGGGTAGGCATTTTAACAATATTGATTCTTCCAATTCATGAACATGGGATATCTTTCCATTTGTGCCATCTTCAATTTCTTTCATCAACATTTTATAGTTTTCATCATAGAGATCTTTCATTTTGGTTAAATTTACTCCTAAGTATTTTAATTTCTTTATGGTATTATAAATGGGATTGTTTCCTGCCCACTCTTACCACTTTTATTCAACATAGTGCTGGAAGTCCTAGCCAGAGCATTTAGGCAAGAAAAAAAATAAAAAATAAAAAGCATCCTAATAGGAAAGGAAGAAGTGAAGTTGCCTCTGTTTGATGATATTATCTTATATAGAGAAAAACCCTAAAGACTCCATCAAAAAACTGTTAGAACTGATAAACGAATTTAGTAAAGTTGCAGGTTACAAAATCAACATACAAAAATCAGTAGCATTTCTATACGCTAACAAGGAACTATCTGAAAAAGAAACTGGGGAAGTATATAGAGGCAGAAGGAGGCATCTTTACTTTCTCAACATATTTCATAAAACTTATCCCTACCTTATAAATGCATGAACTTTTCTCCCCAGGGAATATGTGTATGTAAAATCTTCTGAGTTTTTCAAAGGAAAGAGTTAAGTGTCCAAAGAAAATTAATTACAAAAAAGGAAATTACACTTACCATAGGAAATAGCACATACTCTCTGAGGAAATCCTGAGAATCGAACTGATTAAAGTCTCCAAAATCAGCTGAAAAGAAAAGAAGATGCAAGGGTAGTATTTATGATATGAAATTAAAGATGGAATAAAAGAGGGTAAACTTATCACCACATTTACTCTTCCCACTTCATCCTATTTCCGCACTATTGTTAAATAAAATTAGTGCCAAGCCGTATTTGATATAGTTACCACTTTCATCTAGCAATATGGTAAATATCAACATGTGGGCACCAATACACAATTTTTTAGGAAGAATGGGGAAATTTGAAAGTGATTCTAAAGGCTATGTAAAAAATTTTAAACAAACCTGCATTTATGTTTGTTAAATATACATCAATTCATATCTTAGGAATATCTGCCAAGGGGACTTTTTAACTCAAGGTTAATTTGGAACACTGAACAGCCAAATTCATGTGCATCTCTTCATATATTTGCAGCTGGAAATTCCCACTGTAAATCATCCTTGGCAAGCAACCTCGAAAATCTTTACACCTCCTAAACAACTTTACATGTTACAAGTTGCCAAAAATTCTGCTCTGTCCTGTTTTCATCTCACAATGGTATGTTTGAGCACATGCAAGATGAATACAGAAAGCCTATGTTACAAATATATAAATGTTTTGCTTTTTATCTCACTTGATCCCACAAAAACTAAACCTGCATGAAAATGTGATTTCAGGTAAATGATCTGGCATCACATAGAAATGGACTCAGGTATCCTTAAGGTAACAATAAACAGAGAATGAGAGGATACACATACACGTGCGCACGCACACACCAATGTTAAGAAGTTGCTGAGAAGGTAAACATCAACCTACAAACTCAGCACAAAACTAATTAGCCATTAGGTGCAGCATACAGGAACAGCAAAATTCACTCTGCCTATCTTCAAGTTCAATCATCAGTTATCACATTCTATCACAACTTATATTTCTGTTGATGTGTCTGATGACCCAATAAAGGTTCTCAAAAAAATTGTCTTAAAATAGTATAGCTAGAGGAGCTTTCATCAGACTGAACAGCCAGCTTCAAGGACCCAATGAAAAGGGAACCCAGAGTAAGTCACCAACTTCCTCAAGGGTCCTCCAATATCCAGGATACCAATAACAAGCCTAATGGGTGAGTAGTGAGAGGAAAAAGAGTAACTACAGTAAACGAAGAAAGCTTTTTAAAAGGAGAAAGACCCAATTGGAAGTTGTGGGGCATATTGGATCATCTCTCTCCTCTCTCTATCAAGGGTGCTCTGTTCTCCACTATTTCAATGATGCTACCAGTGACTTTTCTATCGTAACTGGCCATTGTTTCGTCCCCTTCTGGTCTATAAGTAGACAGATGTGATACATCAGATTTTGCCTATTTCCATCCACAGAGTAACAAGTGGAGCTAACTGTGTAGGAATTGTATGTCTAACAGAAATCGCAAAACCACTAATACCCCAGAATGCAAGAGGTTAAAGGCTGGCTGCCTCTTCAGACTTCAGTCCAAAGTGTGGAATGGGAAAGTCCGTTCACAGCTTCTAAAACAACAGTCCACACAGCAAGAACTCAGATGCTGGCAGGCTTATACTTAGATATTAGTTGATTTTCAAGAAAATAATGACTGAAAGGAGAAGCTTCTTTTCAAAAATTATATTACCATCTTCTTGTTTTCACTACAACTGAAGGCAGTTAAGCTACCACTCAACAAACAGTAATGTATAAAGTACCCACGTATAACAATTTAGAGACAGTAAGAAATGGCTGTCTGATCAATTTAAACAGGACAGGTTGAAAGATAAATTTAGCCCAATATGCATCTGTTGTTTCACATTTGTTGTTACAGAGATTTTAATTTATCTCTGTAACTGCATTGGAATAAATTATACTATAATGTTTAAAGCTACCATACTTGAAGCTGTTGTGACAGTAACACATTCATTGCATCAAGCCACACAATATGATGATATTGTGCAGTGGAGTAACTCTGAGAAAGTGTTCCACAAACCCTGAAATGTAGCCTTAATTAAAGGCAGGATAAAAGCTGCTATTTCTTCAAATAAAACTGTAATTATACAAGCATGAGCAGTTTGCAAACAGCTTTGGGAAATCTACCATCCTTCCACCAAAAATCACTAACTTTGCATTTTTAATGCAAGATATCTTGAAATGAAAAGGGAACATTACTAAGGGGGATCATTTAAGTAAATCTAACTTTTCACTCTGAGAGGCCGAAAACATCATAATCAAACAGAAAAGGGAATTTCACACACCAGTCATGACTATGTCTTACCTTGCACAGCCAAGCCGGCTAGTCGAATCACCTGTTCCAATGTACACCGTAATCGCCCTTCAAGCACGTCTTTTTTGACTTGCAGGTAATACTGATATCTGGGAATAGAGGAACAAACAACCTTAAAAATACATACTTGGAATATATTCCAACAACACAGATGTCTCTAGATGTAAAATCATGTGTACACAGCAGGATACGCAGGTGAGGTTGATAAAGGTCATCTCTATAAAAGATGGAAAGTGACCTCTGCCTGTGTTTATCTTTGTTTGATGTAGCAGGTGCCACATCCCTTTCATTCTGAGCTTGAAAGCATTCTCATCAAGTCACGTATTTGCTGGCCAGCAGGATGGACTACTGATAAAGACCAGTTCTTCATAACAGAGATCAAGAACGAAAATGCTCTCCTACACCTGGACACCCACAACAATAGGACTGCCAAATCTACATTCAACAGTGTGTGTTACTGAAACAATTCTAGAGACACATCATCTTTCAAACTCAAAAGTTTGGTAGGGCAGATCACGAAGAGGCCAAATAATTTAGAATTCTGCTAAATAACAGGATAAAGCTTTTCAGAGCCAGGCTTCACCTTACAAGTTTTAGACTCATAAAAATCTAATCTGATGCAACTTTTCAACCTGAAGTACATTCTCAAACCAGCCAAGTGCAGACAGACAGAATGCACCCAAACACAACATCAAGTCTCAGACTAGACCACTGTTCCCAGTAGCAAATCCAGTGTATTGCTTCCTTGCCAATACAACAGAATTTTCTTAGAATAAAAAATAATTAGAATTACCTAAACATTCAGAAATCTCCTCACTCCAGACTTTCACTTCACAGGACTCCACTCCCTTTGACCACTCTCTTAACACACAGTCACCACTACAACGGTCATACTTTTCTAGCATTTATTCCTGACAAATGCTAACAATCCTTTTGCTCCTGGTAACCGTAACTCTCTATTTTGACGTAACTTTGACATCTCAATCAGGGGAACACAGAGGTGACCCAAAGCCCAGTTTTCCTGGAGAGAGGCAATCATCAGCACTGAGAGCTAATCATTGCTGGCTCCTTCCACGGTATCACATCACATTTAAATCCAACGCCTGTTTGACAGAATGAACTGGGCTCTCTGCACACTTTAGCAGAAGCCCCTGCTTCTCTCCTCTTGGGTCTACTGGACAGGACAAAGACAATCACGTCACTCTTTGGTGACAAAATCCCATACTCAAATCAGAAGGGCAAACACTGGGAATTACTTAAAAATCCTTTCTGGTCAAACTTAATATACAGTAGAAAAATAACCCTTTTTCCTACTCCCTTTCTATCGTTCACATGAGAAATTCATAATCATTGTACAGGTTTCATTCTTGAATCAGTAATTCTACTCCCTGCTCACATCATTTGACTAAATTAATCAATGTATATAACAAGTGGTTCCAGTGATTTTTAGAGATAAGTCCCTGATACATGCAGTAAATCTTTGTGCCCATTTGTCTGAGCTGGGGCCACTCACCACACTCTGAGAGTGGTGGACATTGCTCTGCCTGTACACATTCCATCCTTAGACCCCATGAGCTCTGTGACCAGCTAAGTCCCAACAAGCAGGAACACCAGCTACAGATAAGAGCTTGCAGTTAACACTGAAAGATGAAATTATATGAGCTATTTAAGAACCGCTTTGACTGAGAACAAATATGCGTCAATGAAAGCACTATGCAGGATAAGCACTCGAGCAGGTGTTTCTGGGAGATTACCTTTTGTTTATATCCCACTTACAAAACTGACTAAAAAATAAAAAACTAATGTTGTCAATGAAATCGCATGCAATTTCTAGCTGGTCTGTCATAGAAATAAACTGGGAAGTGATGAGTTGGCATTAAAAAAAAAAGAACTTGTGGTTAAAAGTCTTTTGCTAGGAGTGAAGTGGCACTTCTGCTGTTGCCGAATGTGCACAAACTAATAAGGAGGAAACATTAGGAAGGGTCATTTTAAAAACTTTGTGAAATCAAAGGTACTATGCACGTGTGTGTGTTTGTGTGTGTGTGTGTGTGTGTGTATTTAGGGAGTTCTGTGTAATAATATATGATGGTAGAAAAAGGGGAAGTCATGATTTGCCTCTTCATTAGGAGAGAATCAGAGAGCATGAAAACGTTTTTGAAGCAACAATTTTACATGAATTTCAAGAAACATTACAAGAGCAAATCAGAATATCCAAGACTAAAGAATTCTAAATGGCTACAGTAAAATATGCCACAGGAATATCTTCTAGCTTCCTTTTTTCCTGAGCTCACTACAGTCAGGTACCGAGCTCAGGCATATTTTCACATGTTTTGCTCAAGGTGAGTGGACGTTACAGAAGCATGGTCCCATGCATTCCTATGGTCCAAGTGCCTGCCGTTTGCCTGCTTGTCTCGCATTCCAAGGGAATAGGAGCTGAGAGCACGTCTGCACGGGGAGGTTCCATGGTTTCATCCAGCAAACCAGGAGTGCCAACAAAAATGCCTTCCATTAGCACCTTTGTTTCAAGAAGTATGAGCCCTGTCAATCACAAGCAAAGCTCAGGGTTTTATGGCCTTATTTAAGATAAATAATTGATTCATGTTTAAAAACTCATCTAATGACACACAATATTAGTTTACCTCCTGGAAGACAGCTCAGTAAAATCTGAAATAGGAGGGAAAACATGGGCTCTGGAAGATTTCCTCCCACACCATGCAGCACAAAATGTGTCCTTCCTGTTTGCATTCTTCACCCTTCTTGTGAGGGTTTCCCTCAGCACCCTGTGCCATGTTCTTTCCTTCTCGCCAGCCTGGTTCCTAGTTTTCCTCGAGCACCCCTCTTGTGTCTCTGTGCCAGTTCTTAAGGAAATGGTAAAAGATCCACTCATTCGTATAGGTAACCTTCTCTTCAAGAGACTTTAGGAATTGCCTGTGAGCTTTTTACGGAAGATCTTTTATGTTTATAAACTATTCAGTTCTTAGAATAGGAGAAACCTAGGCAAGTAAGGAGGTCCTTAGGTTATCAAAACCTCTTTTAAGTGCCAAGAGTTCACTGTGAAAGCAGATACATCTCTGAAGAGGAGCCACTTGGAATCTGAAGACCATACTTTGAAAACTGGGGGAACAAGAACAGAAGAGTGATAAGGAAGACTGTTAATTTCACCCTTTTGCCAGAGGGTCCCACTGTGACTTTCTTCAGTGAAGTTAAAGGATATCAAAAAACAAATAAACAGAAAAGCCAGAGAATCCAAAAGCAGAATCTCAGGATAGGAAGGAAATATAAAGCATATTAAAGAAAGGTACAATGGGATTCTCAGAATAAAACAAAAAACCAGAAAACAAAGCCTCAGGGTAGGAAAGGATGGGTGAAGTTCACCTATTCCTACTCATTATACAATGCTTGAATCTCTTCCACATACCATTTATTCCTTCCCATCTTGAGTGGTTCTGACTTATTTGCTGCTCTACAAGCCAGGGAGACAGGTGGGTATTTTAACCCACAGCTACCATGCACTTCTTATAAGCATAAGTCAGCTAGATGCCAAGGGGCATCTTGGAGAGCACCAAAGCACAGTCTCTGCCTTACAGGGATGCACATCATCTCTCTGACCACTGTGGTCATGCTTCTCTACTGCACTATCTAAGGGTTAGGGTTAGGGTTAGAACCAAGGAGTAAAACATTTGAAAAGGTATTATCCTGGCATCATCTGCTAGAACTAGAGCCTTTTTGCATGTCAACTTGGAGGTGAAAATGATCACCTAAGATTATCAGCAGATACTTTTGGGACTAGACCACCAACCAATGAATCCACAGGATCCAGCGAAACCATAGTTCAAGTTTTTCTTAACCTGCTGCTTCCAACTTTAATCTACAGATATCACTTCTATAATGTATGAGCAAGTTCTATTTACAGATCCATCCTATCCTAGGAAACACTGAATCACAATCCACTAGCAAGGAATACCAGGACTGTTCCCAGTCATTCAGGTTGGGAGTAAGCTTGTGCTGGGATAGAAACCCAAGGAGCTGAAGGCAGCAGTGCTCTCTCCTGGCAACCATCCAGACTACAAGAGAATCTGAACAGCAGCAATGAGATGGTGCTACTACCACGTGAGACTGTGGCTAATACTACATAAGATCCCAGAAATGAGAATGAAAATTCAGACCCCTTTGGAAATTGGTTGGTATACTTTTGCTAAATGGCACTTTTATAAAATATGATAATTCTATCCAATTTGATGACTAAATTAGACAACATAGGAGCAGAAATTCTATTTCTAGAATGCTTGGTTTTTGCTTATTTTTTATTAGCAATTCAGTTATAACAGCCGTAAAATATAACAGTAAATCCTATTTTGGAAACATGCAATTTCATGGAAGTATACTCCACCCTGTCATAGCTTTGGGTGGAGGGGAAAAGGAAAAAAAAAAAAGACCAATCCTTGTGCCAGGAAAGTAAGTATTTGCCAACTTTCCAAAGAGATTCTCTTTGAAAACCCAAGCTCACAAGGAAAACTTTTTAATATTTTTCATATTCAAAGACCTGGAAATAGTCCATCTGACTATTGAGGCCCAATGAACGGTTTTAGGTTAGGATTCTGCTCTCCCTCTAAGAATTGATGAACATAATTATGCTTGTTGAATAAAGGTAAAATTTTTATTTTTACAATTTTTACTTTTGTTTTTAAAGGAAAGATTAATTTTTTGATTAAAGGCAGGTTTCTTTGGGTGAAATAGAAAAGGCTTCCTGATGATCAGCTCTATTAACCATTACAACAGAAAGCTGACAGATGCTATGAACTTGTCTCTGGGGGCCTCATTTATTTGGAATCTTCCCATCCAATGGCAGGAAAATAAGTGACTTTTTCAAGTCACTTCCTCCCCTAAGATTTTGAAAAGGAAGTTTTAGAAAATGCCATCCTGGGTCAAATCAATAGAGCATTCAGTACTTCTGACAGAGGTATCAAAGAACTCTTTCAAAATTGTACCCCATAACATTATCCTCAATGTTCAGAGATGCATTGTTAAGATCTTTAAGCTCCCTCTTTAATTCACGTATGAGGAATTTATCTAAGTACTTCCGCAACTGTATTTTACTTGCAGGTCTGTTCATTCTCCTCAGAGTGCGCAAGTCCATGTGGTATTCTGAAAAATATGGACTGTACTACCAACAGAACCACAAGTAAGGCTCAAAGAACTCAGAGGCCGGGTACGTGTCGCTTTTAAATATTTCTCCCACCCCTCCCCACAAGCGAAATCTTTGTTCCAAGTCCAGTTCAGCCGACACATCTGGTTAAATGGCTAAAGCCTTAGCATCTGATTTTGGTCATAATTCCACCCAAGGATGCAACATCCTCAGCATAAATCATAGGACGGTGGGTAGGAGGAGTACAGACCCTTACTACTGTTCCAAATGGCTGCTGCCGGGGGAGCCCCTCCAATAGGGTCATACCTGCCTACCTCGTGACCCCTGTGACCAGCTTTGGAGCCAGTGAAACGGGAGTGGAAATGATTGTTGCTCCCAAGCGTAAGTCTTCACATGCAATGCCCAGTTCCCCATCTCCGTTTCCCTTTGCCCTGAGACCTGCAGTGTCCAGGTAGGGTCTGTTGCTGAGTTAGCCTGAGCCCTGGCAAAGATGGCAGGGAGCAGAGCCTCAGACAACCCACAGTGGACAGGTAAGGCAGGCAAGAGACGACCCTTTGTTTTTTGAAAGCCACAGAAACTTGGGGGTCATATATCATTGTAGCATGATTGAGCCCAAACTACTCAATAAGGGAAGGATTTTAAAAAACCAAGTCCAACCCTTTCATTTTTTAGAGAAGGAAACTATACTGAGAGGAGTAGGACTTGCCCAAGGTAACACTGCTCATTAAAGGCAACGCCAGAACCAGACCAGAGCCTGGACAACCACAGAGGTGATGAGGGCAGGGTCTGAGTCCCAGTCATTCCGGGCAAGCCACCAATTTCATTGATGATTTTTAGACTTCATTGATGAAGTCAAAAAATAAAAACAAAACAAACACCACTACATGGTGATTCTGATGATCCCATGTTTCTAAGGAAGGGCTCCGATAACCCAGTTCTCCTCTACCCCCAGTTAGATAGTCTCTGCCATGGCATATGAGGCAAACATTGAAATGAGAAGCTTTTCTACAAACTCTTATTACAGGACATGTTTCATACCATGGCCCGTGGATTATCCAGATCTGTTTTTCCTTCTGGTAGTAGCCTCTGGGATATTTCACTTTCCTCCCCCAGAGGTAGAAGGAAGGGAAAGGAGACTGAGCTATGCATTTTAACTACCTGTCAACAACTTTATAAGAAGCAGAGAACGATTAAAGTAAAATCTGTAGATTGGGCATCTCTGTCCGCGGGCTCCCACCTGGAAGGAGGGGCTGTGTCCAGCAGCAGGTAGAAACTGGACCCTTAAGTGTACATATTTCTAAACGCAAATACTTTTTTACAAAAGGAAAATAAAGCTCATTATCATTGTCACACACAAGTCTTTACTGACCCTTGCATGGAGTAGTTTCCATATATGGATCATAAAAAAGTTATCCAGACTTAATTCTGTTGCTACCCTGGATGAAACTGTATCAACAGCACATATCACCCATGCATTACTCTTTCTACCCCCCACTGCCCAAGGAAGTCTGGAACAGAAAGAAAATGTTCTTTCACAGTTAAAAACAGGTTAGTGAAAGCACTCTGTACACTGTGACTACCAACCGGCAGTATCACTATTATCATCACATGGCTCCTGTCTGCCCTTCCCTCCTCTATAGTTCAAGTTCAGTCAAACCCATCTGCATGCTCAGTAGGGACGTGACAATTTGGAGAGAAGGGCCATCCTTAAATTCCTAAGTCTTTGAAGCCTTTGAATAAAACTACTGGGGTGGAGGACCAGAGAGAAAAAAATAGACAGCTTTGTCATTGTTATTATTAAGAGCAGCATAAGACTTAAAAATGTCCTTTCCTCGCTAGAAAACTTCCTTTGCAACTAGCAGTATCACAAGAATCTTGCTAGAACATACTGGAACCCAGTACTCCCAGGACAGTGCAGTATGTACCAAAGCGCCAGATAGCACTGCTTTCTATTTGATGTTATATTGTGCATATAGGAAACAAATGTAAAAGTTTCTTTACTACAAAAGATAAAAAAAGAGGGACTGAGGACAAATTGTCCTAGAATTCTGGGGTACAGGAAAGCAAAAGAGAATAGAATTTTAAATCTTAGATCGACAGAGATACCAACAGGAGAGAAACAGCACATTCCATCCATTCCAAAGGGTGTTCACAGCTGTAAATCCAGATAATGGACAGGGTGGCCTACACTGTTCTCCGTCTGCCAGGACCAGATAAAGAGTATGTACACAGGCACGCAACCAGATAAACCTGAATGCCTCCCTCCCTCTGTCCCTCCATCCTCAAAACCCTTGAGAAGAATTTCAGTTTATGACTATTGAAGTATAATAACATGTTTGGTACCTGACCCATGCACTATCTAAAAGCTTTTACACTTAATGAGTGTTTGAGTTGACAGTCAATTAAAACTCTGCGCTTTCTAACACACTACAAAGTCAATGCTTCTGCAACTATGCAAAATTGAAATCACCCCAAAGAAAAAAACAAACAAAAGAAAAAAGCTAAAGCTAAAACTTAACAAAGACAACCTTAGAAGGGAAAGTTTTTCTTTTAGCCTTTTTCACACTACAAGCTAACACATGTACATGAACATAAAAATACATGCATATAACCAAAAATATACACACAAGATTTTCTTGGCAAAAGTTCAAGTCTAGAAGTTTTCAACATTCACTGATCAATAAATACCCTATTTTGCCAGAAACACCTAACTTCTTACCGAGACTCCTTAAGTTTCAACGAGTCAAAGGATTGCAATTCTTTCCCAAAAAGGACAATGTTTGTTTAAATGCACACAAACACATACAGGCCTTAACTACTAGTGCAAAAAGGCCAATGATAGCAAGGTATTGCAAAAGAGAAAGGCATGCCACAACCTGATCCTTGCTTTCTGCTCTTGAACTCTTGCATTAATTATAACAAATTACAGGGAATCCAAATACTGTTTATAAGTACAATAAATCCCCTAATAATAGCCTATAATTTAATCAGGGGTTCTGTTTAAGAAAGAAAAACTCATTTTCTGCAACACAGCATAGAGGGAGAGAGAATACTCTGACACCACTTCTTTCTTTCTCATTCTACGCTATTAGGTACAGATTCCTTTACAGCAATCATATTCTGCTGTGGGCTGTGATGCCCTGAACTAGGAAAACATGACAACAGAAGTAGAAATACTTAGCCTCAAAAGAAAATACTGTGCTAAAGTGTTTGATGTTAAAATAAAATTTTAGTCTATTTTGATCTGTCTTAAAAATCTCCAGTAACTTGGAAAACGGTTTTGCAGTTCCTCAAAAAGTTAAACATAGAATTACCACACGACCCAACGATTACAATCCTAGGTTTATACCCAAGAAAACTGAAAACACATGTCCACACAAAAGTTCGTATGTGAATACTGGCATCATTCAAAACAGCCAAAAAGAGGACACAACCCAAATGTCCATCAACTGACGAATAAACAAAATGTGGCTTTCCATACAATGGAATATTATCTACCCATACAAAGGAATGAAGTATTGGTGCACACTACAACATGGGTAAACTTTGAGACATTTTGCTAAGTGAAAGATGCCAGACACAAAGGGCCACAACTTGCATGATTCCATTTATATGAAATGTTTAGAATAGGCAAATCCATAGACAGAAAATAGATCACCGGTTGCCAGAGGTTGGGGGAAGGGGAGGCTAGGGAGTGATTGCTAATGTTTGGAAATCAGATAGTGGCAAAGGTTGTAAAACTTTGTTAATACACTAAAAACCACTGACTCGTATACCGGAAGTTGGTTAAAATGGTGAATTTATGTTATATGAATTTTCTCTCAAAAAACAGAATAAAACACTCAATGATCCTAATCAGGAAAAAGTCCAAACTCCTGATACAGCACACCAGGCTCTTCATAATCTGGTCAAAACCACTCTTTTTCTAACTTCACGTCTCACCACACATCCCATACTTGAGCTATAATAAGTTTTTATGGAGCTTCCCGATAGCTGCCATGTGCTCTCCTGCCTCCTTGCCTATCCTCCTCCACCTGCACAATGACCTACCCACCCTTCAAGGCTCAATTGAAACTGATCTCCTCTGCGAAAGCTTCCCAAGCCCTCTCAACAAGTTAGAGTACCCTTTTCACAGCACCGTTAATGCTCACCCCAGGCCCCTCCTGCATAGGTACCTCCATCTCTCCTACTCCACCGAGACCTCCTTACAGACCATTTAATGCCAGCACCTGGAACTAAATAGATAAAAGGTTTCTGAGTAGATGAAACACTAACAAGGAGATAAAGACGGACAGAAGAAATGGGGGAGGCAGATTAATCACCCCATAGTGAGGTTATTAGATGTTATTTCCATGGCATGAAAGAGCACCTAAAAGTTTCAGAAACATAACCCTCACATATCAAGCAGGAAGTCTTAAGATACTTGTTTTTACGCAAAGGGCAAAAATACTCCTTCAGTGTGGTCTGTTTGTTTACTTGTAAATGATGTAAATAGCTCTCTGAACTACCAAACAGCAAAGACGACACTCAGGGATGAACCACAGCCAGGGACCAAGAGCATTCAATAAACCCTCATGGGGGCAAAAGGAGCACAAATCAGAGAGCAACGAGGCTCTGTGCTGATTAGCCAGCCAAAACCACTCCTCTACACTGCAGCTGTCAAACATGGAGCCGTATGCCTCTTAACACTAGTAATAAATATGTCTTGACTCATCAGCCCAAAATACACACCTGCCTGCCCTGCAAATCATGTGTTCATACTATTACCTACAATCCCACTGTGGGAAAGGGAGCTTAAATTACATCTGGAAGCTGGATGAGTCAACTGCCCAAAGATTTGTCCTCCTGGTAAAGAGCCAGTTTCCTGGCTAAGAAGTCTGCATAATATCCCTGAAATTTTGGTGAGCTAGCCTATGAAAGAGCAATACTGTTGGTAGCAATATGCTTGGACTGAGGGATAAAATACATAAAAATCAACGAATATGTTGCAAGAGGATTGTCTCTGCGAATGGGTACAAGTTCTTCCTTAGAATCCCTAATTAAAGGTAGCTGCTACCTTTTCACAAGTGAGCAACTGCTGAAAGATGTCAATTCTCTGTCAATGAAGTAATGTCCCAGAAATGAGTAGGAAATACTGACTGTAGGCTTAATAAATGTCTGATAAATGAATGAGGCAATGCAAGTAGTTAATGCATTATTTGCCCCTAGAGACTATGATAAAAATAGAAAAAACAGAAATCCCCAGCCCGTATGAAGTCACATGGCCAGGCACATTGCTGGTGACCACAAAACTCAGTGTGGATGAAGGTGAACGAGCAGACCACTGAGTACCAGGATTCTGTCTTTTTCAACCCAGTTCCCTGACACCAGAGCAGGACAAGGATGAGGATGAGGCCTTCTTCAGCTCCTGTAAATGGAATGTGCTGGTCTACCCACTCTCACACACCTGCTGGACCACCTCTCTATGTTCTACTCAGAAGATGATCCTAGACTGGTAGTTGCACAAAAAACATGATTGTTTACTGACTCAGGGAAGCCCAGTAGGTAAAAAGGATGCTTTTTTGGAAGTTAGCCAGCCAAATAGTTAGCATGAAACAACACTCAGCAGCAAAACAAAAAACCAAAATCACCTAGACTCCAGGTATTACATAATAAAAAGCCTTTCCCCTGTCACTTCAGTGGAATAATTCATTATACCACCCATGTTCCCCATTACATTTGGTAACTACAACATGGTATTGATCAGGCAATTTGTTTAATTTTGTGTATCCATTTTTGCCTCCTCAGCTATTTTATAAGCTTGCTTCGTTCATCTTTGTATTTCCCCTCAAAATCTAGCACACAGTAGGTCTCTACCGTACATTTACATTAGGGCAGTACATCATTACAGCCACATATGATGTGGCCTTATTTAAAAGACGATCAATTACAAACTGGCTGAAAGAAACTTCACGTTGTTCCTAGAGTACTCTGAAAGAAATAATAAAAACACACTACATGTCTACCAAGTGCTATGGAAGACTTGTCTCTACAATTGGAATTTTAATTAATTTCTCTAGATATTAAGAAATCAGAGCATTCAAATAGTTATTAACAATGATAGTACTTTACATTTGTGGAGTTGTTTTCCAAGAGTTTTCATGTGTAATATTTCCTATCATTTCATACTTAAAACCACCCTGCGAGATAGCCACTATGCTTCCCATTCACCTGTGAGGAAACGGAGGCTCAGTGGGACAGGGTGACTTGCTAAGTCTTCTGATTTTATAGTCAAGCGCTCTTTCATTACAATATTGTGCCTGTGTAGTGATCTGGAATGGTCTGCAGCTTCTGGGGCATAAGTCCCAAGAAAAAAAAAGAGGTGGTGGAGGAAGGAAGAAGAAAAAAAACTATAGAAGATTATAAACACATCACAACATGAACCCACTGACCATTTACTGAATTTTTAATGCTGGAAATGAATCATTTTCTTTTGCAGAATCTTCAAAAGTGGCTCAAGATATCAAATGTGGCAACAACTGCCAAAGATAAAATACCAAACCAGCAAACATCTCACCGCCCAAGAATCTCCTATCTTCCTATGCTGTGATTTCTGCCAAAATTGTGCTTGATATTTTCAAGCATGGAAATGTCCCTCTACAATTCTTCCTTTCAAATCCCTTTTGAGGCTCTAGGATTAAAGGAGGAGATACTCCACTTGTTAAATGCAATTTTAAAATAACTTTGGAAGTCCTTTCTTCATTTAGAGTTTTAGTTTTCTAACTACACCTCAGTTTCTACAAGACCATCTTTTATAAACCCTGATACATAGAGTAAAATTTAAAGTAGAAACTGTAATTTCCTAGAGAAAAAATTATGACCCAAAGTGAAGGGACTACACACAGATAGAAGGAAACACTTTGTTTGGGACATGGGGATAGGGATGGGGGATTGTCAAGCAGAGACCTGTAATTCCCAATCAGAGAAAATTCCTCATTTCTTCCATTCCAAGGAGAAGGGCTACTATAAACACATTCCTCCTTTTCATCCTAGGTTTAAGAACTTAAAACTACCTCATTAGAAACCAGAACAGGAGAACATTAAATGTCTCTTTAGGAACAAAGAACTCAGGGGCATGAATCCCAGAGAGGATGCCAGTTTGGGGCAGTTAGTGGCTGCACTGGGCTCGCACTGTGCGCATAAGGCCACATTCAAAGGAGCAGAATTCCCCCTTAAACAAAAACCTCAGCCGGCTTCTCTTAAAAAATTATGACTGCAGAAAATATGGACACCTGTATTTTGTTAATTTGTTCATGAAGTCAGCATAAAATGTATTGGTTGGAAATCATTATAAAAGCCATCAAAGTCTATTAGTATAATGATTTCTTCTCCTCTTATAGCACTTTTATTAAAAAAGTAAACCAACTTAGGCCCAATTTGCCAGTAAAATATTAGAAATGTACAAGTAAATATATTCAATTATTTATTTATTCATCCATTCAACAAAATCTTAATGAGGACCTACCACATGCCAGGAGTTATTTTAGGCAGTAGGGATACAGCAGTGAACGAAACAAACCCAGTCTCTACTGTCGTTCATGGAGCTCACATTCTAGCAGGGAAGACAAGCAATTATTAAGTAAATAAATAATAAGTCCACTGAGAAAAAAGCAGGTAAGAGATGCAGAAAGTAACAAGGTAGGAGGTGGGCAAGAAAGGTCTCTGATAAAGTGAACTTCGAGCAAAGATCTAAAAGAAACGAGGTGTCAGCCATGTGGATATTCCAAGTAGAGGGAATAGAAAGCAAATAGAAAGGCCTGTGGGAGAGCTAGCAGTGGTGTGCTCTTGAATGGCCAAGAGGCCAGCCTAGCCAAGAGTGGGCAAGAAGATGAATCACTGGGATGACAGGGAAAAGTGAGGAGTGGGTGGTACAATTCATCTAAGCTCAACAATACCTCACTAGAACACGGTAAGGATTCTGACTATTGTAAGATGGCAAAGCAGTGCAAGGTGCTGAGTAAAGGAGCTACATAAACTGACATATGTTTGACCAGATGGTACTGGCCGCCGTACAGACACTAGACTGTAAGGGCAAGGTGGAAGTGGAGGCACCACGCAGGACAAACAGTGGCAGACTGGATTAGAGCTGTGGCAGCAGCAGTGGACGTAGAAGGAAGTAGTCAGAATCTGGACATATTTTGAAGGTTGGATGTAGGGTATAGGAGAAAGAGAGAATTCAAGGATGACTGCATGATTTTTGGCCTGAGCAACTAAAATAAAACTTCCAGTTTTTGGAAACTGACAGACTGCTCTTTAACAAAATAGATTTTGGGGAAATAGATTTAACTATTTGTTTAAAAACAATTGTAACCACATTATCTTTCACTAAAACCTACAAGTTCAAAATAGTCATCAAACCGCACCAGCCAGATACTTGATCTAATCTTTTTGGAGGGGGCATCTTTGATATAATAATGGATTCTCTATTTTTCATCACTCTTACTCCTCTTCCCCTGTCCCTCAAATCCCCTGTCCCCCATTTCTGTAAAAGAAATATCTTTACAGAATGAAGTTCACACATATCTCTATCAGTTTTCTATGATCTGAGTTTTGAGTTCAGATCAAGAATGGCAAGGAGACCAGTGAAGCAAACGTGGAGCGAACAGGACAAGTGCTAGGGAACAGGAAATGAAGCACAGCCCTCACCCAGGCTTTGGCAAAATCTCTGGAATGCCCAAATCAAGGGTCCTTTTTCCTTCCTATGTGATCTTCATTACAAAACTGCCATACTTTAAACACATCATCATCAAATTAAAGGCTAACACTAAAAATGGTCTTTGTAGCATAACTTGATCAAAAGACATGCACTGAAAAGGAGGAAAAACAAGCTTGTGCAATTAATAGTTACTAGTCCACACATTTTCTGCCATTTAAATTTTATTGTTTTTAGGAAAACTCATCTAGAGCCACTATCATCTTTACACTGGCAAACTAAGTCCTACACAATTTCCTCACAGAACTAAATCCCAAGTATTTCTCCACTTTTTCATGTTAGTTCCTTCTGTATAGCTTTCATCAGTTCTTACATAAAGGCCTCACCATGCTTATAGATGAGATGATTTCCTCATAAAAGTCATGATCCTTGATTTAACCCTAAAGGAGAATTTGATCAGAGGTTTATGCAAATAAGAACAAACATATTATAATGGACTTTTCTATAGTTTACCATCTATATATGTTCATACAAACATCTATATGTTTATTATCTTCTCTGTGGAGGGAATCTGTAATAGTTATTACATGAAAATAAGCTATTATTTGGGAAGTGAACAACACTGTTTCACAATTTGTTTTAGGGAATACAGTATAATTTGGTATCTGATTTTAATCATTCAGATAACTAGGGTGCTACATGCTCTTATAATTCTTAACCTGAATTCTATGAAAATGGTAAGAGACAGTCATAAGCTAATATAAATATTTCAAAAAGGTGACCCTCAGGAGAGCAGGCACTTTAATTTTGTTCACTACTGTATTACTCATAACCAGAAGATTCTTAGTACACAGCAGATGCTCAGTAAATACTTATTGAATGCATGCATGAAAGAAAAATAAAAAATCCAATTGACTGATACCTTGCCCAAAATGGACTATCCAAGCTAACCAAAATATTAATTATGTAAATTTGTGTTAAGTTGCACTAGTTATTGCTAAGGATAAATACATGGTATTTAATAATAAAATATTTTTAGGAAGTATTAAAGGTAGATAAATTTTTTTCAATACATTGGCTTTTATGAGAAGAAAATATAATATAAAAGGAGTTCCTTTATAATACAAATATTAGAAAATCTAGATTTAAAAGATAATATTTTTCCCTAATGACCTCATCAAGTTAAAATTCTAAAGAAGAAACAGCATGAACTTAGTTTCAAGATACAGAAAGAGACCTCATACTAGGAACTTGTGACCCAATAGTAACAGGAAAACCTTAAACTCTGAAAAATTCTTTCTTCCACAAAATCAAAAGCTTATATAGAAAGATTTGATAATTTCTCTAAGATAGAAATTTTCTAAACCTGCTGTGGTAAAGGAGATATTATTTAACAAATTAAGCAAGTAACAGATGTGCATTATTGGATGTTTAGCAAAAGAAGTAACAGAGAAGCTAACCGGTTTCCCCAAAGATCTCATGGCAAGATAACAGGGGCGCCACAGTCAACGCAGAACTGCTAGTTTCTGGTCATCCTCTATTTCTGGGTGAAACTGCAATGATTCAATACAATTAAGCAAGTGGATATATCTGTACTGTTGGAAGGGAGAAATAAACATGATTATCTCTATTTTATAAACATGGAAACTGGCTCATGGAGGGTAGTCAGCTTGCACAAAGTTACAAAAGGGGAGGTGCCAACGTGTAAGTCTTTCTGCTGCAACTTAGTTGCTTCCTACCACATTCTAGATATTCTTGAGGACTTTACACTGTAATTTTCCTCTCCTCTGATATAATTTCCTCTGCTAAGAATGTTCTCCCTTCATACCTTCCACCTTCATCCATCAGTGAGCCCCTACTGCTGATGGGAGTTACCCCTTTCTGTATTTGGTAGGGGTGGGTGGGGGGAAATGGGCTTACAGTCTCTGGTCCAGGTTGTCTTCCTGTCCAACAGTCTTGACTCACTTATCAAAATCCAATGTCTTCTTCAAAACCCAATTCCAGGGACACCTACTATGATGGTTAATTTATGTCCTAACTTAGCTAGGCCACAATACCCATATGTTTGGTCAAACCTTATTCTAGGTGCTTCTGTACAAATATTTTTTTTTTTTAGATGAGATTAACATTTAAATCAGTAAACTTTGAGTAAAGCAGATTACCTGCCATAATGTGAGTGGGTCTCATCCAATCAGTTGAAGGCCTTAACAGAAAAAGATGGACCTCCCCAGAAGGAGGAATTCACGTTAGAACTTAAACTGCAAGTCTTCCCTGGGTCTCCAGCCTGCTGGCCTACCCTGCACGTTTTGGATTTGCCAAGCCTCCATAATTATATGAGCCAATTCCTTCAAAAAAGTCTCTCTCCCTATATGCAACATCCCATTAGTTCTGTTTCTCTGGAGATCCCTAAATAATACGCCTCTCCAAAGCTTCTCCTTATCATTCCACCCATGAAAGGTACCTACAGTTGATATCCATCATATACTACTATGTTGTTCAAATATTTTTTATATGATCATCTAGTCTTGGAACGTCTGTCTTTATCTTCTAGGCAACAGTAAAATATTAAACAATTTTGATAAAAGAAGGAAAATGATGAAAGCAATCCTTAAGAAAGATGTTTAGAATTGGTATGCACACCATATTATATAAATGGGTGGTACAGATACAAATTAGGAGGTTGAATAGTAATGACAATTGTGTTAGGCACTATAAAGCTTTTCCATTTACTAACCATTTTAATACTCACAAGATCCTTCTGTTCATGGAGAAATTGAGTCTTAGGAAGGATAAATAACTCACCTGAGGTCACACAGAGGGCAAATTACAGAGCAGAATTCAAATCCAAGTCTGTCTGACTATAAAGCCTGTGCTCTTTACCACTTCAGTATGAACAGAGGTAAGAAAATATAAATTGGGGGCAGAGTGGGCTAGAATGGAATTAACTGGAAACGCATAAAGCATAGTGGTAAATGTGTGGATTCAGGAGCTGAACTGTGTAGGCTCAAATCACAGCTCTGTCACATGCCCACACTGATCTTGGGCAAGTTATTCAACCTCTCTGTGCCTTAGTTCCTATTCTGTGAAATTAGAATAATAGTACTAACTCAAAGAGTGACTGTAAGGACTCAATTAGTTAATACACAAAAAGAGCTTAGATTTGTATCCTGCCACTTAGTAAGTACTCAATAAATGTAATGTAGTCATCATTATTGTTAAGAAAGTTCAATAGGATGTGCAACTGAATAAATGCCAGGACACTTGCTTTTATGATTACTGACATCCCCTAAGGGTCCCAAACATAACAGGCACTTAATATTTGTTTAATGAATAACAAGTCAAATATAGGAAGCAAAGACAAAATAAGTTAAAGTATAGGTAGTCCCAGGTTACAGATGACCCAACTTAACACCATTCTGTACTTACAAACAGGCTCCCAAGGCTCCCCATAATGATGATTTATAATTAAATTGATAATCCAGGAACTAGTCTGTTCTGTGCATGTAAACCCACATGGCCTAAGTGGTTCGTTGGCGTAACACCTTTACACTAGCGGCTAGTCTCATTGTTGTATGGTCGCTTACAGCATCACTTTCCTCTTAACTTTTTTATTTGATTTTGTGAGTCTGTGTTTACCCTTATGACCACGCCTCCAAAGCGAAAGTTCACTACAAGTCCAGGTGAGCCAACAGCAAAGAGAAAGGTGAATATAATAGAAATGAAAGTAGAAATAATTAAGCATTTAGAGAAAGGCCAGATGCCATCGTTCATCGGGAAAGTATTAGGCTTCAGTCGCTCAACTATAGGAAAAATTATAAAGGATAAAGTGAGAATAATGGAACACGTGAAAGGCAGTGCTCCAATGCAAGCATCAATTATTAATAAGCAGCATAGTGGATTAATGACTAAAATGGAAAGGTTATTGATTTGGTTAGAAGATCAAAATAAACATAACATTCCTATTAGCCTAACACTGATGCAACATTAGACAAGTATTAACCTTTAATATTCTTTTTTGAAATTTCTATCTCCTACCCAAACTTTTTGTCTGAGTTTGTTTTTATGTTCTGTTTGTTTGAATTAAAAGAAAGAGCACAATGGTTTCTGTAGCTTATTATTATAGTACAGGGTTATTATTATTATAGTATTACCCTGTGTTATTACCATGTATGAGCCTTATAATATTGTTATTGTTATTACTGTATATGCACTGTTTGTCAGGGATCCGAGTTACATACAAATCCAACCTAAAGACGTTCTCAGGAATGTATCTCGTCCATAACCCAGAGACTGCCTGTATCTAAGATTTTTCAGCCTTACAATTTGCTTTTTATTTTGCTGATAGTAATAACAATTTTGGAAAACTATTGGGTTTAACTAGCATATGCATAGTCAGCAGAAATGAGTATGTTCATCAAAGCCCCGTGCAAGACTGTCCACAGAACATGTATGAGAAATGTTCACAGTAACACAGTTCAGTTCATAATAGTTCTCAAATGTAAACAACCCAAATGTCCTTCAAAAGTAGAATGGGTAAATTGTAATATTCCTGTAATGGAATATTATGCATCAAGGAAAATGAACAATCTCTAACTATATACAACAATATGGATAACTTGCACAAAATGTTGATCAAACACATCAAAGAGCACACACTGTCTTATTCCACCTAAAAAGTTAAAAAAGCAAAACCAACGTATGGTGTTAGAATTCAGGATCATGGTCACCCTTGGGGGACAGACATTGAGAGCAAGCACAAAGAGGGATTCTGAGCTGCTGGTGATGTTCTGATTCTTGATCTAGGGCCTGCTCACGTGAGTATGTTCACTTTGCAAAATTCATTGAGCTGCACACTTTTGATTTTTGCACGTGTCTGTATATGTTATACTTCAACAAAAAGCTTAGCTAAAACAATGACTACTGGCAAAGAGGTGACAATTTGACTCCAAGTGGAAACATGTACCAGGCAGAGGTGGAGCTTGAAGGAATTGTCAGGGCCCAGTGTAACAAACGATGTAAGGAAGAAGGGCCCCTAGTGACAGATTTTCAATTTGTGCCAGTGAAAACATCTTGGAGGCACTTATAGAAAAATGGGGTATTTAGGGAAGGATTTAAAGTCAATAGAAGGCAGCAGGAAGATAATAGTTCATCACTATCTACCTTTCTGGTTCCTACAAGGATTGACCGAGACAGAGAATGCAAAGTGCTGTGGGTAGAGGTGACTGACAAGTAGCCATCATCACTACTCCAAGGAATCTGAAGCAAGAATATAAGAACAAGCAGAAAGGCTCATGTAAACGTACACTTGTTAAGAAAAGGGCTATATTATGTACGTATTTCCAGCCACTTGCACATAGCAGATATTCACGATATGAATGAATGAATGACTATCTTCTGTCAGCAGGAAATCAAGAATCAGATATGGGTAAGTGGTACAAAATTAAGACACATCTGTCAAAAACTACTTCTAAAGGCTGAAGATGATCAAGCTCTACTACAGACAAAATATAAAGAGAGAAAAATTTAGAAGGAGGTCAGAGTTCCAGTAAATGGGAGACTGGCAGATGAAAAGGAGTGGGCCACAGCTAAGGTGAAAATCACCAAAAGCCAAGGAGGGAGAGGATTTTGAGGAGTAGACTTTTCTTGTCTAATATTGTCTAGAAGTGAGAAAAGGACACCAGTTCAGGGGTGGAGGTGTCCTTTGACAAGCTTCAAGAGGCAAATATAAGCAAAATCGATGTCGGACACAATTTTTCAAGGACTCAAGAAGGAACAGATGAACAAAAAACTATGGGAGCAACGGATAAGCAAACAGAAAGCAAGCCAAAGGTGGGGGGCGGGGAACCCCAGACATCCAATGGTAAGATAGATATTAAATAATTAGAAAGTATAAAGGTGTGAAATAAATATTTTACGGCAATTTTTAATATAGAAAAAAAAAAGCATGGTTAAAAATAGAAGGCAAGGAATCTACGAGAAGCAGATATTAAAGATATTTGAAAATTACATGAAACCAGAGTCAGCCTGGATGAAGGGTCGAGGATCCAGAAAAAAGGTGGAAGGATTGACTTTAGAGCAGAACACGGACAGTCAGTCCTCGGGCTGGCCGAAGGGCGGGAGAGGGAGGCAGTGGCTGGAGCACGTCAAACGCAGGATGTGCCAGGAGATGTGGCACGGGAGGCCACTCCAGAAGCACACGCCTGGGCTTCTTTGCCCTGGCTCTGGTCAATATTCTTTAAAGAGGGATCTGATGTGATGACATGTAATGTCCTTATCATTACAAAATTCTATGTTTCTTAAATGAAAACCGTAAGAGGAGAATCTGTACAATGTTCAAATGAGCCTCCTTCACAATACTACACAAACATTATTCTAGACAATTTAAAATACACGAGTATTTCATTCCCCATGATCAAAAGCTAGATTGATTCTCCCTCACTTATTTTAATGCCATCTAACCAATTACTTATATATTGAGTAAAAGGTAAAGAGAGGTAATGGTTCAGTCCTGTCATGTGTGTGTGCGCGTGTGTGTGTGCATTTTCAGGTAAAATGCAAGTATCCCAGGGCAACAAGTAAGAATATCTGTAATACAATTCACCATTCTTTTACAGATGTTCAAAGCTCTGAATGGATTTTTTTTTTTTTTTGAGACAGAGTCTTGCTCTGTCACCCAGGCTAGAGTGCAGAGGTGTCATCATAGCTCACTGCAACTTCAAACGCATGGGCTCAAGAGATCCTCCTACCTCAGCCTCCTGAATAGCTGGAACTACAGGCTCATGCCACCATGCCTGGCTAATTTTTCTATTTTTTGTAGAGATGGGGTCTCACTCTTCCTCAGGCTGGTTTCAAACTCCTGACCTCAAACTATCCTCTAACCTTAGCCCCTCAAAATGCTAGGATTACGGGCATAAGCCACCACACCTGGCCTCTAAATGGATTTTAATCATATTCTAGTTATAGTTATGTAATGTTCTAAATTAGCAAATAATCATATTAAGTCAAAAAGGAAAAATGTCTACTTTAGAGTATAATGGTTAAATAATTTAGGACACCCTTTTAAAATATTCAATGAACCAGGTATAAAGAATATAGTTTTCCTCTATCTGGCATTTTCCAATTTGCTGTGGAGAAAACATTTCAAATCATTTTTTTTAAGTAAAAGTGAAATTTTTTGTGAAAGATTGTCAGAATATTCACTCTGAGGATAACGCTTTCAGTACTGTTAACAAGAGTCAGCACATCATAAAATCATGGGTATGTGTATGTGCATGCAAATGCAACACACAAAAATCTTTCAATGTAGAGTAAGGAGGTAGTCACAGAAGTTTGTTTGGAAAATTAAAATAACTGCTATCTAGAATTGAACCTCTCTATCTTTAAATTTTTTTACTCAAATATATTATGCTTCTGGTTGGTAGTTGGAATCAAGGATTCCATGAATCAGTTCAGGAAATAATATCTTCTTTAAAAAACTGATCATAAAAAGAAACTTCAATGTTTTCACAACCTTGGAATTTTAATTGGCTGAAATTACTTTATTGCTGTTTCTTAATTTACCCATTGTTTTATTTTACACTTACCTGAATGCAGTAAAAATCAACACAGGGAATGGCAAAAGAATTACTGAAATTCATATGCAGAATTCTTAGTTTTGCAAAACTCTCATTTTTTAAATTAAAATTAAATCTACAATTTCAAAGCCTGGGGAAACAGTGGGGAAAGTCTTATTTAAGGTTTTAGGGTCTGAAAGTAGTATAATTCAGGCCAATTTTTATTATTTCTCCTATTAAGAATGCACAAGAGGCTAAATTCTTATACAGTAAGTATTTAATATATCCCATAAACTTATTTAGGGAACATATTATTTATTATATTATGCATAATGTATTATACATTATAGAAATTTAACTAACCAGAAGGCTAAAATATTGTGAAATAGAGGAAATACAATCAAACTGACCAAAATTCCTATAGACGAAGCTTGGATTCTCCATTCTGTTCATTCTAGGACCCCCAGGAAGATGCCCACAATTTTTCTACTAAATAAGACCACACCATCTATCCTCTAAATTCTGAAGCCTGAACCAGATGTTTATAAGCTTTACAACTCTTTAATTCCTTCCCAGTTCCCCAAAATCCACCCTGAGAGTCTCCAACATCAATCTACTAACATAAAACACCAGCTACAGCTGAAAGGACATCAGGATATGGTTGCCTTCCATTTAGCCAAACTTAAATATGGAAGAATCACCCGTGGCACTAAATAAAAACATTTTGATTCAGGAAGTCAGGAGTGTGGTATAAGAACTTACATTTTTTTAAAAGGCCACAGGAAACTCTGATGCATATAGTCCAAGGACCACACTCAAAGAACCAACAGGCCCCCAATTAGTTAGTTTAATTTTTTAATAATTGTCACTCACCAAGAGTCCATCATCTCCTTAAATAATCTTTCACTGGAATCTGTTTATCTTTTCACACTACACCCTCTTCAAGTTACAAGTACTGTACTTTGAGATTAGCATCGGGTCAGCCTGGCCCATCCTGTGGCAGTCAACCTGGCTTCACTGTCCTGAACAGCTGCTCCAACCATCTGGAAAGCTGCGAGGCCAGGCCCACCTTATCCTGTTTCCTCCAACAAGCCTGATAACCTTAGCCTTCCCACACTCCACACAGGATGCGTGCCCGCCTGGGCCCTCTGCAGTGAATCTTCCCCCTCATGTGGGACTGCAGTGAGGGCAGAAAACCTCCTTGGGAAATACATGTTTATGATAACAACACAAAATCTTTGCTTAAATTATTTTTTTGCAACTCCACCTTTGAGAATTGCCTGACAGAATAAGGGACAAATTTGAAGTGTTCTTCAATGATATCAAATCCTTTGTCTTTGGGGAATAATTTTGACTTTTGGAACTCATGAGTCACTACCAAATTTATATTCAGCAGAGTTTCTACTAAAACAAGGTTTATAGTGATTTGGTTTTTACTAATCAGCAATAATGCACTAAGCCCCATGGTGGCATTGTAATGTCTCAACATGGCTAGGCTGAACTACATTTCCCAAAATGTTCTTCCCATATGTTTCTGATTAGTGCGGGCCACAGAGTCTTCCGCCAGGTGGTTGATATCTGCATGGCTTCCTGAGGGATGCAGCAGTTTTTTGCTACCTTCTAGTATATATTCTTTATCTTAAAAACATTATTTGAATACCTACAATGGGCAGAGCACAGTGATAGGTGCTTTCTGAACTGACCCTTACAATAGCTATGCTCGTATCATCTCCTGACTGATTCTAAACAATGGACACCAAATTTTGGGGGGTTTACAGAGCCTGATCAAGAAACAAATACCTGAGAGTGAGGTCTTCAAGTCTATTCTCCTTCTACTGTAGCAGAATTTTGTTTTTGTACTATGTTTAATTTCCAACTATTATTTTCCTTGAAGATTAAACCAAAATACTAGTTCTTTGCTCCTTCAGCGATCATTCAAAATATACGACAAAATTCTAGCAGATACATAACTTGTATTCACATCAGTCAGTATTCGCCCCAAGACCCATCTTTTCACAGTTGGTCACTTATTTTCAGGATCCACATTGCTGGCCTTTTCAAGTTTTCCTTAGACCTACGGGTTTTCTCACTTTAGTCATCATAAACATCTTTTATATCTTCTTTAAAACATTTACGCTGGTCAAAAACATTTGCTTCTAACATTGCTTCATCTCCATGACTTTCTATTAAAGTATCATGTGTCTGACGTGCATTTCAGTTAAACTTACATCAAATTTGCTAGGCTTTGTTCTGAATAACGGTAACTCATTTTTATGCTGGCAGCAAACATCAGGCGAAATGTCTACTCACTCTCCCCAGCTGCAAGCACAAGATTGATGGGCTGACCTTGAAAGAGAGTTCGGTGGCTGTAAACTGAAACATGTTGCAACATGTCCCACTGTGATTACTCCTCCTCTGCTTTTACAAACTATACCAAAAAGCAGTATCGTTATTTCAGAGTCACACCTGGTAACTTGACACTTGCTGACACCTTTCTACTGTTTATTTCCAATGTCTCAATTTTCCACCTTTCTAAAGGACTTAGTGTCATCTGAAAGCCTGGCACTTTTACTATTTGCCCAGGGCTGGAGATCACGGATAAAAATGCTAAATAAAACCCATCTTAGTTCCAATCTCTACATAATGTTCACTATTTAAAGGACTTTATTGAAAGAAGTGCCTGTTTGCCTCTACCCTTTGTTTCCTCTGTCTAAACTACTTCCTTCTCTTTGACCAAACTCATCCCCTCCAACTCCACAGTGTGTCTAGGCTACTGCAACTAGGGGCAGGGGAGGAGAGGATTGGCAAAGGCTTTTTCAAAGTTTAAATAAATCCTATCTAAGGGTTTCCCAATGTCAGCATGCTTGGTTCACCTAAAACCATCCTAGGACCAGCCTCAGAGCCAGGTTTCTGTCACTAAGCAGTATCTTTATTTCTCTGGTTCTCGGTTTCTTCGTCTGGCAAATAAAGCAACTGGCCTCCGTAATCTGTGGGGTTTCATACTTAGATATAAAATTCTATGATCAAGTCTGGTAAAACTTGATCTGTCCTGATAGAAGGCAAATTGTTCTTTCTCTAATAGGCTGTGTTGGTTTAAGATCTGGATGATCATTTGGTGCCCTTGCTATGCATGAACCTTTTATGGGTAATCAGAGATGAGACAGATATTGTAAGTAATAAAGAGGAAATGTGAACATTGTGAGCCACAACTCTGCAACAGGAAGTACAAGGACATATGATCTAGCATCCTGGAGTGATCCTTACATAGAAAAGAAGTTTTCAAATGAGCACTTAAGGGAAATTATACTCTCACACTCCGCTCAACCACCTACAGTCTCTTGTAGGTGGCTGAAGAGTTAAGACAGCTGGATACTGTCTACAAAAAAACCACCTGGGCCAATGAGGAGGTATGGGTTGACCCAAATATTGAGAAGCCCTTCAAGTGCTATGCACAGTGCTGGTATCAGCAGTCACGACCCTAATGCCTGCAGGGCCAGACAGGTCACACGGAGATGTAGATGTTGCTGACTCTTAACACTCTAGGAAACTGGGCCCAGCTAGACAGCTGTGCCTCTCTGTAAGGCATCCCAGTTCAATTCTTTCAAAAATGATCCTGGTGAAACAAAGCCCATCTCTAGACCAGAATCAGCCTTCACGGTACCCGTTTATAATCTCTGATCTTACTGGTACTTCAGCACCTGGATTTCTCTGCTGATACTTCAGTAGAAACTAAATTCCCTGTGACCCTTAGGCAAAGCTGGTGAAGGGAGGCACGAACGGATTAATTTCTCTGGCAAAGTAATGTAAAAAAATTCAATTTAGGTGACGACCGAAATCTCCACTTGGTAGTTAGGAATAAAACTTGTTAGTTAAAAAAAAAGAACACTCCTTTTCCAGGGACTAATAATGGCTCACAATTTGTAGTGTTCTAGTGAGGACTGAAAAAGATAATCATTTAAGATACTCAGCACAGCACCTTGCACATAAACGGCGGCCACCATCATTATTACCACTATTACATTGCATCCAGTGATGGAATGCAAACCACATTCTTCCACACCTCACAGAACTATAACATCTCAGTCTTTCTAGATCCTGCTGCTGCTCAGACACCGTGAGTCTCTTTAATGTGTGGATACAGTGCATCCGTCACGTCCCTCCTCCCTCCCCACCCACTCCATTCCATTTTAATGTCCTCATGCCATATTCCAGGAAAAACGTAGAGCAAACAATTCTAAAACAGCTACTCCTTGTGCCTCCCTCCACCCCAAGATTTTTTCAAAATGCATTTTTGAAATTAACACATTATTCCCAATCTCATCCATTATAATGATACCCCTACAAATCCGGCAAATCCTTTATAAGGAAGTGGATGTCTTTTAAAAATTCATAAGGCATTGCCTGCATGCTTTGACATGACAAAACACCTCTCCTCGTAGCTTCTGTTTGTTTTCCCCCTTTCTCCACCCCTTTGTTAAAGGTAAACACTGCCAGTGTGGCATCATCATATTCTACTCAGCTCTTGAAAAAACAGAATATTTTAACATTTTAATCCATGCTTTATTAAAAATCTTTATTGTTTCATGGGTTGAATGCTGAATCTGTCTCAGTTGTGTGATGTACACAATAAAGAACAATCTGGAACCAATGAATGAGTGAATGAACAAATGAATTAATGTACCTTTGAAAATCAAGGAATTCACGAAGGATGAAATCAATAGCTCTGCTTAAGAAATTAAGTTATTTTCAAAACAGCTCGACAGAAGCATTATTTTTGTTTGCTTTTAAGATGTTCCAAATAGACCATCAAATACTAATAAACAATGTTAACTATATGATTACAACCTGTGATAAAAAAATTACCACTTTAAAGACAAGGTTTTTTGAGAAATACCATACAGATTGAGTATCCCTTATCTGAAATGCTTGGGACCAAAAGTGTTTTGTATTTCAGATTTTGGAATATTTACTTTATATACTTAGCCTGCAGAGCATCCCTCATCCAAAAATCAGAAATCCAGAATGTTCCAGCAAGCATTTTCTTTGAGCATCACGTCAGCACTCAAAAAGGTTTGGATTTGGGAGCATTTCAGATTTTGAGTTTTTGAATTAAGGATGTTCAACCCGTACTTATTTTTTTGCAAATTGTGCTTTATTAATGGTTAAATCATACACATAAGGTATGGTATCTGGCTTTATAGAGAGTTCTAGTGAAATGTTTCAAATGCATTGAAGAACACTAACATTACACGAAGGCTCCTTTTGAAATATGAATTATGCCTGATTTATTTACTTTTGAAATTCTGATTTTTCCCTTCATTACAGGGTACTTACAATGAATAATAAATTATGCCAAGTGATATTACTAAAGAACACTGATTTATTTTACTATTTGTTTTCTGTCCCCTAAAAGCAATTTAATATTAGAGAAACACTCAGATTATGTTTAAAGTTAGGTTAACTTCATTTTGTCTATACATCATTGTCTAGTAGCAGTGAGTTGCCTCAATAACTACCTACCTGCATATCTTGCAAACTCTTTTTCTTAAGAGTGGGGGGAAAAAAACAAGAAGCAACTCCATGCATTTGGAAGACTTGTATAATGAAATAGGCACCTACAGTGTACTCTTGATTTAATTAAGAAAAGTATAAACTTTCTTAAGAAAGAGTCACCTTTTTCACAGTAAAACACGAGGAAATCTTAGCTAAGAATCAAGATAAGCTAATCAATCAGCTTCCCTAAAAGAAATTAAATTGGCTTTACACCATCTCCCTAATCTCTGCAAGGATCTCCCAGTGAGTCAGGTCCAGGAACAGAAATGGTTACCAGGGTTACTTTTCTACTTTCATATTTGCATAGATGGTACAAATTTCATTTTTGTTCCCCTGAGGGATTTTTAAATTTACTTTTTCTCTTCGATCACACCCATAACAGCAGACTCAGATCCACCCATATTCAAGAGCAAAGCACAAGGTAACAACAAAACAAGCAGAGGTCAATGAACAGAGATGGACATATGAGGAATAGGCAACAGTCCTGGGCAGGGCTGGCTATTTAATTTGCAGAGTCTAGAGCAAAGTGAAAATGCAGGGTCCATTGTTCAGAAATTAAGGATTTCAAGATGGCAACAGCAGTAAACCAAGTGTGGGGCCCTTCTGAGTGTGGGGCCCTTCTGAGCACGAGGCCCTGTGCAACTAATTGCACAGGTCACACACCCATGAAGCTGATCCCGGTCCTGGGACACATTTGTCCTGGGTTTCACCAAAGCAGTGCCAAAGCCTTTTCCAGGAAGTAAATAAGGTCAGCAATGTAAGCTTTAAGGATAAATTCAAATAAATCTCCAGTAAATCAAACACATGGAAATGAAATACAAGCTGCTTGGAGATAGAGCTCTTTGGTGGGGATGGAGGGTGGAGGAGGTGAGAACTGTTCATTATTAAACTCCTACTGACCAGCAAGATGTCAAGGAACAGGTACTTAATAAAGGTTGAAATGAAAAACAATGCAAATGACAACTAACATTTTAATCAACTAATCTCCTTTTGGGAAAGCAATTCTTCTTCCCTCCGAGGTTGCTCTGTTTGTTATAGACAGGCATCTTCCTCTCTCATCTCATTGTACATTATATTAACCGCATAGAATGTTTGCGATTAGATCCCAGTATCAACTGCATCTTAAAATATCTAAAATATCTGGCAGAAACAACTCCATTCTCAATAATCAACAGAAAGAGAACAAGTTCCCATTCACCAGCTAGAGCTGGTCAGGAGAAGGATTTGCCATTCTCAGCAAATTATATTATCCACACGGAATTCATGCTGAATCTTAAGTCTGACTTGAAGGGAGTCTCTATTTCCCAGCCCAGGGTTAAACTTTAAATATCCATTAAAATGCCATTTCAAAACAATGAAAGAACTAAAAGAACTAAAAGAACCGGAGGAACAAAATAAAGGGTGTTGTAAAAGGAAGTGGAAATATTACCATAATTAGAGCTTTTAAAAGAGACACTTGAAGCACTGAACACTAACTTGTTTACAATAGCACACAAGGCAGATTGTAAGAGTCTAAACAGCATTGGTATTTACAAGAAAGAAAAGGTGAAGAAAACTTTTTGTAAGGGCATTGGACCTACTTCCCGAAACCTAGTTTAAAAAACACACACACAAACAAAACACCACTTTAATCCTTATGGGGATACAGAGCTTCACCTAATCTGGCTGGCCATCAATATACCATGGCCCCAAATGTGTAACTGGAAAAAAAGGGACCCCCATCACAGTCTCAAAATGTAATAACCTAACTCCCTGGTCATTCATCATCACACAAAAAATGCACTTACCCTCTTTCTGGTAGCTAAACAGCACAGCTTTAAAAGTGGGCATTTATTCTCAGTTGTTTGAAAGACTTGCCCAGTTAGTTCTTCCTAGACAGGAACTATCTTTAACATTGAAGAATGCTCATACAAGCCCATACAAAGATTTAAGTATTTTAAAAATCCTTCTGGTAATAATTGCAAGGCAGTTTTACTAGCTGACTAGAATACAGTCTCATAACCCAGTACTTTGGAGGATTTAGGAGATGTACAGCAAAACAGTGATCCTAAAAGTAGGGGAGGCCCACGGTGGCTGAGAAGGGCAGAAAACACAGAAGCAGCACCCACCAGACAGAGGGTACTTGGAACATGTCCCGTGGACCTGGAGTCCCCTCCAGATGTACGACAGTGTACTAAGACTGTCCTTGGCAAGTGAAGTGATTATAATGGCTACAGCAGTAGTTGCACTATGTTAATTCTGTGGAGTGCTCACCACAAACAGGGTGGACAGCCCCACCTGAAAAGGCAAGCTAAAAAATGACCCAGAAAAGGAGGAACTGTTATCAGACCTCATTAGGACAATTAGAAGCTGCTTTGCACTACGCAAACATACCATTTGACAGTGAGTAATGCAAAGACAAACATGTTTTGGTAAAAAGAAAAATGTCCCAGAATTTAAAATTTTAGAAACCATGCATGTACTCAGCAACTTAAAGTTTGAGACCTAAATTCATTCTTCAAAAATTCCTTTTTCTTTTAAAAGTTTTCTCCTTAGTATTGAAAAAATTAAAGAGGGACTTCCTCACTTGAGGAAAACTTGGAAAAACCCCAGACCTAAACTAAAAGCAGCATCTTGGCCAGCAGTTTTCTGGCTTCCCCTTGCTATTATTAAGTATCCTTCTGTTTGACTAAGAATTTCTCCACCTCTCACAAACCATCTTTTTTCTTTCTGTGTCCAGAAAAATCTGAAAACCATGTGTTTATAAGGAGCCTGTTGCTATGCAAATCATTAAAACACATTACAAAAATCTTTCCTTTGAGTCAGGAGAACATAACGGGGGAAGATGAACTGCTAGCAAGAGTCTTCTTGCGTTCTGAACAGAAAAGCTGGCAGAAAGGAATATGAGAAGCAAAGCAAAATGGAAAAAATTATGGTGGTCCCATCCCTTGAGTCATTTTAACCAACAGGAGAAAACAAACATTTTTAAGGCCCCGAGGTAATGTATCTTACAGTTTGGAGTGGGGTTAACAAATTTAGTGGTTCTTAATCTCTTTAATCCCTATGGTTTCATGACTCACCCCCTCTGTCTACTAGTGTGTCCTCCTTTTCACCAGTTTTTCACACTTCCATAATATCAAGGGATTTCTTTTGTTTTCCCCCTTTTATTTGCACTTCTGTGTGTATTCTCCTTTTAATATCTTTTGTCTTCTCATTCAATTTTCACCTTCAGGTGGGGCCTGAATTGTTCATTTCTTTTCCAACACAATCACAGTATCTTCCAAGTTTCCCTTACTTATAGGGACTTGCTCCTCTAAGGTCCTATCTAGCAGGTGAGATGAGACGCATATGTCAAATTAATGTCAAAAAAGCAGTGTTCAACAACGTTCTAACTCAGATCAATTTGGCCTTGATAATTTGAATGAAGTCATTCACCTTATTAATCAGTTTGCAATCAAATCATTCTCAAATTTTTGTTGTGTTGCTCTGGATATACTCTTAACCTGCAAGTTTCCAAGGGTGGGATTGTCTGGAGACAAAAAATGAAATAAACACCTTTTAAATATGTCTTCCTTCTACCCCTGTGTATCTTCATATATGTATGGATTCACATACACACACCACCACCACCCCCAAAAACCCAGGGTATTAATTTAGACTCTTTGTCCTTATTCAGAGAGAAAAAATGGCTGGTCATGACTAATGCTATAGAACCTGTTTTACTCTCGAGCAGAAGTAGCCAAACCATTGCAAACACGTGTTGGGTGAAAACAAGTTTGGTTGGCTACAGACAAAGGCTTATTTTTTAAGCACAGATGGTTGAATGGTTGCCTCCTCCAAACGGGTTGCCTGCAAATGAAAGACAGATTTCTGTTTCTAATCTAGGCAAATATCTTACTCTGCAGGGCATCACAAAGACTAACTGTTTTGTGTCAGATACTGCAGATCCCAGATGCTCTCAGAGATGCCAAAGCCCATCTCCACCTGAGATGCCTGGTAACTCAGATACCAGGCTGATGACTGGAGAGTTAGTCATTAACCCGCTCCTAATGAATGTTGTTGGGGCCTTCTGTGAAACATTCCCCTGGAATCCTGCCCCACCACCACTGCTTCCCCTTGGCTGCTCTGCCTGGAAGGCAGTTTCAATATTCAGTTCGGACTTCAGATGCTTCTAAAAACCTCCCAAGAAGCCTCAGATTCCCAAAGGCTCCTAAGGACTGTTAGTAGCATTCTTCACCTTGTGTTCAGCTCATCTCTTCATCTCTAACACCAAACTCATAAAACTTGATCATTTAAAAATATTATTCTGTCCAAACTGGATCTCCTTTGTACTCCAGTCCCTACACCCACAAACCACGGCACTTCTTGGTGAATCACACCTGGGTCGTCGGTGGTGGCCCTGAACCTTCCCAAGTACACATAACTCCTCTCCTCATTTCCTTCTATCACCTTTCCTTTCTTTACTCACAACACTTCTTCCTCTAACTTCTCCATCTCCCCAGCTTAAGTCTTTTACTTGATCTGACACCCCTTGGCACATTCCAGCTTTAGGGCCCCTCGGGGGCAACAGAAATTTCTGCAACGCTGAAACACGTACACACACACAACCTCTCATGCTAATCCAGCTCCTCACTTTAAACAGCGATTGCCATAAAGAGCAGGTTATACCTGAAATCTACATAGTTTAGTTCCAATGTTTAAGTCTAAAAGTGTCTTTCAAAGTTTTAAATTTTTTCTTTGTTAGTGTTTCTGACCAAATTGATGGTAACAGAGTTTGCTTCAAAATCCTTTGTTGGAAAACACTTCCTTCCCTCCTTATTAACCTTTATCTTAAATGAACCAGGCTAACTGAGCCAAAAGAAATTCTAAAGAAAAAAGAAAGAAGCCCTTTCTGATCCCCGCGTTTAATAACCACCACCACTAAAACTTCTTACTCTATACCTCAATCTTGGAGGTTTAAATACCTGTTGTTTTAATTTACAAATGCAAATACTGACCAGTCAAATAATGCAGCTTTAAGTTTACTTACCTGGAAAATCTAAAACTGTAAAGAGTTTTAGAGGTTAACTAATTCATGGATGCCCAAGTTTGGATAAGTATCAGAACCACCAGAGGAGTACTATTTATTTTAAACAATACATCCTTCCTCTTGATCCACAGCACTAGACGCTACAATTCAGACTTCTGGTACAACTCTAGCATCCATATTTATATAATAAACGCTCTTGTAAGTATGATACAGCAGGCCCTGGTCTGTTTGAGAACCACGGATCTACTCCAACACCCTACCTAATATGGCAGCCTCCACTATAGGGCACCACACAGGCTACCCAGCCTATGCAACAACATTTAGAGACCAGAGCTCTCACCCTTTTATGTCTTGTTATCCCATTTTTATATGGCTTTTAGTTATTAGAGAGTGTGTTGCTATGTTGAGCCAAAGTCTCTCAATTCCTTGAGACTTCACTTACTGTAGGCTCTAACTCTGTGCTCCAGAGCTAACACAGAATCGCCCCTTCTACCAAAGTCTTCAAATATCTAAAGGCAGCTATTGTGCCCTTGAAGACTCCTTTTTTCTAAGCTCAAACAACCCTTTTCCTTTAACTTCATAACAGCACAATTTCTGAGTTCCTCTCCATTTCAGCTACTCTCCCTCAACAATAGGCCTTACAGAATTAAGTCTGTCTAAAGTAACAACACTTCATTTTTCTTACAGACTAAACTTTTTTCAATATGCACTAATTTCCAGTCCATGCTTCACCCTCGTCACTCATCTGGCATTTAATGATCCAAGAGCCAAGAATCAGCAAGTACTTATTAACCTAATGCTGTGTTCCTAGCACTGTGTAAAGTACCCATGGAGGATTCAAAAGCCAGTGGAAATTGTCCCATTTTGAGGAGTTAATACTTCCTTACATAGGAAGGACTTGGATAAGTGAAATAATTTGAAAACAGTGCAAGACAGAATGCAAAAGAGTGCCTTAAATGAATATCACATGGAAGACTGAATACAAGGTTTTCAGGGTCAGACTGTGAGCTAACTCGTGCCCTCTGTTTGCAGACACACCATCTATTTAACAATAGTTCTTAATTTAAAAAAAAAAAAAAAGAACATCACCTTAAAGTGTATATAAAAATTTCAAGAAATTTATCTTTATTTCAGAAATTTAAAATCTAAAAAGTACACAAGTGAGAATCAAATCAAATACTGTTCCTGCTAAGCATGTCAGTGGCATTGCTTCCCAAGCATTCTGAATGCCAAGATCTGAGTAAAAGGTGAAGAGTAGAGGGTTTATGTGATTCCCTTTCCTACTGAAAATACCCATTTGATGAGAGACTCCCCAAGTATTTTAATGGAAAACTCTGACCGATAAGTGAATTATACTAATACCAACAAAAATGCACTTGTTTCATCCACTGAATCATACTCGATGAACTGATACAAATCCCTCACTTTACAGCTGAGAGAGGGAGACATCATTTCAAAGATGGCAGGTGATTTCTCTGAGTCAAAGCAGCCCATGAGCAACTGGGCGGGACCAATCCCCAGGCCTCCTTTCTACTGCTGGTTTCTTGTCTCCTCTTACTGAACACAGGACAATCAAAACTCTTGCTCTCTCAACACCATGCTCCTTAATTTTATTCCCATCTTGAGTTACCTTCCCAATCTTCAAATCCAAGGTTTCACGGTACTTTTTTTTTGGGGGGGGGGATATTTTGAGGAAGAGTGGACAAAACAGTATAGGTGATTCATTTTTCATTAAATTCTAGCATACCTACTTTACCTACAGTCTCCAACAAATATTTTTATGCCATTAGACACTAAATTCTGCCTGGTTCAGGATCACTACTACCTTACCAGCATTACAGGGAACTGCTGGGGTTAACTACATGGATTCAACCAAAATGCTAAAGCTGCAAAGCAACTAGTAAATAATCTCCAACTATTCCACCCTCTCCCTCACTATACACACACCCTAAATCAACCAGTTCATGCACTTCATTGGAACCCCCCCAGTTAGTCCACACCCTTATACGGAACACAGGAGGAAAATGCACCTACCTTGTGGCCTCTTGCTGAAGCCATGACACATTCGGCACATAGAACATGACTCCGAAGAAAAGCAGAGGCTCATTAGCAAATTTGTCCAGATGTTTCTTCAGAGGTTTCTCCAGCTCCACCCATCGTGCTTGCTGGCTCTTGCTCAGAAACCAAAGGCCAAAATAGTGTGTCTAGATAAAAGGATAAAATAGCATCAGTTCATGCTTACCACAAGCATCCCAAGACCACACAGGAAACAAGACTCCAGCACCTTGTGTCACCTTTGGTTCCCCAACCCATATACAAGGCTCCAGCTTTTACTTTCTAATTTTGGGACAAATTAAAAGAAACCATATCCACACAACACTATAACCTACACTGAGTATCCAGACACAGTATTCATACCCACTGCTGCTGTCTGTGCATGTGGAGACCAATACACCTATATTAAGTAAGGGGAGTCGTGCAGGGTGGGGACCATGCTGACTATTTTTCTGAGATCTGAAGGCTGACTTTCCTGTGTGCCTTCTGAAAGCCTCATGACCTCACATGGAGCATGCTGGCAGAAGCCAACACAGTTCTCACACCTGCAGCAAAGTAACTTATTACTCAACTCCTAAGACAAAACCTTCTGCCAACTGAAAGCTTCTGCATTGTAGAATATTTTCATACAGTACCAGATTTTAACCGAATATTTATTCACTTTTTCTGAGCTTTAGCGAAGTATTATACTTTAAACAGCATCACTCTCTACCATTTTATTATACATGAACTGCAGCAAATCTCTCCTCATATCAAGCTTTCAGAGTGGAAGGAGTTCCTCTTCACAGCTGCCACAGGAGCCCCTGGTGGCTGTTCTTGGCAGATTATGGTAGGATTTGATAGATGAAAGTAAGATTTTCACCCTTAGACTTGAAGCCTCCACCAGTTTAATTTTGAACAACATGCTAAATGATTAAAACAGGTACTTTTATGCACCCAATCCCGTCTTTATATTAATTCATGCTAGGATTTCAGGATTAGCACAACAATCACCAGAAAATAGATCACTGCTTTTGAAGATTCTTTTATATTTCAATTACAGCCTAGAATGGGTTACAGCACACCTGGAAATCTGCCTTCAAAAGAATGTTTTCATTACAATGTTTAATTTCCAAAGGCTGATTCTTATGCTGATGTTCCCACTCCAGCTGGCTGCCCCCTCAAGATTACCCCAGATCAAACCCTGCCACAACCCAACCAAAATCTCTAGTGAAGCTGTGACTCTGACTTTACTAGAAAACTAGACATGTCCTTGCCTACATAAAGCTACAGGCCCAGATGCTTTAAAGGATATTTTAAATGGATTTACTTTCAGATGGGAGTAATTATTTAATCAGCTTTCCTCCATGATGTTCCAAAGGGCAAGTTCCCATCAGAAATCTATGCATTTCTTGAGCAACAAAATGCCAACAACCAGAGCCAAGGTTATATTCATCAACTTAGACGAACCTGCTTGAGTGAATTCTGACCCTATTGTTCATTTCCTAGCCTCAGTGAGTCCATTAGTTGTGCTGACATGATGACATAGAAGAAATGAACTGTGGCTGAATAGGAAGAAAACCGGCTTCAGAGTCAGTTCATCCCCCAGCTTTTGCACTCACTGTCTGTCTCTGCAACTTTACACAAGTTACTGAGCCTCCCAGACTTTCAGAGATTTCTCATCTGTAAAATGGGGATGATGGTTACAACTCTCACCCACAGGCTGTAGGGGGTGTGCGAGATAACGCCTGTCAGTCACACGCTTGGCACATGGTAAGTAACTACTTCATAAATGATGCTGTCTGTTGCTGCTGCTGCTGGGGTGCTGCTACTGCTACTACTGTTACTATCATCCTCCTCATCACTAGTACACGAAAAGCAGGTAAGCCTCGTGAATCTTTTTCATCAGTACTACTGGCATCCCTACGGACCCTAGATTTAGAAAACAGAGAATATCTGGAAGTGAATGAGAACAAGCAGGCAAAAGTAGAAGCTGGAATGTCTACAGATAACAAATATTTAAAAGGTATAAGAAAAAGATAATCACAAAGCTGTGCCTCCCCTAAGATTTTCTTGAGAGTCTCATTATAGGTATTAATCGGACACTGAGCATGATTCTGATGCTATCCTTGGGGATCTATGATAGAGGCTTAAGCTAACGCTGAAACGAGGTAATCTGGGTACTCAATTCAATGAACTTGTCTGAAAAGGGTCTACAGCAGTTCTGCATTATACTGAATTCCTTTATGGAGTACAATGCCATATAAGGGTATTCCACTGTATTTTGGATGACTAGGAGTGCGTTTGCCTATAATAAACTGGGTAATATATGTAAACTGTAATGTGCTACGTAATAATTATTATAGTTGGAAAAGAGCCTTTTTATAAGCATGAGTGGAGGAAGGGAGGGCAAGCTTCACAATTGCTTAACAGGCTAACCACGATTTACTTTTGACATTTGGGAGATACTTTTATGGTCCATACTTCATTCAAATTAGTAACATTCAAATTACAGAGAGTCCACAGTAACCACATAAACATTCTACAATCAATTTTGAGAAAAAGTTAAAATTCTTATTGCTCCTGTGCCTTGAAGGCTAGTAGTTTAAATTTCTTTTTCTCATTCTCATCCGTCCAGATCATTAAACCAGGCCAGAACTCCTCCGCAGAAAACATCCAGAGGAAGAATATAAAATACACATACACACACACGCATGCGCATGCATGCAAACACTCCTGCGCACACACATGCATGCATGTGCACATGCTGAAAAGGAAGATGATGAGGTACAAGAAAAATCAGTCAGTTAATAATCTGGAGACATAACTAATTTGACAGAGCTCTAAATAACGAAGTAAACCACTTCTAATAGAAAAACCTAATTCATGGTGTAAATTATTTTGTTGCTGTGATACTTCATCTTCTAGAGGACACAGAATATTTCAGAGTGACTCACCATGCCACTATCCACTGAAAAATTACACAACTACTCAAGAAATGGGGTTTCCAGTGCAGGTGGAATTGGCAGAGGCAGGTAATCTGGCCGCAGTTTCTACCTACTCACGGCCAGAATGCCCTAATTTTAGAAGTAGTACTAAATTCATTTATCTAGCAGGAAGGACAGTCAGTCCATTTATGAGATCCCCTTGCCCACACTGTTTTTTGAAGCTACAACCAAAGTAACCTCCATTCACACCCTACTTGTCTCCTTGTTCCTCTAGCTATATCCCTACTCAGGAGGAGAAAGACCCTGCCTCAAAGTTCCTACTCTGCTCTGTTCAAGTTTACAATACAGCATAAGTTTATTCTGTCATGTCTATACAGTGCCTCACAGGAAACGGAATCTGAGCCTAAGTGCTCATTTCAACCAAAATGTACACCAATCAACTTCCTGTGTATTGTCCAAGGGACTGTTAATTCCACCAAGCCCAGGTGAGACCACACCAGGCTGGTTCATAATTGACTTGCCAGTTGAAACTCTAGCTCAATTTTGGAAGCTGAGCTTCACTGCTAAACACTGCCACATGGCTGAGGAAAATGTGGTGGATGATTCCAAATAGAAACCACCTTCTTCACGACCAAGACAAGAGGATCTCATCATATTACCTGAATAAATGCCTGAAACATTTGTTTTGTTTATGTCTGAGGCACCAAATGTAAGCCAGGCCCATTTAATCCTCATGATACCTCTGGGTAAGGTATAAATTCCATTTTATTTCTCTGGTTTTATTAAGAAAACTAGAGCAGACAGCTCTGGTGCCATGAGTTTTGCAATGGGTTTATTGCAATGATGAGAAAAGAAGATAGAAGAACCAGCTCCCAGGGACTCCTGGAACCACATCCCTGAACTAATTTCAAAAAATGCACTACGATGAAACAAAGTAGGGAAAGCCACATTAAAATATCATCTTTATGTGAGTAGTTTCCCCATTTATTTGGTTTGGGGTTTTGCATTTTAACAGAGGAAGCATAAATTTATGCATGTACTCAAAAATCTGCTAGTTTCATCAGTGGCAGATTGGTGTGTGAACACTTTAGTGCCATAGTGTCCAACTTTTGGGATTATGAAAAGATTCTAGGGAATAAAGGCCCTGAAAAGTAGTTTCAGGGGCAGGGGGTATATGGGAAATCTATGTATCTTCTGATCAATCTTGCTGTGAACCTAAAACTGCTCTAAAGAAATAAAGTCTATTGAAAAAACAGTTTGGGATGTTTTTCATTTGTTCCTTCACTGATTTGTAAAGAGATATTGTTAACCCCCACATTAGCTATTAGTAGGAAAAGATTTTTTGAGGGTTTTGTTTTTCCAGTTTTGTGACCAATGGCACAGCTTTAATATTTACTATTTGTAAGGGTTATAGAAACAGTTTTGGCAATTACTAGGGATTAAACCCATGATCTTATCTCCAGCATTTTGAAGAGTTAATCATCCAGAAGCAAAAGCTTAAAATATCTTGCATTAAGTTGTAATGGGTTGCCTGTCTTACCCAGTATTTCAGTTGTAAATTAAGAAATAATTGGTATGCCTCCACAGAAAATATATGAATTATATACAAGCATGAAAAGTTTCACTGAGGCATGGAAAAAACTTCAAAAGATGACTATAAGCAGACTCTGAAACAGCACTTCATGCAATTACATTCCAATGGCTTTGGAAAATCAACCACTGTACCTCAGTTGGATAACTGTAAAAAACAACTTGTGTGTAATCAACCTCTACTCTGGGTAGGTCTGAGATTTCTATAACTGACACATCTATAATTAACAACTGCACCATCTTAATTTCCCTAGCCAATCTCTTCATAAAAGTACAGGAAAAGAAACTGCAAAGTAACAGAGACCTAAGAAACAAATCTCATAGCCAAGAAAAACCACTCTTCTGAGACCGTACAACTCACTCAGAATATGTAGAAAGGTGAAGACTTGCTAGTTAAGACTGGGGAACATTTTACCCACAATCTCTATACCTAGAAAATGGAGACACAAGTGCCAATACATTCTAGGACTGAAATTAAGCTAATAAGATTTCACATTACAATTTTTACAAAGATCAAAAGCAATACAAAATTCAAAGAACAGAAATCTCCCCCCAGCCGTCTACTCTTAGTAGATTCTTAATCAGTGTTGATCATTTCAATGCTCTGCAAATATACATATACATGGATGTCATTAAGCAAGCTATAAAATACAGCAGAATTCCACCATTATCTGGCAGGGCCAGGGAATGAGGTGTTTCATTTAATGGAGAACTCCCCCAAATCACACATAAATTACCAACTGCCAAAAGATTAGCATAAAATTAAACCAGAGAAATATCTTTAATGTTAGTTAACCTTTCTTTGATAATAGGAAATGCATGTTAAGAGTCTGTATCTTTATAATCTCTAGCCATTATGAAAATAGCAAAACATGGAAAATTTCTACTATAGTGATAGCTTTAGATAAACAGCTCTAAGTAAAGATGAAAATATAAATTTGCAAAAGACAAGGGGGATAAACTAGAGGATAACCACCTACCCTATGAAATGATTATGGATTTTTTGTTTTGTTTTGTTTTGTTTTACAGGCTCCTTTAAAAACCAGGGCTCTTAGTCTATCCTTAGGAGAGACCCAAGAGTTACCAAATTCACCATTCTCCAGAGCTCTGCATTTCCCAATGGCAGTTCTCTACCTCAAATAGAGTTTAGCAGTGAAGAGAAGAGTATCTCAGGTACCTTGTTAAATCATTTATCCCTCCTCCTATTGTTTTTAAGTTAAAAGTAGAGTCAAGGTTATTCCTAAAAGAAATCATTCTAGCATATTTTGACATTTTATTAGAATGCTTTATATTCATTATTACTATTAACATGGCTCTCCTTGCCTTTCTTAGAACAGCACTGTTTAATAGAGATATAATGTGAGCCACATATTTAATTTTAAATTTTCTAGTAGCTACATTGAAAAAGAACCAAAAGGTAAAATTACTTTTAATGAATTTTATTTAAAATGTTATGTTCAAAATATCATTTCAACCTGTAATCAATATAAAAATAATTAATGAGATATTTTAACTATTTTTCATACTATCTTCAAAATCTGATGTGTGTTTTACACTTACCACACATCTCAGTTGAAACTAGCCACATTTCACGTACTCAATAGCTGCATATGGCTACCATATTGGGCAGTACTATCTTAAATTAATAATAACTGTTCAAGGAATTGAAAGACTTTGCTATTTTGACTCAATATGAGATCACTATTTCTAATAATTAAAGCCATCTAAAAATGGAGCAAGCAGACTTATGAAAAGATGAGAGCCCAGTCTCTGGAAGTGTCACGGCAGAGGCTGGATAGCCTGAGTGGTGTCTTGTGAAGGAGGCAGCCATATTGAGTACTTCCAATGTGCCAGGCACTGTGGTACTGCGCCAACTTTGCAAAACTAACTCTTTGAATCCTCCCAACAACTCATACAGGTAGCTACTATTACCAACTATCTAAGATTACCTTGCTAGTAAGTGGCAGAGCCAGGATTCAAACTCAGGTGGTTTGGTACCAAGTTCATATTCCTAGCCACTAAACTCTGCTGCCTCTCCATGAACTTATTTTTAAAACATGAGAATTAGTCATAAGGCAACATAGTTTTAGATATTTCTCTCTTAACCTAGGTCAGTGATTTTTCAAACTGAGATGGGGCTCTAGATACCCAATCCCCACTGTAAACAGAACAGCTCCATTTTATATATCGATGTGCCATCTAAGATTTCATTTGGGGAAAATGATTAAACCCACTGATCCAAATATAATGATATTATCAGAATTCTGATTTTCTGAGTCTCATATATCTCTTGAATGTCTTTCTTAACAGAGTGCCCAGCCAGAAACTCATGCCTAGTTTTTTCTTGACCTTTAAAACAACTAAAAAAAAATTTTTTTCTAAGGAGTTCATTTTACGACCTCTTCCCAGGATTATTACTATATCCACTGGGATTTCTGTTCCAGCTGTCCCTCCCCCCATCCCTGCTCCTTTCAGCTACTGGATTCTTGTCCTAATATGCAAGGTGATCATGTCATGCTCCTCCTAGGGGTCCTTTGATGACTTTCTACATCACAGTAGTGTTTTATTCCCCAAACAATTCAAAAGAGTATTTATTAGAAGGCTAAGATAATTGTGAAACACATTTTTTCTTTCTTTTACTATACAACTTTGTAGAGTGTTTCCCAAGACATTTTACCATGGCCCCTGTTCTCCCACTACACACCTCTGGGAACTAGAGCGGTGAAGTCAGCCTGCCTGGGTTTGAACCAGCCTCACAACTTGCCAGCCCAGTTGACTGCACGCAGGTCACCCTAAGCTGTGGTCTCCCCATCTGTAAAATGGAACTGCAAGAGTAGCCACATCACAGACTCGTTATGAGAATTAAATGACTTGATATATGGAAACTGCTCAGCACAGTATATGGTACACTGAAAGGCAGCATTATTTTAATTATTTACTGTGACCTATTTTAGAAACACTGTCCTACAGGACCCAGTTAAAACTCCCTAGCCAGACGCACCAAATTGTTCAAAAACAGACTCCAGCCTTCCTCTCCATGCTATCCTCCTCTGCCCTTCCCTCCACACACACAGATAAGTGCACACTGAACTCTGCCCTTCCCTGAAAATTCCATGTTCTTTCCTGTTTCTGCACCTCGGCATGATCTGTTCCCTTTGTTTCTTGTTTGTCCTATTCTCTAAACTCTGTTCTGGGAACAGAGACCCTATCATATTCAACTTCCCCAGGCTTGACTATGTTTGCTGACTATATGAACCAGGTCTGGACTCTTCTGAATGCCATGTTAAATAGCAGCGTATCAGTGCATTTAAAACAGGTTTGATTCTCCAAAAGTCTACCATACAGATATATGTCACTATACATCTGTCCAAACTTATAGAAGGTACAACACTAAGAGTGCACCCTAATGTAAACTCTGGACCTTGGGTGGCAATGATAACAACAACAAACATGCCACTCTGTGGAAGGATGCTGATAGTGGGGGAAGCTGTGCATGTATGGAGGAAGGAGGGTATATGGAAAATCTCTGTACCTTTCTCTCAGTTTTGCTATGAACCTACAATTGCTCTAAAAAAACAAAGCCTTTAAAATAAAAATAAACTCTACTCAAAAATTTTCTAGTAAAACTAAGTGGCAAAACAAATAATTAATATAATTTAAAAATTCAATCAAAATTACCTTTTAAAAAAGTCTACCATATATCCTTTCCTAAGATAAAGCTATTATAAAATTTAGGATACACCTAAACTATTTCTAATGGCAAAGCGAAATATCCACCATAATCTGGTTTCCAAGCCTTGATAAAGACTAAACATTTTGTTATATTTGGATTAGTTTTCGCCTTCTCCTCTAAAGTACCATGAACTCTATTTGGAAAATGACCCAAATACAAAGTCAAGATGTGAGGAGCAAATCATGCGTTTACCCCTCCTACTTCTGCATTTGGGCGGAGGATGCATTCCTCCCTTGAGGTATGTATGTGCAAATGAAGAGCAAAGTATTAGATTACTCTATTTTATCCTTTCATTCAGGAGTATCTACAGGATTGATTCACAAAAAGGCATACCTTCAATGTTATCTGTCATAGAATGAAAGCACAAAATTCAAAAAGAAAGTGATTTACTCTAATGTGAATACACCCATTTAGGGCAAATAAAGTCAGCATCAAACGCAAACCCCACCTTAGTACTGGAACATCAATCACACACTTGATAGGAGAATCTGGACTGCACTACTTTATCTTTTGTGACAATGTAGTTGTGGGATAATCCAGGGTTGACTTTTGCCCTCTCACTGAGAGAAACAATAGAGTGTTGAAAGTAATTACTACCATCCACATCTCCAGACATCCCTTGCCTTTCACCATGCACTCTAGCTCTACCTGGTGATTCGCAGAGGTGCCTTCTCAGCCTTTAAGAATGGTGGCTGCTTTTTCACATCCTTGGATCTTTGAAAATTCAACTCCCCTGCTAAAGATGACCTTGCCTTCTTTTCCACCTGCTGAACTTACACGTATCCTTCAAGTCCTGATTCAAAGAGTAAAAGCTTTGTTCATCTTTCACTGAGTCTTTCTCTCCCGCTGGCAAGGCTGCAGCGTTCAGTGGGTCAGACTGCACACTGCACAACTCTAAGAAGAGCCATTGCCTTTTGGGCCTGCCCCTGCATTCTATTTTAACACAGATCACATTCAATCTTAACTGTTTATTTAAAGGCTGGACTCCCCTACTATTCCGTACATGTTTTGAAGACAAAATTGTACCTAATTTATCTTCATTTCACCAAGTCCTAAAACAGTGTCGCTCAATATTTTCCTTAATAAAAAGTCATTTTTTAAGACTCTCAAATTTGAACAATTATAAATTACTAGACACAGCACTACACATTTTCCATACAATATCTCTTTTAATATTTGCAACAGCCTTATGAAGTAAACACCATTCTTCCCATTTCACAGGTGGGAAAACTGATGCCCAGAAAGATTCAGTAACTTTTCTAATAACAACCAGCTAATAAGCAACAGAACCACAATTTGAACCCAAGTCTAAGACTCAAATGCCTGCACCTGCAACTACTTAACAACAGGATACACTGCCCCTCAATGCATGCAAAGAATATTCAGTTGCTCTAATGTGAATGACTGAAGTACTTATAAGTAAAGCCACTGCGTATCTTTGTAAATGGTCTATAACTAAATTTTCTGTGAGAATTTACATGAATCTCTTGCCCAATCCCAATCTACAGTATTAAGGTTTTTCCTTTATGCCCATGTACACATGCACATGTGTGGTTAAATGTGTGTACCCTAATGTGCTATTAATACTAATACTAATAAGAAAAAGAGAGCCAGTTACCAGTCAACAAGGTTAGAACCTTTCACACATTTATTCTACTGTATCAGCTACCAGCTACATATATCTGTTGTCCGGGACAATCTCCTGCACAGGAAAACAAACCTCAAAGGAATACCTGATCACTGAAGCCAAAGTATAAACATGAAGAACAGCAGGAGACAGAAGTGTTTCAGGTGAAATAGTCCCCCAGGGAAAAAGAGCCAGCCTGTGGAAAACACCAAGTGGACAGGAAGACCCTCCCAGACCCTAATTCCTCTGTAAGTCAGTGGAGAGAGCCTACACACAACACTGATTGTCACCCCTCTTCTTGTCACCAGAGGTACTGGACAATGCTATCACTTGGACCCTACAGGAGCCTAGGGCCCAGGACAATTACACAGCTTTTCCTTACCCTTAGGAACATCTGAACCTCAGCGGCTTGCAGTCCTTCAGCACTGGCAACCGTTCAACCACACTACCTTCCCCCTTAGCCAGTATGTCATATGGCTCTCAAGACACAAATGCTCAAGTGTGGGTTTCTCACAAAAGTCTCTTGTCCTGAATGTCTGAAAGATTGAAAGAAGCAGGGCTTGCCTGTCATAAACAGCACACTGCTTGGGGAGTCTCTTCTCAAGAGTAATAACATGACTGTCTAAATGGTTGACGCTGAGTTTGCTTAAAAGCAGTCTCACAGACAATGCACACAAAACAAGGCCATGAGCAAGCTTACAAAGGAACAAAACCCCTGTTTTACAAGCTCCCACAAAAAGCCTCACTGGCCATGCTCACTTTAAATTGCTTTTTCTCTTTTTCTTCTTTTTGAAGAGGAAAATATGGAAACTAACAAACAAACAAACAAAAAAGCAGCTACATCCATCTGTATGTGGGCGTTTTCTCCTTGACATGCAGCCAGAATGCCAAAATACCAGCTACCCACTCAATTGCTTTAAAGAGAGAAAATTACCTTGGTGGGGAGTGTCTCTCATTTTCAACCCCCCCCAAAATCTCCTCACTGGCTGAAACAAAGGGGAACCCGCCACCCCGTGCAAGCTTCAGGTGGTGTCCTTACTTCTGGTGACATCAGCTCAGATCCCCTGATCCACTGAAGGTTAAGATCACACCCATGCTAAGAATAACAGGATTCTTATAAACACATTGCCTAGGCTGAAAAACAGGGCAGGTGCCAAGAAACAGATGGCTGGTTTCTTTGGTGAGTTCTCCCTTATATACCCATCTCTCTCTCTCTCTCTCTCTCACCTCCCGCAACTCCAGCCTCTGGGCCACAGCTTCCAGGCACTCTTGCCCTGTGCTTTCCACCGACAGTGTGCACTCGATAACATTGCTGTCCAACAGGCGGATTCGAGTGACGAAGCAGTTCTTGCTCAGGACGTTGTAGCGCCGTGTCCGGCGGAGCTTCAGACCGAAAGGCATGGCTCTGTGGCCCTCAGATGCCGCCCTCCTGTCCTGGCGCACACGCCCCTTAGATGGCCTTAGCAGTTTTGTGACCGGACGACAACACTATCACCCGTGCTCCTCCAGGTAGGGAAAAGGGTGTCCATGCCCAGTGTGGCCCTCTGGAAGGTAGCTGCAAACAGAAAAGAAACAGCATGGTCACGCACTGGAAGGGACTCTGTGGATGGTATGGCACGTGTTGCACACGTGTGTGTGCACACACAGGCACACGACCCTCCTGACAGATGAACACCAGATTCAATTACCTGCAAGCTCTGTAGCTCCTAAGTGTCTTGGCGGAGCCCATGCATGTTACCTTATCTTAGAGGGGTGATATGATAAAAGCTACTTTACAATTGAAGAAATGAAGGTTCAGAGAGATTAAAGGACTCATTTACAGATGCACAGGGTAAACAGCAAATCCAGAATTCAAACTAACGTCCACGCAACTTCAATTCACATGCTTTCTTCACTCTACAATACTATCTGCTCAAGAAAACACCAGGAGTAGAATATGAATACTGGTGGGTGATTTTTTTAACTTCAAGATATATCACCTCATTTCAACCTCATGAACAATCCTGTGGTGTTGATTTCATTATACCTATTTTATGGATGAAAAAAGTGAGGTTCAATGATTTAAGTGCCTTAATGAACTTAAAATTTGATCTTGTTTCTCCTCATTCTTTGCAACACTGCTTCTTTACTTTTATTAATATTATTTGCTTTTATTTTCATATTTTATGTTTTATAATTTACTTTACTTAGAATGGATGATACAAAATGGTGGGAATACACATTTAATACAGTCAGACACTTTCCACTTTTTTTAAAAAACTGAACTATATGAATTAGTCAATGCACTTAAAATCACAACTCTCTGTCCTTTTTTCAACAAATATCTAGACAGTTAGATGAGGGGAACCACCCTACCACCATCTTGTTCCTTTATAAAATGCTTGATGCAAAAGCCATGTCACCATTCTGCAGACAATTTAACTTACTATTAACTGACACCCTGATATTCCACCAAATGAAAATGATGACATTATTGCCATGGAGAACACAAGAATAAAATAACAAAAGTGGCTTTACCATTCCACCCTGAGCCAGCAATGCTCTTGCTGGGAGGTTCATTAAACTTATCTTTCAAAGAAGCCAGTAATGTCCAGAAAACTCTGCTGTCCAACGTTCTGGTCTCCATTAAGCTCCAAGGACTCTTTCCTGATCATCTGATTGTTTTGTTAACTTGATTCCCTAATTCAGGCAGATCTACCCAGGCTTTACACCCTTTATCCATCTGGCAACACAGAATTATCCCTGAGCCCTGTGACACTTGGATATACAAATAGGAGTAACTATTCCTTGTAGGAATTCTTAAATTAACAAATAAAATGACTTCAATATTTATAAACCACTCCCTGCCAGGACCCGTGCCTCACGGAGGTTGTCAGGGCATAACCCTACAACATAGCAAAACACACTCCCGAGACTCCCACAGCAGGTCTTTGATACTTGCCCTTGGCACATTCCTTAACATGACAGGTATATGTTTTATGATGGCTTAAAATACATGTGCTAGGAACTCTGGCTTGGTAAAATATATTAACATTTCTAAATTACTTTATGTTGGCACAGTATCCTGTTTACCTCCAAGGTAGGCTGATCTGATCTGTTGATATGTACAGAAAAGAATATGCAGGACCCACCGAAAAAAAGTGGCTTGCTGTGGGGGAGCCAAAATTCATATACAGAGCCCTTAGGTGCTTACTACTCACAAATTTCCCCCAACTTATTAAGCCACAGGGCAGAAGAGGCCAAGATTCAATTCCTACATTAGCCAGAGAGCCTCAAACAAAGAAAAATATTAATATTTGCTCTGTGGGCAGAAGCCACATTTCTAATCCTGGGCTAGGCACTTTACATTTGGGTGTGTCTTATCATAAACACCTAGGGAAAGAATGTGGCTGGCTTGGTACACATTTATCCCAGCAAAAACAATCTCTACTCCATATTCTATGGGATACCATTCATAATGCATAGCTAGTAAAAAAAAAAAAAGCAAAATTCACAACAATGTGTACAGATAATCAGTTTTTATAATAAATAAATAAAAACACATAAACAGGAAAGGACGTGAGTTCAGCAAAATTATTATCTCAGGCAGGGCTATTTGATGATATCAAATAAAACTCTAACTTTATGTACTTCTAAATTGTTCTAGCATTTTACAACTGCCCTGTATTATTTTTGCAAATAAAGAGTATTTTAAAGCACATTATCCAGTGAAAGTGGTATATCAGGAGCAAAGTCTTTATATTCAGACAATCTGGCAATGTATCTCCTACAAAATACCTATTCTGAGTTTTAAAAAACTTCCTAAATCTTCAATTTGCAAGAAACTTGCAAGATATGGGATCAACAAAAAAAGTTACAAGAAAACTGTTCTGGGCCTTCTAAAAGTTGATATCATGAAACAAAGCAGGGGAGAGAATCTGGGCTGCCCTAGAGTAAAAGAGATATATAGAAATCAGGAAAACAAAACGCTATGTGTGACACTTGATTACATCCAGTTTTGAAAAATTAGCTATAAAAGATACAGGAGACAATCAGGGAAATTTGAAATAGAGAATAGAAATTAGATGATACTGATGTATTTTTGTTAATTTTCTTCGGTTTCTGATAATGGAATCGTGGTTATACAGGAGAATGGCGTGAGAAGATGCCAGTGGATATATCAGGGGTAAAAAGTCATGATGACTGTAACTTACTTTCAAACGTTAAAAAACAATCCATACATCTATAAACACATCTACATATTCAGAGTTGAAACAAATACAACAAAATGTTAACAGCTATTGAATCTAGGCAGTGGGTATACGGATACTCACTGCACTGTTCTATTAGCTTTTCTGTAGACCTAAAAACGTTCATAATCAAAAGTTAAAAACAAAGCAACCCTCAATGCAGGTACTAAACATGAACCTATCCTTCAAGGCTCAATTTAAATGGTGCTACCTCTTTATTGAAAGAAGCCCATTGGGAATTCCCTGATCCTTACCATCAGAGGTAATCTTTTCTGTCTGAACTCCTACAAGTCATCTGTGCTTATTTTAATATACGAATCTAACTTATATTTAAAATATTAGCAAATTTTGACTTTTCTAGACTTTTCTAAACTTTTCTAAACTTTTCTAGAGCCAGAAACACCTTTTTTTTTTTTTTTTAAATCTCTACCATACACGTCATTTACCTAAATCAAAAGCTCATGACATTTACACCCAAAACTTGCATAGCCACAGAGCTATGCTTCTGGAAAGAACTTTCAGGCACTCTTTTAAGATATTCCTTACTTTCAGGAAGGGCTACCCCTAAATTATCCCAGGTAAACAATCTGCCTGACATTGACCTGTAACAACAGAGTTAGAGAAGATCTCTTAGTCCCTTTCAGTTTTAACATTTTAACAGTCTATGAGTTAACCACTACTTTTAAACTCTAAAGGAAGCCATAGCACATGTGTCAAAATTCCACCTTTTAACCATCCACACAGCCAAATAGCTCTACCTCAAACAGAACTCAGCTCCCTGCTGTGCTTTTTCTTTTTTCTTTAAATTGAACCAGAAACATCCATCCCTGCTGTATTTTATGCCCAATTCCTCTCCTTTGTCTTTAGAGCAGGGATTAAAATAACCCACCATAAAGTGGACTTATGTGAAATCCACTCCAAGCACCCCCTTTCTGTTAAATAGTCTGGCTCCTGGCACCTCTCCAGCTTTCCTCATATGGCTCTCTGGGGCCTCTTCATATTCACTGCATCACACAAACGTTCTAAACCTAGAACTAAATGCCATACGCTCACAGAAAGGTCACGTGTTTATGACACCTTAGATTTTCCTGATAAAAATTGCTTTTCAAAAGAGATAGAATTAGAGAGTCCTCATTCTATTTACTACAAGATTCTTTTCAATAGAAAAAAAGAAACTTACAGTAAGTATAGTAACTTATTTTTTTTAAAGAAGCTTTTCTAAAATTTTTATTTAAAAATAAAAAGGCAAAGAATGAACCCTAATGTAAACTATGAACTCTGGGTGATAATGATGTGTCAATGTAGATTCATCAGTTGTAACAAAGGTTACCTCTCTGTCTGGGATGTTGATAGTAGGGGAGACTGGGCTTGGGTGGGGGGAGGCTAAAGTCTATTTTAAAAAAATAAAAATAAGTCCCTTAAAGTATATAGTTTTGTTTATCTACACAAGAACATATCTAGCAAACAACATTAAGCTACAATTGTTGCTGAGACCCTTCATAGAAATCAAAGCAACTCTTTTAAAAAAAAAAATAGAGATGGGAAAACAATGCTGATTCCTAATTTTTTCCCAGACAAACAGTAATTTTTTCTAATTTCAAAACAATCTGCTAATCCTCTTTTTCCTAGGTACATTTTAGAAAGAAAAGTATCATGGCATAAAAGAATTAGAATTTTGCCCTTTAGATACTAGAGTAATTTGGAATACAAAGCATTTGGAATACAAAGACAGGGACAGTGCCTCAAACTCTCTGAACTCTCTAGTTTCCAGGGTCTTTGTCTCAGTAAAGCAATTTGAAACTGAACGTTAGAGACGTTCACTGAGGAAAGATGCTCACTTGACTCAAAGGGAGAACTGCAGTGAAGCTGAGGAGTTCTAAGAACCAAGTTACTGTTAGGCAGAGAAACATGTGCAAGCACTGGCTCTGACCAGAGAGGCCTGGATTAGTGGCAAATTACTTATCTTCTCTCAGCCCTCAGTTTACTCATCTATGAAGATAATATCTACCCCACCTATTTATGGGAAGTAAATGAGAAAATGTTTCTAGTGAGTGCTCAGCAGGTGTGGGCACATTCCCTTCCTATTCCTCTCATAGGATGTAGGTTTGCTCAAAGGATAGCCAAGCAGTTGTGCAGAGGAACTTGAATACCTTACCACAGCTACTGTGGAGAAAGTCTTTTCAAAGGAAAAAGGGCAAAGAATACAGAGTTCAACATGAAGCTATGACAATCCCATGGGAAAACTGACCAAAGGTAAAAAAGCTGAACCATGCATTCTCCAGTCCACCCACTGCTACCTGGTTATCCCCAAAACTCTGACACCTGAAACATAAAGGAGACAATCATTGGACTGCAAGTTCCCTAAGAGCCCATCCTGAGTGGGGAAGATTTCTTATCATAGCCAATAAGGTGTATATAGTGTCTAGTGTTGCCAATTGTCCTTCTTTTCCAGCAGAAAATTGATCCCAAATTCCTCTGGCCCTGTAACCCATATGGCTGCATCTCTACAGCTTCTGGCACATCATAGTCCCTTCTCATACTACAGTAACTCCCGAATATGTCTCAGCTCCCCAGTGAGAATCCTGAAGGGAAAGATCTATATCAGAGGCTGCTTTGTGGCCTCCTATAATCGTAAAATGGAGGTTTGTACATGGCAGGAGACTAAATAGATGTTTGTCATTGTGAGGAAAGAGAGAAAGAACCCTCAGATAGTTGAGTTTTTGACATTAACACAGGGCAGGAGTCGCCAGGGTGACCTCAATGACTCTTCCAATCATTGGAGGAATTTGGAGTCTGACTTTTCAGTCCTTAAGAGAGGGTTAAAAATTGGGCATGGTGGTGCACACCTATAATCCCAGCTACTCAGGAGGCTGAGGTGGGAGGATCGCTTGAGTCCAGGAGTTCAAGACCAGCCTGGGCAACACAGCAAGACCCTGTTCCCCATCCACCTCCCCCTCCCTCAAAAAAGGAGAGTTAAGCTATTGAGAATAGGGATGAGAGTAAAGTTATTCAGTTCATTAGAGCTTTTTTAGGGAGAAAAATAAAACCTGGATTTCCAAAAGAATATCCCCACCATCCAAGTTTTTCTTTGCCAGTTCTTGGGGTAGCAGTCTTACAGACTAGAGAGATAGCACATGCCATGCAAGTTCCTTGTAAAAAACACAGTGGAACTACTGATGTGATAAAAAGTGCTTTAGTGTGCCCACGACTGCTGAAAGCAATTTGTTGGGATATTTGCTCTGTAAACACTATACTTTTAAAGGCCTTTTATAGAGTGGGCTATAGTGGAAGACTATATATAGAAAAGCTTCAAAGTTGTTTCTAAAATTCACTCCTAAGTAGTCAATCAGCTTCCTAAAATAAAAGCTGTCATATGTAAGTTTCCATCTTTAACTATGAGCTATGGATTCCAGTATTTTGTACTCTCATTTTTGATTTTAAAAAAAGTCAACAAAAAATATCAAAGTTAAAAACACAAAGCAAAGACAGCTTTCTCATAATACAGAAAAGGCACAGAAAAGGTCATTTGGCTGATGAAATACATTTTTAAATACAATGGGAAAGAAGTGAAGAGATCTTTCACAAATATCAACCAAATACAGTTTATTCCTCTTTATTGAATTTCCCTGCACAGTCTGTATTTAGTCTTTTATTGAATTACCTGCTCAGGGAAATAAAGACAGAAGTTCAAATCCAAACCCCAAACATGGTCCTCACAACTTTCTTTTTACTTCCCCATGCCATGTTATGTATACTTGACTTTTTTCCTTCTAAAAGTAAGTTCTGAAATCACCAAGAGGAACTGCTATTCATCTGTACTCTGTATTTACCAACAGTCTCTGGAATTCCATATCATAACAGTTCCCAAGCACACCTCACAGCACTAAGCAACCTTGGTCTGGGTGTAGGAAAGGAAAAAATTGACACAACTAGTCCATCCTGTGTATAAACCAGCATAAGGCACAACTCAGTTTTGATAATACGATGTCATTTTCCTAAGGAAGAAGTTAAAAAAGGGTTGGGTTTGGAGGGGTGGGAAAGAAAAGAGTATTAAAAATGTCTCCTCTGATTTCCCCTTAAAGAAGGGCAGAAAGGAAGTTAGCTTTGTTTGGTGAAAAGTAGATTATTAGTTTCTTCTATCAGTTTTATAGCTATATAGTACTCAAATCATATCGATATATCAAATTATTTTTAGCCAAGTAAAGTTTTTATACAAGGTTTAAGACAAAAGCCCCTAATTTTACTTGCTAAAGAAAATAACTACAATAATAAAAGCTTTAAAAAACATGTTTGAAAATTCCATTATTTCCCTCTTAGTCACTTCCAAACATCCAGTGTTAGATGGAAATTTGTCTCAAAACATTTTCCAGCATTCCTGAGCACTAACCATGTAGATGACCTTTAAAGCCTTTCTCAAGCTATATTTGAAATTATAAGAGAGATTCCTGCTATATTATACTCCCTCACAGTGATACCTCACCTATATGAAAGGTGGCCACGTGGCAACGTCATCTACGCAGAACATAGATGAAAACCAAGAAATGGAGCCAAAACATCCTTTCAGCAGTCAACCAGCCTCAGTTCATTTATTCTAACTTTACACACCGTTCCTTACAAGTTCCTTGACCTTGCTTCTTAGCCCTTAACAGATTTCAAAGAGACAAGGGGCTATTACAACAAGCATATTGACATGGGATAAAAATAGCAATAAGGGAGGTGACAGGTAAATGATTAAAATAACCACTCCACAGCATAGAAAGCTGTGTCCAAAACGCCCTGTAGTAAATGGGAACAATTAAATAATATCCAGCATAATCTGCTTAAGAGGGCAGAAACTAAATACGTTTTTAAATAAGTCCCATCCAGGGTGGTTAAAAACAACAACAAACATGCTCTTGAGAGGGTGTGGCCTCCAATTACCTGGAATCACTTTCCCCTAAGTGGTGGTTCTCTATCCTGTACTTCCCTAATACTCAGAAGCAAACCAGCTCTATGAACTATTGGGGTGGGGTGGGAGGCGCTGCAGGAGACAGTCCTCTGGGAGGATAAGTTAGTTTGAAAATGCCCCCCAGGTTACTGTTCAAAAAGATCATTTCCCCATCCCCTGCTTTGAGGATTACTGCCTTGAGATTTCTAGAGAGACATGACTTTTCCACAAGAAAGAACTAAGAACATGCAAGTTTTCATTTTTGACCTTACAAAAACTTTTCTCTTAAGGCATTCAAAATACGTCTTGAATATTTATGGATAAAATAATGCTGTCTGGAATTTGCTTAAAAAATCACAGGGGTGGGAGAATTGGGATGGGGTACAGATGAGGCAATACTGCCATGGGTTGACAGTCCTTGAAGGTGGGAAACAGGTATGTCAGGGGTCATACTATTCTCTACAGTTTTGTATGCGTCTGAAATTTCCATAATAAGCTGGATTTTTTTGAATAAAAAATATTTCTCAAATGATACTTTGCAAAGTAACCTGGTAAAGTAGATGACAGTGCCCACTTTGTTACAGCCAAAAAGGAGTCAGAATTTTCCCTCCAACCTAACTCCTCTGTCCTTCCAAAATAAAACTTGCATTTAACTAGATCAAACTGACAGCAATAGTTTTTTGCTTCATTTTTAAAACATAACAGGAAAAATTCTTTTTGTAGATAAAACAAGTTGTTTAAAATGTAAAGAATAATCAATCAGGCATAAAGTAAGGGACTCGTGCCTGGTCCACCTTGCATAATCAATTCCATCAGAATACCTGACTCTGGTTTACTTCTCAAACAAGCTTTGTTCTATTCACGCCAGGAATGCTTTGTCCTAAGACACTCCACCCTTCTTTGAGAGACTTGGAATCTGCAACTCTCCAATTCCAGTTCTTTTTGTCATCAGAATCTACAGCCACAGTGATGTGTGCCCTGGAATGTAAGAGCTAATTACAGCCAGGAACCAGAATGGGAGATCCCCCCGCAAGTGTCCCATCCCTAAGAACGTGATAATGAACACCTGCATTTATAAAGCAGACAATGACGGGGGCACTTTGCTGACCATTATCTTCATTATGTTCAAAAGCCCCATGAGAGGGCTATTCTTACTACCCCATTTTACAGACTAGGGCACTGAGACTAAAGAGGTGAAAGAACTTGCCCAAGATCACACAGTGACTAAAGACAGTCAAATTCAGAACGCAGAGCTCCCTCTGACTCTGTGTTCTTAGCCAATGAACTATGCTGATATTACACGGAAAGGGAGTTATGAGCTACCACCTAGTGATATAAAAATAACAGTGACAATAGCAAGCGACCACACTCTACAGGGAAGGCTGTGACATACCATCAGCAGCCTATCTTTGCTCACCCACAGATGTTACTCAGATATGGCAGAGATGGACCCTGAATCTGGGACCCAGCTTCAGCCCTAGGACGCTCTATCCAGAGGGCATGGTGGCAGAATCGGGGTCCCCCCCCAGCACAGCATCCTGCCAGTGCCTTTACCTAGGATGGCTCTCTGCCTGCCATACTGCTCTGTGTTGCAGAGTGGGAGAATCCAAGCACATTGCACAGAGCCTCTTCTTTAAAAACCAATTTGAAAAACACAATCACAAAAGCAATTAGAGGGGTTTTCCAGCCCAGGCACACGGCTCACACGTCAAAGCAGAAGAAACTCGCTGAAGTAAATGCACCTTTCACTTGCTTCACTCTTCCTCTCTGGAGAAGTGAGCCCTGAGGGGCAGAACTGGCAAAGAGGGGCTCTTCGTGACAGGTGGCTGCCTGTGACCTCCCTAAGCAAAGCTCTCCACACCTCCCTCTCCCGTTTCCTTCCTACCCATGCCTGAGTGAGCTCCTTCAACTTCCCCCACGGGTCCAGGGTGTCACTTCCTATCCAAACATCTGAGCAGCAGTGGCCAAATGACTCTGCCAACTCTCCGCCTGGGTCTGAGCATCCTGCCTCATTCACAGGCGGCCCCACCAACAAGCCAGATGCAGATTCACTTCCATGCATGAGCCACTTAACAGGCTGCACAACCACGGCTCAGAAGCAGCCTCACTCCCTCCATTTCTAACATGGGGATAATAACAGTACCCACCACACAGGGTTGTTAGGAAGGTTAAATGAGTTAATATATAAATTCCCAACAGATGGCAGGCATTACTCCTGTGTTTGCTCTCACTGCCATTACTATTGTCGCTATTTCACTGAACACTGCAGGAAGCCCAAGGAAACACATGGTCTGCTAAGTACCAGAACCATAAAAACTTCTTCCCAACAAGCCAATAGTTACAACACAGAGAATTTGTAAAGTTAAGGCTACTCACCATAAGAAGACAAAACATGAAAGCAAAACAAGCAACTGCAGGTCCCACTGACTTGGAACCATGACAGGTAGTGGGTTTCAGATATGTGACCACTCCAGTGAATCAGGAGCACAACCAAGCGGGTTCTAAAGTGTTATAATAGACCGGGCACGGTGGCTCACGCCCGTAACCCTAGCACTCTGGGAGGCTGAGGAAGGAGGACTGCTTGAGGTCAGGAGTTCAAGACCAGCCTGAGCAAGAGCGAGACCCCATTCCTACCAAAAATAGAAAAATTAGCCGGGTGTGGTGACACACTTCTATAGTCTCAACTACTCAGGAGACCGAGGCAGGAGGATCGCTTGAACACAGGAGTGTGAGGTTGCAGTGAGCTATGATGATGCCACTGCACTCTAGCTGGGGTGACAGAGCAAGACCCTGTCTCAAAAAAAGGAAAAGAGAAAATAAAATGTTATAATGCAATTGCTTCTCCAACACCATGAAGCTGAATCAGACGGGAGAAAGAATGAAAACAGGTATGAACTAGTGTCAGCTGTTAAAGAGTTGTATAATCCCAACTGATGTAACCAAATGTTAATTACTAATGGGGGAAAACAAAGCTTCTAAACCGAGATGGTAGTGCTACTTACTAAAGGTAAAACTACATGCACACACATGCACCACAAACTCACCACGACTGTCCTTTCTTCTCTCTGTCCTTCTGCCTTGTAAAGACAAACACAACACACACACATACCCCACACTACTTAAGTGTGTACTTGGAACAACTTATGTCAGTTACTAAGTAGCTCTCAGTGACATTACAAAGAAAAAGAACCTGTCTACAGCCAGCACAGTAACTTTACTATTGTAAAAACAATTTGTTAGCACACTATCATTCCTGTTACCATCGATGACCTCAAAAGAAGATTTGCTCAGCTGCTTGCATCAGTGCTGAGCAAGCCTGGGCCTCTGGAGACGAGATGCTGCATGTGGAGATGGCTCTACCCCTGTCTGCAACCCTGTAGGGTATGTGCACATTAAGGAACAGGAGGGCAAATGTCAAGTGCTTCAGCGTGCAAGTGGGGCTCTTAGTTCTTAAAAACTGAAAGACTTCAACATGTACAATTTCTTTTTTCTTTCTTTTTCTTTTGGAGAGAGAGTCTCACTCTGTCGCCCAGGCTAGAGTGCAGTGGCATCATCACAGCTCACTGCAGCCTCAAACTCCTGGGCTCAAGTGATCCTTCTGCCTCAGCCTCTGAGTAGCTGGGACTATAAGCACACGCCACTACACCCAGCTAATTTTTTCTATTTTTTGTAGAGGCAAGGGTCTTATTCTTGCTCAGGATAGTCTTGAATTCCTGGCCTCAAGCAATCCTCCCGCCTCAGCCTCCCAGAGTGCTAGGATTACGGGCGTGAGCCACCACGCCCGGCCCAACATGTACAATGTCTAACAAATTCGTATCTAATAAATATAACAAATCCTACACAGAGTAAACCTAGTTCAAGAGGCTGCCTTTGCTCTTCTGATTTATACCTATGTTTGAGAATAGTAAGGATTTCAAACCTCCCTGGAAATAAACAACATTTATTAAAATTTGTGTACATAAGCAAAGAAATCCCTGGGAAAATAAATACATATCTGTTCAATTAGGTTGTAAGAGGACAGAAACCAACAAAGTTTTGTACAGCTTTTGCAACCCCAAATCCCTTTGCACTATAATTAGCACATACTGACTCAGCAGTGCCACTTTGGGAAAACTTTCATTAGAAATAAAAGCAACAAATCTCAAAGATATGTATAAGGATGCATATACTACAGTAAACATCACCTGTAGTAGAGGGTGGAGACTGGTGACAATCTAAGTACCCATAATACATAGTTCAAATACATTTTGGCATATCCACATTATTTAGGGTATTATACAGTTATTAAAAATTCATCAAATCTATATTGACTCTGAGCAATGCTCGTGGTGTGCTGCTAAGTAGGAAAAGCTGCAGAGAAATATGTAAAGCAAAACCAGTCATCTTGTGTGTATGTTTACATGAGTTTGGAGAAAGCCACGGTGCACTTCCATCCTCAGAGAAATGAAAGGAGCAGTAGAGAAGAAACATCTACTTTCTTTTTTATAAAATCTTTGGATTATTAATGTATTAGAAAAAAAAATTTAAAACATTTAATAATGTCCACCCCTCCTAAATACTATATGTATGAAAATTTGGAAAAAGTGTTCCTTCAGTAGTAGTACCAAAGCAGCTTTACTTATCATTTCAGCTATGATGGCATTGAAATGATTACTGTGTGCCAAGAATTGTGCTAAAGACGTTTACAAGCATTATCTCATTTAATCTTCCCAATCCCAATTACAGATAAAAAAAAAAGTGAGGCTATATAAGCTGGCCAAAGTTCCAGAGCTCGCAGATGGCAAAGGCTGCCTTTAAAGCTCAGTCTTTTACCCTTAGACCATACTACTGTAAGACGAACATTGCCCATACGTGTCCCTTCACAAATAACAATATTTAGAATACTCTCCTGTTACCACATGGCTTTCAGCATCATATACAATCACACATTGACTAAAAGCAAAATGTACAACATAGTATATTTGCTTTTAAAAAAAACTTGGGATCAAGCATTCCTTTTCAAAATTAGAACTAATTAAAACCACTTGAATCCTGGAACACACATGAGTTTTTATTCTTTTGAATTACTGGTGTTAAAAATGTCACTCTTTTTCTACTTTAACTAAAAAATTTTAATAACCTTTAATATGTTCTGATTATAAATTCATTATAAGAATATTAGAAAATATAGAAAACAAAAAGGAAAAACAAATCACCCATGCCACCACCCAGAGAGGACCAATGTTAAAACTTTTGCATATTTTATCCCATGCTTTTAATTAAGTATATGTTTTATTCATATAATTGGGATTGTACTACCTTGGATGCCATCTTTCATTATTTATGATTATTATGTATTATTTTACCATGCTATTGAAAATTTTTCAAAAATTTTAAATTGTTACATAATATTCTACATATAAATCACCATTTATTTAACCATTCTCTATAGCTGAAATATTAGGTTGGTTCTAATTTTTGTCTGTTGTTCAAAAAGAGTTGCCTCAACCTCTGGTTCTTTCTTTAGATTCTTCAGAATTGTTATCAAGTCAAAAGCTATACACTTTTAGAAGTCTCTTATTGCATACTCCTAAATTGCCAAATTACTATCAAATGCAAAAGCTATAACAAAGTGCTATGACTTCTATTTCTTTACCTGTAGAATGAGTGAAATAATGCGTTTTCATAAGAACTTCAATAAAAAGCTGCAAAGTAGGAAACAGAAAGGAATCACACTTGGAGTCAAAAAACCCAAGTTCATGTTACAACATTTTTCTCTTATTGGGTTACCTTAAGCATGATTCCCCCAAGATGGCAGAAAAGCTTTAATAAAGGAAAAATTCAATCCAAAAAGAAAGACATCAAAGTCTCAGTGTCCTCATGTGACAGGAGGTCTAAGAAGCAGAATGCCTCCCAATATCCGGTTTGCAATAAATAGGAGAACTATGAATCTCAGGCATGGCCCTGGGTATGATCAACTATCAAAAATGTCAACAATTCCTTCTCTCAATAGCTACAGTGTCATGTCACAGTACCTCAGCGTCAGAAGCAGCAGTTCCAAAGACAGCTTTTGAGAAATTTAACATGCTGCCCTCCACCAAGTGGGAACTACAGGAAACGTTACTCGGGCCAAACAGCAAATGACCGTACTTCCTTATATTTATATATCATTTCCTCAAAAACTATTATTCACACAGCACAAAATACTGATTGTGATATTTCCCAAAGAACAAGAAGAGATACCCTCTCCACCCACCAAGACATATGAAATTCGAGGTCAGGGTAAAACAACAAAGAGCTGCAGACACCCCAGGCAGCTGGGAAGAGACAAGCCCAGGCAGAAGCAGGGAAAAAAACGAGTGGATGAAAATGTACAACCACCACCTGGAGAAAGTTCTAGGGTTCAGGATAATCTACAAAAGGTGTGAAGTACAAAAGAGACATGGAGATGGCAAAGGCATACAATGGTTCAAAAAGAAAGTAAGAGCTTCAAGTATGGAGAGGTTTCGGGTGAAGATTATAGCCAAGCTCATTTTATTTCACATAAATGCAACATTTGAAATAGAAGCAATAGGAGGTCCAAACAAATACAGCCCAAGAATAAAAATTTAAATACTCTAGTTATCTCACTATTACATATGATTTTTGAAAACTGTTCCATTTAATCAAACACTGGAGCCTTACAAAGTCATTAGTTTTCAAGAGTACTGTCACACTTAAGTCAGATTCATAAATGAGGATCCCAATATGGCATTTAAAATAGGTAAGCAGTGAAGAATGAAGATTTCTTTCTACTACCTGTGCATGGATGCTCTCAAGTCAGAATGAACTGATTTAGAAAAAAATACAGTGGCGCTTAGTCATTTATGTGCTAAATTACAACTTTTAGATGATGGCTAAACAGACATACAACAAAATATTCAAGGTGATCTCATCTTGATAACTCATTCCAGTAACAATTTTCACTGTATTAAAATTTCTTCTTTGTAAAATATACTTACTCTACTGCTATTTTTATGCTCTATTATGCTATTTATATACTCTACTGCTAATTCTATCCATTTCCTCCTAAAATCTTTCATTCTGAAAAGGGTAACCAGGAACCATCATCCCTACTTTGCACCTTACATATTTAACTCTCTTAATTATGATATTTACTGCCTCATATTCTCCAACATAAGTAATCCTACCTTTTTTATTAATACTTTCTCTTTTTAGGTACTATTTCTTCACCCTTTAATTATCTCTATGGTTCTCTATTAACTCTAAATTTTCCTTGTCTTCTTTAAGTTGTAGTACTAATACGAGACAAGTTACCTTTACAACCTAACTCATAGAGATGTGCTTATTATTTAACAGAAAACACAGAGCAGACAAGTTGGATTGTCCCATAAAATATGTATTTGAAGGAAAAGAGATCTCCCACTAGAGAAAGACCCCTCCCCTAAAAAAAAAGGTAAGTTTGCTGTCATATGTATCAGATATTGAAGGAGAATAGCCCAAAAGGAAAAAGAAAACATAGAATGGGTCTAGAACACTTACGTTTATTTAATTCCTTCCTCTGCCTGGTTACTTTAATCCAGTCAATCATTAGAAATTTGGAGCTAGAAGCTAAGAGATGCCTGAGTTTAAGTGGCAAAATATAGATGTTTCCACCCTTTTCCCAATGGAAAAAATCACTTCAAATGGATGAGGGGAACAAGACACAGAGGCTCAAAGCTTCATGTTGACGAAACAAGGGGATTTCAGAAACCCCACACCACAAAATACAAATACAAAAAGTAAAAACCTGGCAAAACAAGCTCAATTGGCCCTCTGTAAGCTTAACTTTTAGAGGCACAAGGTACCAGGTATTTTTTGGGGGGAGGGAAGTGGGTAAGTTGTGGGTAGGGAAGGATTGAAAATAGGAGAATTGTTTGAAAGTCTTTATAAGGAAGTGTTACTCTTCCCAAAGCACATGGGAACAGGAGGTCAGAGGGCTCCAAGAGGGATGTCTTCAAGCAGAACAAAGGTAAGGGGGAGGAGGGGGTACTGAAATAACCTGACAAGGTTGGATCACACAGAAAGTCATATGAGAGGCATTTTACAAAGCTGTTGGAAGTGTGTGGAACAACTTCGTCAGATGTTCAAAGACAACCAAGTCAATGAAAGGGTGAGGCATTTGCTAACTCAAGGAAAAACAAAAAGGTGTTCAACAAAGAAAGTGCCATCTAAACACCACACTTGGCTTAGCAGTAAACAATACTTACGTAAATATATTGAATAGAGAGCAATGAACTGAGTCTAACCAGAGTATTAGTGCAGCTAATGATAATGGAAGGATGGTGGAGAGGAAGATGGAGCACAAATGAGATTAAGTCATTTATCTCCCACCACTGCCATCTCATATTATCGAGTGCTACTGTGTTTTACATTTTTATTCTGAGCACTTATACGTGGGCCTCATGTCTTTCCTAGGAGTCAGGAGGCTGCCACAACACAAAAGATGCCATGAAGTCTTCCAGACTCAGAAAAGAGGGATGCTTCTCAGGGAAAGAAGACTCCCCTTGAATGCCTTGTAGGCAGCCTTTGGAATTCTTTCAGCAAGGGGAAAGAGAGGAACATTTTGATTTCACAAAATCTGTGATAACCACTAGGATCAAGGCCTCATTAGACAAAGAGTGTGAAATTCTCCTTTATGTAATTATTGAGAATAGATGAATAGAGAGCCGATGGACACTGAGCTGGGAGAAGTGGACCTAAAGAGAAGTCCAAAATACAACTGACCTAGACCTCCAACTCCCCACCTCTACCACTTGAGTAATATAGAAGGCTAATGTAACTACAAGCATAGCTTCTGTACTGAACCTAAATCCATGAAGAGGAATGACCATAGGGCTGAAGACATCAAGCCTCTTTTATTTAAGTGGTGATTCCTTGAGCCCAGACATCTACAGATGCTGGCACAATTATGGTCAGTTTACCACTGGGAGGGAAGGGGGGAGGGAGGGTGAGTTATGATCAATAAATGTTCATGACCCAAAACCATACCCTATTTTACCAAAGATCATAGTTACCGTTTACGGACCATTTCCTCCATACTAAATTCTGTACACATATTGTTTCTAATACTCACATCACCAACCCTATAGTAGACATTATCCCCACGTTACAGGTAAGTAAATTGAAGCTTACAGAGTTTAAGTATATTGCCTAAGATACACTAGTGATGGAGCTCATACCGTCTCCATTAGGCTACATGGTCTCCCATCTACCATAATATCTTAAAGGATGAGCCTTTATTATGACTTTTCCGTAGATTCTAGGGGAATACAGGGAAGTCTCTACCAATGGAAACATAACTTAGAGCTCATGACCTACTGACAGTCTCGTACACAACTAGTTACCACACGACACAAATAGACTCTTTGGAGTAGCTAGGGTTGGGACAATAAGAACAAAGTTGCGAGACCACCCAGGGCCCAGAACAAAAAGGAAAGAACTGTGATGAGAGGGAGTGGAAGCCTAGAAATCAAAGCCTTTTCTCAACGTGTGTGAGAGCACGGCATTCACTCAAGACACACACAGTGGCATTTACCAGTCCTGTTCCTCTTCTGTTTGAAGAACAAAACCACCTCCCTGAACCCCCAGTAGTGAACAGAGGCCAATCTTGATACTGGGGTGGTGAAAAAAATAAATCAAAATATGTGAAGGTTCTCAAATGTTTACATGACAAACTGACATATCACCAGTGTTAACTTTTGCAATTCTCTGTAAATCTGGAAAAGCTGATCCAATGCGTCACCCAGAGGTACCAACCTTCTACTGATTCATATTAATTTATGCACTTTGGTCAGACTCTCCAAAGCATCTTTTTTTTTCCTTTCTACCAACAGAATAATAAATACCAGGAAAAAAAATCTATATGCTTTTATATTTTCATGGGTAAGTGCAGAAATGAACACAAATTGCACTGCATCTGCTCCTCTCAAGCCAATTCTAGTATTAAAACAAATTCAAGTAAAACATGCCTATTATCCAAGGCACATCCTAAAGTCACCAATTCGTGGGTAGTTCACATATGACAGAAGAAAGAAAAGGAGGACAGACACAGAAAGCAAATGAAAGTGAAGGAAGGAAAGGGGGCAGGAAACGCCTCATGAGAAGTCTCAAAAACTAGCCAGACTAGAGTCAAAGAAGGTGAATCAAAGACTGTTAAATCCAATTAAGTAGAAGAGCAACAGGAAAAAATGCTTTATCAACTTACACTTTGTAAACAGCATGTGAAAAAGGTTTGAAAGCATTTAGTTGAGAGAGAACATGTTAAGCAGTGACTTAAAAGATAACAGATACGCTCTGTAACGTGCCAGGGAAGAAGAGGTAGTAGATGCTGTCAACATGTTGCCAACGGCAACATAAATGGCTACGTCTGAGAGGTGAGAGCAAAGCATTACAGGATGGCTTTCCTAGAGATGCTACAACATACCTCCAATATTGCAGTCATATTAACAAGTGCAAACAGCACAGCTGGGACCCACAGTCCATGCCCTGAAACACGGTACCCATTCACCCAAACACCTTACCTTTAAAACGTGGCAACAGTGAATGCCATAAGGGAGAAAGCAAGGGTCCTATATACACCATAGAGCATATGGTGCTCTATGCACCATAGAGCATATAAGCCAACCTTTTAAATAGAAGAATATCTCCACCTAAACTTGAACTGAATTTAGTACTGATCCATTTACTTATGGGCCAAAAGTAAATAAGAAGTCAAATTTGTTAAATTAAGATAACATTTCAGAACAATGGCCACTTTTAATAGAAATTCATTATTTCACACATTTATCAAGTACCTAGTATGTGTCAGGCATTATGCTAGATCATAGGGATAAAACTGTTTAAGACAGATACAGTTGTGCTGTTCTCACAAAGCCCACCTACCACAAAACACTTTAATCATCTCCAGAATAACTCTCTAGACAGCACACAAAAGAATCAAAATCACTAAAGCATCTAAGCAAAGCAGTATCATTGCTAAGCACATATAAATCATGTAAAAGGAACCAAATAATGCACTGTTATTAATTCTTAGCTTTTTTCTTAATAATATCTGCCCTTCTTAAAATGCCAAATACCAGAACATTCAGGAACATCATTAACTTTCACTCATCCAACTAATTTTCATTGAGCAACTAAAAGGTGTCAGACACTGTAGATCTAAAGATGAGTACAATCTGGCTCTTGTCTTCAGGATGCTCATAATCTAATGAGGATGAGTTCTTCAGGATCAAACAGGGCAAATGGCCTTCTCTGGAAAGAGGTTTTTGACAGCTGTACTTAAGAAGATTTTTGCAAAAGTGACACGAAGTTGTATTATTGCCTTTTCCCCAATATAAATTTTCCCATCCTATAACATGGTATCAGGGCGGGGAAATCAAATTACTTCAACAACCGATCCAGGTCCCTTCTAGAGCTAAACATTTAAAGATCCTTTAGGTTTTTCTACACAGCTATGAGGGGGAAAATGTTCCACATATAACCTCGAATTTAATCTTTTCTCCCAAGATAAGCATTTCCCTGGGAACTGATGACCTAGCTCAGAATACAGCAGTTTCTACTGTAACACTTACCTTTGACAGAGCACTACTAGTAATTGTATCATGTTCAGCATTGGATCACAGTAAAACTATATAGTTAAAAATTGCATCCTTTCATGCCATATTCATCAAAACATCTTTGACCATAAATAAGACACACAGAAGTGTTTCCCATTTTGTACATAACAAAGGAGAATACCATGAAATAGGTCAGAATTCATAGTTATATTTATGCTACTTTAAGAAATACAAATTGCTTAATATGGATAACCCCCTACCCAGTGGCATAGGCAAGATTCATTTTTAAAATTATATTTCTTCAATAAGTTCTTAGAATCTACATGATTCTAGTAATCATGTAGGACGGGAATGGCCTGAGAGAACTCTAAAATGAAACTTCGCCTTATATGTTCTCACAGTGCTGCAATGTAACATTAGTTCATGGATAAAACTGCTGAGTAAGAGCGCTCCTGCGGCTGCAGACCGCCAGCGCTGCGAGGGTATTCCAACTTTTATTCACTGGTCGTGATGACGCACAACTGGATCCTACTCCGGGTTCATAATGAAAACTTCAGCACTTAGTTGGTTTTGGAAAGAGACTACAGAATGAGACGGGGTCACAAGACAGACGTCCCCAAGAGTCTAGTTCATCCGCGTTGCCTGCCAGAGCAAACTTGTACCTTTTCCCTTCCTTCTGTTCTTCATTCCTCTCTCATACCCTCCCCCATCAAAACAAACAAAAAAAAAGATTGATTTACTATACTAGAGCTTGGTCTAAAGACTCAGGTGTGGGCCCCTTTTGTTGCAACCAAGGTGTGACATCTAGCAAATGTAACATTTACTATTACATCTAGATTACTCAGTCTATGCATAAATCCTGATTTGTTTCTTCATTTTCAGACTAGCCTTCCTAATTTCAAATGGTGGATTTTCTTTTACTACCCAATATTCTACTTATTTCCATTCTAGGACAGGTTCTTATTTAAAAATATGGTATTCATTAATTCATTTCATGAAGACACATTTACTAAAAGAACCCATTAATTGCAGGATACTGTGTTAAAAACTTCTGGAGAATATAAAAATAAGTAAAAGATCATCCCTACGCCCAAGAAGGCAGAAGAAATAAGACGTCCACAACCAGGTAGCTAAAATAGAAGATGGATGGTTATAAGGACCATAGGAAATTCAGCCTGAACCTTTGGCACCTGCAGATTCAGCATTTGTAAATTTGACCCCAAAGGTCAATAACATAATGAGTTACAAATTTGTTGAGACACATGTAACACTGATTTAATTCTATTAATAATAGCACAATTTATTTAAATGGCTTTATAAATTATTTTAGTTTTGTGCGACCCTAAAGAAGATCAAAGGCTCAGATATACATTGTGAATTTGGTGGGCGAGATAAAGTATAAAAATGGTATTTTCAAAGGCAAGGTGTCCCTTACCAGAGCCATGAGCCTGGGTATAAACAATGTGTTGTTAAGAGTGGTAGACAGAGGAAGAAGTCACGTCACCTGGTGGGAGGGTATGAGGAAAGTGCCATGAAGGAGACTGAGCTAAGCCTCTATGCCTAGGAGGATTCCAAAAGACAGCAGTGGTAGTTGTTTTTAGAGGGGGGACGATCATTCCCAGTGTTTTGAATTTTAAAGTGGGAAAGCATAGGCATGATTGGAACTCAGAAGGCACAAACTGGGGCTGGCTGCAGGGCAGAGCAGTCATAGGTGCTAGAAAGTCTGAGAAGGGACTGCCCATGAGGATCTGCCTGGGGAGAGCAGCAAGTGAGGCCAACGGTCAGAGTTTATATGAGTGATGGGCTGGGAGATGTAGCTGGCAACAGGAACTTCATATTCAAGAACCTGCAGGTGGAAAGGCTCCAAGAGATGAAAAAGTAGTGAATCTGGTAATCAATAAAGAGTCATCATCTTCCAATGAATTGGTAGAGAATGAAAGAGAGAGTAAAACAAGAGATTTATCTTTTATACACAATTGTAATCTACTGAGAGGCACAGCGGGATCAATGAAGATGATAGAAGCTAACACACTGACCCGTGTCAGACCCCTTTTATATACAAGAGTTTTACATAAGAGGTCACATATATATGGTCAAGAGCTGCTCAAATCTGAAATATTGGCATAATGATTATACTAGAAGGACCTTTACAGCACATATTCTTGTTGGCATCTATCAAAGAAAATAAGAACAATTTCTAAAGTTGTGGTACGCAATTTGCATGGACAAAGCAAAGAAAGACAACCAAAGAAATCACTGGCAGCACTTTACCTGCATCCTCTCTCCTGTCTTGAGTGTCTTCCTCTTTTCCTCTCTCCCCCTTTCTCTCTTCCTTACCTGACACATTACACCAGTGGTCTTGCTGTCAGCCCTATTACAAGGTTACAGAGGTTGGTGATTCCTGCCATACAAACATACACTTTAATGCTTTCTGGTCAAAACAGGAACAAATCCCGGATGTACTTCTTTTTACCCTGCTGAGTAAGCCAACTTAAACTGTATGCTCTATTGTGTTCCACTGTTTTCTCTAACTTCAAGAAGTCAGAACTGCTCTTTTTTCTGCAAGGGTGGAAAGAGATGATACTAGGAAACTGTTCATATAAATGAAGCTCTTACATGAACAAAGCAGGGGGAACCAAAGCTAACAAATGGGAGTCTAAAGGTAGAGTGGTCTCTCATGACACTTCTAAGACCAAGAGTCACTACTGTATTATTGAATGGAAGGGAGGGAAAGAGGGAAGTAGAGAAGGTGGTCCTATTTCTTGACAAGATTCAAGGAAAAGAAAGAGCAAAGTATAATTAGCAACATCGACCAGGTGTCATCTTCACTACAAGTGAACTTAAGGGAAGGAGACACATGAAAGACCTGAAATTCCTCTTGTTCAACTCACGAAACTAAACAGGTCTTAGAGATTACTTAACATTAAAATCACTTTGGATCAAGAAGTAACTGAGAACTCAGACCAGCATTAGTGGTAAGATGTATTTTCTCTTCTCCATCCCCAGAAAGGGATGGAGACACATAGAGTTACTCATTAAGGTGAAAAAAAATCTAAAGACATTGTAATAGTTAAAAGCTTGGGCTTTGAAATAAGTCCTGAATTTGAATATTATGTTTGAGTTTCAACCAATTGTAAAATCTTGGGCACACTATTTAACCTCTCTGAGCCTCAGTTTCTTCCTCTGTAAGATGAAAATAATAACTATACTTCACAGGGTCAGTGGAAGGATTAAATGAAATAATGCATGTAAAGTAGTTACCAGAGTACCTGATCCACAAATAAATGCCTAATAAGTTATCTATTTATAGCTATTATGAGCACAAGAAAGGTGGCCAAAAAAAAAAAAAAATCAACACTCAAGGAATAAAAAGATTTGAAAAATAATACTAAGAACTAAACTTAATTAAAATCTTCTGAGAAAAATACCATTAAGGTGAGGAATAACAATTGGTCAGAAAATCTGCAGTTATTCAAAAAAATCTAAGTAAGACATAATGTGCTATTAAGTCACTCCAGGAGAAAAGAAATTTAGAGAAGACTGCAGTTATCAAAGTAAGGTATGGCAGGGAAAAAAGCTTTTTTAAATAGTTATCAAGGGCTATTTTAATATATTTTTCACACACACAGATAAACAACACTTCATGTTTCTTTTCTAAACATAAAAATAAAACTTTTCTGGCATTCTTGGTCTTAAGCTTATAATGTGCTCAGTAATTTTCCATTTCAGTTTTGTGCTCACAGATTTAGAAATATACTTCAGCTCTTAACAAAAGTATTTATACTCTGCCATATTTATTGCTTCTGCATAACCAGATCCCAGTGAACAGATGAGAAAGGTATCCAAGAGGAAATGCAGAATAATAGTGTGCAAAGTGTTCTAGTGCAGAAGGTCACACTAAGGAACATACTTTATAACTGTAACAGGATAGGGCTGGAAACAGAGTTAGGCTTAGCCCAGCCCTGTCAAGGGAGCTCAGCCGAGATCCCCAGGGCAAGGAATTCTAGTTACACCCGCACGCTGACCGCATGCATGACCAACACTACTCACTGAAAACCCTTGGGGAAAACGGGTTACTTACTATTACCTGCCCTGCTCCCAAAACTTCAGATAGATTAACAAATCATTGGTTTTCTGTTTCTTGTTTTAAGCTGCACCTTTATTTTCAAATGAAATATTACAGATAAAAGCAGAATTGATCTGACGACACCTATGTGTTCTTCATAACCCTCCCCCCAAGTCCTGGGATCCTTAATAGGACCAGGGAACATTATTATCAGAAAAGACTTGAAGTAAATGACAGCTGGAGAGAGATTTAAAAAGTCCTGAAGAACAATTTATCTACAATCTGTGAATTTCTGTGATTTGGTTTTAACTTAATATATAAATTAACCTACATTATATAGAACTACTTTGCTAAACCATAAAAATCCTATGCAAAAATATAGCAATTCTCATGATTTAACTACGGGAAAAAGGAAAAGTAGAACTCAATTACTCAGTCATTCAATGTAGCCCAGTCTTTGTAAGAAAACAAAATTACAGAAGTGCTGAAAAAAAAAATAAGAAAATACATTATAAATTAGAAGGTCTTTGCTAAATAAGATCCAAAACTGAGAAACCATAAGATTTTATTAAGTAATTTTAAACTCCTGTATCGCTAATGACAATATAAAGCTGGTTAGAAAACAACCTGGAAGAAAATACTTCCAACATATGTCACAGACAGTTAATATCAAAGAAATCCTAATAATAAATAAGAAATTAGAAAAATGGATAATTTATAGCTGAAAGACATACAGCAAAGAAACATATGAAGACATTCAACCTCATTAATTATCAAGAAAATGTAAATTAAACATGTATAAGAGGCTATGTTTTTATCTATCAAGCAAAATTAAAGAGACTGATCATTTCCAGGGCTGATGAGGATATGGAGGTCATTATTTACTGGAATACACACAGGTAAAATATTTTTAAGGGGAAATTTGAGAAATTTGGCATTATCTGTCAAAATTTAAGTGTGCCTGATCTTTAACCCAGTCCTTCCACTTCTAATCTATACCACAAGATTCTACATGCTATCTATGTAAAAGGATGTTCTCTTCTGCATTATTTATAACAGGAAAAACCTGATATAGCTGGAAGCCTATGGAACCTGGTGCAAAGGTACAAATGTTTATAAGAACTAGGTTGAGCTACACATACTCCCATGACAGGGACCTTACCACATATTACTGAGTGGCAAAAGCAAGTGCAGTGTTATGCATGGTATAATTTTGTTTCTAATTATCTTTTTCAAAATTTTCTCTACATTTCATATTATGTATAGATGGGCATAGCAAAAGTTCTGGAAGGACATAGCCCAAACGGTCAATTGTTCCTAGGGTGAAAAAAGAATATAAAACTACATCGGCATGTTGCTTCCCATTTAATTGGAAAAATACACACACACACACAAAAAAAGAAATAATGGCTGTGATTATTCATGGCTAGTAGGGTTCTGGGTGATTTTTATCTTCTGCTTTATAAAATTTTCTATATTTCTTATATTTTCCACAATGTTCATCATTCCTTTTATATTCAGAAAAAATAATAAGAGTTATGCTTAAAATATTATAGTGAAGTGCTGGAGGAGGCTTTTAAAAACATGAGAAAATGATATTTTTTTAATGCTTTTGTTTCTGTCCCAAAAACTAGATAAAAATCATAGGACAAAGCCAAAAGTTAAATCCCTCCTTGTTCTTTCCATTCTAACACCATGATTCTCCTAACATGGCACACAAACATGATAGTATACAGATTAACTTTCATAAAAGCATATCACTGAGTATAGGAGTAAACTGTTGTACCAGGTCAATAAGAACTAGAATAATTATGGAAGGTTTCATGGAAAAAGATGAGACTCGGCTGGATCTTAAAGAATTCAGAGGGGCATAAGAAAGAAAGCAAGGACATGAAACCAAATGCTCCTCAAATCACCCTATTATTCATATTTTCTCAATCTGATAGCTCTCCATGTTTGAAAATTGCCACATAAACACCTAGCTTCCAAAAAGAGGCTCAAATATGATTCCTCAATAACAAAATATATATTGAAATATGTCTAAATGCACACACATACCTACTTATTACATATCTAAAGATGTGTATTTTTTTTAAATTCTCAAATTCCTATCCCCAAGAAGAAGCCTTCAAAGGCAATACTCTACAAGGCACCACAATATATCGCTGATGGTATAATTTCCGTAGCAAGCTATTTGCCAATATCTATTAAAATTACAAATGCCCATACCTTTTGACGCAGCAATTCCACTAACAGGAATTTATTCTAAGACTCACACATGTATGAAAAAATTCTTTGTAATTGCACAACGCAGAAGCAACCTAAAACCTCCACCACCGACAGGTTACATGGATAGTGTGTATATGTAACAGAAAAATGAATGATGAGGCTCTTCAGATACTGAAATGAATGGCTTCCAAAATAAGAGACAATACTGGTATAGAATGATAGAGAGATTGATCAGTAGAGAGAGTATGTGGGAAAAGAAGGCAGGGATATATACGCTGGTATATATACAAAAAATATCTGAAGAACACATGAAAAACTACAAACAGCTGGCCTCTGGGAGGGGAACCTGGAGGCTATAGAACACAGGTGGAATGAAAACTTTTTACTGTATCAACTTTTGTGCTTTTAAAATTTGCATCATGTTCATCCTTTACCCATGCAAACAAAAATAAATATAATTTAAAATTTAAATGTAACACATTTTATCACTGCCCTCAAGAGAAAACTTTAAAGCCAACACTTTACATAGTAAAATTATATATGTGAATTCAGAAAGTTTGGCCAAGTTCACAAAACTGCAATTTTTTTAATGGGTAAGCTATCAATCTCTCCACATAAAGTTGTTATTTCTAATTTAAGTGTTCATTTTTTAAAAGCTGCCTATTAGACAACTGCTAAAAAGAATATAATACTCAGTTTTATGTCTCAAATACAGAAACCCTCTTCACATTACAGGAAACTCAATTTCAAAAGCCATTACATTTCCTACAGGAACTCTTACCCTGTGACGCTTCTGTGCCAGCCACTGGAAGAAGGTTTCATGGAAAAACCTTTCCCCATGAAAGAGGGGAAAGGGCAAACAGTCTGCCTGTGACAGTGTTTCTGGCAGCTCCTCATGTGTGATATTTTGTCATTCTAGGCAATGAATCATAATTCCAGTTTATGGCATTTTTGCTTTATACTTGATTCTAATTCACTAATGAGGATATGCCCAAGAATCAAAGTTCTCTGCAGAATATTCCCCCAAATACATAAGACATACCCTCAATGTGTCCGTATTATGGCATATTTGGAAATTATTAAAATTATCATCAAAGACATTGAAAATAAAATCTCAGCAGCCTGGGACAAAGATGGACTCAGGTCACAGGTGCCCAATTAGGAGCCAGCGATCTACTCCCTTCCCTTCCTAGACAATGCTGCAATTTCCTCTACAACATCCCATGTCAATTCAAACTTTGTTCAAATGCCCGACTTTCCCAGTTCTTTCATTCAACGTGGATTCAACTCTCTACTTGAAAGACTTCTTATAATCAGATCCATCCTTTCAGCAACAAAGAAAGCCACCAACACCCTCCTCCTTCAACTCAGTAAACAACTCTTTCATGGTTCCACATACAAGTGGCTCGAGACAACTGGCTTACTGAGAAAAGTGCTGAAATCTCTCTTAAGAAGTACAACATCCTAAGGTTTCAGAACCATTGAGGGGCAGACAAGTAATCAATTCACCACAGGTCTCACCAGATTTTAATGGATATAAGGAACTTTGGCTCTCACAGAAGGGGTTAGGGTATAATTTGTTACAGCCTGTCTAAGGACTTCGTTTAAAAAAAAAAAAAAAAGTTTGAAAGAAATCTGAAGCCAGCAGATGACTGCCCTGGAACAACAACATCTGTGGGGCATTTGGAGCCTCGGGTTCCTCATCATTAATATGAAGAAAAGGCAGATTAATTCAGAAGGATGGTTGTGAGCATAAGAGGAGAGATTTTTAAAAATCTGGTCCTTGGTAATTATCCATTACTGTTAGAAACTGTAGAACAGTGGAAAGATTCACCACGCTCAATAGTAGCTTGAGAAAACTAAATATAGCAAAGATAAAAATGTATTCTAAATTGATATGCTGTGTGGTTTTAAGTTAACACCAAAGTTCAAGGAATAATGTCACAAACAGTGAAATTCATCTGGTGGAACTTAGTAAAAATGTCAAGGCTGTCTTTTCATATTTTAATAATATTACAATGTGACCGTTATTAAGCCATATGAGAGCTGGTTAAACACAGAAAACTTAGTGAAAACACAGTAAGTATTTTATGAACAAGAAAGTTATAAACTCCTTAAGAGGTAACCATATGCTTGTCTTATTCCTGTCGAATTTCCACCTAACACTGTGCCTGGAACAATAAACAATATTCAGGAGCTCAATAAACACTTGTTAAGGAAATGAATTGGAATCATCAGGTGTAATAGAGAGAAAAATCAACTTAAATCCTTTTTTCATGCCATATACTCAATTAATTCCAAGAGTTATTTTTTTAAACCAGTTTATGAGGTAAGACTGACATGCAAAAACTTGCACATATTTAATGTATAGAACTAAACTCCAGAGCTCTCATAAAGATATTTTTCAACAATGGATGGTTGTTAAACAGGTGCTTCTATGGGGCAGGGTAGGGACAAGGGCTGGGACCTCCCATTCCACCATTTTGCTGATGTCAGCAGGGTCATTTTGAAAACGTTTTGCCATGGCAGTTAAGAGCCTGGAATTTAGAGACACAGAGACCTGTGTTCAATCCAGTTCTGTTCTTTACTAGCCAGGCAATGATGTGCATTTTAGAAACCTGTTTTCCCATGTGCAAAATAAGCCTCATCATCCTACAATACAGCTCACAGTGATAAGGGTTAAACAAGAAAAATATATGCAAATAGTAATACAGTAGGCCTTGAAAAATACTTGTAATATTAACTAAACATTTTTATCATTTAAAAGTTAAGAAAAATGATAGGCATTTTAATTTAAGCTTTGGAGGAAATATAGTGCCAAATGTTGACAAATTGGAGGAAATTATCAAAACAGAAGCAGAGTGATTTGGTTATGTAAAAAGTATTCCATAATACTTTTATTTTACATAGCACAACGTTAAAAATAGTATCACAGAAAAAATACACATGGAAAACATAAATGAAAAAGGGTTATTCTAATGTCAATTATTTCCACAGGATGTAACCAAATTTCCTTCAGTTTTTAAAGAGAGTAGAAAAATTAAATGAAAAGTTGCTCAAATCTTTAATTTAAAAAACCTATTAGTATTTATTATTTAAAATATACATTAGCCTAACCCTATAAAAGTAGACCAAGTATGTCAAAAGAAAATTCCAACCAAAAGGATAAAATCCAATTAATTGAGGGATTCTGAGTTTTAAATTCAAATTGTGATAATTATATTAGTATGCACTTGGAGAAACATATCACTAAAAGTGAATTTAAATACAATTTTGTTATAAATAAGCAATAACATTAATAAAATGGCAAGCACTATTTACTGTTTATTATGACAGATACTATTCTAGTACTTTACACAAACTAACTCATTAAATCTTCAAAAATAATCTCTAATGACATGTAAGTGGTAATCTGACCTAAATATATGTTGAGTATTGGGGTTGAAGTGGGGAAAAACATTCACTTCTTTTTTAGACATGGCATCTCTGATGTAGCTCAGTAATCAGAAGCACTGAATCTTATTTAAACATCCCACTATTATGATTTCAGTCGATGAACAACTAGTCGGTGCAATTAGGGAAAATCGTATGACATATTTAGCTGCAGGAAGGGCACAGACTAACGTCAGCAATATGTGATCCGTTTTATTTTATCTGCATATAAAATGTTTCTATCCGTTCGGCAGCAAACATACCTGACGTGACCTACTTCAATAAGGTTTGCCTTATGTCTTTGTTTATTTTAGATCAAAGGTGAGTCTCTGTGCTTGCCCAGTAAGGACAAGCTTGGAGCAAATGTTGGTGCCTGGGACTCTGACCATTTTGTACACAGAACTTTTTTGTTATGCAGAAGTATGAGAAATAGTCAGGAAACTCAGGTACCTTCTCCTCAAACATACCTTTCCTGCAGAACTAGAAAATGGTCATCAGAATACTGCCAACTACATCATCACTTCCCAATTCCTGCCTACTCATTATGGGAATGTGAAAAACTCAAGACTAAAGAAAAGCCTTTCAATTTATATTACAGAACATTAAACAATTGCCACTATCTCTCCTTCTGCCCTATCTCTGCGAAGACCTTTACAATGCACTCAAGGAGTCAGAAATACATCAGGAAGGTGACTCACAGTCAAACACCATGTAGCCAGACAGGGAACTTTTTTGTCACGGTTGCATCCAAACACCTGGCCAGCCCCTAGCAATGGGCAGCCTACTCAAACACACTATTCCTGGGAACCAGCTCTGCACCAAATGCTTCTGATGCATTATTCTCTGCTCATCTTACGGCAAAGTCCTGGAAGCCTGTGCTCTTCCTATGGTACCAAAACTCCCTCTTGCCCTTGATCACTTTCCCATAGCTGTCACATCCATCCTTGAAGTAAATAAATGACAGGCACCAGGACAGGGCTCTTAGGACCAGAAAGTCCAGAGTGATGTTCCTGCCTCGTCTCTGAATGGAAAGAGCAGCATACTCACCAGCCATGGAATGTAAGATACTTCCACTAAATTATGTATTTCCAAGGCACCACCCTGCTAGGCCCAGGGGACACTATGGTGAATGAGTCCTGGCACTGGCCTGGCTGAGCTTAACTGAAGGGAGACTAATCCCAGGGTAAGAAGCTGGGTCTGGAATTCTGGGGGATCTTCCTGCAGAAGGTAAGGTACATACTGAATCTGAACAACAAGTAGGATTGGCTTGGGTCAGGAAAAAGTAACTACCTTAGAGTACAGGAAAAGATTTGGTACTTACTGCATAAAGAAGGTGAAGGACAATGAGGCATTCAGGTTGACCCAAGCCCCAGTTTGTCAATCAGAGATGACACTCTCACCAAGGTAGGGAATACAGGAAAAGGGACAGGTTTAAGGAGAAGGCCAATGACTTCTGTTTAAGAATTCTCAGTTTAAGATAGTTGTGCTCAGTCACATGGAAAGGTGCCAGCAAACAGCTGAAATGTGAGGGCCCCAAAGGGAGAGGTCTGAGTTACAGACAAACTCAAGGCATCAATCATGGGTACGGCTGTGAATACTGCCCGAGAAAACAGTGACAGGAGGACAGAGGATCAGATGCTGGAGGACACCTACATTCAGCAGGTGATCAGCAGAAGAACCCTCAAAGGACAGTGAAAGGCGGGGAGGACGAGGAACATCAAGGGCACTCAGACGGTAATTTAGCTTTAAGGAGGAGGATTTGGTCCATGTCAAATTCCAAAGGAAGGTTAGATAAGGCCTGAGAGACACCCAGGTAGGCCACAGTGTCCGCAGAGTGGTAGGGCTGCCAGACAGGCTACACAGCGCTCAGGACTGAGTGGGAGGTGCAACCAGCCCTTAGAGCTTTCTTGAGAAGCTTCGCTACAAGGGAAGGAGGGGGAACCTGCAGCCTCAAGAACACAGTGGCCCTCCAGATCCCCAAGTGCAGCCCCTCGACCAAATCCAAATCCTTTATTAAAAGGCTTTGTTCTGTAAAATTTGGATTCAGTTAAAAGGCCGCACTCAAGGATCCAGAAAGCCACACGTGGCCCCAAGTCTGCAGGTTCCCCACCCCTTTATTGTGACTATTATTTTAAATTTAAGAGTTTATAACAAGCAAGAAATATTCCAACCAACACTGAGCTGTCAGTTCAGAACAGATTTACAACGAAACCTAAGCCCAGAGATAGAGACAAAGAGATACTGGCCATGTGAGCCAGGCATCCTCTGCTTAGACAGCAGACAGATTACCATGAAGAAAGGAAACTAAGGCTAATTCCTTAAATAGATTACTAAGGAAAGGAAACTAGGACCCTGATAACAAGTGCAGAATCATTATTACCATTAATCACAAACTTCTCAAAACTGGCAAGAAGAGCCAATTTTCAGCTAAGCTCTTTTGTTTTTTAATATAAAAACTATTCCTAATGTTAACAGAATGTTTTTTAAGTGGGCAAGAACACCAAAAGCTTTAGTTGGATGTGACAAACAGTAAACCTGAAATTGCATCTTCATGGTGGTGCCATTCTGCCAGGTGACCAAGACTCCCTAACCAGGGATGCAGATGGCTCTCTGAGGAGTCAGCCACTGGATCACTGACACCGTACTCAGCCCAACATAGCCCCTGTAGAAGGAAGGAGACCTCAAATTTTCTTTGCTCCCTTTGTTTATGTTCATTATTTAATCTTTTTCCAGTCCAGACAACTGGTCCCCATAAATAAGTATGTCTCGCTCTCACGTGCAGCATAGCAGACCAAAAGGACACATCTGCTAACAAGAGCTCTGGTTTTTTGGGGTTTTTTTTTTTTGTTTTGTACTGAGGAAAGGACCATTTTATACTCGTCTCTAACTACACAGCTGTGTTCAAGTTAAATGAAAATTCAATAGCAATCCTACTAGTCTCTGAAAGATGGCAAACTATTCATGGATACCACCTGCTTTCTTTGCAAGGAATGAGTCATAAAACTTCTGTGATATGTGAATTTTATTTGCAAAATAAAACAAACTTCACAGTCCCACACATTAAAAAAAAAACTATGAAAGGTATATGGTCTTAGTCAAAGGTAAGGAATGTTAAACATTATTCTTTCTGAGTAGTAGGTCTCATCAAAGATTAGGTGCATGTCTGGCATGTTGCAGGCGTTAACCATTAACCAACTGGCTAACAATCTCCCTCTTACTATCCCTCTGTGTCTGCAAGCCAGAAAGGCAGGAATGCCTCCTGTTTCCTGCAGATAGGGTTAATCCTACATCAATGCTCTATCAGTAAAGGACATCGCAGAAGTCAAGACCTCAACATATATACCTTTACTCAATTAAACCTGAGTCAGTAGGGGTTCATCCTAGATTATTAAATCCTAGAATGAAATTTTCAAGAGACATATAAAATAACTTTTAACCCTGAAACTACAAATTAGCTGTCACCAAGTTAAATTTACTTTTCTCTAGGATTTGGGGATTTTAGACATTACTAGTATTTGCACTAGATTGATTCAACCAATTTTGTTTTGTTCCGGTCAGTACCAACTACAGAAATACCTAGGAGACATTACGGTTCAGTTCCAGACCACTGCAATAAAACAAGTACCACAATAAAACAAGTCACACATATTTTTTGGTTTCCCAGTGTACATAAAAGTTATATGTATACTACACTATAATCCATTAAGTGCACAATAGCATCACATCTGAAAAAACAATGTACATACCTTAATTAAAAAATACTTTATTAAGCTGGGGGTGGTGGCATGCACCTATAGTCCCAGCTACTTGGGAAGCTGAAGTGGGAGGATCGCTTGAGCCCAGGAGTTTGAGGCTGCAGTGAAGTATAATCTCACCAGTGAATAGCTACTGCACTCCAGCCTGGGCAACAGAGCAAGACCTTATGTCTACCCCCCCCAAAAAAAAAAACTATATTGCTAAAAATGCTAACGATCATCTGAGACTTCAGTGAGTCATAATCTTTTTGGTAGCAGTGAGTCTTTCCTCAATGTTGATGGCTGCTGACTGATCAGGGTTGTACCTACCAAAGGTTGGGGTAACGATGGAAATTTCTTAAGACAACGAAGTTTGTCACGTCAGTTGAAGATTTCTCTGTAGCATGTGATACTGTTTGATAGCCTTTTATCCACACTAGAACTTCTTTCAAAATTGGAGTCAATCTCTCCACCCTGCTGCTGCTTTATCAACTAAGTTCATGTAATATTCCAAATCCACTGTCATTTCGACAATGTTCACAGCATCTTCACTAGTAGATCCCATCTCAAGAAACTACTTTATTATCTCATCCATAAGAAGCAACTCCTCATCTTTTCATGTTTTATCATGAGATTGTAGCAATTCAGTGCCATCTTCAGACTCCACTTCTAATTCTAGTTCTCTTGCTATTTCCACCATATATCCACTGAAGTTTTGAATCCCTCAAAGTCATCCATGAGGGCTGGAATCAACTTTCAAACTCCTGTTAACGTTGATATTTTAACCTCCTCCCATGAATCACAAATAACAAATATTCTTAATGGCATCCAGAATGGTGAATCCTTTCCAGAAGGTTTTCAATTGACTTTGCCCAGATCCATCAGAGGAATCACTATCTGTGGCAGCTAAAGCCTTACAAAATGTATTTCTTAAATAAGACTTGAAAGTCAAAATTACTCCTTGATCCATAGGCTACAAACTGGATGTTATGTTAGCAGGCATGAAAACATTCATCTCCTTGCACATCTCCTTCAGAGCTCTTGGGTGACCAGGTGCACTGTCAATGAGAGTAATCTTTTGAAAGAAATCTTTTTTTCTGAGCAGTAGGGTTGAACAGTGGGCTTACAATATTCAGTAAACCATGCTGTAAACAGATGTGCTCTCCTCTAGGCTTTGTTGTTCCATTTCTAGAGCACTGGCAGGGCAGATTCAGCATAATTCTTAACGGCCCTAGGATTTTCAGAATGGTCAACGAGCACTGACTTTCACTTAAAGTCACCAGCTGCATTAGCCCCTAACAAGAGTCAGCCTGTCCTTTGCAGCTTTCAAGCCAGGCATTTGACTTCTCCTCTCTAGCTATGAAAGTCTCAGATGGCATCTTCTTCCAATAGAAGGTTGTTTCATCTCCATTTAAAATCTGTTGTTTAGTGCAGCCACCTTCAATGATCTTAGCTAGATCTTCTGGATAACCTGCTGCAGCTTCTACAGCAGTACTTGTTTCACTTTGCACTTCTATGTTATAGAGAGGGTTTCTCTCCTTAAACCTCATGAACCGACTTCTGCTAGCTTCCAGCTTTTCTTCTGCAGCTTCATCACCTCTCTCAGCCTTCACAGAATTAAAGAGAGTTGGGACCTTGCTCTGGATTAGGCTTTTGTTTAAGGGAATGCCATGGCTGGTTTGATCTTCTACCCAGACCATTCAAACTTTCGCCCTATCATCAATAAGGCTGTTTAGCTTCTATCATTCTTGTGTTCAGTGAGTAGCACTTTTGATTTCCTTCGAGACCTTTCCCCTTGCATTCACAGCTCGGCTAACTGCCTGGCACAGAGGCCTACCTCTCGGACTAGCTCAACTTTCAACTTGCTTTCCTCACTAAGCTTAATCATTTCTAGGTTTTGATTTAAAGTGAGAGATGCACAACTCTCCCTTTCACTTGAACACTTAAAGGCCATTGTAGGGTTATTAACTGGCCTAATTTCTATACTGTTGTGTCTCAGGGAATAGGAACGCCTGAGAAGAGGGAGAGAGACAGGGGGACGGCCCTTTGGCGGAGCAGTCAGAACACATACAACATTTATCGATAAGTTCACCGTCTTATACGGGCATGGTTGAGCCCCAAAACAATTATAACAGTAACATCAAAGACCACTGACCACCATAACAGAGGTAACAATGATGAAAAAGTTTGAAATATTGCAACAATTACCAAAACATGACACAGAGAGAAGTGAACACACGCTGTTGGAAAAACGGCACCAATAGACTTGCTCAATGCAGGGCTGTCACAAACCTTTGATTTGTAGCAACAAAAAAAGGGCAATATCTATGAAGCACAATAAAGTGAGGTATGCCTATAATGATATAGTAAAGAAATATAAAATATAAATGAAAGATTACTTATTTACTTTTCCTATATGGCCACTTTATTTTTTCAATCCTTTCTAAATACACTGAACTCTTCCACTATCAGATGGTTCAGTTTTCTGAATAAAAGCTCACAGTCATTTCAACTTCTTCACCTGATTTGTCCTCCATAATCTCACCCCAAAAAGCTTAATCAGATTCCACAGAAAAGTGCGCTCAGGATGTAAAGTGACCCCTCTACATTGGACAAATAGCTGGACACCCTCTGAATATGTTCATATTTGGTGAGTCTAAACCTTGGCCAGCAAACAGTAGGTCCTGCAAATGGATCTATGATAGAGAATAGAATATGATCTATTCTCCAAGCAGTTAAAGCTAGAGGACAGAGTTCTCACCTTTAGTTTCTGATTATTTAATGGCCACTCACCCACTAGCCCATAGATGGATCATTTGAGGGAAGATTTTTCAAAATTGCCAAATGGGCTTAGAGCAGTCGTGTATAGGCAATAAAGTATGAACCACTGGTTTTACAAGCAAAAAAACACCAGGGGGTTTATTAAAATGCAGATTCCAAGGCTACACTACTAGAGATTCTGATTCCCGAGTCTGGGGTCCCTGGAAAGAACTTTAGCTTTAATGTGCTCCCAGGTGGACGGGGCCGACTCAGGCAGTGCCCAGACTACTCTGACAGTAATAGTGGTGTGTGCCAGCTCCCACAGCGTCAGATCAAGCCTTCACCCCATGACCCCAGCTCAAACCCTTTGTGCGAGACCACACATTTAAGACTCCGAAAGAGACTTGCTGCACACCCTCCAGACCCTCATCTTTAGAAGGGGACTAAGAACTACGGAGAGGATTGAGCAAGGCAGAGAATCTGAGAGCCCCTCAACCCAGCGTGTGGATCAGAGCAGGCCTGGAGGCGTCAGCAAAAGTCACGTACAAAGCAAAGGCCCTCTTAACTCTGTTCAGCCTCCTGGCAGCTCCCCTCCTCCAGTCAACAATAAACAAGCATCCTACTCCCTCTGTCATCCACAGTCATGACTCAATAGGACTAAGAGCAGAAAAAGAAATCCTTCCTCCTCCCGTGTCTGCTAACTTAAATGGCAACATGGCCATCTCTTCAATGCCTTTTGACCAGTCAACTATCCATAATGCAGCAGAAAGATACTCCCATAAGCAGAAGAAAAGACAATGAAAATTTATACACTAGTTAATTAGTTTTTAAAAACTCAGTTCAGCATGCTCATTGCATTTTCATTCCCATAAAAGGGATTTACCTTTTTACTTCCTTCTCCAAAGAAATGTCTTGCTATATCACTGCCTTTGGGAAAGTTACATTTGGCAAAATACAACTTTCCTGGCCAAACTGCAACTGGGCTAATATTCTCACTTACAAGGCTTTCTTCTACATCCGATAAAGAGCTTTACACTCAACTTTTCAAAGAATCTCTTAATACCTGAGTAAAATTTCCTGAACTCCTCCTTCCAAAAACATAAAAGCAGGAAGTACACATCCACCCCACCCCAGAGGAGCGAAAATCTCCTTGCACGTGCATAAATGACAAGCCCAATCACAAGATAAGAACAAGTCATATGCTTCTCCAGTTTCTTCACCCTTCCTTCTCTCACAGTAGATAGAAGTCACATACTGAAGGGGTAGGCATAATTTCTGTATGATGTTTTTGGTTTTGTTTTTAATGCTGACAGTGTAAGAGGCCGAGGTAACATACACAAATTGAAAAATAACTTACAGCCCTTCAGACTATCCTTTGCAAGTACAGCAGTGACCAATGAAATACACTGTTGTCCCCACTGGAATATGTTTAAAAGAGTCACTGCTGTGAAATGTATGCCAGGAAGACATTACATTTGCCAGAAAGCTAGCATTCCCATAAAGCAGATGGTTTATTAAGATATGTCGACTTTCCTGCTGGACATCATTCTTGCCATATTACCACCAAGGCAAAACAAACACAAAATGTGGTTTGGTAATGTGTGTTTGAAGTTACCTATTACTAAAAGCTTACCCAGGCAATACATATTACTACCAGGACTGTAAATATTTATTTTCCTTGGGAACAGATTCAAAGGAAATAGAAAGGCCGTTTATGTTTGAAAACACTGGATTAATTTTGATACAAGAAAAAACCTCAGAGACACAGGCAGGTACTAAGCATCCCATCTAGGAAAATTCTAATCTTTCCAAATAGGAAAAGCACACACATTCCTTTGTTACCATCATTTTGCAGGCAATTTCCATTCTCCACCCTAAGCACTAGCCATACTGGATTCCTCCTGGCTTCTTGAATATGCCTTGAACTTTAAGGCATCTGCTCTCCACTCTCTCACACATCCTGTTCCCTCTCTCCTCCTGGGGACGTTCTCTCTCATCTTCCCACCAAATATGTCCTACCCATCCTTCCAGGCCCAGCTATATCCTCCTCTGCTAAGGTTGTCTCCAGCCATCCAGGCAAAAGCAATGAGACCCACCCCTAAGTCTTCACAATATTGTGTCAATGTCATTTACAGAGCAAGCACCAACCCTGCATCTCTCTCTACCTCCTTCTGCTTCAAGGGCACGGCCACCTCCGTTTCTGTGAAAGCATGGGAGGTGCACTACCAAATTTTCCTCACAAATGAACTTTATGTATGTCTTACAAAATGCACGATATGTCTTCCCTTCCGAAATAATTATTGCACCAAAACTTAAGGAACCTACGTGCAGAAGGGAGACTCCTTCCTCAAGTATGTCTCATTGGCACACCAACCATCAAGGTTAAAATTAGCTGAAGGCAAAGTCCACGCTGAATCTAAAGAAGCTTGAGGAGGTGCTGCTAGGTCAGCTCGCCAAGTTTAATGAGGATAACATTAAAAAATAGCTGAAGTAAGAAACAGCAGTTAAACACTTGCCTCCAAAAAATCTTATCACAGCACTAACCAGAGGCCATAAATGAAAATATACAAGAATATACCAGCAAAGTAAAACTTATCTTTCTTCTGAGATGAAATGGAAAGGAAAAAAAAAAAAATTGGAGGCAAGGGGCGTGGGGAGGGAGAGAAATGGGACTTAAAATACAGAAAGCTTATAATGCAGTCCCTCTAAAGAAAGGACTTAAAATGTAAAAAACTTATAAAATCCTCCAAAGAAGGAACTATGCTTTGGTATCTTTTCATAACCCTTCAGCAACCACCTCCATTTCACCTAGCATGTGGGAAACAAGAAGAGTGTGTCAAAAGATTAGACTGGGTACTACAACTAAAAATCCATCACTGATGGATTTCTCTTCCCAAGGATGGGATTTTTGTTTTAGGAGGGGAATGGAAAAGCGACATATCACGTAAAAACGTCAGAGATATTCATACCCAACTAAAATACGACTCCAGCACATCCAAACCACTACTCTATATTCACCAGTACTAACAAAAGAGACTCCCTAGGTAGATTCGAAGATGACCCTCTTTAGAATTTAATAAATTATATCCCCAGAACAGTAATATTTTATTTCACATCCTTGTTCATTGAGGTCATTAAGCATATTAAATATGTTATATTACACAAACTGTTCCAAATATGAGCTCTTGTCTTAAACAATATTATTCTCCATCATCCATTGTGGTAGATGATACATTTCACAAAGAATGAAAACAGTAGAAAATAACCAAGTGATTTATTCACACAGAGAGGATGAGTCATCAAAAATGAACTTCCTGTGGGTTCTCTTGAGCCCAAGGATTGACTCCATCCAAAACCTCACTGGACAGATGGGTCAGTGGGGTCTGAGTGGGACAGAATAAGAGGCAGCACAGTTACTCTATTTGTGCTACCTCTAAATATAACAGCTGTTCATTATTAAGTAGAGTTATATTCAGCTAAACTGAAATAAGAGAGGTAAAATTAAAAACCTACTCTGCGAAATTAAAGTCTTTATGATCAAACAGCAAAATACAATAAATGGTAGCCCAAGAAAAATGTCCTAAGAATATCTGTCCTGTGTTCTGTTTTATATTCCAGGTATGTTGGTTTTAAACTACTTCCCTAGATAATTTGATCACGTGCCTCTAATTAAAACAAAAATCTCTCTCAAGAATCAAGAGGGAAGAATGTTCCTATAGCAGCATCAACTGCATTCCTGTACAAAGCCCTCACCACTCTCAAAATGACCTGATTGGGAGTCTGTTCCCTGAGTCCCATCTCTAACTAGAAGTACCTTGTTCATTTTCTTAGTGCTTGCTGGTCCATAATAAACTGAAGTAACTTCCTAATATACATTGATGTATTCCAGGGACAGTTTCAGATACTAAAGCACTCTTATTTGTATAATAAGCTAACACTACATTATTCTTATATACGGACTACACCAATCCTGCCTAGACTTCCACTAGGCGATTGAGACAGCTGTTTGTATAAATTGTTTTTCTAGTAACACATTAAATGAAAGTTCTTTCAAATTAATCTGGATTATTAATATTCACAAAGAGTTTACCCTGTCACCCCATGAAATCATTTATTCAAAATACTAAAAAGCAGAGCCATCAGGTATGAACGAAAGTTCTGTCTGCCCATGATTTGGTGTAGATGCAACGAGAAGACGGACGACAGCCAAGTGGGCAGGAAGGAGGACGAGGGAATGACCATCGACCCCAGAGCTTGCTATACGGTGGGCCTTCGGGGGGAAAAACGTTATGGACCTCTGATCTAGAGGTGCTGTCCTCTTTCCTTTCTTTTGATTCTCTACGACATGCATCTAGTAACAATAAAAATGACAAAACTGAGGAGGTTTTAGAATGCTTTCGTTTTAAATCAGACTGTGGTAAGCAATGAAATCAAGTCATCAACTCTAGCACAATAGAGAATAGAGAAAACACTAGGAATGATGGAAGGTTAAAGAAAAAGAATGAAGAATTTTCAGCGAAACAGAATTCAAATGCTTGCGGATGCCTGGAACCTACAAGAAAATGTCAAGTAGTTCAGCAGCAGGTGGGAACAGAACGGACCTAATTACATTCCTCGTCAATCCACCCATGACCACTGCACTGATGACCATCCATTCACAGCAGGAAGAGAGGTGCGGGCTTAATGCAGTCTACAGGCCCCTTCCAGCCCCCACTTTTACTGTTCTGCATGCCCCATATACTTTCCTCCATCACTTTGACTTGTTGAGTTTATTGGGATCAGTCTTGTGATTAAGTACGTTGTAAATAAATACAAAACATTTCACCAGTTCACTCAAATGTTTTACTACCTGACCTCCTGCTTGGAGGTTACACGCAGAGCTGAAGAAAAGAATGTCATAAGCATTCTTTTCTACCCACCTGGACTAAATTGTTATTTACCCCAGGCTAGTGTCTCTTTAAAGGGGTTAAAATTAGCCTGCCTTCTTTCTGTAACACAAGGGTAAATAAAACAGATTCACTATGGCTGCTGGGTCCACATGCCATTTCACAGAAGGAATTTCAGGGAAAGAGAGTCATCTGTTTTCCTAAGCAGAAAATGAAATTTATCTTTGGAAATGGCAGTTTTTTTAAAAAAGCAGCTTCACGTAATTAAAACAAAAACATGTTTTGTTGAAAAGCCATGAACCAGTGAAAGGACCATGGTACACATGGCCTGTTAATAGCTCAAATAAAAAGACCTCTCATATAAATGCATACACACGTGTGTTGTTTTCATAAAGTATTTGACAGTCCCTTAGTTAGTGGCACAAAGGACTTCTTAGCCACCAACTCCAGCCCAGGTACAGAAAAGAGCTTTCTGATATATCTGCACAATTAAAACAGCAGATCCCTGCCTTGGGAGAAAAAGATGGATAAATATTAACTTGATTGCAGTATAAACAAACACAAACAAGAAAGGGCAAGAAGAGTTCGATAAGAAAAACCACTACAGGTAGGAAAATAAGCAGTTAGGAAAAGTACAGGCAACACTGATCCAGCACATTTCCCCAATTATTTGTCAGAAGACACCTAAAACCATATTTCATGAGATTTTTGTTTTTATTTTTACTTAATCTGGTAAGAAAATATAAATCAGAAGCTTCTTAGATCGTTCTTTTTTACAACAATGACAGATTTCATATCAGTAATACAGCATCTTAAATATTCAGAAATAGCTTTAATGGAATATGGAAACCCACAGCCAGTTTGGGGATTGGTACAATCACTACACCAAGGTAAGCTTTAGATTAAACTAGCATCTCCTTTTCAAAAACGATAGTTTGCAAAATGACCAATGGATAAATAGCTAATTCAACTAACTCAAATAATTATCTGTGTTCAGAAAAGCAACAAATAGGATACAAGCATCCAGGCCAGTAGAATGTAACCAACCAATATATATATTTTACATCAGGTTCTGAAATAAACTCACTGTCCTAATTACATTTAGTTTAAGCCAACATAAAAAATAGTTAACAATCCCTGAGTCTAAATCAAATAGTGGTAAATGGAGTGGGTTGCTGAGAAGTGCAATGAGCTGACTCCAGGCTACTTTAATAAAGGACAAGAAAATGTAAATGAAGATCACAAGAAGGAAAAAACGGAGTATAAGTTTTACTCATAAATAAAAGATAATCAATTGTGAAAATAAATGCCATGGTGTTTTAAATTATTTAATGTACAACTGCATGTTTAATATTTCATAAATGAAGTTTGAGTGATATGAATTACATTCAAAATGCTGGCAAGATAAAACTCAGGAAAAAGGAGGCAGCCACTAGGCCTATTTTTTTTTTTCTGAGACAGGGTCTTGCTATGTTGCCCAGGCTGGTCTTGAACTCCTGGGCTCAAGCAATCCTCCTGCCCCAGCCTTCTGAGTAGCTGGGACTCCACATGTGTGCCACCATGCCTGGCCCGCACTAGGCCTATTAAGAAGCAGGGAAACACCAACTCAAGATCTTTTGAAAATTGCAATGGTGATCAGGAGCTGACTATAGACAAAAATAATGAAAATTATTCTGACTTTTAAGGCTCAGTCATACTTAGTGAGGCACCTAAGATTACAGGAGATTAATACACTAATCATCCTTGGGCAGTTTTACTTTGTCACAATACAGGATATACAAGGACAGGCCAAATCCATCTTTATAGAGGTAGTGACCTTGAACCTGGCATTCAAAGGTCAACATAGTCTCTCACAGGAACACATCTGTGTTCCTCTTCCTCCCCATCTTTCCATTTTCCTTACACACTCCTTATTGGTAGTTCTTCCTAACCAAGAATGAACTCAGAGTAGTTACAATCATGGGCTGCATAAGAACATATCAGCCAATGACAGACAGCACACGTGACAGTGGTCCCATAAGATTATAATATCATATTTTTACTGTACCTTTTCTATGTTTAGATACACAAACACTTACCATTGTGTGACAATTTCCTACAGTATTCAGGACAGTAACATGCTGTACAGGTTTGTAGCCTAGGAGCAATAGGCTACACCGTGGAGCCTAGGTGTGCAGGATGCTACACCATCTAGGTTTGTCTAAGTACGCTCTATGGTGTTCCCATAAGGAGGAAATCGCCTAATGACACATTTCTCAGAATGGTTAAGTGACCATGGATTTGACAACTGGGGGCCCTGAGGCCAGTTTCAGTGAGCCTGGCTTCTGGGGTATTCACCAGGCAGCTGGCCCCAGGAGCACTGGCCACTGCTACAAAGCCTGGAGCCCCTACTCCTGCTGGGGCTGACCGGGAGCAACACTGAGCACTTGGGCTGGGAATCTATTTTTCCACTGAAATAGCATTTGAAAGAATGGCTAGATTCTATAGATATGCTACATAAGAGGCAACACCATTTAACACCATTCTACAGAAAAATCAATTCCTCATTCTGAGCTGATTTACAAACTTCTGGACCCACTTTTTTTTATAAAATGCGCCTAGAAGGGGAAACAGTATGCATGTGTCAAGGCAGTAAAAGCAAAGAGGAAAAGAATGGCAATTTGTATCAATAAAAACCTAGAATGAAAAAAACGAAAAGATTTTTGGTTAAATTAAAATTCCAACTACCTAGAGTAGAAAGTAAGCAACATAAAGGTGTGCGTTAAAAAATATGAAAGGACTCAAAATATAACAGGATCAAAGGAAAGACAACACATGGACTATGAGATCTATTTTTTCAGACTATGCTTCTCTCCAACAGCCCTTGACATATCAGCTACAGCTCCCTGTTTAGAAACCCTTCACCCACCTCCCAATATTCCCTTCTCTCTCTTGTCAACCATGTCCCACTCTATAGACTGGAAATTTTCAGCCCAGAATTTGAAACACCCCAAGTGTCTCAAATTATTTCAAAATAAATTACGAAACTCTCAAAAAAAATCAATGTAGTAAGTGTATGCTATAAAGGAATCTGCCACAGAGGGTGTCAGGAAACCTAAAACCCTGCAAATGATGTTGCAATGCCCAAAAGGAAACAAATCACAGCTCAGGAGAGGCCAAAAAGGCATATACATAACACACAGCCACCAAACAAACACTTCAAAGAGCTACACAGAATCAGCGCTAGCAAGCACTGAATGTCTGGGGAAGATGTGAAGATGCAAAAGATTGGAAGATTCTGCCAGCACTGTGATAGAAGGCAATGTTTTGCAGAGGGCAGTGCAGGTACAACAGGATATTTATCTTTTCCCACAGTACAGAGAAATTTCTGCTAAATTCCACTAATCCTCTCACCCCAGTGACTTCCAACCTCTGACAGGGCAGCACCTACGTAAAATGACTTCAACAACCATGGTGAACCTCTGAAAATATAACCAAACAAAATAAATATTAATGTAAACAAATGCAAGAACAAATCTACTGCACACCTCATAGCTCCATTTTTCATGCGAAGGGTCAGAGGTAAATGACACTGAGTCATTCAAATAAAATGAACTATCACTGCAAAACAGAAGTTTAAATTTACCATTTAAATTTGCTACTTGAATCTTCCCCTGGACAAAAATAAATCAGGCAACTAGTATTTTCCTCTGGGAAGAGTAACAGCACAGAGGTTTCCTTCTGTGCTGTGTCCACAAATTCAAAACAAAGTTTTCTAGAATTGTAAATTTTCAGAGAACTGTAGAGCTGGGATCTGAGGAATCATATTCCACTAGATCAACTAACTCAGAATGAAGACAAGGAAACTGAGTCATGACTGGCTAAGAAACTTGCGTAAAACCGAAGTAGCTAACATAGTGGCAGACATAGGACTCGGGTTTCTGAAATTCCACAGGCATGCACTTTCCACTAGACCACATGGGTGATCATGGGGGATGGTTGGAGGGTTTGCAAAAATCTGAAATGCACTTGGCCCATTACACATCTGCACAGAGTGGTTTCATCTTACATGGCCTAAGGGACTCTCATGGAACAAGCTAGAGTCACTTCTAAAGGTGCCTGGGTAGCTTTTTTAGACAACGAAGTGATTAGAATTAAGCTGGAGTTAGAGTGTACACATACCAACAGTAATTCAAACACCATTGCAAAAGTCACTGTTTGATTTTCCAAAGGTCAGATAATAATTTATGGAAAAACATCATTTGAATGTATTCAATCACCAGTAAAATACACACTATAAGGAGATTACCTTCAGAATCTTTTAAGTAAGGACTCAAGGTCCCCAGAGAGCTAAAAGAAAAAAAAAAGAGAGAGAGAGAGAGAGAGAGAGAGAGTGTTCACACTTTGGTGGAAAAGCAGCACTTCCTGGAGCACCACAGCCAGAAACAAAACAGCAATAAAAGGAACCCAAGATCACACCCCAGTATTGACTGGCCCAAACACAGAAGAGAAGAAGGGGCATTTTGATTGGCAAAATGTTTGCAAATCCAGGTTTTGTTTTGTTCTTTTTTTTTTTTTTAAGTCTGAGATGTCTGGAAGAAATGACAGGAGACAGAAAAGAGGGAAAAGTAGAAAATCAGAGGAAAGGAAAGAAAGCAGTGAAGTGGTAAAGAGAGCAGGTGATACAAGCAGGGAAAGGCGAGAAGGTGCAGCTCTCCAAGCTGCTGCCTTCAGCAGAGGAAAGCTCTGGTCAAGACAGAAGAATCAGACCAGATGTTACAGGATACCTGGGGGTTTCCGTCTGGGTGAAGACAGAGGTTTCTATCTAACATATTGGGTCTGTTCTTTTGCTTTGCCTGTTCCAGAACTTGATCTTATGAGTTCAACCAGGAGTGACCAACACTAACTTAGTAATTTATGCCAAGAAGCCTAACTGTGAAGGGGACTCAGGCATTCTCAACCCAAATGGACCAGTGTCTGGGCAAATCGGTTTAGAATTCAAAAATTCTGAATAGGCTGGACATGGTGGCTCATGACTGTAATCCTAGCACTCTAGGAGGCCGAGGTGAGAGGATTACTTGAGGCCAGGAGTTCAAGACCAGCCTAAACAAGAGCAAGACCCCATCTCTACAAAAAATAGAAAATTTAGCCAGGCGTGTTGGTGCACACCTGTAGTCCCAGCTACACGGGAGGCTGAGGCAGAAGGATGATTCGAGCCCAGGAGTTTGAGGTTGCAGTGAGCTATGATGATGCCACTGCACCCTAGCCTGGGCGACAGAGAAAGGCCCTGTCTCAAAAAATCTGAATAAATGGGTCTTAATCACCCTAACTATTGTAATAATAGTCATGCAGTTAAAACATGGACTGGATTTCATAGTAGCACAGAAATGCATGCTGAGGAATAGCTAGCCAAACGCAATCAATCAAGTGGGAAAATCTAAAAGGCAGTAGTCAAGCTGAATTTGCAGTCTGTGGGCCAAATACAGTCTGGTGGTTTTTAAATTTTTTTCTCTTCATAGCTTTTTATTAAAAATCTATAAAGAACATTTAAAAATCAATAAGATGCAGAAAAATGAATAGTTACAATATTGGAAATACTAACACTGATAAGCTACTTCTCTGTAGAGCTCAATTAATCAAAATTTACTGAGCACCTACCAAGGACCAATAATGGAATAAAAGACCCTCACCTTCAAGTCATCAATATCTCAATAATAAATATTTAATATTAATTTATAAAACAAAACAATGTCTGAATATGAGGCATATCAATTATAAAATCCATCAGTACATAAGTTGGGCAATTCTTGGGAGAGGAGTTTTGCCAAAAAAGAACATAAAAATGTATATGTTATTTTCATTCAACCTACTCCTGGGAATTCAACCCAAAGGAATAATTTGAAAGAAAATACTATATGTACAAAGATGTTAATGACATTTTCTTTATAGAAGCCAAAAAAAATTTTTTTTTGAAAATAACCCAAATGGTCAACACATGAAAATTGTTAATTATAACATACTAACTCAATGAACTATACAACCATTAACATTATAAATATATGAAGAATATGTAGAAACAGGGAAAAGCATGACTAAAAAGATAAATGGAAAGAAAAGCAGAATAAAAAGCCTCACAATATGTTATTCTATTTGAATATAATTCTAAGTATATGACATGATTGCAGTAATAGAAAGTTTAGAAACAGTATATAAAAACACAGTGGATACACTTGGGTGATAGGGTAATTGGTATGAATATCCTTGAGAAATTTTAAGAACCGTAGTATGGTTGTTTTAAAAAATGGGTTTCAGTGTGATATCCACGGCCTAGAAGTCAAGACAACGGGTCCTAATCCGTTTATTCCATGGACACCTGACCAAAAAGTATGTGTTTGTGAGACCAAGGTCCTCAAAGCAGCAGAGTGAGGAGGGAGAAAAAACAATAAATAGGTCACACACAAGAAGGCTACCTGAAAAATGCATTTGTATTCGACAACTAAGCACACCAGCAAAATAGTGTGTGCTGAATATGCTTTCCTCGGGTATCTGTAGCAAAGAGGCATGGGAGCAAATTAACATGGTTTTGGCCACCGTCCTTCTTACAAACAACCTCGAACATCAACAAACATGTACTAATTACCATAAGACACACAATGGGTTATAAAGAACCACAAATTTGCCATCCGCTTAAAAAAGCTATTCATGGCATTGAACATTCCATGTTGGTGATGGACACGCCTACTACTTAAGAAAAAGAGTCAGGCAAATGCAGGTACGTAAGACAGTCTAGTAATCACAGACCTTCTTAGGTTAGCAACTACAACTTTCCACCTGCCAATCACCCATCAGGTTAGGCCACATAAGTGGATTCCACTGGTAGGACAACTTACAGGCTAGGAGGGAGGAAAATGCAGGAGAGAAGAGAAAGCGCCAGGGAGTGGACATGATAACACTAACGGACGGGGGCAACACAGTACAGGGTCCCACAGGTGATTAACCCCAGACCACAAAGCTCTATAAGCATCCAATACATTTTACACCCTCAGCCTCAACTCTCCCAAAATAAAGAATTCAGTGGAGCAGAACACATTGCAAGGGTAAGCACTCCTTTTGTTGTCAAAACTATTAGCAGCTTAAGAAAACATTTACAATGAGTATGACAACCTTTAAGGAGAGTTTAGTGATAACCTCCTTTCTATAAATTCAGCCAAGATAGGTTACAATTGAATATAAACAAGCATCCCAGTTTACGGCACTGATATTAAAAGCTCATACCCTGTAATTTCTTGGTTTCTTCTATATTAATATGAAGCATCCTCATGCCCATTCACTCTGAGCCTTAGTACCCAGTCTTCCCAAAAGATTTACCTAGTCAAGAATCAAAACTTCATAAATCAATGGCTTGTCGCCTTTCAAAGAAATTTGCACTGAATTCCAGGAAGACTTAGACAAGATGAACTGAAATTAAAATAAAAATGCATCCCAGGAACAAAAATCCAAAAACTTCCATGGCAAACCTATTCAAAAATTCATACTTCTTCAACGCTAATCCAAATCTTAATAATCACACCATTAATACTCTCAATACTCACACTTTTAACATTGTGCAGCCAGGAACTACTACTGTTCAAACAAACTCTGGTTCACATACTGATACCTGGTTCAGACATCAACTTGCTTCTCCCACACTCGCACTTGCTTCCCACAGAGCTGTAATATTGCTTACAAGTTTTACCAGGCTGTGTCTCAAAACACAGAGAAAGGAGTCCTCAGTTCAGAGGATTTTTGACATTCCTCCACTGAGCGAGGTGGGAGGCATGTGCAGTCCAATGGCAGTTTTGAGATCCAACTATTACTTCTAAACCCCGTCCCCACTTCCCATAACACACACACACACACTCTCTCTCTGCCTATTCTGCCAAGGGACTCTGGATTGAGTGGCCTGAAGATTCCTCATATCTGCCCTGCAAGTCTTCTTGCCCCTGCTGTGAAGTCTCAGGATTTTACATGAGGAAATATACCCCAGGATATTTATGGGTATGTCTAGACACCACTATTTCTAAGCAGAAGCCAAAGACAAGCGTCGCAGTAGGCAACATGATACTTGTAAGGTAAACCAAATGAGAGGATACATGTTGGTAATAAAAAGTTTTCGTTTACAGTTTTAGGGGAAAGCTGTAGGAAAGACCAGTTCTTATGTTTCAGGTGGTATTTTCTGCTATACAAACCATTCGGCAATAGGCGAATCTGAAAACCATGGAATTAAAGCTATCCAATGTCAGGCAACAGGACAATAAATAAATCCCCTCTCCTAAGACTTTAAAATACGCAACAAAATTCAGCAATTTCAGGAGATTTGGCCATTTACCCAGTTCCATAGTCATAATTACTATGATTTGATTCAGATAAAGGTTATAAAACCTCTCATGTCAAGTATGTTTTGTTTTTCCTTTTTTTCACTGTTTTAATATAAGGATAAAGATGTATTTAAGAAATAGTACACTGAGAAAAACATGGAGCCAAGAAAACAAAAAGGATGAAAATGAGTATTTTTTAACAATGACTTTCAGAAACCAGGAAAGAAGATTACAGGTGGCCTTTGTTTTATCCAATTTAATAGATGAATAACAATACAATTTGTTCTAAAAATTTTTGTTTTAAAATTCCATCATTCGTAATTACAAAAATTAAAATGTAAGCAATCATGAAACTAACCAAATGAAGACTGCAAAACTTAGCACTGGCAGGATATAAGGAAAAGTTGTATACTTAAATACTGATGATGGCGCTATAAACTGACAGTCCTTTCAGGGAGCAATCTGGCCATATGTAACGAGATCTACAAGCAATTCACATCCTCTGACCCATAGAGCCTACTTTAGAAACCATACCCTAAGGAAATACTCTACAAGTAAAATAAATATAATTTGTTCAATAATATTTATAGTGATGCTATTTACAATTGTTAAAATTGGAAACAACCCAAATATCAAACCACAAGAGAATAGCTAAATCAATTATTACAATAAAACATTGAATTATTGATCCCAAATCTTTGCTCCCTTCCTGTAATATATCCCACCCATTTCCCTGTGACTTCCTGGGAATCCTGTGGGATAAGTGTGTAGGTCCTCAACTTAATGATTTTTGGCTTGGCAATGGGATATACTTTGGCTGATGGGATGTGAACAGACAACCCATTTGACACTTGCACAGCGGCTTTAAAAGAAGTTACATGCTTCTCACTAAGTTACTGCCCTCAGCCATGGGAACAGCATGTCCCAGATAGGGGCTGGATTCCTGAATGAGAAGCCATGTGGAGCTGAACTGAGCCCAGTCAAGCCACCAAGAGCTGCAGCCCACCCACAGCACTCACATAACATACCCAAGAAATAAATGTTTGTTGTTGTAAGCCACTAAGCTGTTAGAACTTTTTTTGTTACCGTAGTACAAACAATATAATATTAATAGTTACTTTTGATGACAATAACTGGTCATTAAAATATGGCAAGTTATACAGTAGCTGATATGAGCAACTATACATCTGAAAAAAGCTCATGAAAAAGTAGAATACAAAAATAATAGGCAGATACCAATGACATCTACGTAAGGCAAGCCAACAGGCACCCAAAACTAATAGAGAATGATGTAATCATTTATAATTATTTCTTTTTCTCAATGAGGTATTTGTTCATACTTCATATATATCTACATCTACATCTCTATGTCTTTGAATTCCTGTTTAAATGCCAACTTTTTATAAATAAATTTTTCAATAATTCTACACATACCATATCCATAACAGAAATATTTCTACTCAACACACTTTTTTATGCTTCAAATGATGTAAGGATTAGTGGACACTTATGACAAAAGTGAATCTAGTGCAAGGGTTATTATTCAGCCTTTGGGTGTATGATTTAGGGTTTAACAATTCTTTTGTCAGACTATAAAGAAGGAAACTGTAAAAAGCAGACAAAAGCAAGAGTTAGGAGAAAGTATTTGCTGGAATTATCCACTTTCTAGTCAAACATTGTGCAAAACCAAGATCTGAAAGACCCTAAGCTATCTGAAAATAAAGCTATGTTACCACTGAATTTGTCTTTATGACCTATGTTTGAAATTCCATTGCATCTGTATGATTCAAGAATCATAAAAATGTTCATCATAACAATCAATCTCACTCACAGAAATTTATCCTAAAATAAATTCAACAACAAAAAAACTATTAATGTGAATAATCCTCACTATCATCTTCTATGGAATAGCTGGAACCATAAAACATATGTACTTTCAATAATTTTTTTAAAAGATTTATAGTATATCAATTATATGTAGACATACTAAAAATATTAGTTATTAAGACTGTAAGTTTGGAAGCATGCATATAGGTGAAGGAGTATATAAAACTACAACTATGAAAGTATGTCTACATATGAACATAGACAAGAAAAATATGAAAAAAAATTTAAATAGCTTAGAATAGATTTGTGGGTAGACTTTTACCAATTTTTTAAAAATACTGTTCCATTGAGGGAAAAAAGGTCTATCTAATGCTTGTATTTACAAAATCTGTACTTGCTATGAAATACAGCAATGCCTCTCATTTAAAAAGGAATGTGAAGTATGCTTTAAGTTTCTAAAAACAGTTTGTTAAATATCTTTCTAAATAAGATAAACTTGCGTTAGTAAATGGAGTATATCAAGCATGATTTCACCATTTCTTGATAACCTGAGGTCATTTTTAAGGAACACCAATTGTTGTACTACATTCAATAATTCAAAGATGGTATCTTTCAGTACTGGGGAGAATGGGCACCTTGGTCGACACTAATGAATAAAAGGACTACCACGGATCAGTTCTAGGTAATGGGTTTTTTTGCTTTTGAGAAGTGATGATACAGAGTGGTTACAAGTACAAACTCTGGATTCACACCCAGATTTGAAACTCAGCTCTGTCATTTACTACTATTTGCACACTAATGGTGTTACATAGTAAACCAGTATGTATATACTAGCCATAGGATCTTGTGCAAGTTATTTAGGCTTTCTAAGCCCTAGTTTTCTCATCTATAATAAGCCAATGATAGTGTTTACTTCACAGGGTTGTTGTAAGGATCAAGAAAGATAATCCACTTAAAGTGCTGGACAAAGTACTTGCACACAGTAAGCACTAAATAAATGCCAGCTGATATTAGTCTCTCTCTGCCAGTCATCTAAGGTGTCATCAGGCTTGCTTCTTACTATCACAAATATAATAACTACTCTACTTTCTGTCTCTAACCACTTTTCCCCCAGTCCTCTTAGGCATCACTGAAGGACTGGCGCTCCTAGGGATAGTTTGATAACCATCTAAAACAGTGCTGCCCAGAAGAAATACAACGTGAACCATAAATGCAAGCCACACATGTAATTTTTTATTTTCTAGTAGTCATATATAAAAAGCAAATAAAGACAAGTGAAATTAATTTTGGTAATAGACTGAACTCAATATACCCAAAATATTATCATTTCAACATGTAATCAATAAAAAAAATCATGATGAGGTATTTTACATTTTTTTTCCATACTAAGTCTTCAAAAGTCCCGTGTATTTGATACTGACAGCAAATATCAACTCAAACGAGACACATTTCAAATGCTGAATGGCCAGCCAGGTGGGGCTAATGACTACGTTACTAGTTGCTGCTTCTTTTAAAGATTATGACCACAGAAGAACATCTCCACCTTCAAAAACAGCAAAATGCATTTATTAAACAAACTCATGCATGGACAAAAGGAAAGAAACAAAGAAAGAGGGAGGAAGGAGGGGAAGAAGGAACACATGCACTTGCCCTGCACAGACTTCGGAGCCTAATGTAGTGGTTAAGAACTCGAGCTGTGGAGTCAGAGAGAATGGGTTCAAATGCTACTTCTTCCACTCACTACCTGTGAGACTTGAACAAATAATCTCTTTAACTCACACACTTGTCCAGGATAAACCACAGATAAAAATAACATCTCTTTCAGAATGTTGTTATGAGTTTAAAGGTTGTAGAAGAAAAGAGATTTCTATACATAAATCTCTGCTTTGTAGAAGCCAGAGATGGGTGTGGGGAAAAAGGAAGAAGAGAATCCTGAGCAAATTTGCTTGACATAAGTAAAGAGGCCATGGTGGGGAAAAACTGTTCATATTATAGGCACAATGCCTTTGTTACGTGCGCAATTACACAAAACAATTTAAACAGAGGCGACTATTAATAAAATAATTGCAATGGCATTTCTAAAGCCCTCCAAGGCTTACACCTCCCCAGCCCGCCTGCTTGCTGTTTGGCAGCATTATAAGCAAGGCGGGAGGAGGAGGGCTGATGGCCAAAATTTGCGGAACGAAGATTTTTCCGTAGTGTATATATTAACTACGTCTTCTGGCCTCAATAACACAGACTACTGAGTATGTCTGAATCTTTCTTTGAAGAATGAGGTTCCTGCAGTGCCTCAAATTTAATCTGAACATTACTCTCACTGTATTACAAATACATAAAATTAGACTAAATGTTTACTGCCCTTTAAACTTTTCCTGAAAGTTGGTTATGTAAATAAATTTCTGGTATTTTCCTTTAAGATTCTGTGCTCTTAAAAAAAAAAAAAGTCCAGTTATTTAAAAAATTAAAGTTAGTTCTGGTCTGATAATGAAGACTTTAAATGTTTAATTGTCATAACAATCCAAGTCACTATACTGTCTAAATTATATGGTGAGTTTCTTAAATACAACAAACATTATCTTCTCTATTCCAGGTACTTTCTAAACCAAGATTTCTCTAACAAGTATTCCATGTAATATTAGTGTCCCCTGAGATTTAAAGGTGTTCCATAAAATAGAATTAAAAAAAAAAAAAAATCCTTACTAGTAGGGCACAGTGGCTCATGCCTATAACCCTAGCAAACGCACAAGGCTGAGGCAGGAAGATTGGTTGAGGCCAAGAGTTCGAGACCAGCCTGGGCAAAATAGCACCACACTGCCTCTAAAAAAATTTAAAAATTAGCTAGATGTGGTGGCGCAGACCCTTATTCCCAGCTACTCTGGAGGTTGAGGTGGGAAGATCGCTTGAGCCCAAGAGTTCGAGGCTGTAGTAAGCTATGATCACACCACTGCACTCCAGCCTGGGTGACAAAACAAGACCCTATTTTAAAAAAAAAAAAAAACCTTACTAAAATGAATTTAGCTTTGAAACATTATCATTTGCTGCAGGACTTCTCAGTCTTTAATACACTAATGTGCACAGATTTCCAAGTGCTATGCTCAGTCATTATTACAGTTTTACCAGTCTACAAATGACGAAAATAATAATGTAAACCAAGAATGAAACAATAGAGAGAAAGCCTAATTATCCCGTGGAAATAATCATCCCATGCAAATTTCTGCACTGCGTTGCTGGCCTGATGTGCTGTGCACTGTGCATTTCTCCCTTTTATCATACCTGAAAAGATATTAATTTTGAATACATATATGGTAATTAATCTATCAGAATCCTCTAAATGGACATAATTTATTCCAAAGGAAGAAGGAAGGGAGAGGGAAGGAGGGAAAAGGGGAGGAAATTTGTTAGTATAACTTACTAAATATCACTTCATATCCACAGGCAAAGCTAAAATTCCTAAACACATTCATAACGATGAAGGGACACAAAGTACACACTTGTACCTAAGCTAGCACTCAGAAAATAAGCCTCATTTTAAAAAACAACCGAACAGCTGCTCAGTAGAAGCACAGCACAAATCATCCTCTCCAGTCTTTATTTTTAGATGCCTCTTAAGTGAAACAATAATTTTCTAAAGAATATAATTAAGATCAGTAGGTGTCATTTCATTATTTTGGAGTTTTAATTCATTTCACATTAGTTATATGTTTTTCCCTCATAAATCACATAATTATATAATATTCCATAACAAATTCCTCACTTTTGAATAAAAGAGTTTAGACGATCTTTTAAAAAATATACTGATTTAAAAAGCACAATGCACCCAGAATGTTAGTTAGTATAACCCATGGATTTAAACACAGGGAGTCTAAAAGTCAGCCCCATTTTTCAAATGATAATTTGGAGACTTGCTTATGGCTCAAAAAATGTGCACCTTCATCATCGAAAGCACATTTTACAAAATGTATAATGAAAAAGGCACATAATGAAATATATGCCTAATAGATCCCAGTATTTCCTTGGCAGAAGGGAATGCTAATTGCCTCCTGGAGTCTTAAATGAAACCTAATTGCTGGCTTGAGCTGTCACCACTGACCCTGGTAACAGACTGGTGCACCCTTCATAAACCTAATGCAGCATAATCCTCCTTCATTATGGTTATTACAGCTCTGCAGTGGGACACGTCTGCCACAAAAATAAACTACGCAGCCTCTGCTGTAAATGGATGTGCTGCTTCTCCACCCTAGTGCAAGCAGCACTGATGACAGAAGTCACCCTTTACAACAAGTGGTACCATTTCACAGCCTAGAGCTATTTCCAAACTTAGACTCACACACACCTGCAGACACTATACAGAAACCACAAACACACTCCATGGTGATGGGGGAAAGAAGGGGACAGGGAGCACGAATGGCTATTTAAAAAAAAAAAAAAAAATCCCTCACCATAAAGCAAATGGGAAAAGCAGAAGAAATAGTATCTAAAACAAATCATGTGTTTGAATTAGGAAATCCATGTATAAATCCATTAGATTTACAATCAAAATTCCAGATACTGAGCCCAAAGGATATTCCTTTCAATTTGTTTTGAAGTTTTTATGAATAATCTTTAAAATAAAATTACTTCAATTAAAAATATTTGTCTTACATCTACTCATCAATTCCTCAAACATTTATTGAACATCTATTCTGCATCAGGTGTCAAGAACAAATTACAACACATGTCCTCAAAGAGTTCACAACTTTGGTGAGAGAGATGAACAAACAGTAATACACTGTGACACGTACCACAGCAAAGGATGCGTACAGTACCACAGGAAGACAGATACGGCAACAACGAATTATCTCTAATAATGAAAAGGGAATGTCAGATAAAACACCCAAAAAGATGTAAATATCATACTAAGCATTAAAGAATTAGTAGGACATTATTGTATTATCAGATGTAAAAAGGAATTCAAGGGAGAAATAACAATAACAGCATGAGTCAAAGCAACAAGGTTTCAACACTGAGAAATGTTTGAAGAAAGGTGACAGGAAGCCACGAGAGGCTTAGGGGAGTGGCCAGACAAGGCTAGGAAGACACCTATCTTGGTGGGACCAAGAGCCATGCAGATCCTTGAATGTCCTGCTAAAGAGTGTGCTCTCAATCACGGGCAATTTGTTAAATTTTTAAAATTAAATATTTTAGACCTAAGAGAGAATATAAGAAACATACATATTCCCATCACCCAACTTAGGAAACAAAACAACGTAACATCTCCATCCTCACCACCACCCCCAGCCCCCACACTCTGTATTTAGTGTTTATCCTTCTGGCATTTCCTTATACCTTTACTATCTATCTATCCCTAAACAACATAAAGTGGCAAAAAAAAAAAAAAAAAAAGACTTTAAGCAGGAGAGTGAAGATATCAGATGTGTCTTAGAAAAGACTGCAGTGTAAAGGTGGACTGGTCCCAGCACTGGGACAAGAGACGGCTTACACAAAGTGGTGCTGCCGGGACAGCTGTCTTAGCTGAAGGACTGTGCTAATGAAGAGGGAAGGGCACCTGAGCCTCACTCACAGGGCATTCCTGGGACAAGGGGCGGCAGACCTGAATAAACAATTACAGGTGACCATGAACAGAAGAGAAGCAACAACCTACAACCTACGTGCAGGAGTGAGGAAGGTGGCCGATCCGAGGCAGCTGACAGGCTAATGAGGGGATGAGGCAGGGGAACCAGGACAAAAAGCACGGTGGGGTAAATATCAAATGCAGAATGGCAGGAAAGCCTGACCCAGAGGGAGATCAGGGAAGGCTGCCCAGAGAAAGTGCTATTTAAGGAGGATTTTGAGGGATGGCTTTGATAGGCAACGATGAGTGTTAGGATTCCTGGGCAAGGAAACAGCACGACCATAGGTGGAAAATTACTGGGCCTGTTCAGGAAACACCTGCAGCTTGAGAGAACCCTGAGGAATAGCAGAACATAAATCTGAAGAAATCAGAGGTCCACTTAGGGATTATTTGCAGAGAACCTTAAATATCAAGCTGAAGTATATACGTAATTCATGACAAATTCACTTTCATAACCATGAAATCTGCCTTAATCCCTTTTACTTGAGAACTAAAATAATAGTGAGAGCCAATCTTGTGATTTGGGGGGAAACATCAATGATATCATTGCTGCTTATTATAGTTCTGTAAGTCAAACAGGCTGTTTTGGTTATGGGCAGGCTGGCAAATGTCTTGGCACAGTGTCATGGACTCTTGTCTCTCTCTCACTTTAAAAACTAATACCTCAGATTCTGAATAACAAGGGATTCTGCCTTTTTATATAACGTACAAAAGAAAACAATGCATAGGAAAGAAATTAAGCATATTTTAATCAATATATCTAAACTTGCAAGAACAACTTAGTTTTAGGTCTTAACCCTCAAATGTTCCTACTTCTTAATCTTTCTGTGATATTTATACTTCCTTGATATACAATATTTCCTAGGCTTGAAAATGAAAGAAAAATTATGTTTTTGAAGTATCCAAATAAAGCAAAACAACATGAAGTACCATAGTATCAGTAACTTCAGACAGCAGCTTAATTTTTTAAAATTACATATAGTCATTAACAAGATGTAATTTCCCCAGAGCATAATAATTAGTTATTAGAGAACAAATAATAAATGCCAAACTAGGCTGGGCTCTCAACCCTCAGGTAAGTATTTCAGAAATGCATTCATTCACTGATTCTATAAACACTTTTTTTTTTAATCAACTCCATCTCATTATCTGCAAAATGGCAATAATAGCATCATCATGGCTATTGCTACCCAACCTCCACAGAGTGAACTGAATAACCCTACCCAGAGAAGAGGAGACAGGGATATAAACCAGCGTAATACGGTGAATTTACCAAGGTAGGTAAGGTCAAAGTGCTATGGGACTATAAAGAAAAGAGTGCCTAACTGGTAGTGGGGAGCAGTAGAATGAAGGTGAAGCTTTAGCTGAATGCATAGTGGCTAAGCAGGCAGGAAGAGGAGAGGCCATTCCGGATTTGAATGTAACAAACTATAAGGGAATTAAACACCACCAAGTGTTAGGGGCACTAGCATAGACAGAGAGGAAGAGCAGCTGACAGGGATGGGAAAGTAGTCAGGGGTAAAGAAGCCATATCATAAAGGGAATAAGAAGCAAAAGACTTTAAATAGTATTCAAAAATCAGATATTTTAAAATTTGTTTTTGTAGTGCTGAAAGAATAAATGAAGAATACATAGAAGACAGTCTTTAATGCCTATCTTTGTCTATTTTTTGCTGCTGTAAGAAAATACCACAGACTGAGTAATTGAGAAAGAACAGAAGTTTATTTGGCTCACAGTTCTGGAGGCTGGGAAATCCAAGAGCATGGTGTGGGCCATCTGGCGAGGGTCATCCCATGGCAGAAAGCTGAAGCAAGCACACGAGACTAAGAAAGGCACCAGGGGCTGGATAACAACTTTATAACAACTTAACAGCACTTTATAATAACCAACTCTCTAGATAACTCACCTGACATTAATCCCTTCATAAGGGCTCCTCCTAATCACCTCTTAAAGGTCCCACCTCTTAATACTGTTACAATGGCAATTAAATTTCAACATAAGTTTCAGAGGGGGCATTCAAACCATAGCAATGCTCTTGGAACAATCCCAAGAGGCAGTGGGGACGGAGGGAAGGGAGCAAATTGAAAATATTTTAGAAACTCCAATTCAAAAGGATCTAATCACTGATGGGATTTGTGATTGGGGTTTGAGAAAAGAGGTTGAGGGTGCAAAGAAAGAATGACACATGGAAGAAAACTCCAAGCGCTTGCTTGGCTTGAGCAGCTCCTAATACGTGGTGACATCACTGAGATAGGAAATACAAAAGCAGCAAACCTTGTGGCAAGAGACTGGAGAGTTCAATTTGAGACAGGTAGGATTTGGCATGTACATAGGATACTCAGGCAAATATAAGCACCAGATAAACCAAAGTGTTTGGTAGCAAGCAGAAACGTCTGGATTGGAGATGATAGCCAAGCAGGTCCACTGAAATGGAAACACTGAATTCATGCTCTGCATGAGCCTGGATAAGGATACACGACCATTAAGTGACACCCAACCTTTCTGCAGCTCAAAAGCAAGGAGGAACAGAATCATTCAAACCAATGCAGTAAAAAAGTTACGTGACCAGCATACCAAGCCTGAGAAACAGGGGTGGGTGGATGAAACAAGATTTCTTAGCTCAGTGGTTCTCAAAATGCACTGTGTCAGGACCAGGAGCATCAGTATCACCTGGGAACTCCTCAGAAATGGAAATTCTCAGGCCCACCTCAAACTACTAAACCTGGGTGAGCATGGGGAGAGGCAACCTGTTTAACAAGCCCTCCAGGTGATTCTACTGCTCACTGGCGGTTGTGATCTACCATCATAGCTAACTTCCCAACTATCAGACAGGAATGGAATGTGAAAGAAATACCCCCCAAAGGCAGATTTCCAAAGACACAAAGAAATTAAGTACATAAGTATATACAGTTCACACAAAGATATGCATCAGGAACTTTTGCTGATTTTCAACAATGAGTAATTTTTTCCCTGTGAGTTCACAACTTGTAAGGCAAAGTAGATCAAGTCAGTGGCCCACATAGTAAGGCTTCCTAACTTAGGAATGCGGTTCAACACTAAAATCTCAAACATTACAAACGTGAAGAGGATATTTTCCCACTTAGAGGATGGTACACCACCAAAGGATCCCTATCTCATTTCTTCACCAGACTCCTCCCTACTGACTAACGTCAAGCATTCATGGGATGGCCAACTAGCGTTACAGGCTCTCTGGATATGCAAATGTCCTCTGGGTCAAGCTAATTGACCAGGCCCAGGATGAAACTCTTGACCTAGACCTAACTGAGCTCCCTAAGAAACTGAGCTAAATTGCCCATATATCTAATTTTACATGTAAGATTGATCTAAGAATGGCTGTTTTTCCCAATAGCAAGGACAATGAAGAAAATCAAACAGAAGCTTGACAGCAGAGAGAAAGTCAAGAAACAGAGAAGCAACAGGAAAAAAAGAAAGGAAATTAAAATGATGTTAATACACCATTTATAGGCCGGGCGCGGTGGCTCACGCCTGTAATCCTAGCACTCTGGGAGGCCGAGGCGGGAGGATAGCTTAAGCTCTGGAGTTCAAGACCAGCCTGAGCAAGAGCGAGACCCCATCTCTATTAAATTCAAAAATTTAAAAAAAAAAAAAATACACCATTTATAATCCAACTTAGACCAATAACCACCCTAAAATCACACAAAAAGGCACTTAGTCACTATTACCTTTTATCTTCAGCTACTCTAAGTCCTTTACCCACAAGCACTGCATCATATCCTTTAATTCAGAATTATAAACAATTTTGAGATTATTTATTTTCATAATCAGCATGCATGCAATGTATGGCAAAGGCATTGCTGGTCTGGTCAAGATGCATTTCCTCTTCCCTTCCACAGCAAAAATTCCAGTCAGACCTACATTTTTCTAGACTTTCTCCCCCATGACCCCTCAAAGGGGTAGGGTACCCTCATATGACCTCAGGCCTGCCTGCAATCCTGCACGAAAGATTTAAGTAATTCTTGGCCATCCATTCCACTTCAAGAATTCATACTACACACCTATCCTTTTTTGAGTTGTTCCTTTCTTCTAACATTCCCTCCCGCTGGGAGGCGGATATGAAGATCAATGAGCTAATGTTTGCCAGATACTTTAGGCTTCTCAGATGAAAGGCAACATTAAAGTTCAAGCAACTGGTGGCTGGCATTAAACTAGAGGTGTTCCAGTTGACTCTTTGTATTTGGGCTTCAAAGAAGGAAATCAAGGCTACAAAGATACATCAGCTAGTTTTTGCACTCATGTTAAAAGCAGGCAGAGTTATCCTGACATTACTAGATTTCAACATTACAAATACAATGATCTCCTTATATAACACACTGGAACCTGATTATAATAAGAAGCATACAAGGAAAAAGATCTTTTTCTCTGCCTTGTTCTTGAAGGGCGTCTTTCCCTCCCCAAACTTCCCTACTGCCTGGTCCTGTAGGTCTCAACCTCCTTGTATAAGGGGTCACATGGCAGCTGCCAGCTAACGTTTGCTTTGAGCCAATAGACTAAAAAAAAAAAAAAAGTCAAAGACAAGGCTTTATGTGTATGTCTGCACACATGTGAATTCAGGCTGTTGAAAAAAAACATACACAAAGAGTACATTCATGGCCACATATAACTCCTAGAACATATAAATGGCCATCCTTGACCTACTCTGGGTGAAGTACTATATAGCACACTACACTGAATTCTCCATAAATATCCTGGCAAGCTAGATGCTACTGGCTACACCTTGCAGATGAAGAAACTGAGACTCAGAAAGGCTAAAAAATTCATCCAACAACACACAGCTAAAAAAATGGCAGAGCTAGAATTCAAAACTAGCTATCTTTCAAACTCCTAAATCTGGACCCCCTGCTGCTGCATACTGACAGCAAGGAAAAGCTGCAGAATTTGCCACACCCGCCTCTGACCACTCAAGCCTTCCCTGGGACACAGAAAGGGGAAGGGTAAATTAAATCAATTTAAATCAGCAAGGGGAGATCAAAAAGCTTATTTTAGACATTAACGTGAACCTCTGTCCTACCAAAGCTTTTGTGTTTGTTTTCCCTCATTCCTTAATTGGTTAATTAAGTATTACATCTTATCTCTTTCCCCTGCCTTATCTCTAACAAAGTGCATAGCACTGTTTTGAGGTTTCAAATGAATTTTTAAAATACATAGCATTTGGTGACTAAGTAATGAGGTTCAAATACAAGAATCTGATCAAATTCTTGTTCAAAAAGGACAAGAGTATGGAACCCAGGAAGGCTGTAATATGCAATCAAAGGGTTGGTGTTTGTGTCTCTGGAGAAAATTTAAACTCCTAATAAGGCAAGCAGGCATCGAAAAAAAAAATCTTCATAATTCTTGACACTTGGCTCATCCATTCAGGGCAAGTAAGAATTATTCTAAAAATTCTGATTTTTTTTCTCTGAATTCTTTATGGTTCCTCCCTGTATTTTTCCTATGACAGCTGTCCATAGGACACAGTATGCACAAACCTGAATAACTAAAGTGTTAATAATAATTACATATTTAAGCCAATGATGGAAACTAAGCAGATACCTGGGATTACCAGGAAAGGGCTTCTCTTCAGCCGTTTCTCTCACACAGGTACTATAACTTCAGGAAAACTCCTGTCAAGGGGCTGTTCTTGAGATAAGATGCTGGTAGAGGGGCTTGGATAAATACACAAAGTTGTAGGGAGTCACTGTGCTCTTCCCACTCTGATGTACTGGCCCGAGGTCACCAAAAGCTGGACATCTGCCACCTCAGCCAACACTCAGCCACTATGAACAATACTACAACGCCACTTCAGCCCAGTGAAGAGGCACCCTTGAAAGGCAAACCACGTATAATAGAAAATGCTACCGTACTTTAAGGAACTTTTCTAGGCAGGATTTGCTGAATCCTGGGCCACTAGGCTACAATGACCTGAAAGAAGATACAATGTACCCAGTTTTCATAAAGTTTCAGAGAAAGGAACATCGTTCTTTACAACCCTGCTAAAGCAATAATAATGACTTTTGAAAGTAGAGAATACTCTAACAAATGTAGTGACACATAAATAAACGAATTCTGCACATCACGGCCACACATTCAGATTAGGCAAAAGGGCATCACGCTCTTCAGGTTGTCATTTCTATGGCACAAGATTTTAACCCCATCACTAAATGGTAAGGTAACTTTATAACACAAGGTCTGTAATGCTGCGGTATTATCATCACCTATTGCTGTCCAGAAGCTCTTTAAAAAGAAATCAATACTATTTTAATGAAACCCAGCATGGGCCAATTAAAATTCAGATGATCATACAACAGCTGCTGTGGAAGAAAATGCAGCAGGCACTTAGGTGTGTCCAAAAAGAGAGATGTTGGCTTCTCTGGAAGCTACCTGTGGTTCACATAAGTGGATAACATGCTTCTAGTTTAATTTCTGATTCAGGGGAGCGGTTCGGCTTAGCAACACTGCGCCAACCTGGCCATAAATCCCCTTCCAGCCCCCAGATATCTAGGTATGACCTTTCTGTCCTTTTCTGCACTCACTTTGCACCAGCTGTGCAAAGACACTCCTACCTAAAAGACACTCTCCTAATCACTCCTCCAGGAGTGACTTCACCACATGGACCCTGTAAGTCCAGTGCATACCTCACCTCCAGGAGCACGAGGCCCTCACAGAAGCCCTCTTCCACTGCACTGTAATTCTTGGTCAGCCTTTGGGTTTCCTCCACTAGGCTGCAGACTCCTGCACTGCGATCTTGTTTCAGCATCTTTCTATCCCCCTGTTCCTAGCAGAGTAGCCGCTCAATACTGGGTTTGTTGAATGAATGAGTGAACCAATCCATTTCAAGAAATTAACACATTGGTGGAAACTCTGTAACTGTATAATGCCGCCTGCAGTTTAGAGATTCCTCACCTTCACAAAGCGCCTGTAACAGGCACTCCTTCCACAGACTTAAGACAAAACCCTACAATCTCTGTAAATTGTAGGTGGGGATGGGGGGAGGGTGACAGGAACTGAAGGAAGTGTGAGGCAAAGGGAGATAGGGACAGAGCTACCTCACTGTTCCTTCCAGAAGAGAAGGTGGAAAACCTACTTACAAGTATTCAAATCCGAGATGTGGGGGTCACGTGGGGGTTGTTAATACTCAGAACTTTGAAAGTTTGAGGTGGAGACCTGGTCTGAAATTACGTGACCACAGCTTTTCCCCAAGAGGCAGCTCGACCACCCAAGTAGGTGCCTAGACGCCCAGGAGCTCGGTGGCACTGCTGGGGCCTAGTGGCAGGGCATGAAAACTCTGCTCCCTCCCAAGATCCTGTCCCCGTGGGGGACAGACGGGGCGTTGGGGAGTTGCATCCCCCTACCGCGCCGCAGTGACCAAAACGTCGTTCGTCTTTCATCCTCCTTGCCCCCACGGTCTAGGTATCTCCAGCTGCCCCTTCCAGGCCCTCTCTCCTTCCCCAAGCGCAGAAGGGAATGGGGCGAGGGGGCGAGGGTGTGAGTTTAACCACAAACTCCCCAGACAGCGCTCACCTCCCAGCTCACTCCCCCGACAAGCTGAGCGCCTCACCGCGGGCAGCTCCCACAGCGAAATAACACCCCTGCTGCCCGGCCACCTCGCGCCCCCGCCACCCTGCCAGGCGTCCCGGGCCGCCAACAGCAAGTTGGCGCTGCCAGCGTTTGCCCAAGTCATCTGCCAGGCGCCCGGAGCGCCGAGACGGCCCCCAACCTCGGGCCCGACTCCCCCGCCTCGGACGGGGCTTACCTGCTTACATGGCCCCCGTCGCACCCCGGAGTCCCGCGCGGAAAGGTTGTCCTTCGCGGCTGCGGAGCCCCAATTCCCCACGGAATTGATTCCAGTGGCTGCCGGAGGAGGGGCGGAGGGAAGGGGCCGGCGGAGGCGAAGGGGAGGGAGGTTTCCGCCGCGATCCCGGCGCGAGAGGACGCGCAGGGGCGCACCGCAGGAGAAAAGGAGGAAAACCTAAGCACCGGGTTGTCCCGCCCGAGGGGCGCCGGGGCGAGGAGGCCGGGGGGGGGGGGGACGGGTGAGGTGGGAGGGGAAGGACCGCCAGCGGCCACTTTGTGTCTACTGCTCCCCGAGGACCTGAACCGGGAGAGGGGGCAGCTGAGCCCGCAAGAGCGCAGCAAGCTGCCCCCGAGACTGCGCCGGCTGCGCTCGCTCGGCGGAGAAAAAGTTGGGAGGAACTTTGAGGGGCCAGGAGAGCCAGAGCGGCAGGAAATGCGAACGGCAGGGAGAGGAGGGAGGAAGGGGCCGTGCGAGTGGGAGGGGACGGAGCAGGCGCCGGCGGCCGCGGCTCCCCCACCCCCGGGCCGGGCTCGGTGGCGCTGGGGGCCTGGAGGCGGGGGCGCGGGCGCGCGCGCGGGCGGGCGGGCGCTGAAACGTGGAGCCCGAGCTCCCGAGCTGCAGGCGCGCGGTCCTTGGGGACGTCACAGCGCTGGAATCTGAGGAATGCCGGACTGCAGGAGCTCCTTCTGCAGGCCCGGGAGAAGTCGTGCACTTTTAATGGGGTAGCTTTGAAAAATGTTTTAAAAGGTGGGGGCTGAGGACGGAAGACGGTATGAAACTCCCCGGAGTAAGAGACGTGGGAGTGAAGGCAAAGCGACCGCAGCCAAACTCAACCCTGCGCCGCTCGCGCCGTGGGGGAGACAGCGGGAAGGAAAGGACAATCCCACCTAGCTTTCCAAAGACCACAGGGACCGGGAGGCGGCAGGGACTCGCCCACTCCGACCTAAAGCAAGGACAGTCCACCTTATGTTGCGGGACCCTCCAAGCAGGACGATCCTTGTGCAGCCACCACACAGGGCAAGACAGACCAGGAGAAAGTAAGGTGGCCTTACCGAATAGGCAGTCTCAAAGATCTCTCCTCGGATCACACCCAGACCTCCAGGTACTGGACCTAGCGTCTGAGCACCCTCCCCCCCATACCCCTCCTCCCCGCCCCCCCAATGGCAGAAGCAGCCTATGTGTGCTGAGAGTTGGAATATGCCGTTTTCCCAGTTTGTTCCATGCCACAGAATCGCCCCACCCTGCTTGGGTAGGCACTGGGAGGGAACTTCCTTAGCACTTTTGGAGGTGGAGTTAATGAGACGCAGCTGGTATGATGGAAAAAGCTCGGAGCCAGACCAGGGAACCTGGGTTTTAGGCCCTGCCCTGCTGCTGACCGATTGGATAATTGAGAAGTATCCTGGCCCCTGAGATCCTAGGTTTCAGTAAGATCTGTAAAATTAAAGGGTTTGCCTACATTGCTGTTGTCCTTTGCGTTGGTACAAACATGTCTTGGGATCTGTTATCTCACCAGGACTCAAGTCTAGCCCTTTCAGGCTTTCTTGGGTTGAAAAAGGACCTTGAAGTCATTGTCAGAGAAGGTATTATCCCAAATTACTTCGGTGTCCGACAACTCGTGCAAAAATTTCCCGCCTCTTGGGGAAGAGAACTCAAAAAAAGAGAAACCAAAGCAAAGCGTTATTGTACCCACCATGTGCAAACCTGTAGTGACTGACTTCTCTGAGCATTTGCCGGTCTCCAGAACTATAAAGAATTAAAGACGCTGAGTATAATGCAAAAGGCATGGAAGGAAAAGGCTGAAAGGAAATCAGTTTCTCAAATTTTCAAGGAAATAGCTATACGGACTTGCTGGATTTCCAGGGAAAACATTAGACGTTGCCTTACTGTGTCCCAGGAAGTGCGGAAAGCACTGTATGAGCTCTTGTATTATTACCCCTATTCCTGGATGAGGAAGGTGAGGCATGAAGAAATTACCTATCTCTCCAAGCGTCATACAGCTAGTAAGATATGATAATGGGCCCTAGTCTGTCCAGCCCAAAGTGCATGCTCTTAATCTCTTTGAAATTTGACCAAAACAGGATTAGAATTAAAGATAAGGAAATGCCTTCAGGCTCTTAATGGAAGACTCAGGCTTCTGCTCTTTCCTGGTAGATGGGAGTCCTTTTGGTGTCTTTCCCAGTGGAAAGGTGGTAACATATGTATGTTGTTGCTCTAAAGTCACCATGATATCAAACACAGCACAGCACCCTGAGGCTGTTGTGGCACAGAAGAAGGGGCAAAGGACTTGAATGCAGACACAAGAATTCCAGTTCTGCCTCTGACCAGCCATGTAACCCTGAGTAAGCCACTTCACCTGTAGGCCTGAGTTTATTTTTTAATTGGAGTGTGACAGCAGACAGAGTTTGGTTGGATTAGTTCATCTCTGAGGTCTTTCCCAGGTCTGAACTTGCATGAGCGTATACTCCTCCAGACAGCTGGCATGTCTGTGGAGGAAGCTAAGCAATAAAGCCAAAGAAAAAAGCCAATGTTGTAGGCAGAGGTCTGTTTCCACATTGCCTTCGGATCAAAATGAATGTTGAAACTCCAATGAATGTCACTGAGTTTTCAACGGTAAGTAAAGCTAAAATTTAGCACTAACACTGTGGACTCATTTTTTAAATTTGAATAATTTTACTTAAGAAAAAATGCATTATTAATTTAAAGCCTATAAAGTGCAGCCACGTTTCTTTTTCTTTAGAACAGATCACAGAAAGGCAATACAAATATATTTTTTAAATAGAAAGTACAACTTGAGGTTAAAGAAAAAAAACTTGCATTCTCTGGATAGATATGTAAAAGCTAGTCACAAGTTTCTTTCAAAAAAGAAAAAAGCAACCCATTTCCTAAGTCTGTGTCACACTCCACACTCAAGTCTCCTTATTCTGCATCAGGGTGAACAGGAGTTTGATTAATGAGATTGGCCCTGAATACATCCCTACACGTTGACTTTAAAGCTTTGCAATTTTAGGAACTTGTCCATATTAAATTTCCCAAAGCAATATTTCGACTTCTTAGCCTGATTCAAACTATAAATACCGAGCAGAATCTCTTGGGCCTCCACGATTCCTCCCACCCCCACCCAATATGTTCCTCTCGTTAATATATTAATTTTATACCTTCAAAGACGTTGAAATCACTGAAAGCAGAACAAGTTTCCCCATCAAAACAAACTGGAAAGTAAACAGCCTTTGTTAAGAAAACTTTGATGTCTAGGGGCCTTCTACAAATTTTAAAGTTATATTTATATACGAGGGCTGTCCAGAAAGTATCAAGGCATGTAACCGCTCTTGTCATATTAACAATGGCTGGATACTTTCCAGACAGCCCTCATATATCCCCAGCCTAATTCCAATTCCTAAAAGGATGTTTGGCAGCTTAGAGTATTGGAGGGAAGTGGGGAGATTTTTCAAAACACTCATCCTCTCTGTATCCACCACTCCCATATCTCATTCCCTGGGGCCAGAGTAGAGACAGGTTGGGGGGTATGTATACATAACATTTTTAGACAATATTTTATTGAGATACTATTCACATTCAATGAAAACAAATCTTAAGTGTACATACAGCTTGAGGATTTTTTCATATGTATACATCCATACGACCACTACCCAGGTCAAGATATAAAAACTGTCTATCACTTTAAGAAATTCCCTGTGTGACTTTTGTCAGTATAGCCCCGCCCCGTTGATTGAAACAAATCTACCACCATAGATTTGTTTTGCTAGTTCTCAAACTTCATATAAATGGGATCATAATAATATTTCTATATGTATATAATATATGGGGGAATCTGGCTTCTTTAATGTTTCTGAGATTCATGTTACTGAATGTATCAGGGGTTTATTCCTTTTTATTGCAGAATAGATGCCATTGTGTGAACATGTCGCAATTTATCTATACTACTATTGATACACTGGGCAGGTATATTTTGAAAACATTTCCCGAGTGATTCCATTATGCCTGTCCCCCTCCAATTCAGATCCACTGGCTTACAGAAAATATAAAATAAGCCTAGATTATTAATACCTGCAAAAAAATATTTTTTGCAGAGAAGGAAAGGAAGAGAACATTTTAGAGCAACCACACTTAAAAGTGCTGTAATAGTTTCTTCCAAACTCCAGTTAATGTTAATATAAAAAAAAAAAAAGTGCTGTAATAGTGGTTACATTCAGAGCTTCTTTTCAACAAAAATAAGTTAGGGAATTCACTGCAATATGAACTTCTTGTTATCTGGTGATTTTTTTTAAAGCTTTATGATTACGCAGAGCTGTCACATACAACTGCATGCATGGTACACAACACCATTCCAGGAGCTCAGATATACTAGTGTGAATGGCATCCTCTGGAGCTGTGCGGAGTGGTGGCCGTGATATTTTGAGTTTTCCCTTTAAGATGGCTTCACAGCATCTGATTTAGGAGAATCATTTCTGACACAGAAGACTGAGTCTGTCTTCCCTCCTGGTTGCACCTTTGAGGCCTTTTGGCCTGGGGAAGGAATGGAGCCATCCAAAGCATAGCCTTTCCCAGGCTGGCTAGGCTAGGAAGTCACACTATTCTCAAACATTGGTAGAGTGGAATAATAGAAAACTTCTGTGGAGGCATAGATAAGACCAAAGTGCAAACCGTTTGTTTGGGGTTGCTCTCCAGCCTCTTTTGGAGGCCTGGCATGCCTGCCTCTTTTTGTCCACACTGTCTCCCGTTTCATTATTCCTGATGCACCCCATCCCTGGTCACCCCTCCGTCTCATCCCTCTTTCCTTTACCCATGTCTCAGGGAAAGGCTCCCCACCTTCCAAAGGGACTGCCTCCTAATCTGAGTCAAAGAGAGGGCCCCCATTCTGTGCCTGCCAACCTAGGCCACAAATGAATTATTTCCTTCTTACTTCCCTCTGGAAAGAATGCCAACGATGTTCAGGTTGTATTTTTTCAAGCTGGGAGGGGAAAGGTGGATCTGTCCTCCTGAGACACTGTGCCAGCTCCTCTGGCAACTGCAGTTGACCATGTGAGCAATGATATCACTTATAGTCACGGACATCAAAAAGGCAGACTCATCATAGGCAGAATCAGTAACTTTTCTAATGAAAATGTACAAGATTCAGCCAAGTGTTTATTTTTTTAAAATCCCATATAAAAGCAATATACATTCATCAAGTACAATATAGAAAGTATAATTCACACGTATTATTGGTACTTTTAACAAGATTTAAAAGAAAATCTAGGCACAATTACCAATTTCAGTGTATTTATCATTCTCTACTAATTTCACCTTAGGTGGCAAACACCCTGTGAGTCATGTCTTTAAAGGTATAAACTTCCTGATCATAATTCACCTGGCTCAGTTTGCTGACTTTGCCCCCACTCTCAGCCTCAACCCCAACCTTGCCTTCCAGCTTTTCCGGGCTTGATAGATAGATACAATTTATCTCCCTATACACATCGCATGTGTGCACGCGCTAATCACCATAGCCTCTCTGGAGCACACTGCACTCCTACTGCTAAAAGGCATCTATCTATTATCCAGAAAAGGAAGTTTCACTACTCCTGAGATCTCTTCTTGGAGGGCTTCTTCATTTTGATTTAAACAATTTTAAATGTTATAATGGAATAGAGTCATTTAAAAAGAAAAACCATTCTCCATAGTCATTTCCAGACAGTTGTTAAACTTAAAGACTGTACTCTAATGTTTGGTGCAACAGATCTTGTAGGCAAGGCAAATGGTCTTAGTAAAAGTTCCCTTGAATTACAAAAAACAAAACCCTATTTTAAATTGTTCAAGCAAAAAAGGAATATATTGGCCAGATACTGGAACATGTTATGGAATCCATGTTAAAGAAGGGTGGGGCCAGAGACCCATGAGGAACTATGCTTTTTTCCTCTCTGGCTGGGGTGCTATCCTCCACTTTCATCCATATCCAGGCTTAATAGCTATGTGACCCTGGGCCTGAATTTCCTCACCTGTAAAAAGACAATATGAAAGTATCTACTTCATAGGGTTGCAGTAATGATTAAATGAGTCAATATGTGAAAAACGCTTAGAACAGTACCTGGTACGTACTGAGCTCTCAATATGTTACTTGATGTTATCATCAAACTAATTCTGTTTTTGCAGACTGGATGCCTCTCCTTCAGCAGGGACTGAATCTCCAATCCAAATTCCCAAAAGAAAGAATCTGGCTTGAGTTATTAATCTAGGGTCTTGGAGAAGGAACAGACTGCTGTGGCTTGGATGGGAAGGATGGTTCTCAGAAAGGAGAAAGTGGCCCAGGGGTGCCTCTGAAACCACATCAATAAGGGAATGGAGGAATTTTTTATTAAAGGGAAGTCTTGGGAATCCCTGGGTTCATTCTCTGTAACTGTCTACACCATCTGTGCAAAGAGCCAGACCTGGTTTCTCCTGTGTAAGGAAAAAAGTGACACACTAGGGCAGAGACTGACACAGGGAGGAGGGTGAGAGGACCAGTATCCACTGAGCACTTGCTGTGCACTAGGGAAAATGCTAAGTGATGTGTGTACATAATTGGAAGTAATCCTTGTGACAGTGTGTAAGTGCTGTCGACTGAATTGTGTCCCTCCCAAAGTCCTACGTTGAAGCCCTCAACCCCCAATATGACTATATTTAGCAATAGGGCCTTCAAGAAGATAATTAAGGTTAAATGAGGTCGTAAGGCCGGGGCCCTAATCCAACAGGACTGACGTCCTTGTAAGAAAAGGAAGAGACCCTGAACTCCTTTTCTCTGCACTTGACGAGAGGAAAGGCCATGTGAGGACACAATGAGAAGTCACCAATTACAAGCCAACGAGGGAGTCCTCACCAGAAACCGACACTGGTGGCACCCTAATCTTGGGCTTTCTAGACTCCAGAACGGTGAGAAAATTAATTTCTGTTGTTTAAGCCACATAGTCTGTGGTATTTTGTTATTGCACCCCAATCAGACTAATACATTGAGGTAAGTGGTTGGTTTGTATTTATTTGTTTGCCTTAACATGGAAATAAACTGAGGAGACTCCCAGTACCTTGTACTTATCCACGTACCAAGACATTAAGTATCTAAGTGCACGATAGAACCAAGATTCAAACCTGGACCTTTCTAATAACACAGTTCATATTCTTTCTAATCCACCACGTTGCTGCACAGTTTTTTGAATACCACCGTGTGTCAGGAATAGCATTAGGAGGTAGCAGAAATTGTATGCTAAAAACAGAAGAAATAAAAACATTAGCAGATAGAGTATGTGTTCAAAACTCTCCATCACTGTATTTTACCAGGGTATATCCCTGCTTGGCTGGTATCAAATTGGGCGAATGGGAAAAGACATATTCAGTGTATGTGTCTCCAATTGTTTTAAATCCTTCTTTATCCATGTTCTTCTGAGTGTACCCAGCACAAAGGGAAATGAAAGTCGCTGCTCTAAGATGAGAGAGCAAATCCTTTCAAAGGACTTTAATACCTAGGGACTATTTATTTTGTTAGCTTCTATGATTCCTATGAGTTAATGTCTTCACCTATTGGCCATGTGCAGTCTAAGAAGTAGCAAGTTGGGTTAATTGTCCTTCTAGCACACAGGAGGCTGCCTTTGGCTGGCATGAAGTCACATTTCTCAGGGTGTGGGGTGGTTTCTGTTTATGACCTCAATCTCAAAAGGTCAGAAATACCCTAATTTCTAAGAATAGTTAGTTGTGAATCTCTCTCCTGTGAACTGAGCTGTAGCTCAGTACACTCTTCTTCACCCTGTTTATATCCCTACCTGGGCCAGCTCCTAGGCAGGTACACAGCTATAGACTTTACTGTGGCTGGTCAAGGAGCCAACACTTTCACAGAGTTGCATGAGGGCAGGTAAATGTATCTGTAATTAGTCTCATTTAATCTTCTGTAAAATATCTGCTTGCTGCCATTTTGTGGCATGGTAGTGAGAATAGGTGCCAGGTTGATAAGAATAACCGGGAGACAGAAATTTTAGGCCTGCTGCGGTGGCTCACCACGCCTGTAATCCTAACACTTTGGTAGGCCGAGGTGGGAGGATCGCTTGAGCCCAGGAGTTTAAGGCTGCAGTGACCTATGATCATGCCACTGCACTCCAGCCTGGGTGAAAGAATGAAACCCTGTCTCTAAAAAAAAAGGAGAAATTCTAAGTGGATTCTTAAAATCATTATTCATAGGAGATAAAGTGATGCTATTATAAGAAGTCAAGTCAGCCAGGACATTTCTGACTTAAAAAATCAATAGATGCCCCTATCCATAATATATTTATTTTTCAGTCCTTTCCCACCAACCTCGGAAGAAAACTATTTGGAGTTAGGGGGTCTGTCTTTCCCTTCTCATGATAATGTTGAGAATAAAGGGGCCAGTCCAGATATGCTCTTTTGCTTACGCTGTCTCTGGTTGGTGATATTTGTAGCTGCACTGCCCCTCTAAACTTGTATCTACTTTGAAGGAAAAGCCTGAGAAAGCTGAATTCTAATCTTATGGGCCACTGACTCTTCTCCTTCTAGTAGTCCTAGATGCTAAATTTAAATAAAGCCTCAATAGGTGGCAATTCATTAGTTTGGTTTTCTTTTAGCCTTGGTTCTGGGCTTGGTGGTTTTTTTTTTTCCAGTGTAATTTAAACACCTACGTGAAGCTGTTGACAAATAATAATGCAATCCAGATTCATGGTGGTAAAAACTGGATAGCCTTCCAGACCAGTTACAAATTCAGAGGTGGCTGGAAAATAAAACAAGAACAGGGGTACATTTGTTTCCGACATCAGAGGCTGTAGCCAGAACACCCCTCTGAGAGGTATGGGACATAAAGGAATCTTCTGCTGTGATTAGCAGCAAGGAACAACCTTCACTGGGGGAGGGAAGGATCGGGTGGTATTTGGGGTACCTTTCTAAAGAACATGGCCACCCCAGCGTGAAGGGGTGAGATAGGGTTACCCAGGGTGTTGGCAGGGCTGTGTAAGAGAATACAACAGCACTAAATCAAAACCTCCCCCAAGCCCGCCTGCTTCCTGGCCACCTCCCCTAAAATGAGGGGGTGACTCAGAGTGTGACTGCCTCTGGTACTTCAAACATGTCTGAGTAACTCCCACGGACCTGGACCAGGGCAATTAGAGGGCTGGTTTGGAATGGCCACTGAGGATTGACAGATACTTCCGGTGGCCAGTGGGGAGAATGGAAATTGCCTAGGACACTCAATTTTGAGGGGTATTCTGCTGCAACTATGAGGCAGAGGTGTCTTCTGACATCGTAAGTCTTAGAAGCCAGAAAGAGTTTACTAACGTAGGAAGGCACATGCTGGACTTCACTCCACGATTGGCACCTCTGATTTAGTATGATGTGCAAGACAAACATTTCCAAATGGTGAAAGAGGAACTGACTTTTTAGTTACAGGGGAAGATGCAAATGATCTGGCTGCTGGCTGCCTGTCTAATCTTATTTCTAACTGCTTGTCCCTGGCTCACTCTGTCCCCACGATACTGGCATTTTGCCATTCCTTGAACATGCCACACGTACTCTCCACCTCAGGATCTTTGCACTCACCGTTCCCCCCACGAAGAACTCCATTGCTTCCGAGATGTCTCACGCTAGTTTCTGATCACCCTATCTAAACAGCACCTGTTCACACCCCATTCTCTATTCCTTTACCTTGCTCTATTTTCCTTGTTAGCACTTAGGCTACCTGACATTACATTATCCATTTATATTTCTTTGTTTATTGCCCTTCTCCCCCACTAGAAGCTCCATCAAAGTAGGGGTTTTTGTCTGTTTTGTTCACCACTGTATTCTACTGCCTAATGCCTAAAAGAGTCTCAACAAATATTTATTGAATGTTTGAATAAATAAAGTTTTTATTGTTTTATGGGTGTCTATCCTCACATTAAAAAAAAACCTGCCAGTTATTTTCCTATGCTCGAAATTCCACATATATTATGTTATTTAATCTTTATAACAACTCTGTGAGGTAGGTGTTACAGTCTTCATTTATAGATGACGAAACTGAGGATTAGAGAGAGGAAATAACTTGTCTGTTTTTGTTGCTATTTTTAGATTCTGGGTTGCTGTGTTATGAAGGTTTTGATGTTTGCTTGTTTTTTAGGATCTTGTCCCACAGAGTTGAGACACTCAGACTTATCCCTACTGCTCACATGCTTTCTTCCTCAGTTCAAGCACTGCTTCTTCGTTTATTTTATAATTTTTCCCCCTTTATGCCCTGTTCCTAAGTGAATCCTCCTCCTCCAGACTGGCATCTGATGTAGTACATCTAAGGCAGTAAATAATAGTCGTGTACAGCTGCAGTCCTCAACCTCCAGGCCTCTGACAGCTAGGTGACCTGTTAGGAACCGGCCGCACAGCAGGAGACGAGCGGCAGCCAGCAAGCCAAGCTTCATCTGTATTTACAGCCACTGCCCATTGCTCGCATCACCCCCAGCCCCACCCCCGGTCCGTGGAAAAATTGTCTTCCGTGAGACTGGTCCCTGACGCCGAAAAGGTTGGGGACCACTGGTGTACAGTATACCCAAGCTAGATTGCCTGGGCTGACCTCCTGGCTTTGCCATTTACTAACTGTGTGACATTGGGAAATCCTTGGGTCGTTATTTCTCGAACCTTTTGCTTCTTTCCTTTTTCTTCTTGTATCCCCAATAAACAGACTTTGACACTTACTTGATTCTCCAAATTTCTTCTTTCTCTCTTTTTTTCCATCCTGTATCTGTATCCTTTTCTGATGCCTCCCAGGAGAACTCCTTGATCTAATCTTCTAGCTCGTATATTTACTAGAACTTTCACTATTAAAGCAATCCATCAAACGGCAGGATTCACTCTTAATATTTCTCATTCCTTTATTGAACTGTTTATTCTCACTTCATGTTTCCGGTGTCTTCTTTCAACTCTTCAAGCATATTTATTATTTTTAAAAATTCTTTTATTGACATGATAGATATACGTATTTTTGAAGCACATGTGACAATTTAATACATTCATATAATTTGTAAAGATCAAACAGGTGTAAACTGGGATGTCTATCACTTAAATATTTATCTTTTCTGTATTCTAGAAACATTCAAATTATTCTCTTCTAGCTATTTTGAAATGTACAATGGATTATCCTTATTCTTGTTTTAAATTCCTTTTCTGTTTTCCATTAGTTCTCCTTTCTCTGGTATAGGTTGTTCAATTCGTTGTTTCTTAAACATGCGGTTCTCAGAATTTGCCCTCTGAGCTCATCCTTGTTCCTTGGGGACCATTAGCTGCCTTGACTAGTAAAACGCATCTGTGGAGAGGGGCAGAAGTCTGGCCCAGCTTGTGCTTCTCCAGGTGAATTGGTGTGTACATTGTTGCATGTGTTTATGGGAGGGGCACGGTGTTTTGATTAACTGGTCTCCAAAGAACCTCTGAATAACTTTTAATTGGAAGCAGCCACTCTCTATCATAAGTGGATGCCCACAGGGTGGTGAGAACAGGAACGTGTGTGTGTAGGGGAGGAGTCTCAGGGGCTGGTCAGACCAACACTCATTGCCATCTGCTCATAACCACACCAGGCTGTGGCACTGCCTTGCAGTTACCACACTGCCTCCAGCCTGCACTGCTAATGTCCTGCCTCTGTAGTACAAAAGGGGTGGGGGGAATCTGCCTAGGGAAATACAGGGATGAGGAAAAGGCAAAACTAAAAATATTTTCCCCAAACACATTCCCTATTTGTGACCCCAGACCCTCCCCACCCACCAGAGGACTGAATCAACTTCCGTCTACCCCAAGGGTTTCTGCTGCTAGTTGCTGAGCACAGCTCTAAGATCCATCCTCTCCTCTGTCTTCCTGTAGCATCTCCTCCAGGAGAGAACTCTCAGTCTATGCTGCTTTGCTGTCTTACCCCAAACCAGAAGCCCTGTACGTTTTTTAAGATCCTCAAGCTGGTAAGTGATAGAGCTGGGATTCAAACACTGATCTGTTTCATGCCAAACTTTGTGCTTTTAACCCCTATACTACACTCAAGTTTTTTGAGACTCTAAAAAATGATTGGGTTGAATTACCCATGCAACTAAAAATTTTATTTCATTCCAAGTATTTCCCACTGAAGGAAACCTACAGTCCTTAGAGAAATGGCAGACTCGAGGTCTGAGGAGGAAAACATACAAAAAAGCTAACAAAAGAACACTAGGGTTATTGTGTGATTTTTGTCCTTCATTCCATTAATGTGGTGTATCACAAAAATTTATTTCATATGTTGAATTATCCTTTCATCCCAGGGATAAATCTCACTTGGCCATGATGTATGATCCTTTTAATGTGCTTTTGACTTTGTTTTCCAGTATTTTGTTGAGGACTTTTACATCTATATTCATCAGGAATATTGGCCTATAATTTTCTTTCCTGTGGTGCCTTTATTGGCTTTGGAATCAAGGTTTCAAAATATATTGAAAAACTATAGTAATTCAAACAGTATGCTCCTGGCATAAAGACAGACCTGTAGACCAATGAAACAGAACAGAGAGCCCAGAAATAAATCCATGTATATAAGGTCAATTGATCTTCAATAAGGATGCCAAGAATACACAATCAAAAAAGGACAGTCTCTCTTCAACAGATTGTGTTGGGAAAACTGGATGTCCATATGCAAAAGAATGAAATTAGATCCTTATTTTACACCAGGGTTGGGGAACCTGTGGCAGTAAGGCCACATGTGGCCTTCTGGGTCCTTAAGTGCGGCCTTTTGACTGAATCCAAATTTTACAGAACAAATCCTTTTATTTTTATTAATACATTTTTGTTTGTCTTTTATATTTTTATTTCATTTTTAAAATGAACCAGTTTAAAATACCAAAGAATAAAATAAGTTTCAATAAAATAATCCTCCAAGATTGACTGGCACAATTAGAACATTAGTAAACCATGAAGGCTAAATGGACAGCTGCTACACTCATGATTTAGTTCTACCTTCCCCTTGCCTGACTGGCACCACTACCATACCATGCTGGTTGGTGAGAGTTCATGGGGTTGAGGATGCCAGCCTGTTACCAGCTTTCAACAGCGGTGCACTGTGTTTCTGTTTGAAGTGGAATTTGTCAATAGTTGCACAGCTCAACAGTATTTTTTAATTCTGTCTGCTTAACAGCCCATCATGTCAAAGAAGACCAAAAGGATGCTGAAGGAAGAAAACAGATTTTTTAATGAGAATTGGGAGTTGTAATATTACCTTGTTTCTGCTAAAGATAAGATGATTTGCTTGGTTTATGATATTGCAGTACCAACATTAAAGAAATTCAATGCTCATCAGCATTATAACACTCATAAGGACCACAAATATTTTAAATTAGAGGGAGAAGCATAAAAGGTGGTATTGCAGAAATTAAAAGACGAAAGCAAAAGCAAAGACAATTCTTTCAAGCAGCAATAAGACCTGGAGATAATACCACTGAAGCAACTTATAAAGTAGCTTATATACTTGGGAAAAAAGGGAAGCCATTCAGTGATGTGGGAATTGTGAAAGAATACATTGTCAAAGTTGTAGGATGCTTAGACCTTGATAATGTGTCAAAGTACAAACAACTGCCTCTTTCAAGGAGAACCATAACTGATCGGCAGCATGAATTAGCCTTCAACTTAACAGAACAACTTCACGCAATACTTCAAAAGGAAAATATATATTATTCAATTGCTTTGGATGAATCAACTGATACTACTGACTTGGTGCAGGTTTTGTACTTCATTCAGGTCATAACAGAAGATTTCCTTCGCTACGAAGAGTTACTCACTTTGGCACTCCTGTGAACAGAACACCATGAATAGATATCTTCAATAACTTTCAAGATGAATGTGGTGAAGTTGGACTGAATTTGGTAAATTTAGTGAGTGTATATACAGATGGTGCACCTTCCATGACAGGAAAATGTGAAGGATTTATTGCACAGATTAAAAAAAGTACTAACAGATCCAGATGCTCTCATTTCTTTTCATTGTATCTTGCATCAGCAAAATCTCTGTACCAAAGCTACTATTGTAAGTGACACTTTGCAATAAGTTATAAGTATTGTTAACTATATTCATGCAAATGCAACATGGCATCATCAGTTTTGTAACATGCTCAAGTTGAACCATGAGGTATTCAGTGTGATTGTGCCATATCGTTCTAAAGTGTGTTGGCTATCTCAGAGACAGGTGTTAGCCAAAATTTTATCTCTGTGAGAACAGGTAGTTAAGTTTTATAAAAAGCAGAATCAGCAAAGTGAATTATTGAAAGAAGATTTCTATAGGAATGCAGCATTTCTGTGTGATATCACGTCAAATCAAAATGACTTGAATATTTCTTTGCAAAGTAAAACTAAGTCTATATATAATATATGGCAAAAAATCCAAGCATTTCAAAAAAAGCTATCTTTTTTCAAAACAATTCTCCTTCAAAAGGAAATTTCAGATGAACATTTTCCTCAGTTAGCAAAGGCCATTGAGCAGGATCATATATATGAATCATTTGAAGAATACACAGCTGTTATTGACCTATTAATTGGAGAATACAATGAAAGGTTCACTGACTTTGAGAATCATGACGTCACACTCAAATTAGCATTTCAGCCTCACCTAGTTCATATCATCAAGGCACCTAAAGAACTACAGATGGAATTGATTGAGCTCTCAGTAGATGACATTTTAAAGTCATTGTGTGATCCTAAGAAAGATCCAATTGAAATATGGAAAAATGCAGTAGAATACCCATACCTTCAGCAACATGCCCGAAAAATGCTTTCTTACTTTTCAACCACTTAATGCTGCGAATCTACATTCTCCTACCTAACCCATATCAAGACACCCTTAAGATTACAAGTGACTGATACCCATCTAGAGGATCGACTGAAACTGGGGACCTCCATGCTGCAACCAAACATTCAAATGCTTTCCAACAAAAAACAGACACAACAAAGTCATTAAAAGGTTAACTTTAAAATTAACAAATAGTTTTCAATTTTTGAAATTATTAAGTACATAGTAGTTAGATTTTTAAAAAATAATATACATTTTTAGTGTATCTAATTGAAGTTTCTTGAATGCAGCCTTATTTAATTACAGCTAAATTAATGTGGCCTTCCAACATGAAAACTCTCCCCACCCCTATCTTACACCATACACAAAAATCAACTCAAAATGAATCAAAGACTTCAATGTAAGACCCAAAACTGTAAAACTTCTAGAAGAAAACATAGAGGGGGAAGCTTCATGACATTAGTTTTGGCAATGATTTCATGCATATGACGTCAAAAGCACAGGCAACAAAAACAAAAATAGACAAATGGGAGTACATCAAACTGAAAAGCTTCTGGACAGCAAAATAAACAATCAACAAAGTGAAAGCCAACCTACAGAATTGGAGAAAATATTTGCAAGCCATATATCTGATAAGGGGTTTATTTCCAAAATATATAAGGAACTCCTATAGCTCAATAGCAAAAAAATCTCACAACCTGATTAAAAACTGGGCTAAGGACCTAGATAGACATTTCTTTAAAAAAGATGTACATATGGCCAACAGTATATGAAAAGATGTTCAGTGTCACTAATCATCAGGGAAATGCAAATCAAAACCACAATGAGATGTCACCTCACACCTGTTAAGATGGCTATAATAAGAAACCAAAAGACAACAAGTGTTGGTAAGGATATGAAGAAATCAGAACTTTTGTACACTGTTAGAGAGAATGCAAAATGGTGCAGCCACTGTGGGAAACAGTGTGGAGATTCCTTTGAAAATTAAAAATAGAACTACCATATGATCCGGCAATCCCACCTCTGCATATTTATTCAAAAGAATTTAAACAGAATCTCAAAGAGAAAATAGTACTCCCATGTTCATTGCAGTGCTATTTAGGATAGCCAAAGTGTGGAAGTAAACTAAATGACCATCAACAGACGAATGGATAAAGAAAATGTGGTATGTACATACAATGTAATATTTTTCAACTTTTAAAAAGAAGTAAATTCTGCAATATGTGACAACATGGATGGACCTTGAGGACATTATGTTAAGTGAAATAAGCCAGTCACAGAAGGACAAATACTGCATGAGTCCTCTTACACGAGGTATCAAAAATAGTCAAACTCTGAGAAGCAGACAGCAGAACTGTGGTTGGCCAGGGACAGGAGGGACAGGGAAATGGGGAGTTGCTAAATAATGTTATATGTATAAAGTATCAGTAATGCAAAATGAGTAAGTTCTAAAGATCTGCTCTACAACATTATGCCTATAGTTAACAATATTGTAGCCAGGCACGGTGGCTCACACCTGTAGTTCCAGCTACTTCAGAGGCTGAGGTGGGAGGATCACTTGAGGCCAGGAGTTTGAGACCAGCCTGGGCAACACAGCAAGACTCTCTCTCGATCCAGCTCTCGCTCTCTCTTCCTACACTCACACACACACATATATAGAGAGTAGACTTAAACATCTGTTAAATAGCCTTTTCACAAGATGGCATCAAAGGCAAAGAAGGAAGCTCCTGCCTCTCCCAAAGCTGAAGCCAAGGCAAAGGCTTTGAAGGCTATGAAGGCAGTGCTGATAGAAGTCCACAGCCACAAAAAAAGATCTGCACTTCACCCACCTTCTGGTGGCCCAAGACACTGCGGCTCTGGAGACAGCCCAAATATCCTCGGACCAGTGCCCCCTGGAGAAACAAGCTTGACTGCTATGCCATCATCAAGTTCCCCCTGACCACTGAGTCTGCCATGAAGACGATGGAAGACAACAACACACTTGTGTTCATTGTGGATGTCAGAGCCAACAAGCACCAGGTCAAACAGGCTGTGAAGAAGCTGTATGGCATTGATGTGGCCAAGGTCAGCACCCTGATCAGGCCTGAGGGAGAGAAGAAGGCATGTATTCGACTGGCTCTCAATTATGGTGATTTGGATGTTGCCAACAAAATTGGGATCATCTAAACTGAGTCCAGCTGGCTAATTCTAAATATATATCTTTTCACCATAAAAAAAAAATCTGTTAAATAAAACAAAAAAAACTTAAATAACTAAAAAAATTTTAAAATTTAAAAGTTAAAAAAAATCCGTTAAGAGATTTAAATTAGGAAAAAAAAAAAGGGCCGGGTGCCGTGGCTCACGCCTGTAATCCTAGTACTTTGGGAGGCCATGGCAGAAGGACCTCTTGAGGCCAGGAGTTCAAGAACAGCCTGAGCAAGAGCAAGACCCCGTCTCTACAAAAAAAATAGAAAAATTAGCCAGGTGTGATGGTGCGCACCTCTAGTCCCAGCTATTTGGGAGGCTGAGGCAGGAGGATCCCTTGAGCTCAGGAGTTTTAGGTTGCAGTGAGCTACTATGATGCCACTGCCCTCTAGCCCAGGTGACAGGGCAAGACCCTGTCTCAAAAAAAAAAAAAAAGAACACCAGGGGTCATAACCAAAGAACTCTGGAACCACCTTGAAGAGACTCTCAGTGGCTAAACATGGGCCAATTTTAACACCAACAAGAAAAATAATGGCAATTAGTGGAAACATTTAAACTGTGTTTAAGTCCCTTAGTTCGTGGTGGTACAAGAAAAAAAATCCAGTTAGTCACGATTGGAATCAACTTTTTTGTTTTAAAAAAGGATAAATGAAAGGATAGAAATAAATCATCCTTTTCCTAAAAAATTATACCACTGTTAACAAGGTAGTAGATGAGGATGGGTTTTTTATTGTGGAAATATTCTAGATAATAAAGGGGGTGATAAAATTAGAATATCACCATTTTGTGACCTCAGATAATGGATTTAGGCAGGAACGTCAGTGTTTGCCAACATGATAGAAACAGAGATGATCAGACATTAGACTGTTGCCATTTTGTTTTGAGAAAGATAACCTGAATCTGACCACCTCTAGAGTAGATTCAGCTACCAGTTTACAAAAAATACAAGAACAGAGGGACATACTCAGACCCAGAGATGCAATCAGCAGAAACTAGGCTGGAGTAAACTTTAAAAAAAAAAAAACATTTCAATGAGAGGGAGAAGAAATAAGGGAAATCTATAGACGAAAAGAGACTTAAAAGATGTATCAACTATCTATCTCAACATGTGACCTTACTTGCATTGTAATTCAAATAAACTATAAAACAAAAAAGCTATTTGTGCTACTTATGAAGAAATTTGAATACTGACTAGATATTAAGGAATTATTGTAAAATATTTTAGATGTGATAGCTGTTATTATGTTTATGTAACCTTAAAGAGTCCTCTTCTTTTGGAGACATACAAGGCTGTCTGGAAAGTATCCAGCCATTGTTAATATAATGAGAACATATTACATGGATGGATACTTTCCGGACAGCCCTGGTATACCAAAACACTTATGGTTGAAATGTTATGGCATCTGGGAGTTGCTTCCAAATTGTACAGGAGGTGGGAAATGGATGAGAATATCAATAAAGCCAGATTGGCAATGAGTTGATGATTGTTGAAGCTGGGTGATGGCTATGTAGGGGTTCATTATACTGTTCTGTTTAATTTTATATAAGTATAAAATAATAAGCAATAAATAATATATTACAAAATAAGATATTCTCGTTTCAAACAATATTGAAGTATATAATTAAAAGATGGGTTGTCTGTTTTCACATGCCGTTGCTGTCTTCACATTCCCTGGAGGTAATTACTTCAATTCTATACTGTGGGTCATTCTACATTTTAGATGGGATGTACCTGGGATTTTTTTTTTTAAGTCTGAATGTATATATACCAAACTGTTAAAAATATGGGGAGAAAGTGACATTTTCATTTGAACCAAATTTGGGATTTGAACTTATCGGAGTAAGTTCAAATGTGCCTCACTTTGGAGAAAACACAATATAAAAATTTCAAACCTAGGAAGCAAATTTGTCTTGGGTTGAGTAGAAGAAGTAATCTTCACTAAAAGAAGTAGCCATATGTATAACTTAGGGCTCCTTTAAATTGTGAACACCACTACTGATTTTGATTTTTACATCATGTTAAATTTATATAACTTTTGAAATGCATACACACTTTGTGATCTGGATTTGAAGTTGGAAGATCTGAGTCTTTATACAGGTAACCTTTGTATAGGGCACAAAAATAACTGGTCAATCCTGTCAATTCTGTTTTTTAACCATACGTTTCAGCTAGAATTGTTCCATTAAAATAGCAGATTAGTTAGTAAGAGTAGACTTGTCCAGGAAAGAGAAGGAGAGAAGAAAGCTCAGCAAGCATAAAAGTATAAATAGAAACTAAGTGTTATATCATATCTACACCTTATTTAAAAACAGAGAGAGAAACACTCAGTGTGTGCATGGATCTTATTATTTCTCTTCTGACAAGTAGCTGGAAGATGGATTTGTTGGGCCCTTCTGCACGCAGGGAACCACCTACTCCCACCCATCTGTTAAGCCAGCTCCATATGTTCTATAAAATCAATGTAATCTTTTTGTGAAAATTTCTCCAATTAAGAAGAGTATGTTTTCTACCTGCTTTTTCTGTAAACTCCTTATAAACACTTGTATGATTATATTTGTGTAAAATTTAATGTATTACAAACCATATGCAAATTAATATGGATTAATCTTAATAATTCTTTGCTATGTAAATAAGTTAACATTAACATGAATTCAAAAACACTTAATAAGCCCCTGCTGTTTGCTAAGTGCTGATAATGTACAGTTGAGTAAGACGTGTTTGGGGTTGAGTTTTTTAAACATCTTCCACATTTAGACTGAAGCAAGTCTTTGCGGTCATCTTTTGCTACCTTCCTGTACTTCTTATAGCATTTTGAATGAATACATGCTTTTTGAAAAAGATGAAGAATGTGATTTTTTAAATAATAGAATATTGGGAAAATGTTCAATAACTAATTTTCTTGAAAGAATATTATTACCACATTTTTCTGTATTCTTTAAAAAAGAATTGTTCAAATTAAATGATACTTCACATAAAACTTCAACAAATATTATGACATCATCAAATCATGAAAATAGGAATATGATTTAACAAAACAATCTTAAGCAGGAACAGGCACCATTTCTGGGTAAAATAGCATTTTGCTCTAAGAACTATAAATGAAGGATATAAAAGGATTCTAATTTCATAATTCCTAAAATGTGAGAATCATACAAAGGAAGAAAACAGTGCTAAAATAAGGACCAAAAAATTTAAATGTAAATAATAGCTGTTCTGCAAAGTGAGTTACATCTCTATGTGTGTTTTATGTATGACTGAATATGCACCTTTTCTGTTGGTACCAATTTTAGTGTACAAAGCAAGTACTCTAGGAAAAAAAAATTGAGACTCTTCCTATACTTGTGGAGAATTAGTTATTTCTTAAACAAATTCTGTTACCAAGAAAATAAATGTTAAGATATGAGGTACAAAACTATCAGTTTCCTCAAAAATGTGCAGAAATAAGTGAGTTATAAAAAAATCGGCAGGGTAGGGATTTATGATTCATATATAAGAGACCCTCCATTTCAGCTGTTAGTAGCCATGCCTGGGCTCCAGCCTCTCTGTTGACACATGGTGAGCTCACCACCGTATCTCAGCAAGAGTGTGTAAGGAGAGAAAGTGACATTTTCACTTGTACTAAAATTGGAATTTCATCAGAGTAGTTCAGCGGTGCCTCACTTTGGAGAAAACCTAATAAAAAAATTCCAAACTTATGAAATAAATATGTTTGGGAGTGGCTTCTCATTCAAGGTAAATCACCAGAGCTGTAAATGTAGGCACTTTTATATTATGTGCACCAGTATTGATTATAAGTATGAATTCAATAAACAAATTTTTACACTCACACCCATAATTTAGGATTTGGACTAGAGGTGAGGCACATGAGATTATTGTAACAACTGGCTGTGTGACTCTACAATTCACCTATAGTTCCTTATTTCCCAAACTATATAGTAAGGGCAATTGGCTTAAAGATTCTTTTAACTCTAAAATTGTATGATTCTCTGATTCCTCTATGATAAGTACTCTGCTGCATTAGTGAGGTTACAAGTTCCTAGTTTCCTCATGTGTTTCTTCCCCAAATGTCCTATTTTGAAGAGCAGTACTTTTGGCCAATACTCTAGGAACTATATCAGTGGTGGACTTTCCACAGTTCTAGAACTATGGCTACCTTACATCTGGGTTTTTCAGGACATAGCAATAAAAAAGTAACCTTTCAGTCTCCAAATACCAGCACAGAATTCTCCATAAGTACTGAAGTATTCTACAGCTAAAATATCATAATGGTTGTCTTTTCTAAAATCTCTGAAAAAATAAGTTAATACATAAAATTTTTCTCAATTTCTTGTGTTTCTCTCATGCAATTTCTTAAATTTCTAATGCCTATTACCACTTGTCTAGTAGTGGAGGATAACAGTATACACATGTAGAAGATTAACATATATATGGAAAAACTCAGAAGACCATTGACTTTTAGTTCACTAATTTATTTATGCCTATAAGCTTATGGCTATAATTTTCTATTCCTCCCTATGCTATTGTCATTTATTAACTCAACAACTATATCTTGAATGTTTACTATATGCCAGGGCTTGTGTTGGACACTAGTTACAAATGTATACAACCAGACAGGCTCTTTGCCCCATGGAAATTACTACAATCCATAAATATCAAATAAATTATTATACCAAATACAATTACAAATTGAGCTAAATGTTATGACGGAATAAAGAAAACAAAAAACGGTATTAAGAGAGAGAATACGTCTCCTAACCGAGAACGTGGGGTACTTGAATCTTCAAAACAATTCATCTTTTATATAGGGTACCTCCTACAGATAAGGTGTGGTCTCTGAGATGTGGCCCATATCTTCTCACACTCTGCCAACACACTTGGCCATGCTATCATCATTTCCACCTGGACCACTACAGTAACCTTTTAAGTGTTTGTCCACTTCCGTTCTTGGTCCCCTCCCTCCAATCTCTTCTCCGTGGAGCAGCCATTTTTCTCCAGGTTAAAAACCTTCAATGCCTTTCTATAGTGGTTTGAAAAATAAATCCAAATATTTTATTAAGAGTCCTGCATGATCTAACCTCTGAAAACCTCTCCAACCTCATCTTGAGTCATCTCTCTTTTGCGCACTGCACCCGAGACATCCTGATTTCTTTCTCATGTCCTTATTTATGCCAAGCTCTTTCCTGTCTCAGGGCCTTTGGGTATGCTCTTCCCTCTGTAAGGGACACGGTTAACCTCTACTTTTCACATAGTTGGCTTCTTATCCATTGAAGGTTCAGTTTAAACATCACTTCCTCAGGCCTTCCTGATCACTGTCTGTATCAGGGCTCTCTAGAGAAACAGAACCAGGATAGGTAGATAGATAGCATACACATTGTGGGGGCTCACAAGTCTAAAATTTGTGGGGTAGGCCGGCAGGCTGGAAATTCTTGGGCAGGAGCTGATACTGCAGTCTTGAGGCAGAATTTCTTCTCTTCCTCAGAGAAATCTCAGTTTTGCTATTAAGGCCTGTCAGCTGATTGGATGGGGCCCATCCACATTATCCAGGATAATCTCCTTTACTTAAAGTCAACTGCTTGTAGATGTTAACCAGATCTACAAAATACCTTCACAGCAACACCTAGGTTAGTGTTTGATTGAATAACTAGGTCCCATTGCCTAGCCAAGTTGACACATAAAACTGGCCAATCACACCCTGCTAGAAAGATTCAACCCTTTTCAGTCTTTATTTTGATGAAGTTGGCGTATGCATCTTATTTCCTCATACCAGTATCTTGATAAGGGCCTAGAATATTTTCCTTATTACTGTTCACAGGGCTGCACTGAGACACTCTTGGTATGCGATAGAATTTCTGGGTTAGGGAATTGTTTACATAAACTCCCCCACACCTGTATCTTTCCAGTCCAAAATTTTGCCAATTAGAGATAGTACTTAAGCATCAAACACAGTCAAAATGTCAACTCCACAAGTAGTAGTGACGGTTATCCTGTTACTGGAAATTCTAAGCAGGTCTTGGTAAGGAAAAGAAAAAGAAGGTGAAGATAGTTGGTTCACAGTTTTGAGTCGGGCTCACCCTGACTCACAGAAAACTACCTTCTCCGGCTGCTTTTCCTTTTAGTCTCTACTGTTTATATCTTTGCTTTAATTCCCTCCTTTCTCTTCACTATGGATTCCTATGAGACTGAATAGTCTTTTTTGCACTTGAGGCTGATTATTTCAGAACACTTAATTCATGTCTGATGTTCCCCAAATTAGCATCCAGATGTGTTATTTAGTATTTGTGAATCCTATAATTTTCCTTGCAAGAAAATAGTTTTTCTATAATGACTTTCAACAGTGAAGCACTCTCCTAATACAATAACAGGAAGAGTACGTATTGTAAAATGACAGAGGAAAATACTATTTGGGAGAGACAGAGTGTATAAGACAGAGTGCTTTCCAGTGTAGGCAATAATTAGTAGGCATGTCCTACAGAAAGCAATGCAAAATTCCCCCCTTACCAAAGAATGAGAGGGAGAGTGAATATATAGAAGTTCACTAACCGTCGTCAGGGACTTCTTTAGCCATAATTATGATAAAGTTCCCAAACTCAGCAAGATCTGGGGTATTGATAAATTGGAAGCAGACCAAGACTAGTCATAATTTTCATATTAATTCTCATCAATATTAAGTAAGTGACATCCACCTGCAAACTTTGCACAGTTAAGTGATGGGGGGAAGACTGGCTGGGCTGTGAATCATGTGAGCCACTTGCTTTGCCTCCTTCTAATAATGATCTTCCACCCAACTGACTGCACACCTCGGGGGTGGGAGAAGGCGGGAGTGGGGACAGGATATTATCTTCAATTCGTTCTATTTTGCTTTTCTTTAGAAATACCAAAACAGGGGAACAGAGGTTGAAATTAATGAGGTGGAAATGAGATTTGGAATTATCAGTGCATTTCAGTTATCTCTGCTCACCCTTGCAGGTTGACTGCACTCAATTTCCTTTAGACTTCCCTAGGTAGAGAAGTCTTCGCTCCTGAGAAAGAATTACTTCTCTCTCATGGAAGCTCTATTTTTTGTTCCCACCTCTATTATTTTTAAGGGAGATTTTACAAACTTAGGGAGGTCTAAGTAGAAAAACATTTCTACTATTTGTTTCTTATAAAAAGCCTCTAAGACAATTTTTTTGCTAATAGGGAAAGGGTTTTCTCTAGTGTCTTTGGAGCATGTTTCTGAAAAGTCCTCCTACGTTATTTCTCTGCGTATGTCGCTCAGAGTAGAGCAATGTAAGCAACGTAATATACCCTCTGTGTACTGATTTCTTCCTCGGTTCAGCCTGTCCCTGTTGGAGAAATAGCTTCCATTCTTTTGGATTGCTTTTAAATTCTAATGTCAGAGAACTGTGAAAACCAAATATGGGCTTAGGTTGATGTGCAGTGGATTGAGAAGTTGAAATAACATACTGCCTGGATGCAACAGCGGTGAACAGTCCATCAGTTATGTTCTGTGGGTACTGTAAACAACGATGAAAGTCAGGCAGAGAGATCATAATATTATTTATTTATTTATTTTTTTTAAGAAAAAGAAAAGTACAGCCAGGGAAAGAAAAGGCTTTTGTCTCTAGTCGACCAGCTAGCTCAAAGCTTCTATCAGAAATAGTGAAAATGGTAGCAAATGGGTGATAGCTTACAGAAAGGAGAGGGTCATGTGAGTTGAGGTCTTTCATAGGATAAGGCTTTTTGGAGGACCTGGGGCTGGGCCTAGAAGGAGGTGAAGTGAGAAGGAAAGAGAATTCCAAGCCAAGCTCGAAGGAGGGCACAGAAGTTGGCATGAGCTCAGTGGTGGTGGTGGTGGGGAACCGAGGAAGACTCAGAAGGTTCAGGTGGGGAACTGCCCTGCCCAGGGGAGGAGCTGCCCCAGAGGAGATGGATGAGAGCCTCCTCTTCTATGAGGGGTCAGCCAACAGGCCTTAGCGAGACTGGGTGGCGGCCTGCACGGGTTCCGTCTGGCAGAAAGCCTTTATTAAGAACTGTTGAACTGTCAAGGAAATTAGTCCCCAATTCAGCCGAATTAAAATTCAACTCCCATTTCCCCTCTATCCCCCCATCCCCACCAGCTCACTTCAAGATTCTGTTCTTGGCTGTAAGATCTTTAAAACTGCTGGAATATACATTCTGAGAAATACAGCATAAAAAAATAAATAAAAGAAAAAAAATTGCTGGAATAGTGGGCTAGACAAGGAAAGTTTAACAATTTTTCCTAAGCAACGAATTTGGGCATGCTATTTGAATAATGTTCTAGTGTTCTCTTAATTTGTTTTCCACTTAAGTTTCAAAGCAGACTCATAGCTACTCCATACAAGGACACATTCTGGAATTCTCTCTCTCTCTTACACTCACACACACTGCCAGAAATACAACCTATATCCGTCACCCACAATTTCTAGTAGGTTCTGACCTGCGGCCCATTTAATATAGCTATAGCTGGTGAAGGCAGTGTAGAAAACCTAGCATTTGACTTCCAGCTTATAATAAACATATGTCCATGTACATAGGCTGCATAGGAAAGCACAGAATTATCATATTATTTGAAGAAAAAATCTGCCATTTCCCCTAGGAAAAAAAAATCATGTTGGTCCAAGAATCTTGCCATCTTCTTCTTCTTCTTCCTCTTTCTCTTCTTCTCTTCCCCCTACCCTCTCCTCCTCTTCTTCTTTTTTTCTTAATTCCTGAAATTTACCAAGAAGATCCCAGGGAATGTCTAAAGTTTTCCAAGTTTGGTAACAAACTTGCATCCACAGGTGTGTGGATCTTTGTTAGATATGGTCTTTGCTCTAGTTCAGTCTGTGCTCTTCCTGCTCTGTTATCTTTAAGTGAAATCCAAATCTCTCAGGGGAACTTTTTTTGTTTAAGTAACACCTGGCCTGGCACTCAGAAGCTTAAGGGCTGAAAGCCATGGCAGATTCTCCAACTATAAGAATCAAACCATTCATCGTCTGGCCCTCGGGCCTGCCAGCCAAGAAGGAACAGGAAGTTCTCTTGTGAGTTGCAGGGGTATGGAATGCAAAACTCCAAGCAGTTACTTGCTTTGGTTTTAAGTTTTGTCCTGGAAGTTAGGAACAATGTGAACCTCTCTTCCAAATAGCATTCTAGTCAATAAATGCCCACCTGGCACCTAAAGTCTTTGAACCCACTCTAGTATGTACCCTTTACACAATATTTTAACACCATATTAGTTTTTCCAGCAAATCTAATATGGGAACTAGTGTACAAATTGCCCAGATTGCCTGGCTGATTAGGTTGCTATTTAAGACTGAGCAGATAAAATATCCTCTCTAAAAATTCTTAGTAGGCATTTTAATGCTTTATGAATACCTCAGCCAGCTACTGGACAACATTTCTCATGGGTCACACTTAATTTATAGTTTACCAATTTGTAAAGGGGCATGGGTGGGGTGGCAGTTGGAGAGGAAGGGTCTGAGTTTATCATAGTTAATACATATGCGCATTTGGACTGTATGCTTGCAGGCAATCCAATTTGCTAGCTCATTTTCAAATCCTTTCTTGGAAAAGGAATTCAGATTACATAATCATGAAAAACAAACCTTTTGCCACCCAGCAAGAACCAACACGTTACAGTACTTTATGGCCTAAGGTTATTAAGCCAGCACCCAGTTTCATACACCAGGGCAAAAACTGGGAAAATTAAAATCTGCTAGTTTTGTTAAAATTATGCCACTTAGTAGAAATGACAATAGATAATTCACTTTTCTTGAGTTGGCTCACAATACCTTATGACTTTGGTTTGATTAAATAGGTGCTTGTTTACTGCTAATTAGGGCTGTATGATCATTAGCAACCTGGAAGTCTATTAGAGCACTTCTTTAGATTAGTTCTTCTTAGTAGGGAGGCCATTTTGGCTATTCCTAGTTATCCTCAAGATTCCCACCAAATGTTCTGCTATGACGCTTTCCCTGACACTGCACCGTGGGTTGAGTGAAGAAATGAACTCTGATCTGGCGTAGCTGCCCACAAACATAAATTGTCTATTGATTCAACTGAAGAATTCTTGTATCCTGGGTTTTATAATTCATCATTTCGGGCTTTGAGATAAGAGACTCTGAACTAGAGTCTAATCTATACTGCCTGGTTTAAGAGCTATATGCAGTCTCTGTCCTAAAACTCCTGCTTCAGGTTCCCAAAGGAAATCTGTAATTATCAGCCATGAGGCTGGATAGGTAGCCAGACAGTAAGGGGCCTATCTCGTTTTAGACAGGTAACCAAATAAGAGGGCTTTTCTGCCTCAAGCAAAACATTGACCTAGATTTCTATTTTCAACACAGAAGTGAAAAAAGAAAACAAGCTGACTCATCAAACTAAGCAACAACCAACTCAGCATATAACCTTTCCTGTGGTTAATATACCTTATAAACTTACTGTGAGGTGTAAAAATCACCTTCATTTTACCAGCAAAAATTACAGGTGATTAGATGACACAACCTATCCAGAACAGTAAGTACCAATAGCTGTCTTTTGTGTATTGACCAGGTGACATGGTGCTAAGAACTTTACACAGATTATTTCACATAATCCTCATAACAACCCTGTTAGGTGGATAAAGGTGAAAAGAGATTGGGTAATTTGTCCAACATCTCACAGCTGGTAAGTTGTAGTGTTGGGACCTGTTCTTCAGTTTGATGCCTACACCTCTGGGTTGTGCTGCTTCCTGGTTATCAGACTACATGGGGGTCAGAAGGTAAGAAAAACACTCCTCAGCTGCTGTGGTCAACAGGTCAACTTTTCCATATCCTGAATACATATTGTGTTATATTTGACTTTTCCATGAAATAATACCTTTTCTCTTGGTAATTAAAGAATCATATACAAATCTGAAAAGTGTTGGTTAACTGTTTTTTAAATACTAAACTGTTCCTGTTTTCTGGTTCTAGAATCCCAGCAGCAAATCCTCCTGGAATGAGGCATAAGGGGTAATTTTATACCCTCTATGTCTCAGGTATCTGGCCAGCCGATACCAGCCAACATGTAAAAGAGACACAAAGTTTTCCTCGGTTTATTTGTGGTTCGTTTACACTTCACCTTGTCCACTGAGCTCTCGGCAGGGGCAAAAAGGGAAATGGTTATTGTCCAACTTTTTCTTCCTCCTTCTCCTCATCTGACAACTTTCTTTCACCAGATAGCTGGGAGAGTACAGTTGGATGATTTTCCACTATTTGGGGGCCCTTTGATCTAGCATTCACAAATTCTACATGTGTTTATTGAAAACATATGACGTATCTGGCATTGAACTAGGTGTTAAGTTTCAGTGCTCAGCTTTTTTGATGGGTAGTACACTGGGAGCTGGGTACCTCTGAAGTCGAGCAGGCCTCAGATGTTTTTCAAATATTGTATCTACTTCTCAAAAGCGGGAGTAGTTTTAGGGTTGGAAGGGTGAAGAGGCTGGAGTCAGGACTTCCCTGGGGACAAAGGGGAAAGAAATGAATCATTGTAAGATATTTGTCTAGGGTTTTTCTCGTTTGAGAAGTAAGAACTAGAACGTAAGGGAGTCACAAAAGTTGCTGTCTATTTCTTTGGTGATATACTAAAGGTAAAGAGCACCTTTTCTGAAACCATAGCTCGGAGGTGCAGTACTCATGATATTCCTTCTCCACAGCCAACCAGGCCTGTCCTAAACACACAGGAAGTGGAATTCATGTAAGAATTGGAGGGAGACCACTGTCCCTGGCTTGTCTGGGACTTTCTTGGTTTTAGCGGAGAAGGGGTTGTATATATCAGATCAGTCACCCTAACTGTTCCTTAAAATTCGACAAGCTATACCTGTGCAACCTTGATGTGTAGGGGTTGTATATTGCTTAGAATCAACTGAGACAGATTTAAAATGTTACATTCTCTGGTCGTTTTTTCAATGTCTTATACCCTAAAATAACAGCAAAAGAACCTCTACCCAAATCCATTTAAAAATATTCCAGAACTATTCTTACCAATTTAGGGCATGATTTAATTGTTTGAGCTCAAATTTGAGCTTAAAATAAACTGATCATACAATTTGGCTGTTAAATTAAGACATTTTGAGAATAAAATGGAGAACTAAAATTATTAAAAATTTATAATTTATAACATTATTTATTAGCCAACATATTTTTATTTGTTGGATCTATCAAATAGTTCCATTGAAAACCATTTTCAAAAACACAAATCTTTCTTAAAACCATATAATTCATGTATATTAAAGAAAAATTATGAAACATTTATATTGATTATCTAAATATAAAATAATATAACAATAATTGTTGGTACATATTCATATACTTTTGATTCAGTTTCTTAGCTGTGATTTTTTGCTAATGCTCTGTTATTGAGATTTTTTACAAAGTATATTTTTTCAATATGATCTTATTATTTTAATTTTTTTTCCATAAACTTGCCACAATCTTTTTCAATGGACTCTACTTTGTAGCTTATGGTATTTTCAGCTGAGAAATTACTCTTTCTTCAAGTGGAAAGGCTCATGGTGAGCTCAGAACAAATTCTGCTAAATGGAGGAAATTCTCAATGCTATTCTTTTGATTTTGAAATGTGTAAATATTTCAGCATAAGTATTTTCACAGATACCTCCTGTTTGCCTCCATTCAGAGTACCTTTCTTTAACAAATAGTTTTACAAGACAAACTTGTCAGTAAGTTGTCTCTATTTATACTTCTTTAAAATATTTTGTAAATAGATGCCTCACAATTATTAGTGTTTGTAATTCAATTCCATTCTGGCACAGAATATAAATTTATGAAATAAAAACAAAAAACTTCATCAAAATATTACTCCACAAGTCTAGATATTATAAGGCACAATTATAGAATTTCAAAATTATGTATTGGAAATTGATTAAGCTCTCCTTATTTATTCAATTCTTCCTTTGCTTTTATAGGATAAATTTTAATATCTCTCTGTTTCCAAGTTTTGTTTTTAATTATTGCAATTCTCTAAAAGCTTCTAGAACACTTCTGCTTTATATTTTTCTTATTGACAAGAAATATAATCTGTGTACCATCAGAATTTGTATTTATACAATCCTCACAAAACAAATAATTTTATCTTTAATGTTAAAAATTTGTTACTGAATTTGCAATAACAGTCATGATAAGGTCAGATGAACTTTCAAAAGCTTTGAGTCCATGAATTTCATGAAAAAAATTGAACAATTATTGGAATTAATTTTTAATTTGAAGCATCTGGTGGCACATAAAGCAGGAATCATTACTGTTTGCAGAGTTCTGTTAATTAAACCAAACACATTAACAGCTATTGCTTCATATCTCATACCTGTCCAAGAGAACCTTAAAATAACATCCAAGGTTTGAAGTAAATACTGGGGCCTCCTTAGCATATTTATGTGTTCTAATTTTCATTACTACAGGCCCCAAGGAGAATGGTAAATGTTGGCAAATATTTTATGCATGTTATATGTTCATCAACCTTATTGATAAATGAAAATTCTGTACTTAATTTTTCATTAAACATGCATGTTTGTTTTGGTTTTTTTTCTTGAGCTCTTTGCTGCTGAGAGAGTCCATAGCAAAATTTTTGAAAAGTGTCACCAAACAATAAAGTAAATAGTTGGTTTACCCTGTTTAGTAGATGACAAAACCATTTTAGCAGGATTGTTCACCCCACTTTATGTTAGCTTTATGGGTAGGCATGCTTAACCTCCATTTCCCATTGACCAAATTTCCAATTTCCTGCATTTCACACTGACCCCACTGCTGGCAGCCTAGCAGCCTTGTGGCTTCATCGTCTTGCAAGCCCCACCTGGGACCAAGGCACAACTTATGCATACACCAGCTGGATGCCAGGGACAGCAGCAACAAACATTTCTCCCACAACCCTTGGGAGCAGAAGTTAGTTGTCTCAAGCCACCTGTATGTAACCGCACTTTGTTTTATTCAGCTAGCATGCTGTAGGTATCCTTAAAATGAAGGAGTTAGTTACCTGTGTCAAGAAACGTTTAGGAAAAGTGAAAGGAATCATCACTGATAGTTCAGATTTAACCACTTGTTAAAAGTTGAACTCTGTTTACTACACATGCATCTCACACACTACTAGAGAAGACCATGGTACAATATGGAAGTACAAAGTGATCTACTAAACTGGTCCTGGCTTATTTTAATGCAACTATTTTCTTTTTTGGAAGTAAGGTTGTAGCATTAATGTAACTATTAATAATAACATTTTGTTAAAACGACACAGCAACAACTTTGGGACACATGTTAAACAAGAGGGGTGTTAGGAAAATAGAGGTCAACCAGGCAGTAAGTACATGTTATCTGTTGACCACACAGGTGCTTCATAAAATGGATTTGTGTAATCTACCCCAAACCTATTATACCAGAACTAGGTATAGCCTCACATTAAGCAGTTAAAAAAATATTTCCATGTTACTCTTAGGGATACTAAAGTTTTATTCTTGGTTTAGGGAATTCCTTCACCTTTATGCCAAGATGTCAAGCCCCTTGTTCACAGAAATCAGGAGAATCATGCACTTGACTCCATGGTTAATCTAACACCTGGATCAAAACTGAAAATGACGTAGAGACAAATTGATCTCTAACTCAGTCAAGTAATGATAAAAACTGTTATTTCCTCGAGCAAACTTGTCTTGCAAGTTGAGAGGTTTACTTTTGGCTATATCATTGTCTTTTTGGAAACTTGGACTTGTAAAAGCCACTGCCTTTGAGGATCAAGTTTCCAACCAAGGAAAGGAAAAATATAATAAACATTGATTTTAACACTTTGGAAGAAAAAACCACTAGATAAGCATTTTTTTCTAAGAAATGCTACTGAGATTTAAAAAATATATAAATTATTTCACTTCATTCATAAAAATTACTATTGCAAGAATCATAAAAATGTGTTTTAAATTTCTGTAAAGTAATTGATTCCAGGACGATGATGTTTTATCTTTTAAAACTTTATTTATTTACTTATTTATTGCCATTAACTGGTTGTGTGAATTTTAGAAGTACAATTGACCCTTGAACAAGACAAATTTTGAACTATGCTGGTCCACTTATTCATGAATTTTTTTCAATAAATATATTGGAAAAGTTTTTGGAGATTGGTGACAATTTGAAAAAACATACAGACAAACCATGTAGCCTAGAAACATTTTTAAAAAAAGAAAAAAGTATGTTATGAATGCATAAAATACTAGTCTATTTTATCATTTACTGCCATAAAATATACACAAATCTATTATAAAAAGTTAAACTTTATTAAAACTTATGCATACAAACACCGACAGACTGCACATGGTGCCATCCCCAGTCAAGAGAAGTGTAAACCAATGTGAAGATGCAGTTTTAAATCATAACTGCAAAAAATTAACTGGAGTATACACTGTACTGCTGTAATACTTTTGTAGCCACTTCCTGTTCCTATTGCAGTGGGCTCAAGTGTTTTCAGTATCCGCTTAAAATGCCATGTGATGTTAATTGCCTCTGAGTGAGCAGCTCATCTCTCCAGTAAATTGTGCGTCGCAGTAGAAAGTGATCTCTTGTGGTCCTCATGTATTTTTCATTATGTTCTGTGCAATGCCGTAAACCTTGAATAACACTATGGGACCCATACGAAGCGCCACTAGTGATGCTAGAAGTGCTCCCAAGAGGCAGAGAAAGTCATGACATTACAAGAAAGAGTTGAATTGCTTGATATGTATGATAGACTGAGGTCTGCAGCTGCGATTGCCCGCCATTTCAGACAGATGATTCACCTTGTAAACAGACAACATAAACTTACGGTATCAATAAATACAATATAGTGCTGTAAATGTATTTACTCTTCCTAATGATTTTCTTAATAATATTTTCTTTTCTCTAGCTTTATTGTAAGAATATAGTATATAATACATAATATAATACAAAATATGTGTTGATTGTTTATGCTATTGGTAAGGCTCCTGGTTAGCAGTAGGCTCTTAGTAGTTAAGTTTTGGGGAAGTCAAAAGTTATATGCACATTTTCGACTGCACATGGGTCAGTGCCTCTAACCCCTTGTGTTGTGGAAGCATCAACTGTATCTCAGTCTCACTGACTTCAGCTATAAAATGAGAATCTAGACTAGGAGATGTCCAATGTTTATTTTAATTTCCCATATTCATTTTTTATATATTTTTTGAATGTTTGGAATTTCTTATCATGTGTATTACTATTTTATAATCTTGTTAATAGGAAAGATTATATAAGCAGTAGGATTATGGGCTATTATTTTTTTCTTTTATTTTTCCTACTTTAAACAAGCAAATATTATTCTAAAAAGAAAGTGAACAAGAATATTAGATACACCGAAGGAAAAGACAAAGAGGCAGAAAGAAGAGAAAATGCAGTGAGTCAGGGTGTATGGGACGGTGGAGTTTATTTTCAAAGATTTTCTTAGGTATAGAGAATCACCTAGTGGTGGGAATAGAAAAAACTTTTTAAAAGCTTAAGATCCTTTTTCTTATACTTCAGTTCATATCACTGAGTAGTATTCATATGGTTTGTGATCAATTTATTTAAAACATACCAAGATGTTGAATATTATTTTTGTAATCAACTTTATTTTAATTATACTAATATGTTGAATTTTTAATATTTATCTCCAAGTCTTTCTTTCCTAGAGGGACTCAAAATCCCCTAATGGCAAGCTTTGAAAATTAATTCTTGCACCAAAGAATGTGTTAAATTTGTGATTCTGTAGTCAAAAGAAGTCCAGATATGTATAACAAGCATGAAAGCATGACCATTATCTACCAGAAACCCCTGGTCTGGAACCACCAGTGCCAGGCAAATCTCATTATGATTATATTTTTAACTTCACAGATAAGGGAACTGGGGTTCCGTCTCCATGATAGAAGATTTTGCAATATTTGGGATATCAAGATGGATTTTTCACTTGTCAAAAATAATACATCATGTATACGGCACCTTCCGTTTGGTTTGGTTTCTTCCAGAAGCAGAGGACTAAGATAGACTCAGTGGATGTAGTTTATTTGGGTGACGATTTCAGGAAGCAAAGTGGGGGGGGGGTGGGCAGGGAGAATGAGACAGGGAGGGAGGAAGAGTCAACATGAGAGTGCATTATTACCGTTTGTTGCAGTAGGTACCAGGGGCTTGATTCTTCTGGATCTCTCACAATTGCCCATGTGAAGGATGGAACCCTGAAGCATTAATTCACTGGCTCCTGACCCCATTTGTTGAGGATTGCTCTTGGAAGCTGTAACGGTTCCCATGCTTCCAGGCTGTGGTTGTGTGCTGCCTAAGCAGGCTTCCCTTATCTTCAGAAAAAGTCCTGGAACAGGGACACCAACAAACCCATGATTGCACTGGACGTGGAGAGAGTCTGAGCCCACATAAAACTGTCTGCTGCATCTGTGGCTGAAACCAGAAATGGGCCAAGCGGATGTCATAAGGTATCTGCTAGTCTACCTCTTACCCAGCTCAGATCAACTTGTCCCCGTATTAAATTCACTGTGTCATTGTATTTTCACATGGAGGCCATAATCTCTATAAAAGACTTTATACAGGATAATCAATGGAATAAGCTGTAGTCCCTGCTATCACAACTGGTCCCAAGGCTACGACTCATATTTATCAACTCTTTCTTCCACCACCCATTCTAGATTTCCCCACCCTTGACTAGCATTAGTTGGTCTAGTTTACTTGCATGGTGGGGAATCCCAGAACTTCATCCCAGAGGGTCTGGTCTTTGGTTGTCTTGCCCTTGTTGGGCTGTGATGGCTGCATTTGCTTGTTCACCGTTTTCACCAGACGTAAAAGCATATAGAGATACCCCCTGGGAGCGTCCTTAGTTTCAGACATATGCTTCCCTGTCGCTTTGTGTACCAGCAAGTTTAGCTTCTCATGATAATCAGAGTTGGTTAACCTCACTAGCATTAAAACTCCTTTCTTTGCCTGCTGGTCCACCCACATAAGGAAACCAAAGAGACCAGTTATAGCATCAGGTTTTGTGGAAGACTTATGTGTCACTAGGGGTAGTGTTCCCCACGTCCCACTTTACCAGGTAGAGCCTAAGACAGAAGGAATGGGAAACACAAATGCGTATTTGAAGTGATAGTGAGAAGGGCAAATTCTTTTTCCATTTCTTGACTTCTGAACAACTTGGATACAGCTCAATATACTGGTTCAATGCTGATGGTGAATTCTGGAGAATAGTTCCCCCATTCTACAGGATGAATTTGTGCCTTAGTTAAGCCTTTAATAGGCTATTCCAACAGTATCTGTATTACCATATTAAATTCCTAGGGCAGCTATAACAAAGTACCAAACACTGAGTGGTTTAGAACAACAGAAATTCATTGTCTCACAGTTCTGGAGGCTAGAAGTCCAAGATCAAGGTGTTAGTGGAATTGGTTCCTTCTAAGGGTTGTGAAGAAGAGGAATGCCTCTTCTTCTAGGCTCTGGTGGTTTGCCAGCAATCTCTGATGTCCTTTGGCTTGTGGCAGCATAACTCCAATGATGTTTTCCCTGTGGCTCTGCTTCTGTGTCCACATGTCCCCTTTCTATAAGGACATAGTCATATTGTATTAGGGTTCACCCTAACAATCTCATTTTAACTTAACCAATTACATCTGCAACTACCTTGTTTTCAATTAAGGTCACATTCTGAGTTGCTGGGGGTTAGGACTTCAAAATATGAAGAATTCAGAATATGAATTTATTGGGGATACAATTCAACATATAACAGTGTCAGATCAGCGACTTTCAGGAAATAGGTAGAATATAGTAGAACTAGTGAATCTCATGGTCCATGTACACATTTCTCAATCAACTAGGTCCCTTGGTCCAAAGCATTCTTATGTAAGATACCATGGGTATAAATCAGGTATTCTGTAAACCCTCAGAGAGTAGTGCTGTGGAAAGAGTAAGGATCTGTTCCTTCAGAGTGGAAAGGATCCAACACAATTGACTTGCCACCAAGAAGCTGGTTGTTTCTACTTAGGATAGTTCCATACTAGTTCAGTCTGCTGCTGACAGGGTGGCTATTTAGTAGAGATAGTGGCTAAACCAGCTTTGGTGAGAAGGCGTCCATGCTGTTGTGCCCATATATAGCTACCAGCCCTGATGCCATGGCTACTCTGATAGTGAGACCATTGTGCAAACACTAGGGTGACTGAGAACACCCATTGGACAATCCACCAGACAAATTGCCCTATTAATCTTGTTGTTCCCTGTCTCCTCTGTGGTGGATGCTCTCTAGTGGGCATTGACGTAAGACACAAGACCCGCACACTTTGTTCCTATTCCCAAGAGATCTATCTGTCCACACTCCTCTAAATCTCTATGTCTCCAATAATTTAATCCTGCTCCTTCCAGGTGTCTGACCTATCAGCTATGTCAGTTGCCCAGGAGTATATCCCGAACTTGGACCACTATTTTTTCTATAGGAGGTAGATGATCAACTGTTCTACTCACAGCTCTGCCTACTGGAATCCCCCCATAGTGTGCTGTAGGGAGTGGCGGTCTGTTTTCAGGACACAAGAACACATTAAACCAACCCATCTGTGAACCAGAATCAGGTGTTTTTCTCCTCTGTAGGCTAGTTTTGGGGAGCCTACCGTAAGGCCACAGATGTGCATTGAGAGAGAGCCCTGGTGAAGCAGAGTAGGTGACATATGGCCACCAGTTTATGTAATTTCTTGTGCCTTTTGGACCTGCTCGGACCTCATGATAGAATGGTTTGCTGTTGCATCCACTAGAACCTCTGACTTGGTAGATCTGACAATACTCAGATAGTGATGGACTGTTCTGGTTACATACCTGATGTTCCAAGGTCAGGCGCTCAGTCTCTACTAAGGGCCAGTAGCCCAACAGTAGCTGCTTTTCAATGTTAAGTCATTTTCTAGTGGAGAAAACATGGCCTTGTTCCAGAATGTCAGGGATTCTGTGTAATGAGTCTCTCATTGAGGCTTGCCAGAGGGTTGGCCTTATTTGCCATGGTTATCTCCACCATTGCTAGATCTGCCAGATGATACAGCCGAGCACAGGACGCTTGCTTAATTTTGCACTGTAGTAGCTCTTAGCTTTCTGTGGGGACGATGTGTGAGCTTTCTGGTTATATAAACCAAGAAAAACCCTAGTATTTCAGCCGTCTACCTCTCACCCAGGATCATAATAGTCTGTTAGTCAGAGCCCAGAATTTTAGTTTCTTCTCCAGCTGTGCTGTCCATTGCAGCAATTACTTTCACCTTGCCATTGATGAAGGGTTAATCTCTGGCCCTGGCCTAGGCCATTCTGGAACCCTATCCTCCACACTGATGCTGCATAGCCCAGTTCCATAGCAGCATCTCCTGCTGTCAACCCTGGCCCACAGAGGTCAGCCACCACTGACCTTCTTAAAGATGCTGGTGTCCCCTTTCCAGAACATTATTTATTGTCTTAGCGAAGGCAATATCCTCTGGACCTTTCTAGAAATAATAATCAGGTGGTGGTCTTAGGTAATAAGTCCATTCTAACTTTCTCACCTTCTTAAGACTTGTAATCCTACCCTCAATACTCTTAAATATGGTTCTAGCCTATTGGCCCCACTTGCTAAAGGCCATCATCATATTCAAACTTCAGGGAGCCATCTCGGTAGTACCAGCTCCAGGTGTCCTTGCCAGGATGTTAAATCCTAAACTATGAGCAAGTGCTCCCATGTCAGTAAGCCCTAGCCTGCTCAGCCCTATATTCTGTGACCCCTCTTCTCCCAGCCTCCCCAAGATCTGCTCCCAAATATCTTTCCCTGATTCCTGTTGGTACATATTAGCCAAATCCTGCAACTCTTTGGTGAGGAAACTGTTTCCTCACAGAGTAGGAAGAGATGTGGAGACAATTAGGGGAGGTGGAGATGGGGGCAGCAGAATCTTGATGAGGAAAATTATCATGCAAGCATCTGTCTTAGGTGGACCGATCTGAATATCCTCATCTCACATCTGAGAGTTCCATCCTGTCCTTATCAAGACCCAAACTTTAGCAAGGAAACCTCTGCCATGAGACTGCCTAGGAGGCTGTTGCAGTAATGAAGGCCAGGATTGATGGTGGGAAGGACTAGGTATTAGGCAGTGAGAATGGAGAGCATGGGACAAGTTGGGGAAATTTTTGTGGGAGATAGAATTGATAGGATACAGAGGAAGGAGTCAAGTGGGGTGGGGAAACTGTGGCCCCCTGGATCCTTGAGTGTGGCCTTTTGACTGAATCTAAATTTTACGGAACAAATCCTTTTAATAAAGGGATTTGTTCTGTGAAGTTTGGATTTGGTCGAGGGGCCACACTTGGGGATCTGGAGGGCCACATGCCTGATTGGGCATTTGAATGAATGGGGATATTATTTACTGAGATGGGGAAGTAGAAAGATGAGCAGATGTGGAGAGAATTATTATTAAAAATGTTGAGTTTGAAGTTTCCTTGAAGCATTCATATGTAGATATCCAGAAGACAGTTGAATACATAGGTGTGAAACTTGAGAGAGAGAGAGAGAGAGAGAGAGAGAGTGTGTTACAGATACAGCTTTGAGAATTAGAAGTTTGTTTATGGTTATCAAGACCATAGTAGTGAGATGACCAAAGAAAAGGATGCAGAAATCAGAATTTGGGGGAGGCTAAGGAAGCTAAAATTTATAGAAAAGAGGGACCAGAGAAGAAGTACCTGCGCAGACATAAAACTCAAGAAATCTGATGCTGGTCACCTTTGAATATCAACATGCACATTCATAAGGTGAAACTGAGTAAGGCTGGGAAAAGAATAACTGGATAGTTATTCTGAAATTTGAACCAAATTCTATCTGGAATAACTGGAATTTGTCAAAGATCAGGTGACTGTATGAGGTTGGTTTTATATTTGGGTTCTCAGTCCTGTTCCATTGGTCTACATCTCTGTTCTTGTGCCAGTACCATGCTGTTTTGGTTACTATAGCCTTGTAGTATAGTTTGAAGTCTGGTAGATTGATGCCTCCCAATTTGTTCTTTTTGCTTAAGATTGCTTTGGCTAGACGGGGTCTTCTCTGGTTCCACACGAAGCGTAGAATTATTTTTTCTAGATCAGCAAAAAATGATGTTGGTATTTTGATAGGGACTGCATTGATTCTGTAAATCACTTTAGGTAGCAAAGCCATTTTTACTATGTTGACTCTGCCTATCCAAGAGCATGGTAGGGTTTTCCATCTGTTTACATCCTTTGCAATTTCTTTTCTCAGTGTTTTGTAATTCTCTCTATATAGGTCTTTGACCTCCTTAGTTAGATATGTTCCTAAATATTTAATTTTCTTTGGTGCTATTGTGAAAGGTATTGCATCTTTAATTTGTTTCTCGGCTTGATTGTTATTAGCATATATGAAGGCTATGGATTTGTGTGTATTAATTTTGTATCCTGAGACTTTGCTGAATTCATTTATCAATTCCAGTAATCTCTTGGTTGAATCTTTGGGGTTTTCTATATATAATATCATATCGTCTGCCAATAGTGAAAGTTTGACCTATTCTGCCCCCATTTGGATGCCCCTGATTCCTCTGTCTTGCAGATGACACAATATTCTTAAACTCTCCAAATTGTCAATAGAATCAAAGCAATTCCATTTAAAATCCCAGGAGGCTTTTGAAAAAATTAATATTCTCATTTTACTCTGAATTTTTATGTAAAATAAAGGCTCTAGAATAGGCAATACAATTTTGAAAAAGATCATAATTGGAGGACTTACATTACATAATTTCATGACTTACTATTAAGCTACAGTAATCAAGACAGTGTGATACATGTGTAAAGATATACATATAGATCCATGGAACAGAATAGAGAGGCAGAAATAGATCTATGTTTATGTGGTCAATTAATTTTCAGCAAGGTGATAAGGCAATTCAATGGAAAAGGATAATTTTCCCAACAAATGGTGTTATAACAACTAGATCTCTATATGGGAAAGTGTAAATGTCAACCCTTAGTTCACACCATACATAAAAATTAACTTAAAATAGATGATAGACTGACATGTAAAAGCTCAAATTATAAAACTTCCAGAAGAAAACATAGAAGAGAAAGTCTTTGCCAACTTGGGATAAGCAAAGATTTCTTGGATAAGACACACAAGAAAGTATGACCCATGAAAGAGAAAACTGAATAATTAGACTCCATCAAAATTAAGTTTCTGTGTTTTGAAAAATATCATTAAGAAATTGAAAACTCAAGCAATAGATTGAGAGTAATATTTGCAAAACATATATCTGACACAGGCCTTGTATCCAGGTATATGAGAAATCATAGTCAGAAGACAACAAACAACTCAATAAAAATATAGGTGAAAGATTTTAATAGACACTTCACAAAGGAAGATTTTTAACTAGCTGATAAGCACATCACAAGATGTTCAACATCTGCTGGTGCAGTTGCTCACACCTGTAATCCTAGCACTCTGTGAGGCCAAGGCGGGAGAATTGCATGAGGCCAGGAGTTCGAGACCAGCCTGAGCAAGAGCGAGACCCCATCTCTACAAAAAATAGAAAAATCAGTCCGGTGTGGTGGTGCACTCCTGTAGTTCCAGCTACTTGGGAGGCTGAGGCAGGAGGATCGCTTGAGCCCAGGAGTTTGAGGTTGCAGTGAGCTATGATGACACCACTGCACTCTAGCTGGGGAGACAGAGGGAGACCTTGTCTCCAAAAAAAAAAAAAAAAAAGTTTAACATCATTAGTCATCAGAGAAATAAAAACTAAATAAAAACTAAATTCACTGTGCGATAACATTCACATCGATTAGAACGGCATACATTATAAACAATACCAAGCATTGGTGAGGACGTGCATCTGCTGGAATACTCATGCACCAGGGGGCGGGGGATGTAAGACATACAACCAATTTGGAAAAGATTTTGTACATTTCTTAAAAAGTTACACGTCCATTTACTATTTGGCCACTAATTGCACTCTTCAGTGTTTCCCACAGTAAATGGAAACCTTTGTCCATGCAAAGACTTATACACAAAACTCTACCAGTTTTATTCCTAATAGTCCTAAACTGCAAACAACACAAATGTCGATCAACAGGTGAATGGATAAACCAATTGTATATCCATGCAAAGAAATATTACTAAGAAATTAAAAAAAAAATAAACACAGTTATGTACAAAATAAGGATGCATCTCTGAAACATGCGGAGTGAAAGAAGCAAACACAAAAGAATATATACTGTGTGATTCCAGTTACATGAAACTTGAGGAAAATACAAATTTAATGTACACTGACAGAAAAGATATCAGTGTCTGCCTGTGTCTGGGAGATTTTGAGATGGATAACTGGGAAGGGGCACAAGGATAACTTTTGGTGTCAAGAAATGTTTATATCCTTACTTTGGTGGTACATATACAGGAGTATATATTGGTCAAAATTCATTGCACTTTACATCTAAAGTGAGTGCATTTTTATTTTATGTAAGTTATATCTTTGTATAGTTGTTTTTTAAAGATACAGATTTTCAGAATGGATAATCACGCGCTGCTTACAAGAGAAGCATCTAAAGCATATAGACACAGAAATGTTGCAAAGAAGATGGAAAAATATATTCCATCTAATACTATTATAACAACAACAATTGGTTTCAAACCAAACCCAAACAAACCAAAAAACAACCACCGCCATCCAGATAGGGTATTTTCATCATGGAACTGACATTATAGTGGGAGAGACAATCTCATAATTAGATAGACATATGTATAATTACAAAATGTTTTAAATTCTAATATAGCTGAGAAATAAATATGAAATGAAAAATAAACTTCTGCTTAAAATGATAGGTTAGTCTTCATGATTCAGTGATAGATTTCATTTATAGAAGATGCTCTTACGGGGTTTTTTTTGGGAGAAAAAGAATTGATTAAAAGGAGTATGGCAGCTTATTTAATCAAATCTAAAAGGAAGTGGAATGTGAGGAGAAATATGATGATCTCTGGAGGGGAATGTGGGATTGAGAAGGTGTTTCTTTTCCCAGGGGAAGATTTGAGCAGTGTAAGTGCTTCTAGGAAGACCCAGGAAAATAGGAGCAGTTAAAAATTCTTGCTTGCAAGTTCATGATTGAGAGAAGGAAGTTCCGAGAAGCGAGGTACTCCGGAATATAGAGCGACTGTTCAGTCTTAGGCGTAGTCAGAAACACGTTTCTCATGGTTGTAACAGGAAAAAGGGAGGGAAGAATGGGTGTAGATCTTGGCAAGTTTGTAGATTTGGGTGGCAGGAAGTTGCAGGTGCTCCTGTCAGACGTCTTACATCTTCTGTGAACTAGGGGGTGAGCTCATCTTCTGAGAGTGAGAGTGGAGATCGTGGTTGGAGGGGCTTAGAGAAATCCTGAAACTGGGGGAAAGGGCTGGCGAGCAGTATGGAGGCTCGGTTTAAGGTCATATATTTGAAGTGTATCTGCACAACTCTAGGATGTTTCTCCAGCCCCATTCTGCAGCAACAGTGCACCACAGGAGGGTATGGACAGTCGCATGCATGCAGGTTTGGGGAGACAGAGAGAACAAGGGGCAAGGGAGTTGGGGACACTAGCAAAAGAATGGTTTCAGTGAGGAGCCCTGAAGTTGAAGCTGGAAAAGAAAAGACGGGAATACTCAAGAGCACTGGTCCACAGGCTAAAAGTAGAGGTGGCGGATGAGCAGTCCAGAGAGAGGAGACTGGCTCACTGAGGGAGTGCATTTAAAAAGAGAAGAGCAGAGAGCTGGGGAAAGACTCTCAGAGGACATCTATGTTTGGTTGGATGGGATTCATTCCCCCATCTCACCTACCTCCCGCCAAAAAAACCCACCCCAAAATTGGGGAAAAATAGAGGTAGAAGACGGGAACCATAAAATTGAAGTCACAGAAATATCACAGAAGTTAGTAAAATAATCTCCGTCACATGATTCCCTTGTTCAAGAAGTGAATATGTCTATATTTTTACTGTTTATTATGAAGCATAAGGCTTGGCTATACAGTGGCCACTCAATAGATATCTGCTAAGAAATGAACGAATGAATAGTGAATGCAAATTTCTCATTCAAATCTTGAAAATCCTCTAGCTCTATTTTCCTTAGGCAGCCTATAAATACTTGAATAATTACCCTGGAAAGCAATGGAATTGAAACTGGTATTGGAGTCAGATAGAATTTGGTTCAAATTTCAGAACTGCCAGGTTCTAGACTGGTTATGGCAGTGTTGGACAAAAGTTCTTCTTCCCTACCCGCTCCCTCCGTTCCCCTTGGGGATTCAAGGCCTTTCTCCAGATGGCAGTGTTACCTCCCAAGATGATCTGGTTTTTAAATTATTATGTGCAAAGTTACTAGGGATGCAAAGATGAATTAAAACAGATTTTACTGTAAAGGAATTTTTGAGTCTGATGGGGAGAGCCAGACACAGATATAAATACAAGACATGGCAAAAATCCTAAAAGTGATGTATAAACCAAGTTCTAGGAAAGAGATAGGAAATAGTTATTTCTAAGGGGTGGGTGGGAATAGGGAGGTTTTGTGAAGAAGTGGCATTTGAATTGGGTATTGACGGATGCGTATAATAGAATTTCAGTGAAAGGTAAGGATCAGACTAGGCTGCAAGAACACTCTAATGAAAGGTAAAGAGAAAGTCTGGAAAGTTTGGTACCTATTGAGTGTTATGTATGTGGTCTTTACCCTGAGGGAAGGTTTGCAAAGCCAGAAAAGGGGATGGGAGAGGGGAGGGGAGATAAAAGGCAGCTGAACAGGCAAAACCGGGAAGGTTTGCAAGCCTAAAAAGGGGATGTGACTGAAAAGAAAGACATCTCAAGGACTAGCTATTTGTTACAGCACAACTTCTTCCCAAACTTCAAGGACTTGCTGTATACTGCGATTATTGTTTAATTCCCCCCCCAACTCCACTCCCTCCTCCCAACCCACTATAATAAACTCACTAGACCCCATTTCGGGGTGGACACCCTTTTTGGCCTCCACCCACCTGCACCCAGGTGCTCAAATAAACAATTCTTTATATCTTTGGGCTTCACATGTTTTCCTCGCAGCTCCGGCCTAACATTGAGGAGGACCACATCATTAGAGATCTATTACTTTAACAATTCATTGTTTTGCTCCTGCCTTTAGAAGCTTATTTATAGTCGAACAGGGAAATAAAACAATTATATAAAATACACAGAAAACTAGTGGGCTTCATAAAAAGGAGAGATTACACCCAGTTTTGAACAGTCTTCTGAATTTTTGAGTCTGATGCAAAATTTTTGAGTCTGAGTCCCCTCGAATCCCAGCTGACAAGTGTTCAGAATCACCTCCTCAAAATATGATCAATAGAGGAAATCACTGAAGAGCGACATCTTGCATTGCCTAGATGTAATTTCAAATTACTTGCTTAGCTGCTATGTGCCTCAGTTAACTTTTAAATAAAATGAGGATAATACTTTCCTCAAAGAATCGTTAAGAATGACACCGGATGAAGAATGCATGACAAGCACAGTACTTAGTATCTACGTCCTAAATTAGATATTTAATAAATAAGTACATTGGTATGTGCAGCATATAAGAGTTTTCAGCAGGCAGCACACTCTCCCGGGCTGTAGGCGATAGGACACACCCTCATAATCAGCGGGCCAGTTCTCCGGCTTTTGGGGAAATAGCGGTCCAAATCGCTTCCAGCAGCAGCAAAACCACGTGGTCTCTGCCTCCCCGCAACAACAAAAAAGCACACTAACCCTGGAGCAGGCACCTCCAGTGGACGGCTTGTTTTTAAAATCCGTCCAAAAGGACCAATCAAAGGCGGCAGTCCTAGTGCGCGGAAGCGGATTGGCCCACAGCTGCTCACAGTGACCAATAGGCGTGGAGGTGAGTTTAGTCGAGCCCGGAGGCGGGCGAATCCACCACGGGTGGCGGCCGCGGGCAGTTTGAATTGGAATCTGCGCTCCATCCCGCGGAGGCCTCACCGGGACCGGACTCTCGGAGAGGTGGTTTCCCTTCCCGGGTAGCAAGGCAGCAAGGTGAGAGTCCTGCCGGGGTCCCGGCTCCGGCGGCGGGCGGCGGGGAGCCGCTGGCTTTCTGCCCTCGGGTGCTGGGCGGGGATGCCTCTGGGATCACGCTCCCGGCCCCTGCAGGTGCCGCGGCCCGTCCCCTGGCCCCCGACGGGACTGGAGACTCGGCCCCCGGGGGAGGTCGGTGGGGCTGTCGGCGCCTCTCTGCTCGGGGCTCGCACTGGTGCTGGGACACCCTGCTCGGTCCCGAACTCGCACTTTGGGGGATCAGTTTGCCCCTCCGTCAGGTAAAAGCATTGGAGATGACCAGGTATCTCCAAGCAGCCTTCCAAGTCCGGAAACTAGTGGCTCCTGTTTGAAATTCGGAACCTGGTCTTTTGTTTCATTGAGGAGATGCAAGCTTGGGTTTTGATCTGGGCAGCGGAGTGTGCCTGTTGTTAGTTTACAAGGGCGTTTTTCTCACCCCCATGTTCTTTTTCCGCCCATCCACGTTTATTTGGACGGGCCTGTGTGCCAGGCCCTGCTATGCTATGAGGACCCAGGAATAAATGACACGGGTCCTGGTCCGGAGGAGGAGGCAGGGTCATCATTCTCAGACCCAGTCGTGGCACAGTAGGCGGGGACTCAGGTTTTTTGGTGGAGAGGGGGAATTCTGACAAAGGGAAAGCGTGAAAACGGCCCGCAGTAGGTGGAGGTGAGGGGGTCACCCAAGAGCTTCCATGGGGGACTTTACGGGGTTGGGTGGTTCGGGCATGAAGAGTGTCCTCCACATATTTTAGATATAAAGATAGAGCATTTTCTGAAGAGGACAATAATTTTGCAAATCTTTCTTGCAGGAGCCTTCACATCCAGGGCTTTTCTTCACATCCCCCCACCCCCATTCCCTGTCCCTTATATCTTACTTTTGAGGTTTACTTGTTCTGTTCTTTTGTCCCAGTGGCCCAAGGCAGATGGCTGATAGCTGATGCCTTAATGTGTCAAAATCTGCTCTAATCAAAATCAGCTTGGGTCTGGTTAATTGCTTTAAATCCATCTGTCTTAGACTTTGAAATGGAAAAGCTTTCAACTTGCTAGTCTTACTTCTGTGTATTTCCTTCATTTCTATCATCTTTCTAAATTGCTTTTTTAATATTTGTTGGCTATGGCATCTTGATGTAATGGTTTCAGTGGCTGCCCGAATTGTTAGGAAAGTTATAGTTGTGTGTCTCTATGTTACTGTACTCTGACTTCTGAACAAAAAACCTAGATTGGAATGGAGGGTGTGATCTATTGGGACAGGATAAATTGTCCTTTGTTGTTGAGAGGCATGAGACTCCTTTCAGTAGTTTTGGGGCAAATGGGAGTGGAGTTTAAGAGGCTGTGTTTCCGAGATCTAGGAAAAAAAAAAATTAAACTGGCCGTGAAAACACAGCTTTCCAAGGCTCTGATATCTAACCTATATATTGTCCAAGACCTTTGCTTCTCCCCCTTAATTTAAAAAAATCTTTTAATATTATAGTCCCAGCTACTTGGGAAGCTGAGGGAGGAGGATCGCTTGAGCCTAGGAGTTTGAGGTTGCAGTGGGCTATGATGATGCCACTGCACTCTAGCCTGGGCGACAGAGTGAGACCCTGTCTCAAAAAAAGAAAAAAAATCTTTTTATTGTAGTTAGAACTTCCATCAACTGTTTATTACTTGTTTTGGTAAAAATTTCATTGATAAAGTTGATTGAAACAAAACACTAAAATGGTTGTGAACTTCATTTAGTAAGAAACAAACTCTCACCTTCTTGCCAAAGTAACTGGAACATGAGTGATTTTTCTTTCATTTACATTATGAAGGCTAAAATAATGAACGATTGCCATACTTTTCCCAGCTGATTTACATTTCCTAAGACGTGGCTGAGAAGGAGGTAGGTCACTTCACCCTTTGTACCATAAGCTAAATATACAAATAAAAAAGTGCTTTCAGAAACTCACGTAATAACTAACACGTATAGAAAGTTACCGGGAGATACTGTTCTAAGGCTTTAGGAAGTCGCCATCATTATTATCCTCATTTTACAAATGAGGAAACCAAGGCACACAACAGTTAACTAACTTGTCTAAGGTCACACATCTTGTAAGTGGCTGAGCTGGGATTTGAATCTCTTTTGAATCACTCAGGCTGAACTGTGTACTTCTTTCCTGGTCAAGGTCTGTCTGGAGCATGACTCTGCCACCTTTTGGAATGATTCCAGAACTAATATGGGATTCACTCTTCATTCATTCATGCATTAGTTCAACAAATGATAACTGCTTGGAAGGAAATGGGCTACTGGTGCTGTGAGAAACTGTCAGGGAGCTATGGCCGGTCAGGGATCTCAGAAAAGGTTTTCCAGAGGAAGAGGGACAAAGTGTGGGTGGTAATTAATGATGTGAAGAAGGAAAGAGGAACATGTGCAAAATAACTTGTCATGCATTTTATTTGTTTATAGGACCTATTTCACCTGGAAACCTTATAGCAAAATATTCATGTCTTGTATAATGAAAACAAACTGTGAGCAGTAGAAAGCAGGTAGCTGCATGAGAAGTCAAAACTGAGAAATAAGAAAAACAGAAAGCAAGGGGAACACCATATTATGTATTTCATTATCATTTATTTGGTAGTCACTTTTCAGAGAATGGAGAATATAGATATTATACTTGGTTATCTTTTGAAATGTGAAGTTTTGAAACTTGGTTCTTACTGGTGGCTAGGTAGACTCATTAGTGTCTGAGAAATTGTTTCCTTTTACTATAGTAGGACCAACAGTCTGATTATTCTTTTCAGTTTACTTATAAATGCTGGAATAATAAAGAAGGGAGAACAAAATGAGCTGGGCTTTGGAAGAATGGAAAGAAGGCCTGCCTACAAGAGCTCTTCAGAAAATTCAAGAGCTTGAAGGACAGCTGGACAAACTGAAGAAGGAAAAGCAGCAAAGGCAGTTTCAGCTTGATACTCTCGAGGCTGCATTGCAGAAGCAAAAACAGAAGGTACCCCTGGAGCTCTGGTCTTTGCAACTGTTTGCTCATTGTTATCACTGAAGTGCTGGTATTTAAAACAGTTCATTTATTTTTCAATTAATTCTACCATCTTCTTTAAATTTAGATAAAAATGATTTTGCTGTCTTCAAGTGATAATCCTCTCCCCCTACTTTTGAGTCATTTTTATTTTAATTGCCTCTAATTTTCTCCATCCTCTGTCCTCATTTCTGCTTACCTGCTCTTATTTAGGGATACTGAGTTCCATTTTAACTTCTGTTTGGGACCATGAATTGGGAATTGTTTTTGCATTGCACAGCAACAAGGCCAAAAGTCTCTGGCTCCAAATCTGGGGACAGTATTAGAGCATTTGTAGTTAAATGGACTTTGCTTTCTGAGAGTGGACTTTTTACCTTTGTAGTCCTGAACCTCTTCTCTTCAGGACTAGTAAATGAAAACTTAGACAGTACTTCTTCATTACTTCTGTATCAGCCAACCATGTAGTGACATAATCACTACGTCAAAAATGTTTTTGCTTGTGGGAGAATTTTCCAGTTTCTTACAATAACTAGCTTTAGCAGCCAAACTTGAAAATGAATTGCTAAGGGAGATTTATAGGGTTTATTTTTGATTTTTTAATTCTTGAAAGGATATTAAAGCCTCCCTTTCTAGGATGAGTATTTTTAGCCCTGACCCAAGATGATATAATGCATAACTTTGTGGAACTGTTCTATCTATATAGGCTTCAAAATGTGGTTGTCTGAAATTTCTGTGTTCATAAAGCACTGAATTCTAGCTTATTACAACCATATCTCAGAAAGTTAGTCAGTATTGGACTCAGATCTACAAATAATACTTGGTAAATTTCTGAAATAAGGGATCTATTTCCTTCTCAACAATTTCCATTAGGTTGAAAATGAAAAAACTGAGGGCACAAACCTGAAGAGGGAGAATCAAAGACTGATAGAAATATGTGAAACTCTAGAGAAAACTAAGCAGAAGATTTCTCATGAACTTCAAGTCAAGGAGTCACAGGTGAATTTTCAGGAAGGACAACTGAATTCAACCAAAAAACAAATAGAAAAACTGGAACAGGAACTTAAAAGGTAATTTTTCTGAACGGTAATTAGATGGGTGTTGTTTGTATGTGTTCATCAGATGCATTTACCTTTTCCTTTAACAACATAATTATTATAAATTGCAATTTTTTTTTTCCCAGTGGAAAAAACAATGATTCAGTTTTGCATGGCTCAGTACTACATAAATTCATCAAATGGTTGCTCACTTATATGTTTATTCATTTGGTATATGTTTATTAAGCTGTTCCATGTGCCAGACACTAAATGATGCTAAAAATACCAACGGTGGTTACGGAAAAGATGGAAGGAAGTTAAAGCATACTGATAGTCAGGTTTTCTCTGGGTGGAAAAGCTGTTATAGAGGATGAGAGGGAGAGCTGGAGAAATATAAAATGATCAAGGAGCACTGAGGGCCCAGTTGTAATTGGAGACGAGGAATTTATAGTGGGACTAATCTGTAGGTTTGTGTAATTTTTATCTAAAAAATTTTTTCCTTTAGCATCTGGGATGTAGAGTGCTGAGAAAAGTGAACAGGTGGGTGGATTTAGGATTGTTTTTGGCCAGGATAATGGGACAGAATACAATGGAATAATTGAGGATACTGGGAAGAGAGTAGTTGAAGTAGTGTGGCCATGGAATCTAAACTGGAGAGGGAGGGAAGTGAAGTCAAGAAGTGCTTCCTGGCCTGGCGCGGTGGCTCACATGTATAATCCCAGCACTTTGGGAGGCTGAGGCGGGAGGATTGCTTGAGGCTGGGAGTGGAGGCTGCAGTGAGCTATGATCTGGCCACTGCCTTCCAGCCTGGGTGACAGAGTGAGACCCTGTGTGGGAAAAAAAAGAAAGGAAAAAAAGCAGTTCCCATGCAGATCCCTATCTGAGAGCCCCATCTTCCATTTTAAGCATTATGAAATCAATTAGCCTATTTCTTTGCCATATTTTAGCAATAAAAAAGTTGTTCATTACTACTTTCCTTTAAAAAAATCCCCCAAACAGTTAGAAGTGTTAATCAAAATAAATTTAATGGGGACTAAACACTGCTAGCTTATAAATGTTATCTTCTTGTTCTAACAATGGAATTTTGTCAAAATAACAAGGAGTGATAATAGCTAGAAGGACTTCAGCAAATTGCCCCATTGTTGAGTCCACAAATGCACACCCAGAAATTAGAAAAGAACTTTTTCTCTTGAAGTAACTTTAGACTTACAGAAAAGTTGCAAACGTACTATGAAGAGTTCTTGTACATCTTTCACCCAGAGTCTTCAGTTGTTAACATCTTATGTAACCAAAGTACAGTGACCAAACCAGGAGATAACATTGATTCAGTACTGTTAACTAAATTATAGACTTTATTAGAATTTTACTGTTTTTTCCAGTAACGTCCTTTTTCTGTTCCAGCATCTGAAGCAGGATTCCACATTGCCTTTGGTTGATGTTTTCTTAGTTTCTTCTAAACTGTGTCAGTTCATTGTCTTTTGTGACCTTGACCTTTTTGAAGAGTACTGGTCAGTTATTTTGTAGACTTGCCCTCAACTTGGGTTTGGCTGTGGTTTTTTTCTCTGATTAGATCAGGGTTTCTCAACACCAGCACTTGTTAACATTTTGGGCTATATTATTTTTTGTTATGGAGGGCTGACTTGTGTGTTGTAGGGTGCTTAACAGCATTCCTGGTTTGTAAACACTAGATGCCAATAGCATCTACCCCAAATAGCCACCCTACCCCAAAGTTGTGACAATCCAAAATGTCTTTGGACATTGCCAAATATCCGTTGGGAAGTCAGAATTATCTCTGGTTGAGCTCCACTGGATCATATTGGGGCTATTAAGTTTTGGCAAGAATACTGCTGAAGTTATGATGTACTTTTCTCAGTGCATCATCTCAGAGGGTACGTGATTTAATATGACTTACTACCTTGATCACTTAGTTTAGGTTTCTCTACTGTAAGTTGTTTCCTCTACTATAAAGGTCTGAATTTCTTCACTGTAAATTAGTATTTTTCTCTTTGTAATTAAATAATCGTGATACCAAGAAATTTTTTTCCTGGCATAGCTACAATAATCTTAATTCTACCTATATACCAAAAACATTTCTGAAAGTTAAGACATTTTAAAATTATTCCTATTTGTCTTTCTATGAAGATGATAATTTACATGCCTGGAAATCTTTTTCTAATTTTGTTTCCTATCCATGTAGGAATGGGACTATCTATAAGTTGCATGTTAGAATAAGTAAACTTCTATCTTGTTGAGTTTTTTGTTTTGTTTATTGTCTACCATCCCAAATTCCAGGAGAATAGGACCTTGTTTTTCTTGTTCATCACTGTATCTATAGCACCTGACAATTGTAGGCCCTCAAATACTTGTTGAGTGAATGAACAAAAGGCAGATATTAGTTTTGGAAAACAGGTGCTAGGGAAGTAGGAATCACCTAGTATGTTGGAATAATTATTTCTTTGGAAAGCACATTTTAGGTGCAGGTTTTAGAAATACTGGTTTTAATAATTTAGGGAGAAATGTTTGTATTTTTAACATTTCAGGGAAGATAATTTTGTATACATTTCTATATTTCATTGCAGAGTGCTATGTGGTAGCAATACCTGCAGATATAAAGTGCTCAGGACTGTACAAGACACACAGCAACTGTTAAATGTTAGCTTTATTATTACCATTGTTATCAGTTGTTATTAGTTGTCATCGTCATTTTATCATAGGATTAGGATACCCCCCCATAGTACATTTGGTTTAAAAATACTCTTGCTGGGTGTGGTGGCGCACACCTATAGTCCCAGCTATTTGGGAGGGTAAGGCTGGAGGATTGCTTGAGCCCAGGAGTTCGAGGCTGCAGTGAGCTATGAGCCACTGTACTCCAGCCTGGGCGACAGAGTGAGACCCCATCTCTTTAAAAAAAAAAAAAAAAAATGTATATATATATATATATATGTATATACACACACACACACAAAAACGCATTCTCATCTATGTGGATAATAGATGTTTATAAAAGTTTATAAACTCTAGAAATAAACATGACTGAATACAGTTTTTAAATTCTCACGGGTAACCTTAAATGCAGTGTAGAACTTACTGTCTCCATCAGTGGCCACTGATTAGGTTTCAGGAAGGTCCCCAACAAGGTGGGTTGAACCATTTGGAATGTTTGTCAAAACTGCTGATATTGGAAATCTCCTATAGTTCAGCCTAGTAGAAAACAGCTTTTAGCTTCTTAATGCTTTTTTTGGTGGTGGTGGTTTGTGTTTTTCTTCCTAGGGGAAAGGAGAAACAAAAGGTTTATGAAAATAATAGCAGGGTATACTTTAATATTTAAAATCAATTAACTTTTTGTTTTTAGATGAAAGGAAAGGGAAAAGGGGATAAGATGTGAATTTAAGAGGGAAAAGCAACATAGGTTTTGCAAGGTTCTTCAAAATTCATCTCTAGAATCTCCAACCTTGTTACACCTCTGGCAGTCTGTAGACCTGTACTTTCCAATATAGCAGCCACTGGCTGTATGGGGCTATTGAGCACTTGAAATATGGCTGGTGCAAATTGAGACGAACTGTAAATATATAATGCATGCCGGATTCTGAAGATTTAATACAAAAAAATGTAAAATATTTCATTAATTATTTTTGATTACAAGTTGGAATAATAATATCTTGAAAATAGTTAAATAAAATGTTAAAGTTGATTTTACTTGTTTCTCATTGTTTTAATACTAATAGAACATTTCTATTGGACATTGCTGTTACCTACTGTAAGCTCAAATGTGATGATTTGATTTGCTGAGTAGTCACTATTTTTAGCTCACACATTGCCCTTCCTTCCCTGGTTGGAGCTAAGGACACTGAGTTACTTTCTTCACTCCCTGTTTTGAGTAATGTGCCCATGGCAAAGAGACTGGTGCATCCCATTAACTATTCTAATGGAGTGTTTATTTTATCTCTTATGTTAAGCTAAAATCAGAGATTAATTAGAGACTTGCAAAAACTGAGCCCTGTTTTAATGTGGGTTGTTTGGTTCTGAAAGGTGTTCAGAACTTGCTTGAATTATATGGGTATTCTGTACAGATATACAATATATAACTTACTTTCTCCATTTCTTTGTAACTGTTTCCAGCCATATCTTTCCTTACTGCATTATATTAACTTAATCTCTGTTTTAAATGTCATAATACATCATCAGTATATCAAGTCTATGTTTTTGTAATGACTAAATATCATAAGTAATGTCATTAGCAATTATGAATTACTAATGAATTAGCAATTAAATACTAATTCTCTGTGGTGTCCATTCTCATGATTTGAGCCCATGCTTCAATGACATCACTTTCCTTCCCTGTTTCTGAAGTGCTAGGTTCTTTTGTATCCCTGGGCTTTTGGCTTAGCATATAATATTTGCTGGGAATATATCTCCAACCCCTTGACTTTTTGCTGTTATATAACAGTAATTATTACAGATCTTCATTATAACCTTTATAACATTGTAATTATTGGCTTGTATTTCTGTTTCTCTAACTAGACTGAGTTCCTTTAAAGGCAGGGGACTGCATTTACGTCTGGCACATGGTTCTTATTAAATGTCTCTTGGATCAATGAAGTGGTTAAGACTTCTTAGAGGATGGTTTTCTTTGTAAACTTATTATTCTCTGGGAATGTATGGCATTGGTATTTTGTAGCCTTTGCTTTAACTGATTTGTCTGCCTCGTGGGTCCTTTCTAACAGGTGTAAATCTGAACTTGAAAGAAGCCAACAAGCTGCACAGTCTGCAGATGTCTCTCTGAATCCGTGCAATACACCACAAAAAATTTTTACAACTCCGCTAACACCAAGTCAATATTATAGCGGTAAAGATTTTTTTTCCTTGGTATAAACAGCTCTTTTATTGAGATTTTTAATTCTGTGAAAGAAATGAATTAATTCAACTTTGAATTAAACTTTTAATTTGGGTGTTTAAAAACTGCAAGCACTTGCTACGTATTCATTTGCATATCTGTTGAATTATGCTGAACCACTGGGTTAAGCCTTTAAGCTTTTTACTTTACCCTTCTGTGGTGTATTTGAAAAGAAATTCAGTTTCAGAATATTCAAAACACCTACGTTTCCATGTATTTTGGTATTTGAGTAATTTGATCAATATTTTAATCTATTTCCCTAACCAAAATGTTCTTTCTACTTGGTATGCTGAGATATTTCTAGCCTATCCATAGTCATTTTGATCTGTGAATTCCTTCATGAAATCAATGATTGAAATAAAACTGTATTTCATTGTTTGTTTTCAGGTTCCAAGTATGAAGATCTAAAAGAAAAATATAATAAAGAAGTTGAAGAACGAAAAAGATTAGAGGCAGAGGTTAAAGCCTTGCAAGCTAAAGTAAGTTAATTATGGGCCCTATAATACAGTACGCAGTTATAGAAGTGCTTTGATGTTAAGATAGAACAAGGTTAGAGAAAAATCTGTTTTACATAGAGCTGATATATTTTTCTTATACTGAGAAAAAGTTCCTGGCTCATTGGGGGTGATTATTTTTTAGTTTTAAAAATAGGTAGGAGTGAGTAAAATAGAGTGGGGAGGTTAGTTTATCCCCAAATATTAAATGTTCATGGAATCTACAGAAACCATAGCCATTTAATTATTTCCCTATTAAGATCTAGTGATACACAGCATGTTTAGAGAGGGTAGGACCAGAGGATTATTCCTGGTGCTCACTGGTTGCCTTTGTCACCTGGAAGCAATTGTTTCCTGTACAGTCCTTTTGATGGAATGTGGTGATTACTACCAGGGACTTGGGATTGAAGGACTGGTTTTGTGAAATGTTTATGTCAGAGGAGAACATTGTCAACATAGTTTTCTCAATTCTTTTAAATAAATTGCTGGCAAGAGTTTTAAACTCTGTATTGATATGGGCAAATAAGCAGAAAGAGATAGGTGAAAAGATTTGTTTAATGTCAACAAACTAAACAAAATGTAGGTTTCTAAAGCCCCTGCTTCTACTTCAGGGACTGACCCTGAAGATACCTGGTATCTACTGAGTTTTACCTCTACCATTTCCATTCACGTGATGTTATTTGCCTAAAAACATCCCAGTTTGGCACTTAATGGTGCCTTCCCACTAAACATAAGAACTACTCAGCAAACAATTTAAGGCTAAATTTATAATTAAGTAACTTAAATACTGAGGTTCAAAAAGTATCTATTTCTTAGAGCTTTAACAATTTTTACTCTTTTCATGCCTATAACCCTCGTTTTGAGGTTACTGGGATTCTGATATACGTATCTAAGTTAAGGCATTGCTTATCAAGGTGAATAAAAATTAAATACTAATTCTCTGGTTTGTTCTAGAAATATCATGTGCTTTGTCACCCAACTCATTCATTGGTACCGTTTCTGCCCTGACATTGGTTCTCAGAGTTATTTTATGGAGAATGTGAGTCTCTGTGAATATTAAACCTCTTACAGCAAGAAAAGTGCTTGCTCTAAAAAAGTTAATGCTGCATCTGCAGCTGAGGCTCGACATTTATCAGAATGGATACAGACAGAAGAACAGAAAGAACAATGCAAAGCATTAGATAATCTGCAAATGTATATTATATAATATAAAACACTCTATATGACCTTTTGGCGGGGGAGTGGTATGATGGAAAGTGAGATTCTTGAAAGACTTCCCTAGGCTAATATTTAATTTTAATTATCTTTGTGCAAAGCTACAGGGGGAGGTGACCAAGGACAGGCAAAGGAAAGCCAATTTTAGAATTCAAAATGGCGGTGAATACTCACATATGTTTAATGGATTACAAGAAGAATGCAGAATAAATACTAAGACTTAGCCCATTTTAAATAGGTTGGGCCTTAGCTGGTAGTGGCTTACCCCTTCAATGCTGAGAAGTCTGACCATTAGGAAATTTCATCACTGGGTATTGGTTCCCTTAACTTGGTGAACATTCTTTCTTGGTATACAGTATGAGTGTTAACTTCTTGGTATTACGGCTTCATGTTCTGTCTGAAAATAAATAGCCTTGAATATTGAGATTTTCAAAGGGCTCTAAAGAGTTTCTATTTATACAGAAAGCGAGCCAGACTGTTCCCCAAACCACCATGAATCACCGAGACATTGCTCGACATCAGGCTTCATCGTCTGTGTTCTCATGGCAACAAGAGAAGACCCCAAGTCGTCTTTCATCTAATTCTCAAAAAACTCCAGTTAGGAGAGATTTCTCTGCATCTTACTTTTCTGGGGAACAAGAGGTGACTCCAAGTCGATCAACTTTGCAAATAGGGAAAAGAGATACTAATAGCAGTTTCTGTGATAATTCTAGCAGTTCTCATCTTTTGGATCAATTAAAAGCACAGAATCAAGGTAACTTCTTGAGCTAAGTTTAACTTAACTTCTCCAGAGATAATTTCAGATGTGATTCCCCCCATATTTTTAATCCTAGAAAGTGCTTATGTGTTTTGTTAGACACAGCAGTGTTCAACATCTCAGGCTGGTTATGTGAAATACTGTCCTTTCGATAATGATAAAAGATATCACAGTTTTGGAATGCACTTTTATAACATTTGTATCGAGACACCGGTGTCCTGAAACCTTTAAAAGTAGGTTGAGAGGCTTTGAGTTATCTTTCCGGAAACAGGGTGAGTAGGTTGGTTCCAGTTTGCACTCCCCACGCTTCTCATCTTGCTCCTTTTGTGGCCCACAGAACAAGCCTGTGGTCGGACCAGCTTTGGCCAGAGGTTGTGCATGTGTCTGCAGAATAGCTTTGCTCTTCACTGCCAGGTTGTCCATATGGGAGCAAACCTGTAACCTTGGCTGCTGTGCTGTGCTGCAGCTGACAGCCAAGGGTACCAGGTGGTGTTTTGGAATTTACTCTGCAGAATATGATAATTTCCAGTGCTATGATATATTGAAAATCATCATCAGTGTACACTGGTGAGAGCTGTCACACTGCCAATGCCATTGGAACCAGTGTCATGTGTATGTGGGAAAAAAGTGGAAAAAAAAATCATTGTTAATTTTGGCAGTATAGGAGGTTCACACTGTCTTGATCTTTATTGGAGGTAAAGCTACCAGAGAATAGAGGAGGGTGAACTTTTCACTGCTTAGCACTAATTTGCATGGATATGGGCACAAAACAAATATTAGTTTGCCAGTGTGTAAAACCAAGTGGTAATTTTAACAAATTTGGTGTTCTACGTGATGTACTTTTTGTAGCCTCAATAAGATAGTACTTGTGATTTTAGAAAAGCATTTTCCCCCCATGTTTCTTTGTGAGAACATAAGAAAATCTGTTTCTCCTGCTTTCTATAGAGTATTTGAGTACAAATGACAATAGAAACTAACCACTGAAATTAAATCCAATTAAAGTAGCTTCTGTGCTTAATGTAAATTGTTAATATTTGTCTTACTAAAAATTTCAGAGTAGAGTAAAATAATTTATAAATTCTGAACATTTTATGAAACATATACTAATTGGAGCATGGTTTTTGTTTGTGGTTGAAGAGCTAAGAAGCAAGATTAATGAGTTGGAACTACGTCTACAAGGACAAGAAAAAGAAATGAAAGGCCAAGTGAATAAATTTCAAGAACTCCAACTCCAACTGGAGAAAGCCAAAATGGAATTAATTGAAAAAGAGAAAGTTTTGAACAAAAGCAGGGATGAACTAGTGAGAACAACAGCACAATATGACCAGGCATCAACCAAGGTATTTGACTTTTCATGAATTATTGAGAAATCTCCATCTTTTCATATAATTATCTGGAAAAGGTATTTTATACTTAAGAATATGAAATAAATGTTAGTGATGATCTTTGTTACTATATACTAGTACTGTTGATGGACTTGAACTAGAAAGCTGTTTGAGAGTTGGGCAGATCTGGGATTAATCCTGGTACCACACTTTCCCACTAAGTGACTTTGGGCAAGTTAGGAGGTAGTGGAGAATAAAGAAAATGTATCTATAGCACTTGGCACGGTACATGGCCCATAGAATAGGCACTTATGATAATGGAACTTTAAAAGAGTTTTAGGACATATGGTAGGATTTAATTGATCTGCTCTTGGATTCCATATGTTTACAATTGGCTCTCTGTATCCGTGTGTTCCACATCTGTGGATTCAACTAACCGTGGATCGAAAATATTTAGGAAAAAAATGGATGGTTGCATCTGTACTGAACATGTACAGATATTTTTCTTGTTATTATTCCCTAAACAATAAAGCATAACAACTATTTTCATAGCACTTACATTGTATTAGGAATTATAAGTAATCTAGAGATGATTTAAGATTTAAGATTATAAGAGAATGTGTGTAGGTTACATGCAAGTATTACACCATTTTATATAAGGGACTTGACCATCTGCAAATTTTAGTATCCTGGGGGTGGGGAGGTTCCTGGAATTAATCCTCCATGGATATTGAGTGACAACTGTACTCCCAAGATTGACTCTTCTAAGGTTCCATCTAAGGCCAAGCGTCCTAGCCAGTCATCGGAGGCTTTTATTTGTTGTTGTTGTTGCTTTGGCCCCAGCCTACCTCTCTAGCCTTTTCCTCTCTTTTTTCTATCATTTATTCATTCACTGACTCATTTCGTTTCACAAATATTTATTGAGTGCCTGCTGTATATCAGGCATTACTCTAGACGGGGGGCTGGAGCAGTGATAAATATACAAAAATCATTGCCCTATGGAGCTTCGTCTTAATAGGCAGGAGGCAGAAAATAACAAAAATAAATAAGTAACATAGATAGTGCAGTATGTGGCAACAAGTATTGTAGAGAAAAACGAATTATCTTCTAAGACCAACGGTGAGGATTTGGTGTTTTCTGAACCTAATCTTTATCCGGGCCCAGTGTTTTGCTTACCTTTGCCTTTTTGCTCGGAATACCCTCCTCCCGGAATATCCTCCTCCCCAGGTCAGACTCCTTACATCTTTCTCACCTTCATGAGTTCCTTTCCTCATCTCTTAATGTGATAAGATATTTTCTCCTGGCATCCCCCTTATGACCCTTTATATTATTGTTATTTGTGTTCTGGCCCTGTGGTTCCCATACTTGGCTAATTGTCAGAATCACAGAGAACCTTTCAAAATGATCCTGTTAGACCCACATCTGAGGTGGGACTATGGAATCTACTTTTAATAAAGTCTTTAGATATTTCTGAGGCTGTAGGTAAAATCCACCATAGTAGACATATTTCTTTTATTTGCCTTCTGGGGTCAGATTCTTTCTTTTTTTTTTTTAATTAAAATTTTAATTTTAAGATAATTTTAGATTCTTAAGCAGTTGTACAAAATAATAGCTTGTTAATGTGGTAGATTACTTTGGTTGATTTTCACATATTTGAATGAGCCTTGCATCTTTGGAATAAACATGAATTGGTTATGGTACATAATTCTTTTTATATATTTCTGAATTTTATTTGCTATTAATATGTTAAGGATTTTTGTGTCTATATTCATGAAGGATATTGATCTGCTGTTTTTCCTGCCATCTTTGTCTGATATTTGTATCAGGGTATACAGTCCTAGTTTCATAAAATGAATTGGAAAGCATTTCCTTCTCTTCAATTTTCTCAAAGAGATAGTGTAGAATTGGTGTTTTTTTCTTCTTTATACATTTGGTAGAATTCTCCAGTGAAATCATCAAGACCTGAAGATTTCTTTTTTGGGAGTTTTGAAAATTACAACTTCAATTTCTTTAATAGTTACAGAGCTATTAAAATTATCTATTTCATATTGGGGAAGTTGGAATAGTTTGTGTTTTCATCTAAGTTGTCAAATTGATGTATATAGAGTTGTTCATTGTATTCCTTTATTATTTTAATATTTGTATCTGTTCATTTCTGATATTGGTAATTTGTGTCTTCTCTCTTTTTCTCTTTGTCAGTCTTGCTAGAGATTTGTCAGTTTTATTGATCTTTATTGCTCTTTCCAAAGAATCAGCCCTTGGGTTCATTGTTTTTTCTCTGTTATTTTTCTGTTTTCAATTTCGTTGATTTCTGTTCTTTTATTATTTCCTTCTGCTTGCTTTAGGTTTATTTTGCTCTCAGAAAAATGTCATAAGATCCTGTTGGTTGATGATGTTGAATTAATTAATATACTTGCTAATTTTCTGTTTAGTTGTTGAAGTCTCCAGCTATAATTGAGGATTTATCTATTTCTCTTTTGAGTTCTTTCAGTTTTTGCTTCACAGGTTTTGCAGCTCTGTTGGTTGCTGCATACACATTTAGGATTGCTATGTTTTGGTGGATTGACCCTTTTGTCATTATATAATGTCCCTGGTAATTTTTAAAATTCTGAAATCTACTTTATCTGATATTAGTACAGCTACTGTTGCTTTCCTTTGATTGTTTGCATGATGCATTTCTTCTTGTCTTTTTACTTTCAGCCTACCTGTATTGTTATATTTGAGGTAAGTTTTATGTAGACAGCATAAAATTGGGCCATGTTTTTTGATATATTCTTCCACTATCTGTTTTTTAATCAGTGTATTTAGACCATTTACACTTACTGTAGTTATCGATATATCTTGACTTAAGTCTACCATTTTATTTTTTATTTCCTGGTTTTGTCTATTTTTTCATTTCTCTGGTTTCATTTTTTCCTGCTTTTATGGGTTACTTGAACATTTTTTAGAATTCCATTTTTATTTATCTATACTATTTTTGAGTGAATCTCTTTGTAGAGCTTTTATAGTGATTGTTCCAGATATTACATTATTTATACACAATTTATCACAGTCTGTTGGTGTCTTCATTTTACTAGCTCTAAAGAATTTTATAAACCATTTACCTCTCTTTTCATCCTTTTACCCTCTCCCATTAATAATATAATTATCTTAAATGTTTTCTCTGCATATATTTAGAACTATATTTTGCTTCAACTGTTAAACGTATTTTAAAGCTGAAGAAGAAAAAGAAAGCCCATTATATACATCTATATGGTTGCTTACCTTGTTCTTCCTCCCTTCTTAGATTTCTTCCAAGGTTCCTTCTTTCATCATTTCCTTTCTGTTTAGAAAACTTTCTTTAACCATTCTTTTAGAGTAGGTCTACTGGCCATGAATTCTCTTAGTTTTTCTTCATTTGAGAATGTCTTGATTTTCTCTTCATTCCTGAAGGATTTTTCTGCTGGGTATATCAGACCTTTCTTATGCTTGTTCTAATATAATGTCCAGAGTTTTTACTTGTTCTTGTTGGGAAGAATAGGGAAGTGTAAATTGGGTTCATTTTTATATATCCTCCTAGTACAGTGCTTTGCACAGAGAAATTCTGGAGAAATATTTATTAGATGTATGAAGGAGCAGTGGAGCTTCAATGGAACTATGACCTCCCTTGATCCATATATTTAATCTGTTCATGTAGTCTCAGTTTGTAATGGTAATTTGGTCTTTTAAGGTAGAAGGACTTGGATTTGAACCCTGGCTCTGCCCCATCCCAGTCGTGTGGCTTTTGGAGCTATTTAATGAACTTTGGAGCCTCAGTTGCCTACTCAATAAAATGGTGTTAATAATAATGCCTGTGTCATACAGTTGTCGTAAAGATTGAGATAATTTTTAGCATAGTACCTGACATATGGCAAACTTATAATACTATTAGCTGTTAATGTCATGCCTTATTTTTGAGTTCCTAGTCAATTAAGCTAATTTTCAGTTGCATTTCTGCCAAGCTAGGCCTTCTTATGTATAAGAATTACATTTATCCTTTTACATCTTACCTTGTCGTTTTTGGTATGACAAGCTCACCAAATCCTTCTTCTACCTGACATATTTGGTGAGGTTTCTTCTCATCAGATCACGAATTAAATTTTTTGATTGGGACAATGCTGAGAATACAGCTCTGGCTTTCTTTCTATTAGAGACTTTCCTGCAGGTTGTTAGGATTTGCTTGTCCTGCGCTTTTTGGATTCCTCTTTTCCAGTGAGCTACAAATCTACCTAACTGAAAATTCAGGCTACCTTTCTCTGTCTTGTCCCGTAGGATAATATGACTTTGTCAAATGTGTTGCTGAAAGAAAATTATGCTATGTCTGTGCTGTTTCTTGATCTACCATTAGAATTGCCTATTAAGAAAAATGAAGTTACTGTAACAAAAAAAAAATACCGTATTCTTAAGTGCACACGTGCTGTTTATAGTATATGTCTTTTCCAAGTATTTAAAAACTGTGGGATACAAGGCTTGAATTCATGTAGAAACAGTGTTGAGCTGGCAGCAAACCTGGAGTTCAGCCCCCATACTTCTCATATGAAAAGCCCAGACCCAGAGAGCTTAAGGGAGTAAGTGCCCAAGGTCATATGCTGTGTATTTTCAAGGACTTGAGCTCTGGAGACTATTTTAGAGTATCATGGAGCATTCATGACACCTAGTGGTCAGCTACTCTTACACGGCTTGTGCACCATTGGTAACAGAATGCCATTTAAAAAAATTCTAAATAGAATATAAATACCTTCTAAAGACTCTTTTAACCTCTATGTCTAGTAGGAAAGGATTATTGATTCTGCGATCCGTTAGTGGGATGTGCTGCAGTCTGAAGGCGTGCCAGTAGAGGGCGCCAAGGGTCCATTCATTTACTCTACTGTGTGAAGTGGTGTTTTCCCCCCAACCCCCGCAGTTTATCAACCAGCAAAATTTTGGACCATCGTCTGGGCAATGATTTTTGTCTGTTGTTTACTGCTGTACCCTCAGTGCCTAAAACACTGCTTGACATATAGTAGGCTCTCAGTAAATATTTGTTGAATTCATATTTATTATTGTTATAAATAATCTCTGTAATACTTTCCCCTGGGCATTTAAAAATTCTGGGACAATAAACATAATGACAAAGGTGTCTTAAATGTCCAAGGCATTGGACTAATTTGAACCACTGGCTCAAAAGTTTACCTTTTGAATTTTGTATTTTTAAAGTTCTGATATTTGCAAAATCATTTAGTCATTAATGGCCAACTTGGCCCTTTTCGTCTTTGAATAGTTAATCATTGGTGACTGACTGGTCTTCTAGCAAAGTATTATGTAGTATTTTCTTTTCCTCTGAATTCTCAGTTAAATTGCTAATATTTCTCATAGTTTTAAATCAGACTTTGGAGAATCTCTTGCCAAATTGGAGCACATTTCTTCGGGAGTGGGGAATTCTTCCCCACCGGTGCGGAGTTGTCTTATTATTCCCTGGGTATTTAGAGTTGTTTTGTAGGACAGTTTAAGGGTTTGAGCCCATGGAGAAGATACAGGGGAATGCGTTTTAGCACTTGAAGAATTAAGACCATTTTGTTCCAATCTAATTTTAGAAGAATATTCTAAATTTTCATGTGGTTCATGTTTTAAATATTATTTCAGGGATAACTGGCTATGGAAAAACGCAATAAAGTGTTCTTTGTGTTGCTTATGGCAGCTTGATTAAAAACCAGTTGCGATATTCTCTGGAGTGCCATGAACCTCCAGAAATTTAAAGTGGCATAGTGGGAACATTGTGGAAATAAACATTTTAATATTTAAAATTTCCCAAAAACTCCATTATGCTTGATACAGACTATCCTATGAAGGTAATGGGCGCCCTCTGATTGTTTTACAGCCTTTAAATTACATAGGTTAACACCACTGCATTTTAACCTCTCCTTTCCATGCAATAAGATGTTAGATGAATCATTAGACATGCCAATCTCTTTATTCATGGCACAAATTATGGACTATTTATTTAAATGGGCTAATGCTTTACATCCTTGCTAATATTTCCCAAGTATAAATTGTGTGCTAAAATAATTGTAGTGGTTTTAGTATTTGGCTTATAGTTTTAAACCCAACCTTTTATGAAGTAAAAATATCAAAACAATGATAAGCTTCAAACAGATCTTGGGACTAATTTTTCTAAAGCACAAAATACTTGCTTCTTAACTTGAATAATTTCTGTTTTGTCTTGAACATTTTAATTTGTTGTTAGTGTACTGCATTGGAACAAAAATTGAAAAAATTGACTGAAGATTTGAGTTGTCAGCGACAAAATGCAGAAAGTGCCAGATGTTCTCTGGAACAGAAAATTAAGGAAAAAGAAAAGGAATTTCAAGAGGTAAGGTAAATGGATTCATGAAGAGTTTGTTCAGAAGGCTCTTTGTGGGCTTTTCACAGTTTGATCATTTGGAAAGGGGAACTGTTTATCATACTTTGGGAAATTCTATTAGAGGGGAAATGCTTTGTGAGCAAAAGTTCACTTTATTTTTCTTTATACTTGCATTTTGTACTTTTTCCATGTTTCAGTGTTTGATTGGGGAAAGGAATTAGTGGTCAGAACTTTCTTTCTTAATCCATGTTTTCTGATTTTTTTGGGAGTTGATACTGAGTAGAAAACCTTTCAGACATTCTCTCTGCTGTGAAGGAAATTGTATTACATTCTCCACTTGTTTGTAAAGCCCACAGGTTGGCAAATAATTTAGAAAGGTAGCTGATGTGGCGAGGAATGAAGTTGGCAGACGAGTTAGGGTGGAAGGTGCCCTTCCATAAGTATTGCTGCCAGGTTCCTTCTTTCAGGGGATTTAGCCTGAATGTATTATATGGATTGAGAGTCTACAGTCTTTTAACAAGAGTGACTGGAAATGTTAACCGGTATCCTTCTGTGGTTATCAAAGTTGGTGGGTGGCATATACTTCCTGTCCTTCTAAATTTAAGACCATTTGAAGCGGTACATGGTTTTTGATGTTTTAAACACCGTTTTTGAGTGTGTTTGATTTTTCAGCTGAGTTGTGACCGTTGCAACTTAGCTCTTCTCTCTTGTTCCTGATCTTTCAAGACACGGATAATAAATTTAAGACTGGGGCTGGGGCGGAAACAGGCTAGTTTCCACATGGTCAACCGATGGACTCCTTCCCCTTCCCCTCAGGGACCTGAATTTGATTACTGGGCCCAGTGTTGAGGCTGATTATATTTGTCATTAAGGGGATGGCAGGCTCAGTTCCCTGCTGTCTCCTGGGCTCTCAGTATAGCATCGCCTGTTGGGATATTTGTGTCTCACTCTGGAATCTTCCATGCCAGCCACCGTCAGGCTGACGTGTATGCCCTTTGTTTTTTAGGAGCTCTCTCGTCAGCAGCGTTCCTTCCAAACACTGGACCAAGAGGGCACTCAGACGAAAGCCAAACTCACCCAGGAGTTACAGCAAGCCAAGAACACGCACAACGTCCTGCAGGCTGAGCTGGACAAAGTAGGGCGCTAGCACCTCTCTCTCTCTCCTCAGTAATCCCCCCTTTTCCTTAGATGTGTTATTTCCCTACCACAGTTGACATACGATACTTTTAAAGGAAAAATGTTCTACCCTCACTTTCCTTACTTATCAAGGTAGAGAGCAAACAAAACCGTCTGGCTCTCATTTTCCTCGTCTAGAGAAAGAGAGTGGTGAGTTAGGATTTCAGGTCGGAAGGTCTGCGGAGGTCTCTGATATTCAGGTGGTTCTTGGTAGCAGCTGCCCCAAGCAGTTGATGCCCCCAAATAGTTAAAGCACTGAAAATGATAATCAATTTACTGACTTCAGACTCACTCCAAAAGTGATCTCTTCTGGTTTTCTGGCCTTTCACATCATCTATATGGTGATGATTTTTATATCCATTTATGTCCACAGCCTGACGACTGTTCTGGACTTTAGACTTATCCCACTTGCGTATCTAATAGGCATTTCCCACTTAACACGCTCATAACTGAACTCCAGCTATTGTTTTTTCAAACCTGCTCCTCCTTTAGTCTCATCCCAGCAGCCAGCACTTCCGTTCTCCACGTTGCTCAGGCCAAAACCTCCATGTCATCGGCAGTTCTCGTTTTTCCTCTCGTACCTCAAACTAGTCCATTAAAACTGCTGACTCTGTCTTTGTTTACATACACAGGTGTTTACATATCTGTCTATTATCTGTGCATGTGTGTGCATATATATTTGTGTGTGTATGCAGCATATTTAAACTTTTTTGTGTTAAAAGATGAAATCTGCATAGAACAAATGTATACTTCAATAAATTATTATATGGCATGCTCTCTTATAACCATTCCCTATGTCAGGAGGTAGAATCTGGTCAGCCACCCCAGAAGCCCTCCATATGTATCTCTACCTCCCTGCTAAGAATAAGCCTGATTTTTATGTCTCTCTTTATGTTTTAGGTTGACTATGACTGCTTTTCACCCTATCTGGTGCCACCTCCCTGGTCTAAGTCACCGTCCTTGCTCCCCTGGGTTACTGTCCCAGCCTCCTCACTGGTCTCCCTGTTCCTGTGCTTTCCCCTTACAATCTGTTCTCAACCAGCAGCACAGTGAACCTTTTAAAGTAAAAGTCAGATCATGGCGCTCGTCTGGCCAAAACCCAGCAATCACTTCCTGTCTCTCTCAGATAAAAGCCAGGTCTTTCAACAGGCCTGCGGAACCCTAGGCACCCTACACCAGCCTTGCCCCGCTGCCACCTCCCCACCCCACTGCTGGTTGACAACCTCTTCTCCTGCTCACCCCTCACTCCCGTGGCCTCCTTGTTCTTGGCCAAACGCACCAAGCACATGCAAACTTTGAGCTTTGCTCTTGCTGCACTCTCTTTTGGCGATGTTCTTTCCCCAGATGGATCTGCAGGGCAGCAGGCTGCTTAGCTTCCTTGAGCTTTCTGCTCAAATGTCACCTTACCAATGAAATTGTCTCTGGTCACTACTTATAGCTCTAACTTCAAGTACTTTCTGTTTTCTTTAGCTTGCTTTATTTTTCTCCATAGTGTATGTCTTCTGGAATACACTATGGTTATTTGTTTATATTGTCTTCCTTCTCTCACTTGAATCTTTCCATGAGTTTGCTGCTCTATCTATAGCCCTTAAGCACCAAATATCTGCAGCTTTAAGAAGGCAGAGGATGTGCGATGCGGTAGCTCATTCTTTTCTTGACCTGACTCATTTTGCTGGAGAGCGACACATTTTAGTTCACCCTGGATGTGTCAGGTATTTACCTGTTGTTAGACTTAAATTCTTTTTCTTGGGGTGTGCTTCTTTGTTTATTTTCCAAAATTAGGGATTTACCATATAAATAGAGTTTCTTTTATTTTATAAAAAAATATAGCCTAAAACTCTTAAATTCTAGATATAACAAAGGTAGGACATGTTGACTCCTCTAAGTAGAGGAATCAGGAATGGGGGGAGTACATCTGAGACGGGGAGAGCTAACATTTATTAACTTCTCTTATATACAAGGAACTATCTGGTGTGCTTATAGATACATCCATCTATCTATCCATCTATCCAAGTTTGGTAAAAAGAAGAAAAATCCTCCTTCCTTCTCCCCTTCCCAGGACAAATTGTTACTAACAGTTTAACGGGTGTCCTCCAAGGCCTTTTTTTAAAAAAAAACAAAACTATACATTTAGAAATAAGTAGTATAGTATTAGAGTTTTTGTTTTTGTTTTATTCACTGAAAGGGAACATTCTGTTGGTATTATCTGAGCCTTGCTTTTATGGGATGTTTTGTAATTTCTTTGATCATTCCCCCGCTGATGGATATTGAGGTTTTCAACATCTTCCCTGCAGCCCTGTTTGTGGTGTCACCAGGCAGGAATCTTAGTGTATATGTGCTGATGCTTCTGTAGGACAGGTTTCTGGGTGTGAAATTGGTAGCTTGAAGGGCATCTGTTTTCTAATATTTGATAGATACTGCCATGCCGCCCTTCAAAAAAGTTGTAGCAGTTTACTCTCCCACTAGGTATAAGAGAGGGCCTGTTTCTTCTCATCCTTGGTAATTGGAGAAAATCTCGGTATTTAAAATTTTGCCAATAAGGAGTGAAAAATGTTGTGTCATTGCTTTAATTCACACTTCCTTAATTACCATTGACGTTATTTCTTTCAGTAACAGTTATTTTTTTTTTTGTACAAAATTTTCTGTTTCTATCCATTGCCCTTTTTTTTCTTTAAACTGGTTTGTCTTTTTGTAAATTGAATCATAGATATGCTTTATATGTTGTATTATGGACATAATCTTTTTTGTTCTGTAAAATATATTGAAAATACATTCTCCCAGTCTGTTTTCTTTTTTGGTTGTGTATTACAATCTAGTTTTATTTTTTTTGGTGTGGTTACATCTTTTTTCCTTTGTAAGTGATGTTACAGGTTTACATTATGGTATTTTAAGTTATATATGTAGCTGTGATGTGTATTGTGTGCCAAAATCGATGGCCTCACTTCTTATGTTTCATGACCTTTTTATTAGTTAAGAAGAATTGATTATTGGAAAAGTGAAGAACATAAAAATGACACCTTGCCGTTTTTTCCTTTTTGTAGGTCACATCAGTAAAGCAACAGCTAGAAAAAAGTTTGGAAGAGTTTAAGCAAAATTTCTGCAGAACTGAACAGGCATTCCAGGCGAGTCAGACCAAGGAGAATGAGCTGAGGAGAAACATCGAGGTGAGTGAAGGGGGCAGCTGAGTATTTCTTAATTTCTGTGCAGGACCAAGTGTGAGGGGAAAAGAGAATTTCTGTGCTGTCAGTAGCTTATCATGACTGAATCATTTTCTTTTCTGTTTGCTGAAAGTAAGGATTATAGTGTTCTGTATATCACCCATAGCAGAATATAAATGTTAATTTTTCTGCTCTCCATTCCTATATATAATAATTACTCATATGCATCTAGTGATTACAGGAAAATATGACTTGTGTTAAGAACATGTACTTTTTTTTTTTAAAGATTGTTTTAGGGTGCCTGGAAGGTGGAAGGATAGAAGAAAGAAAGGGATTTTCTGAATGGAAAGAAACAAAATTGTTGGTGGGAAATGTTATCTAGATCCCTTTTCTAAGGGTTGGCTTTTAGGTCATTCAATATTAACACATTAACTGCCACGTGAGTTGTATTTAACTCATGCTAGTTTTGAGCCTGGGGCCTCATGAAGCATGTGAGTCACCACCTTGGGAGCCGTGTGAACTATTTTTCAAGTTGCATATGACTCATGCACAGAAAACAATAGAAAATGACAAATTTTTCATTAAATTAGAGAGGACCATTTTGTTTTTGAAGTTTTTATTCTATTTTTGTAATAAAACACTGTGGCCCCAAGGAAAAAAATTTTTTTTCTAGTGTGGCAGTCAATGTGTTAAAAACCTTTGGAAAGTCGTAGATTTAAATAAACAATGGCTGGGTATGGTGGCTCACACCTGTAATCCCAGCACTTTGGTAGGCCGAGGTGGGAGGATCACTTGAGGCCAGGAGTTCAAGAACACTCTGGGGAACATAGCGAGACCCCGCGTCTACAAATAATGAAAAAAATTAGCTGGGCATGGTGGCACACCCCTGTAGTTCCAGCTACTTGGGGAGGCTGAGGTGGGAGGATTGCTTGAGCTCAAGAGTTTGAGGCTGCAGTGAACTAGGATGATGTCACTACACTCCAGCCTAGGCAACAGGGTGAGACCCTGTCTTAAAAAAATAAAAAAATAAATAAGTAAAATAAAATAAATAAATTAACAAAAGTAATGATGGATGAAGAGTTTCTAGATTTAAGATTCTTATAAAAACGTCAAGTAATTGTAAATTTCATTCTGGCGTCAAAAGTGACCACTAACTTTAGTGTTCAGCATATGCAAGCACCAGTGGACAGTGTCTTTGAAAATCATGTTTCATCTACAAGTGTTCCTAAATGGTGGGGATCTGAGGAGTTCCTCCATGCTTCTACTGATGGGATTTTATTCATACATACTTTAATTTGGTTTCTCTCTGAATTTATTTAGTGGCCTGGAGTTTATTTTAAAGGCTTAATTAAGAACCATTTAGCAACAGCTAATAGACTGAAACAATTTGAATAGAGCCATAAATCAACAGTGTAATTTTAGGAAGAGGAACAATACAAGAATAACAGAAGTTTCTTCTCTGTCAAACCTCCCAGGAAAGAATGTTATTTCCACTTACTTTTTAAATGTTCTGTGATCAGTTTTTAGGCTATAAAGATTTTAAAAAAAATTCTCTATAAAGAATAGTTATTTATCTAGGTGAAGAAAGTCTAAATGTATTTATCCCCGCAGCTTTGCCGAGTGTATCACAATCGTAAAATCAGAACATCTGTCGGTAGCAGAGAGGCGATTGTTAAATCAGCTAGCCTCAAAGGGGTAATACTGCTGGAGACAGGGGGCCACAGCTCCAGCCACCCAAGTGGAAGAAAACTTCATATCAGATGATGGTTTCATCAGCAAACGTTTTCAAATGGAAGTGTTTGTTTCAGCAAAACAAATGTTTGCCTTTTGGCCAGTGGGGACCAACCAACAGATGCTTCTGCTAACATTTCCACAGGCAGACTGGCATCGAACTCTTCCCTCTGTGAGCTTCCTTTTCAGCCAGGAACTCTCCTGCGACTCCACTGGCTGCCTTGTGGAAACATTTTGTAAAAGCAATCATCTGGTTAAGAGGGTCCAAACACTTTTCAAACTGCTTGCTTGGCCAAGTCGCACTAGTGGGCTGGACATTGTCTTGCAGGTGTTTCTGAAGACTCATTCATCCCCACGAGGTCTGGTCTGTCAGCTGTAGAGCTGTCCTCGATTAACCCTAGCTTGTACTGAGGCACATGCATATCGTGTTTCACTTATATTTCACTGATTTCTTTGTCAAATCAGGGCAGTCATGAGAAAGTGCCTAGTGCAGGGCCTGGGAATTTAGTATTTATCTTAATTTATGTTCATGTTTGTGTATGTGTCTTCTTTTGAGGATGACATTAAGAATTCAAAGGGTTTAGCTGGCTCTTGCATTTTGTACTGGGATTGGGATCAGATGGGTGATTTACCCAGTGAGAGAGGTGGTATAACTTAGTGGGAAAACGGTGGTGGCTTTAGAGTGAGCGAGATCTGAAATTACATTGCTTTTCTGCCACCTTCCTGCTGTGTGACCTTGAGATGATGACTTCATCTTTCTGAGTCTGACATTCCTCATCTGTATATGGGGACAAATAACACCCCTCCCATTTCAAGGCTGTGGTCGTGATTAAATGAAATATTGTATGTAAAGTGCTTAGCCCAGTGGCTAGCACGTAAGTGCTCACTTATTGCAGGCTACCTGCTCATTGCTTTGGTCTTCACAACTGTTATGACCTTTTGATGTTAGCATTGTTTGCTGTCACCTACAGGCACAGAAAGTGTGACCGGGGGACAGTGCATTTGAGAATTTTCATATTTAAAATTTTGCCTGTTCTATTATTGTATTACTCTGGGTATCTTTTCTGTATCTAATTATAAATAAATACAAACAAGTTTAGCATGCTTATAGGTTTTGGATCCTGAAATAATGTGACAGTTGTACTGAAATTTTCCTTGTTTGTATTTAGTAAACATGCTGCTCACAATGAGAAATTATCAGCACTGGAAACGTGATCTAATGGCCCAATCAAGGGTAAAGTTAACATTTAGTATCAAAGTGGATGGAGGGTTTAGATAAGCTGCTCGTCCAGCATCCAGCACCAGCCCCCATAGCACTGGGGTTGGGCAATAAAATACCATCATTTGACAGTCAAGATGAGGGAACACTTGCTTGGGGACCTTTTCCAAGCATAGAGATCTGTATCCACTAGGTCCTCTAAGGAGCTTGATCTGGCAGGCAGGAATGATGAGGCAGAAGGGGAAAAACACATTCTTTGCATCCACCCCTTATTCACGTACATAGACGTTGCCCCAGGAGGGGATGTATTAAGCTATATTCATGGATGGGATCATGAAATGCGACACAGTAACTGAAATTTGTTTTGTCTGGCCCTAGGAAATGATGCTTCCCTTGCTGCTCCTAAACTGAAGTTGATCTGGGTGGAATTACTTGCTAAGCTGTAACGCTGGCTTGTGGTTATGGGGATTTTTTTGTTGTGTTTTTCCAGAGTAGTGCCCAATTTTGCAAATCATGTGAGGATGCAAGGGATGCCTAGGAGAATGTATCTTTGTATGCTTAACTCATTGTTGATAATGAGCTACCCAATCAAGTCTTAAGTGGCTGTAGCCTCGTGGAAAACTAATTGCTGATGGATGGCAGCCTGCACAGCCATTTTCAGATGTTCATTTCTAAATTCTGGCCTTTTAAAATTCTTGGGTTGGTCACAGCCATAGCATTATAAGCCTGTTGGGTCCCAGGATTGGCTGAACATTTCTTCGTTCGAAGCAAATATTTACGGAGCTAATGCCAGGATAGAGAAAGGCATGTTAATCTTTCCATCGAGCTTACTATTCATTTAAATGTCTCCAGTTATGGACAGAGATGGATCGAGACCAACAAACACATAAACCTCTTTCCCTGGTGCCCTCTCTTCCTTCTCTCCTTTCTCTTACCTCCCTTCCTTCCTATCGGGATACACCCAGTTTTGCATGCAGTGTCTTTCCAGCTTTCTTGTCAAGCCTCCAGATACGGGTGTCATTTGATTTGATTCATCTTTTTAGAGTAAGAAAATATTTCCTAGGTTGCAAAATAAAAATTCTAAGTCAGCCCAAGTGGTTACATTCTAGTTTCTCTTTTACGTTGATCTCATTCGGCTGATCTTAGCATTGACCCAGAGATCTGGCTACTGTTAAACTCTGGGAGGAAATACTACTACTAATGTGCCGTTACCCTTGTCGAAGTGCTTTAAGGCGTTCTTCCTTTCACATGTGTGATCTCATTTCGGGGTGGTTATTCGGAGTCCGAAGAACAAACAAATGATTATAGGTTCTATAGTTTAATGATGCTAATTTAAATCAATAACATTCTTGCACTGTGATGATGATTTTTTTTTGCAGAATTTAACACTGACTGGTGTGAGTGTTAGCCTCTCAGTCTTGTGATCAGTTGGAGCTTCCCTTTGGTTCTGATTGCTGTCTTAATTTGATGGAGTATCAGTTAACTAGTGGAAAGGAAGCTGGATTAGCACACAGGAGACAGGGGAGTATAATAACTCCAACAGGTTCTGTCTTATTTTAATGATAAAGTGGACGTGTGCACATGAACAGAGCAGCTGCCAGCAAGTTTTCAAGTACTTTCTAGTAGCCAGACTCTCCCTCTTCTTGAATTTGGCTTTGCTACATCGGTACCCATCTGCTGGTAGTAACCAGACTGATAATTGAAGGCAGTCTTCCAACACAGTATTGCCAGGGCCATCTGTTTTCTAACGGTGCAGTAGGGTTTTGGAGGATGGGTCTTAATTGTTTCTTTAAGATTCAAAAATTTTCCTCTACTTCTCAGAGGGATATTTTTGGTATTTTTGAAATGCAGTTTTAAAAGGCTAGCCTTATGAATTTTTTTTCCCTTTAAGGCAATGAGGCACTTGGTTCTGTCAGTTTGTAATGGTATATGCCAATTCCCTGAGGTCCAGAGAGTGGCATACAATATAGGTTGAGATATTTAACAGCTATAAAAATCACTGAAAGTTTCAAGTATGAATAGAATATTTATGATGTTTATTATGTGAGTCTTATGTGATTAGTAAGCAATAGCGTTTTTATTTGGCATGTAAATATTGCTTGGTTTTAAGATTCAGAACAGCATACAGGTCTCCCTAGATAACAGAATGGAAGTGTGTATGTATCTCTGCTACTTTACTGCACATGGATGCGTGGATACTTCTTTAATCAGGCACCCAAAGAACTTGTTTTCACTGTGAAAGTTCAGATTCCCCCATCTAGAATTACTTCTTCCTCTGTGCTCCAGCCCTGTGATTTCCCACAGCACATTCAATGTCTCTCTAGTATTTAACACATCCTGGTGTGTATTAAATGATTGGTATCACATCTTTCCCCATTGGAGGGTACCTGCCCTGACGGCAGAGACTATCTTATTTATATTTGCATTTTTCATAATGCACATTCCAGCATTTTGAACATTGTAGGTTTTCTTGATGAACATTTATTGAAGGTAATTTTACCCATAAAGACATTTCCATAATGGTGAACCTGAAGATAGTTTTGTAATGAAAAGTAAAAATTTGTCATGTGAATTTTTTGGTTTATTAACACATCAAATCCTTGCAAAGATATATTTGGTCATTCAGGTGTGATAGGAACTTGGAACTTTTGTCTTTGAGAATCTTATAAATAGGATTTTCCTTATGAGCTACCTCTGTGATAGCCATATGAATAGCCAGAAAGTTCAAAGAAACACATTTCTGGAAGGAAAAAAGTTATTGTCAAATTTATGCTATGTGCTTTTGTTTTGACTTCTAATCATAACATTGTTTGATTGCAGTAAGAAATGTCTGACTTCATTAGTTCTTTTTCAAAGGGAAAGAGTGATTCTTCCCCTAGTGATATATACAAACAGTCCAGCTGGGGACCTTTATTAAGGCAGAAGTATAACTTGCTTGAACATTTGTTTTGATTATAACCAATTAGATGTGTATTTTAGGAAATAAAGAAGGAAAACAGCCTCCTTAAGAGTCAGTCTGAGCAAAAGGCCAGAGAAGTCTGCCACCTGGAGGAAGAACTCAAGAAAGTCAAACAGTGTTTAAACCAGAGCCAGAATTTTGCAGAAGAAATGAAAGGTGAGTAAACTTGGCATTTTAGAGTTAATTTTTCTAAGCTATTGTTCCCCTGAAGGAGGATGGTGGCATTAGCACATTAGTGAACTTCTTTGGATTTTTCCATCTATTCATTTAAAAAGATGTGTGCGGTTGATGGGGAAGAAGAGTTTTCCCACTTCCACGTTTTAGTTTCCAGAGTGATAGTTGGACGTTTTTTAATTGGAACGTATTGAGTCCCAAAATGTCTGGTGTTCAGCACTTTGAAACCAGAAGGGTAAATATTTTCCACACAAAGCTAAATTGTCTGTGCTGTCTCTCGCCCCAGAGTGCTATTGTGTTGTCTCAAGTGTGCTTGTTAGTTGTATTCAGACAGCTCATCTGACTCATTGCCGTTTCCCTTATAATGGGAAAACCCTATATTAAATGCATGTTTTCCAAGCCCTTAATGATCATTGTTTTTTGATGACTTACTTGACTGAATGGTTTTGTTTCATTATTTTAAAGCCAAAGAATTATGCTATGCATATCAAAGGAATCCACTGTTCATTTCACATATATTTGTTTGTGCCATATGTCTTTTACTGACATTTATTTTCTCACGGGGGTGTTTGTACACGTAGGATTTCTTTTAACTCTGACCTGTGGCATGTGTGTCATGCTTCTCTGTGACTGTTTTCTTTTTTGAATTGCAATCTCCCCAAGATAGCTTTCAGTTTTTCCATAGCAGCAAGTAGAAATGTTCGTCTTCAGCTTTCTTGAAGGAAAACGATAGGAAAGGGAATACTTAGGGAATTTTTCAATGTGGTCACCAGTGCCATTGTTTGAGGTCCTCACAAACAAAGTGGATTGAAGCCCCGTGGCGCTGTCTCCACAAGCCACTCTCAGTCAGTGATTGAGATTAGCAGATTAGAAGTCTGCATTGTTTCCCACTTAGTGTAACGTCTGAGATTGTAATGCATGCTCCTTTCATCATCTACTATGGAAGTTCTCAACTTTTATTCTCCCCCAACACACTTGAGAAACAAGAAGCCTTTTCATCACTGTTTAATGAAATCGCTGTGGTTATTTCCAACTAGGGGGGGCCCATCGATAGAGGTGAGTCATGGGGCAGAAAGCAAGGTGGTAATGGAATTTGAAGAAGCTTCCAGATGATTTTCATATTCAAAGACACCACCCTTACTGTGAAGGGCTGGAGTGCAGGTGATACTGCTTCTCAAGAATACTCACATATGGGTCTTGAGAGTTAATGATATATAGCATCATTTACTCTTTTCTATTTAATCCTAATCCTACAGATTTTTGGCTAAAGTGGTAGAGTAGTTATTTACTTTTTGGGACATAAGAATAAATCCACAGCGAAGTGGGATATTCCTATTTCAGTGCTGTTCTTGTCCCAGTTTTCTCTCTTTGAATAAATAGTTCAAAAGGCAGGAACAATACATGCACATATAAACACCTACAAAGAAAAAGAAGAAAAGAAAGTTTCTCGTGCTTAGGAAAATAATCCCTTGGTATTTTATACAACACTTTATTAAGCTGCTAGAAATAAGATTAACAAATGTATTACTATGCTTAAAATGACGTTTTTTCTCATTGTCTTTATATAAGCTTAGCTAATTATCAGGTGATCCCTTGTCCAGGAGGTACCCAGGCAATAAGGCCAATTTGTACAGGGTTTGAGAAGCTGTTAATTTGTTTGGATTTTTTTTTCTTAGAGTTTGGAGTTCTTGCAGAATAAATATTTATTACAAACATTGATGGCTTTTTTTTTTGTTTTAAATAGCCAAGAATACCTCTCAGGAAACCATGTTAAGAGATCTTCAGGAAAAAATAAATCAGCAAGAAAACTCCTTGACGTTAGAGAAACTGAAGCTTGCCGTGGCTGACCTGGAAAAGCAGCGAGATTGTTCTCAAGACCTTTTAAAGAAAAGGGAACATCACATTGAACAACTGAATGATAAGTTAAGCAAGACAGAGAAAGAGTCCAAAGCTTTATTGAATGCTTTGGAGTTAAAAAAGAAAGAATATGAAGAACTGAAAGAAGAGAAAACTCTGTTTTCTTGTTGGAAAAGTGAAAATGAAAAACTTTTAAGTCAGATGGAATCAGAGAAGGAAAGCTTGCAGAGTAAAATTAACCACCTGGAAAGTTGTCTCAAGATGCAACAAATAAAAAGTCATGAATACAATGAGAGAGTAAGGACCTTGGAGATGGAAAGAGAAAACCTCAATGTTGAGATCAGAAACCTTCACAATGTGATAGACAGCAAGTCTGCGGAGGTAGAGACACAGAGACAAGCTTATGTAGAACTGCAGCAGGAAGCCGAGTTCTCAGATCAGAAGCATAAGAAGGAAATAGAAAATATGTGTTTGAAAACTTCTCAGCTTACTGGGCAAGTTGAAGATCTGGAACACAAGCTTCATTTGCTGTCAAGTGAAAAAATGGACAAAGACCAGTGTTACCAAGAGTTGCATACTGAATATGAGAGCCTGATGGAACTGCTGAAATCCAAAGATTCTTCTCTAGTGACAAATGAGGATCATCAGAAGAGTCTTTTGCCTTTTGAACAGCAGCCTGCCATGAATTCCTTTGCAAATATAATTGGAGAACTAGGAAGCGTGCCTTCGGAAAGGAGTGAATGCCATTTAGAAGCAGACCAAAGTCCAAAAAATTCAGCCATCCTGCAAAATAGAGTCAATTCACTTGAATATTCATTGCAGTCTCAAAAGCAGATGAATTCAGATCTGCAAAAGCAGTGTGAAGAGTTGGTGCAAATCAGAGGAGAAATAGAAGAAAATCTCATGAAAGCAGAACAGATGCATCAAAGTTTTGTGACTGAAACAAGTCAACGCATTACTAAGTTACAGGAAGACACTTCTGCTCATCAGAATGTTGTTGCCGAAACTTTAGTTGCCCTTGAGAACAAGGAGAAAGAGTTGCAACTTTTGAATGAAAAATTAGAAACTGAGCAAGCAGAGATTCAAGAATTAAAAAAGAGCAACCATCTACTTGAGGAAGCTCTAAGGGAGCTACAACTTTTATCTGAAACCCTGAGCTTGGAGAAAAAGGAAATGAGTTCCATCATTTTTCTAAATAAAAGAGAAATTGAAGAGCTGACCCAAGAGAATAAGACTCTCAAGGAAATAAATGCAACCTTAAATCAAGAGAAGATGAACTTACTCCAGAAAAGTGAGAGTTTTTCAAACTGTATAGAGGAAAAAGAGAAAAGCATTTCAGAGTTATCTGATCAGTACAAGCAAGACAGACTTATTTTACTACAAAGATGTGAAGAAGCCAGAAATGCATTTGAGGATCTTAGTGAAAAATACAAAGCAGTGCAAGAAAAGAACTCTAAATTAGAATGCTTGCTAAATGAATGCACTAGTGTTTGTGAAAATAGAAAAAATGAGTTGGAACAGCTAAAGGAAACATTTGCAAAGGAACACCAAGAATTCTTAACAAAATTAGCATTTGCTGAAGAAAGAAACCAGAGTCTAATACTGGAGTTGGGGACAGTGCAGCAAGATCTGAGATCTGAGATTAAAGATATCCAAAACAATTCCAAGAGCGAGGCTGATGGTTTAAAGCAAGAAATCATGACTTTAAAGGAAGAACGAAATAAGATGCAAACGGAAGTTAATGATGTATTACAAGAAAATGAGCAGCTGATGAAGTTAACGAAGACTAAACATGAATATCAAAACCTAGAATTGGAACCAATTAGGGACTCTGTGAAAGAAAGAGAGAGTGAGATAAATAAATGTAATTTTCAACTTCGGATGGATCTTGAAGCTAAAAACATTTCTCTAGACAGTTATAAGGCACAATTGGTGCAATTAGAAGCTATGATAAGAAATATGGAATTAAAACTTCGGGAAAGTGAGAAGGAGAAGGAGTGCCTGCGGCATGAATTACTGACAATTACAGCAGAATTAGAAACTAGAAATTTGCAAGGCACTCAGTCACAAGAAATTAGTGGCCTTAAAGACTGCGAAATAGATGCAGAAGAAAAGTATATTTCAGTGCTTCACGAGTTGTCAATAAGTCAAAATGACAATGCACACCTGCAGTGCTCTCTCCAGACAGCAATGAACAAACTGAACGAGCTAGAGAAAATATGTGAAATACTGAAGGCTGAAAAGTGTGAACTTGTGTCTGAGCTGAACGATTCAAGGTCAGAATGTATCACAGCAACTAGTAAGATGGCAGAAGAGGTAGAGAAACTATCAAATGAAGTTAAAATATTAAATGATGAAAATGGTCTTCTCCATGGTGAGTTAGTGAAAGAAAGGCCAGATGGTGAATTCGGTGAACAGCAAAATGAGCAGCAGTCTGTGTCCTTGAATCCTTCGGATGATACTAATTCCTATGAGCACTTAACATTGTCAAACAAAGAAGTTCAAACGCACTTTGCTGAATTGCAGGAGAAATTCTCATCTTTGCAAAGTGAACACAAAATTTTACACGATCGGCACTGTCAAATGAGCTCCAAGATGTCAGAGCTCCAGGCTTATGTTGACTCACTGAAGGCTGAAAATCCAGTCTTGTCAACGAATCTGAGAAGTTTTCAAGGTGACCTGGTGAAGGAGATGAAGCTGGACTCCGAAGAGGGGCGCATTCCATCACTGTCACTCTCTTGTGTGCCTGACAGCCCTAGTCTTACCAGTTTTGGAGAATCCTCTTTTTACAAAGCTCTTTTAGAACAGACAGAAGAAATGTCTCTTTTGAATAACTTAGAAGGGATAGAAGGGAATGTTTCGGCAGCCCAGTCTGACATAGATGAACTATCTTGCAGTCTGGAGGAGGAGAATCTGACCAGGAAAGAAATCTCATCTGCCCCAGTGAGGAGTGTTGAAGAACTTGAGACCCTCTGTCAGATGTACTTGCAGTCCCTCAAGAAGCTAGAAGAGAAAATGGAAAGTCAGGGGATTATGAAAAATAAGGAAATTCAAGAGCTTGAACAGTTATTAAGTTCTGAAAGGCAAGAGCTTGACTGCCTTAGGAAGCAGTATTTGTCAGAAAATGAACAGTGGCAACAGAAGCTGACAAGCTTGACTATGGAGATGGAGTCCAAGTTGGCAGCAGAAAAGAAACAGACGGAACAACTGTCACTTGAGCTTGAGGTAGCACGACTCCAGCTGCAAGGTCTGGACTTAAGTTCTCGGTCTTTGCTTGGCACTGAAATAGAAGATGTAAGTACCTTACCTGGGATCTACATGCTGTTTGTCTCTTTACATGACCCGTAGGTACTCAAGAAGTGTTTTTTTTTTTAATTGAAATCCACATTAAATCTAAATTAAAATATTTTTAGGGTTCAAGGAAATAAAAACAAAATATACCAAAAAGTTTTGAAAGCAAACCAGAACTTTAGGAAAATGAGTAAACCGTATTTGAAGAATAAATTTCTGTAAGTGATTAGATTTAAACACTATTATATGGGAAATTTCTAAAGATGTTTTTAAAGTCTGGAGAAAATTATATTATGGAGTCAGAGGGTCTTCTTTAGTAAATATATGTATTTTCACCCTTTGTGAGTTAATGGAGTATACTTAAATATTAAATTAAGAGCTTATAAATGGTAATGTGAACTTTTAACCTCACGTCCTTTTCAGACTATTTTTAATGTTACAGGCTTATAGTCATGAAACTAAATACAGGAGATTCTTTATATATTAATGAATAATTTTCTCTCTAACAATTTGGTATGTTACAGAAGTGTGATTTAGTATTGGTCGTGTAAAGAGACATTCCTTTCTTTATTGCATACATGCTTGTTTAGTTGCTTGTAACTTTGTCCTTTCTAGGCTACCAGCTTCACTAATAATGCTATTCAGTACATGAGTCTCACCTGATTCCTTCTATCTACCTCTGAGCTAGGGAGGGGGAGGTCATGGTGAGCTGGTGGCAGAGTAGTCATAACAGCAGATCCCAAGTGAGAACCAAATATGTGTAATTTATCCAAGAATGTACATAGTAAGTGCTGGATTGGTGATTAAGTCTTGGGCTGGGAATCTGGTCATGAAACTTTACTGCCTTCTCTTATTAAAGAATATCATTAGTACTTAAGGTGGAAGCTGAACATTTTATTAGCCTCTTATGCGATAATCACAAAGAGAAATTTCATATATAGGCTATCTAGAATATTCTTAGCAAGGAAGAAAATATGAAATTTAAATACATTGCAATTTAGTTGATAAAATAACTGAGCTGGAGGGTTTGTCTTCATGATAAATACCTTACCCAGTGCCTTGCCCATAGGAACCACCTCCTGATGTTTAATTGTCTTGAATATTTGGATGGACAGAGGCGGATATGGTGGGAAATATACCATTTAAAGAGATGTGTTTAGCAGACGCCAGATGCCAGTGTCTAAAAAGTAATAATTAAGTCTATTTATTCTATTTTGATTCTTCTTGAAAAATAAAATGCATCTTGTTGTATATTATAAATATAGGCTATTCAGAGTCGAAATGAGAGCTGTGACGTAAAAGAATCAGAAGAATATACTTCAGAAATTGCAGAAAGAACACCAAAGCGTGACAATCATCAGATTTGTTTTAAAGATGTTCAGCAGGACCTCAGTCTGGAGATTGAGAACATAACAGAGACTGGTGGGGTCAGACTTCCAGAAGAATGTTCTAGGGAGCAGTCCCCAGAAACCAGTCATGAGACTCCAGGGGAAGACAAAACCCAGGGCTGTTCAGAATGCATTTCTGAATTATCGTTTTCTGATCCTAATGCTTTGGTACCCATGGATTTTCTGGAGAATCAGGTAACCATTCAGAATCTTCAACTGCAGGTTAAAGAGACATCAAATGAGAATTTGAGATTACTTCATGTGATAGAGGACCGTGACAAAAAAGTTGAAAGTTTGTTAAATGAAATTAAAGAGTTAGACTCAAAACTCGATTTACAGGAAGTACAACTAGCGACCAAAATGGAGGCATATGTAGAATTGGAAAAAATAGTTGAGGAACTTAAGAAAGCAAACTCAGATTTAAGTGAAAAATTGGAATCTTTTTCTTGTGATAACCTGGAATTACACCAGAGAGTAGAAACTTCTGAAGGCCTCAGCTCTAATTTAGAAATGGGCACAGATAAATCATCACATGAAGTTATTGGAGACAATGAAGCCAAGGTGAGTGACAACTGGAAAGAGAGATTTCTTCATATGGAAAATGAGCTGAAAAGGGTCAGATCTGAGAAGGCTAGCATCGAGCATCATGCCCTCTCTGTGGAAGCTGACTTAGAGATCATTCAAACAGAGAAGCTATATTTAGAAAAAGACAATGAAAACAAACAGAAAGTTATTGTCGGTCTGGAGGAAGAACTCTCGGTGGTCACAAGTGACAGAAAGCGGCTTCGTGGAGAATTAGATATGATGTCAAAAGAAAACAAAGAACTGGACCAGCTGTCTGAGAAGATGAAGGAGAAAATACAAGAGCTCGAGGCTCATCAAGGTGAGTGTCTCCATCACGTTCAGGTGGTGGAGGCAGAGGTAAAGGACAAAACAGAACAACTTCAGACTTTGTCCTCTGATGTGAGCCAGCTGTTAAAAGATAAAGCTCACCTCCAGGAGCAGCTGCAGAGTTTGGAAAAGGACTCACAGGCACTGTCTTTGGTAAAACGTGAGCTGGAAATCCAAACGGGACAGTTGAATAAAGAGAAGGAATGGCTTCTCAGGGAATCTGAAAGCCTGCGGGCCAGACTGAGTGAATCAGAACATGAAATGCTGAATGTCTCCAAGGCCTTGGAGGCTGCGCTGATGGAGAAGGGTGAGTTTGCAGAGAGGCTGAGCTCCACGCAAGAGGAAGCGCATCAGCTGAGAAGAGGCATCGAGAAACTGAGAGTCCGTATTGAGGCTGATGAAAAGAAGCAGCTCCACGTGGCAGGGAAACTGAAAGAACGTGAGAGAGAGAATGATTCCTTGAAGGATAAAGTCGAGAGCCTTGAAAGGGAATTGCAGATGTCGGAAGAAAACCAAGAGCTGGTGATTCTTGATGCCGAGAATTCCAAAGCAGAGGCGGAGACCCTAAAAACACAAATGGGAGAGATGGCTGAAAGCCTGAAAGTTTTAGAATCAGACCTTGACGTGGTAAGGTCTGAAAAAGAAAGTCTGACAAAAGCGCTAGAAGAAAAACAAGGTCAAATGTCAGAATTGGACAAGCTGCTCTCTTCATTTCAAAGTCAATTAGAAGAAAAGGAGCAAGTGAATATACAGATCGAAGCAGAATCTAAGGCTGCAGTGGAGATGCTTCAGAAGCAATTGAAAGAGCTAAATGAGGAAGTCGCAGCCTTGTGTAGTGACCAAGAAACCTGGAAGGCCAAAGAACAGAGTCTAGACTCAGCCGTGGAGGAAGTGCATCAGCTGAGAAATAGCATTGCAAAGCTGAAAGTCCGAGTAGAAGCTGATGGAAAGAAGCAGCTCTGTGTCTTAGAACAACTGAAGGAAAGTGAGCATCATGCAGATTTACTTAAGGGTAGAGCTGATAACCTTGAAAGAGAGCTGGAGATATCAGGGGAAAACCAAGAGCGTGCTATTCTTGAGGCAGAGAATTCCAAAGCAGAGGTAGAGACCCTAAAAGCAAAAATGGAAGGGATGGCTCAAAACCTGAGAGATCTGGAATTGGATCTTGTTAATGTGAGGTCAGAAAAAGGAGATCTGACCAAAGAATTACAAAAAGAGCAAGAGCGAGTGTCTGAGTTAGAAATACTGAATTCTTCATTTGAAAATCTACTGCAAGAGAAAGAGCAAGAAATAGTACAGATGAAAGAAGAATCTAACACTGCAGTAGAGATGCTTCGGATACAATTGAAAGAGCTCAATGAGAAAGTGACAGACTTGTGCAATGACCAAGAGACCTGTAAGGCCAAAGAACAGAATCTAAGCAGTCAAGTAGATTGTCTTGAACTGGAGAAGGCTCAGTTGGTACAAGACCTTGATGAGGCCAAAAATAATTATATTATTTTGCAATCTTCTGTGAATGGCCTCACTCAAGAAGTAGAAGACGGCAAACGTAAACTAGAGAAGAAGGATGAAGAAATCAGTAGACTAAAAAGTCATATTCAAGACCAAGAGCAGTTGGCCTCTAAACTGTCCCAGATGGAAGGAGAGCAGCAACTTTGGAAGAAACAAAAAGTAGAATTGGGAAATCTGACAGTGAAATTGGAGCAGAAGATCCAAGTGCTGCAATTGAAAAATGACACTTTGCAGGATACCTTAGGAGCACTGCAGAATTCTTACAAGGATCTAGAGAATGAGCTTGAATTGGCAAAAATGGAGAAAATGTCCTTTGTTGAAAAAGTAAGTGGCTTTATCTATTTGCATTTGAATATACAGTCATGAGGGAGGAAAACCACTTTGTGACTATTTCCTTCTGGACAATATCTGCCATATTAGACTAAACTTTGTAAAGGCTTTATGTTTGTTGGTCTTTGAACTGAGGCAACATTGAGTTGACTCTGGCAGTAATGACTGCTTTGACACATTCCAGTCCGACATTTTCATGAATTGGACCAGGTTTTTTTTTTTGTTTGTTTTAAATTAAGAGATTGGGTCTCGCTCTGTTGCCCAGGCTGCAGTGCAGTGGAATGATCATAGCTCACTGCAGCCTCAAACTCCTGGGTTCAGCCTCCAGAGTAGCTAGGACTACAGGCACATGTCACCACACCTCAACTTTTTTGTAGAGATAGGGTCTTGCTATGTTGCCCAGGCTGGTCTTGAAGTCCTGGCCTCAAGCGAGCCTCCTGCCTCAGCCTCCCAAAGTGCTGGGATTACAAACATGAGCCACTGTGTATGACCTGGATGAGGTCTCTAATGTGGCATCTCCATATAGGAGAAGTTTTGGGCAATGCACAGTTTGTGGTTCTAATTATATATTTCCCTATCTTACAGACAGAATAGAGGCCACGTACCCAGTTGAGAATCACCGCTGTAGAAAGTATAACAGATACTCATTAGGATCAGAGAGGATCCCCCCACCTGACCCTGCCTTTTTTCCCTTTAGGAGAAAGAACTTTTAAAGATACTGATATAATTATAACCAACAGAGCACTCATGATTCCCAGGACGTGCCCTGGGGATTTTGCGCTTTTAGTTCCCTCTTTTGTACCTTCTCTTTGTGCAGTCTCCTGCTTTGTTAGCTGGTGATTAAAGGGAAGATCTGCCATCAAGAAGCTCAATTATTAAAGAAAAATTAAGTTTTGGTCCAATGTGCTTACTTACTGATCTAGGAAAGTGATTCCTTCAAATTAAATTTTTACTGAACAAATATTAAAGAAAAAAGGAGTATTCAGAAAATGTAATTCATCATCATTCTGTATTCTCCAAGAATTTCAGGTTTTTCTACACCTTGCAAGAGATGGCAGTTAGTATGGAGATGATGAGACAAGCCAGACCAGGCTGTTTCAACTTCAAGGGACAAATGCAAACAATAGCTCTTTAACTGGTTTTAACTAATCGTAGGCATGTTTCTTGCAGATTAGTATAGCACTGGGGGATTAGTAGAGATCCAAGAACTGATAAACTAAGGCACTGCCTCATACAATATTCTCTGACGTTTAATTCAAATTAATGCCTCTATGAGGGATTTCAAGACTTAGTAATATTATCTTTACTGGTCATTCCTTTCCTTCTTGCTGTCTTTTACTAAATCTTTGCTGAGAAGAAAAGGTAAGTAAGCATACCAGTAGGTTTTGAGAATGTTTAGATGAGTGGATTAGTAAAGGGGGGATTAGCCTGGTTCCATTTTATTATTGAAGGCTAAAGCAAATGGCATGAATATGTTGTATCAGAGTGATTAATTTGATCAAAACAGACCAAAAGCTGGTCCTAACAAAAGATTAAATTTCAGGTAAACACAATGACTGCAAAGGAAACTGAGCTGCAGAGGGAAATGCGTGAGATGGTGCAGAAAACAACAGAGTTGAAGGAAGAATTTGGTGGACAGAAAAATAGGCTAACTGAAGAATTAAAATTACTGTCAGAAGAAATAAAGAGCAGCAAAGTAAGTTTCTGTGTGACAGATTTATTATGATCTGATAATTCAGTGTGTATACTCTCCTTGTTGGTTTTTGTAAGACTTTCTGTAATGTACCAAACCTTTCTTAGCTTTTGAAAAAACCCTGTGCTTCTCTCATGATCAGAAGTGTGGTAATCTCTACCATCCAGCACTGTCGTGAGCCCAGATCGAGTCATGAGAAGCCTCTGAACACATGACAACACCTATCTCGGAGCCCAAATACATTTTCATAGAAGAGGACCCTTGTACCACATTAACTCATGTCAGAAATAGATTTCATGCACGTTTACCTGCTTTTCTAGCCTGCCACATGTGACAAGCTGGAATATTGCTGGAGACACATGCATTGATTTGCTAAGAACTAACAAAGAAACAGAAGGAAAGTCACAGTAAAATGAAAAGTAAGAGGAGTCTTGGGGGATATTTTAGGGCAGGGTTAATGTGGCACATCTATAGCGTTGGGAGTGCCACTCCCCCTGCTGTTTCCATAGCAGACATTGTTAATTCATGCCCTCCCTTTCTCAACAGTGTGTCCTGGGTAGCTGCTACTATGCAGGCAGAGCTGGCAGATGAAATGAAACCTGCTTGCCAAACCTGGTTAAATTGTAAACATTCCTATAACCATATAGTCCTCATATAACTTCATCTCTAGGAAGTATTTAGAAAAGAACAGCAAAATAAGATAGTTGTGATAGTGACCCTGTATAATGTCCCAAAGTTGAAATGATATATGTAATATCCTGTATAAGGAGTTGGGGAAATTTGTACTTTTCTTTAAATACAGTATTTAATCTATGGAAATTTGAAAAGTTTTGGCATTTAATCTCAGCAATTGACTTAGGGAGTTTTCTGGCAATGCTGCATGGAAGGCGTTCCTGTGAATGATATTTGTGTACTGCATCTGCTGAAGTCTCTTTTGGTCCTGAGCTGCTTGGGAGTATCCCAAGTATGTGGTTATTGTATTTCATGTATAGGATAGGCACGACTAAGAGAAAAAGCTGGATATTTGACTTCTGGTCCATACGTATGAGTGTGTTAGTTTGCAATGGATTTATTCATTCTATAAAAAATAAGTGCAAGTAAGGTCAGGGGATCGATTGTTGAACCCTACCTATCCTGTGATTCCTGCACTCATGCGGCTTACAGTCTTGACACACACATAGGAATGTTATACATAGGAAATGTATAACATAATAAACTGGTAAGTACTTTAAAGGAAACAAATAAGATTCTTTGGTGCAGAATAATTGAAAAGTGAGGGTGTGGGGTAGGGAATAAACTACTTTACATAGGGTGGTCAGAGGATGTCACCTGTAGGACAAGGAGCCAGCCATGCCAAGACCAGGCAGAGCCATGCAAAGACCTAGCTCTCTAGGTCCAGAGAGCAGTGTAGGCAAAGCTCTGAGAGTAGAAAGATCTTTGCATTTTTTAGAAATTGAAAGGAAGCCATTGTGGCTGGAGCCAGAAGGAAAATGCTATGAAAAAAGATTGGATGGGTAGGAAGGCTATAGAAGGTTTAGTGCAGGAATATTAATTAGGCTAGTCTGCCCACATTTCGGGAGTATTTAGAGATTATGAGAATAGTAGAAAGTACGGATGGAGACGAGAAGGCCTAGCCCAGAGGGACTCCAGCACACAAAGTGAGATGGAGGAAGAAGAGCCAGCAAAGAAAACTGAGAAGTTTCTGGCAAACCAGGGGAGTGTCATGGTCTAGGAGTCAAGAGGAAGGAGTGTCTCAAGAAGGAGGGGTGGTCAGCAGCACCGAATACTACTTGGAGGTTGGGCGAGATGAGCCCGGAGAGCGTGCCTTGAATTTGCAGCCTGGAGGTTGATGATGCCGTGAAAAGCTATTCGGGAGGAGCTTGGACAGAGCCAATAGGAGCGGGCTGAAGAGTGAATGGGAGATGAGGAAGTGGACACCACGCACGTAGAAACGCGTACAGAAACAGCTGCTGGCGGTCAGGCGTGAAAGAGACAGATGCCTCCGGGGCTGGGGTTTTGCCAGTCCTTCACAGCGAAGGGAGGGGGTGAAAGAGTTGAGGACATTTGGAAGGAAATTATTATAGTGATAGGACACGGGTCTAAGCTGGTCAAGGAACAAAGTGTAAGTATGGCGGGGACTGAGTGTGAAGGTGGTGGTGGTTCTATCGAGGAGCTCAAGGAATTGTTACAGTTAGACCTTAAGTAAACTAAGTTGGAAGCATAGTTTGTTTAAACTCTGGTATGGTCCCAGAGTGGTTTAGCTGAAATCGAATTTTCAGAGAGATTCTGTGGTCTCTGTGGACGTGACCTTGGGAATGTTTGGGCTGGAGCCAAGGAAAGTGTCATTGGAGGTGAAGTTGCAGTTTAAAGTGAATACGTCGCTAAGGATTATAGCACTATAGATTTAGTCTTACCCATAAATGATTTTTTTTTTCTCCACAGTACTTGTTATTTCCTAAGGATATATATCCAGGTTCTTAATGATGAGGAAGCACAAATATGATTTTACTTCTTTTCTGTTTAGGGTCAATTGAAGGAGCTCATGTTAGAAAATAGTGACTTGAAGAAGAGTTTGGATTGCATACACGAAGACCAGGTAGAAAAGGAAGGGAAAGCGAGAGAAGAAATAGCTGAACATCAGCTACGGCTTCAGGAAGCTGAAAAGAAACACCAGGCTTTGCTTTTGGACACAAACAAACAGGTAAAATGTGGGGTTCGGTTACTGGGGGAGCTGAAGAGTGTATGTTGACCATGGTAATACATCATTTTCTGGCAAGAAGGTCAATATTCTACATTATTATTATGCTATATGATCATACAAGGGGTCTCATATTAACTTCACTATCTTTTTCCCAGTTACCTGTCTTATTTTCTTACTTAATTTTTGAATTATATTCCATTTTGGAGTAGAATAACAGGAGAGTTGCAAAGACTCTTTGAAATGGTCCTCGGAACAGCAGTTTTGTTTTGTTTTCCTTATAATTTTTTTTAGCTATGCCCCCTAAGTAACTTTTTTTTTTGTTTATTCTAGTATGAAATAGAAATCCAGCAATATAGAGAGAAATTGACATCTAAAGAAGAACGTCTCAGCTCACAGAAGTTGGAGATGGACCTCTTAAAGTCTAGTAAAGAAGAACTCAATAATTCTTTGAAAGCTACCACTGAGGTCTTAGAAGAATTGAAGAAAACCAAGGTATGTCCACTTCTCATTACTTCATGATGTAGAATGGTCCATACAGGTAGTAGTGGTTTTAATGGCACAGCATTAAGTGCTTTCATTTTAATTTTATAAAATTTTTCGTAGTCAAAAATGATATCATTCATCAATTCTATCCTGGGTTATCTTTAAAAATCAGTGGGTGCTCTGTAGTCTAATAACTTGAATAAACTTTATCCATTGCTCCATGAATACTCTCAAGCTACAGGAAGTTAAAGACTTCCTGAGGTAGTAATTCTACCTGGAAAAGGAGGTGTTTTGATTCCTACGGATATTTTGCATAAGGTGAATACCACCCAGAATGTGTAATAATTAACCTAGAAAATAAATATCTTCCAGTAAAGGTCTTAGAGGATGATTTAAATTTTTAAAATTGTAATATTAATTGAATATATACAAACGGAAAACTAGGTGTAAGCTTATTATGTTTATAGCTCTTACACAACTATCAAGGTGAAGGAAATTTACTAGTCAAAGACAAATTGATAAAATTCAAAATAACATTAAATGATTAATAATGTTCTGCTGCTATAAAATGACAGATGTTGGGTTTAATAATAGAAAGAAGTAGCTGTTGAAATTGAATTAAATGGGTCTCTAATCCATTTGTGATTGGAATCAGAAACAGCATGTTCTAAAAGGGCAGATTTACTACAATATTGCCAATAAATTATTTCAAGATGAAATATACAAAGGATGTGGTCCAAGCTGTAATATCTACTTGCAACATGAATATGGTACTCAAGTTCTTCTTTTCCACCCCTCCTCCTCCTGTTGGTGTTTGGTCTTCCTTTATATGTTCAGGATTCCTTATCAGATTGTTTTAGAATTCTGCATTTTTAAAAGACGTTACATAATACAATGCATATGCCATATATTACATAATACCCAGTGGGGTCTGGGATAATATCTCATAGACAAATTCATATTTCTGCAGCAAAATATGTGGATAGTCTCACAAGGTGGGATAAATAAAGACTATAACTCCATTCATATCTGTTCAGGTCAGGTTTTGCCTCTAAATCATTTTCATAGCTTTTTTTGGATTTTGGAATTGTGGCTAAGGAACTGGGAACTTGTACCACTTGAGAAGTGTATAATGACACAATTCTCCCACCTTTCTATTCACTTTCTACTTGAGCCACTATAAAATTTAAATTGGTATAGTGAGCTATAATATCATTTGGCCTTCACTTGGTATGACTAAAACAAATGCCATGCTAGGTATTGAAATTGTATTTGCAAATGAAAACACAATTCTCTCATTAAGAATTTTGGATCCACCAAGAATATGTCTATGGACTCTCTGCTCAGTAATCCAATGTGATTCCCATTGGATAGATACAGACATAGTGGGCACTTAATAGGACACTATCTTAGGAGCTATGATTTATGCTTGTGAAACTAAGAGTATGACAAAACCACATTGTCAACTGGGGAGACTTAGGAAACTAAGTGGAGCAGGTGAATTGTTTTGTGCCTCTTTAGATGTTTATTTTAAACCTAATCTTAAATTTACAATATGTGATTCTTAGTTATATCTCATAATTGTTTCTCCATATGCTTATAAAAAGAAATTCAAGGCTTTAAATAGAATTACGTTTGTGTTATAGATGGACAATCTAAAATATATAAATCAGCTAAAGAAGGAAAATGAACGTGCCCAGGGGAAAATAAAGTTGTTGATCAAATCATGTAAACAGCTGGAAGAGGAAAAGGAAATGTTGCAGAAAGAACTATCTCAACTTGAAGCTGCACAGGAGCAGCAGAAAACTGGTGGGTATTAACTGGCGCATGTCAATTAGACAAAGTTTTTTCCTAATGGTGAAATAACACACAGTGTGCATGCTTTACTCTATTACTGAGTGCTGATTTTTCAGCGTTATCCATTTTCCAATTTCTGGGATCACTGTAGGATTTAGAAGGAATCTTATGTTCTATAAAACATGTGAAAAACTGGTGGTACATTTTGCTAATGAGCCATTCTAAGAAGAGTTTTTCATGTTGATGTCCAGTTAAGTAGTTTCTTTGTCAAAAGCAGATAGACATCTGAGTTGGCCTTGGTAATTTGTAAATAGCTGATTCTGGTTGTTTTTGGTCCATCCTCATGAGTTAACTAAAGGGGGACGGGCGGGGGGTGCTGTATTTTTAGATACGCAGGCAAAATAGAAAAGGAATGGTAACTCTCCCTGTCACTTTCTCCACTTTTGCTCCCAGCGTGGCATTTGGTTACTGTGTGGATAGAGGGTGGCAAGCATAGTATGAGTGGCTCCTCTGGACTGTCGCTTGGCAGGGCTGGTCAACAGTCTTCCCCATTGGGAAGAGTGCTTGGAGTAGATTGGGGTTGCAGGGAGTTTTTCTACTGTGTTCAATACCACCCATGGCAGCGACAAGTTGATCAAGACACCCATCTTTATAGTGTTCCCCAAACTCTCGTCCATCAGACCCCCGTTGCCTCCAAATGGTTTCAGAGTTTTTTTAGACTTGCCTTGTCACCAGCCCCCTCCTGTCTCCCAAAGCCATACAACAGAGACCTCTTAGTCTTTACTGAGTTTTATTGTGGAAACAATGGACTGGGGAACATAGGGTACGTAAAAAATTAATTCATTTGATCTCATATAAGTAGTGCTATAAGAAAGTTTAATAGGTTGGCTGAAATAGGAGTTTGAGATTTTGGTGGATTTTATTTAAGCTATCCCAATAAAAGTCATGCATCTTCGAGAATATGTACCTTGATATGATACCTCCCAAGCAAGAGTTTGAACTGTAAGAACATATACAGATATGTCTCCCCTACTCCAAAAAAATCAAAGAACAGGTCTGAGATTGCCTGCATCACGATGCATGTTACGTACTTTATTTTGGCAGATGCTGTTGTGGATGGTAAGATGGGTGAGTTAACAACTGAGATGAAAGAACTGAAAGAAACTCTTGAAGAGAAAACCAAGGAAGCAGACGAATACTTGGATAAGTACTGCTCCCTCCTTATAAGCCATGAAAAGTTAGAGAAAGCCAACGAGGTGTTAGAAACACAAGTCGCTCGTCTCTGTTCGCAGCAATCTAAACATGACCTCCGAAGTTCTCCTTTGCTAAGTCCGGGTGTTTCAGAACCATCTCCACTCCCTTCTGTTAGTGAAAAGAAGTTACCATCTGGCCAAAATAAAGCTTCAGGCAAGAGGCAAAGGTCCAGTGGGGTAGGGGAGAATGGTGGAGGACCAGCACCTTCTACCCCAGAGACGTTTTCTAAAAGAAGTAGGAAAGTGGTGAAAAGCGGTGTTCCGCCTGCAGAAGACACAGAAGATCCTGCATTTGAGCCAGAGGGACTTCCAGAAGTTGTAAAGAAAGGTATGCATAACCCCAAAACAAAATTATTTGTGTTCTTTTGAAATCTCATATATAAATTCACCCGTAAAAAGACAGAAGCATTTACTTTTTACGTTATCGTGCAGCAGTCCTAATTGACCTTCACAAGCCATAGTCTGCTTTTAAATTGGTGAGATGTATATATTATCCTTTCTGTCACGAGAGAATGTCTAGGATCTAATCATTCATGTCATACTATGGAAAGAGCTGTTAGATTGGAAAAATGACTGTCCAAAACTTGTTTAGAATTTGATATTTCTATGCTGAAAAATCCCCAAATGCCCTTCAAGCCTTCCTACCTTTAGTCATGTCTGACCCGTTTAGCAGGTGAGCTCGAGGATGGCCCTGTGATGCTGTCCCGCCCCCTGGCTGTAGCCACTGACCACACTGTTGTTTTTTTTTTTAAACTTAGTGCTCTCCCAGTGGTCCCACTTGCCTAGAGACCAGTGCCAGTCTAGGAATTTGTTATTGGTCCAAAAAAATGTACAGAAATTGAGAGTAAGAGTTTAGAAATTTTAATAGCAATTTGACATTGTTACAACATCCAAGCATCATTCCACAGAAGATTGGAAATTGTTCCACCCCTCTCCCCCTGCCAAAATCAAAACAGATTCTTTGCCCTGGATGGCTTGAGAAGTACTGTTTTGCGTAAGTGGCCCCCAAATAGTTAGCTATCTCTCACTGGTGATTTTTATCTGTAGTCAAAGGGTTAAAAACATGCTGCTTTAGTTATTCCTGGATGCCATTCTGAAGTGTGTGTATCCTTGGGACTGACTTTCTCCTCTTGGTCATCAAAAGTCAGTCAGTTCCTTCTGTGGCAGGATTCGGCATGAGCCAGTGTGAAATTACCCTTAGGAGGGTCCTAGTCTCCACTTGAGAGTGGTCACCTGAAGTAGCTGTTATCATTTTACATTTTCCCCCTTGAAATAAGAGCTGTCCTTTCTTTTTTATTTTTATTTTCCATTTTACCCTCTTTTTCCGTCTGATCCAAATTTTACAATAAGGTCTGCTGGTGTTCTTTGGATCTTAGAAAAATACAGAGTAAAACATCCGCATAGAAGAAGAAGAAAAAGCAGAAAAAAAATTTTTCTGTGTGGTGTTACTTTCCCCCCTCTTCTCCCATTGTGGTTTTTTATGTTTCTAATAAAAGAAAACCTGTTAGTTATTGATTCAGTTTGGTGACTTCCAGGGCAACGGTGAAGTTTAATTTTAATCCATTGTCCACTGTGGCTCAGAGAAAGTATTTTTTGGAGTTACCTTTATCTTTGTTAAAATTTTGCCTAATGAATATCATTTCCATTGTAGATAGAATTGGACCTAGCAGTGTTGACAGTAAGCTTTTTTGCCCTTAGGGTTTGCTGACATCCCAACAGGAAAGACTAGCCCATATATCCTACGGAGAACAACCATGGCAACTCGGACCAGCCCCCGCCTGGCTGCTCAGAAATTAGCACTATCCCCTCTAAGTCCTGGCAAAGAAAATCTTGCAGAGTCCTCCAAACCAACAGCTGGTGGCAGCAGATCACAAAAGGTAAACTACTGTCAACATCCATCGACTATTTGAGATCCGGGAAATTGCAGTGTTGTCTGGGCAAAGGTTGGACACTGTACCCTCTGACTCAGGAGCCCTTTGAAGTCTGACCTTCTCTATGTGGTATAAATAAGTCAGTAGTGAGCAAGCCAGAGGATGAGCTTTACAGTGTTGGGCTGCAGGATCTCATCGCAGACTCAATAGATACATAGCTCGATGGGAAGTTTTGTATCAAAACTCAGTGGATTTGTAAGTTCCAAGCATTACTGCTGAAGGATTTGAAGAGCTAGTTTTCCTTTTGGCCACAGGTATTGGTCACTGTTTGTTTCAAACTTTTCACTCACACACATCTGCCCCCAGCTGCTAATTCTTTATGGACTTAATTAACCCTTTACTTTCTTTAAAAAAAAAAAAAGCACATATTTCAATAGATGTCTAAAGAAAGGAACTTTGTTTATGGATTTCTCTATTTTGATTGTTGAGGATAGGACCAGATCTTAGTGACCTCTATGTATCTTACCTTAACAGCCCAGAAAATATTTAAAGCATAGAGAATATTTGCTTAATAGATTTTTATTCCTGTTACTATAATTCATACTAGCAGCTACCATTTATGTATACAAAGTATATATACTTTATTTTACTCTCACATTTTATTTTCTCGTTTTATTGAACTCTCACAGTAGGTGGTGTTATGAAAGGATGAAGAAAGTGAGACTTATAAAGATTTAACCTCCCAGTGTTAACACCTTTCTCTCAACTCTACGGTCTTGCTCTTTCCACAACACCAGTGTTTCTCAAACTAGGGACCATGAGAGTGTTGTTGGAGGTTGCTGGAGCAGCTTCAAACGGTTGAAAAATTTCGTGATTTTACTTTGCTCGCTTGTCAGAGTTTGATTAAGTATGCAATCTGATAACCTTGAAGCAGCAAACAAAGCTTTGAAAGTGCAGTAACCCCTATTTGTGTAATGCGATAATTCTTCCAGGAGCAAGCATGGCTCCTGATTAGGATTTTGTATACCAAAATATGAAATTGATTTGATGTGATTAGTTACATCAAAACAAAAACAGATTTGCAAATTTGTTTGTTTTTGTTGATGTATCAGAGCTGTAAATGTTAAAGAATTATACCTAGTAATAAGCTTGTTCATAATTTACATTATAATAAAAATGTATTAATTCGGGGGTGAAGAGAAGGGTTTGAGATTTTCTTTCACACATTAAAATGGACCCACCTGTTACTTATATTAGAAATAGTCTGCCATTTTGTGCAAATTTTCTCTCCCCTCCCCCACCAAATTCTCTCTCTCTCTCTCTCTCTCTCTCTCTCTCTCTCACACACACACACACACACAAACACACACACACACAGATTTAACTTTTGGATGCTGCCGACAACAAAACACTGAAGAGTATACTAAAATAGGTCCTGACTTTCCAATGACCATAGGAATTAGCTTCTCCTTAAAGCAACTAGTGTCCCTAAAGAGTGATGCTACCAAGCTTGACCAAAACTATTAACTGCTGGATACCCACCGAACATGGAAAACAGGTGGAGGCAGGTTTAAGGTCCTGGTAGAGGCCGTGCCATTTCCTTAGAAGAGTGACTGGGAGTCATGCTTTACTTCTTGGGACAAAGTAATATCCATTCCTGTCTGTCTCATGCTTACGGAGAGCAAATGAAGTATTTGTCCTGCTCTCTGAGAACAAAACCATGACACCTAGCTAGCACTCTGTACCTCCACTATCTTAAGGCAGCTCACTTTATGGTAATTACTTGCCTAAATATCTCTCGTCCCATTTGCAGTCTGAATTGTGTGAAGTTGCTTATTGTATCTCTGGTTTACCTGTGTCCTGTCCTCCTGTCTAATGCAATGTCTGACACTCAGCAAATATTTGTTGAATGAATGGAACTGTGCCTGTTGTGCTGAGGTGGTTGCAATAATAGATGTTTATAAAGGTATGTTAGGAAATCGTCTTATGAAATCATCACACGGGTCATTTTTTTCTCCTTCTATGAGGAATTTATGGTAAAAGCAGTTTGTGTGTGGTGTTCAGAATTATTACCTAGGAAAAAGAGCTTTGCACACTAGGGGGCCCGCTGTCCACACTGCTGTTGAATCTGCTGAGTAGGGAGTAGTAACCATGGTTTCCTGCAGATTTGTGTTGAGTGCATTAGCTACATGCAGTTCAGTAGGCACCAGCAGTTATGAATTGCTAAGCAATTTTGTGCACTTGCAAATGAAAGGGGGGTTCTTCTTGAGAGGAGGCTGTAGGAGACTTCATGATTAGATTCAGACTCTTCAAAACCTAGCCCATTAATTTTTAATTTAATTCAGCATTTTCTGAGTTGCCCTATAAAATACTTGCCTCATCTGCTAAGCACATTTCATCATTTAGTTTAAAAAGTCTAGAACAAGGTATTATTTCCTAAAGCAGTTGCTTAGAAACTCAGGATTATGAGCTCTCCCCTGAGAGGTGGCTGGCTGAATTTTGAGAGAGGCAATTCCCTAGGTCATTTAAGAAGAACTTTAGTGACATCCAACAAGTTCAAAGGGGAAAAAATGGGCAAAATACATATTAGGTGAGGCTCATTCTCTGTTATGTTGCTGGGATGAATGAGCCCAGGAACTCCTAGTTTGCTGGAAAAAAGGGAGTCAGTGATTATAGACTTGACCTCCTGAGCCTGGGCTTGGTGGTCAGTGCCAAAGGACCAACCACTAACCTGTAAATCCCATCACAAATGGTGGTGGTGCTGTCAATGCAGTTTTAGGCAGTTTAGTGGGGGGCTTGCATTTTTTTCTACTGGTGAAGTTCATTTTCACTGAGCTATCCCCATGTTTGCCTTCTCCCCATGGTGGCTGCAGAATCATTTGTAAGACAACTAGGGTATGGATGCACTATCTTAAGAAATTAAATACTTGGTGAATTTGACCTTGTCTGGTTATGGACCATTCTTAGGTTAACTAACCAAATGAAGGTCAAATCCACAGTTTAAATACTGATCACAAACTATAGTTTCCTTAATTCAGTATCAGAGAGGTTGACTCTAGGGGGAGAAGCCTAGGAAAGTGGACTTTAGCCATTTAATTGGAATTAGGAAAGAGTCTTACGGGCTCAAATTTTCTATTCTCTATGGGATGTCTCTCTTTTTCTCTCTCTCTCTCCTTTTTAATGGTGAACCTAAAGATTTGACTCTCTTGTCTTTGGTGTCACTATTTCTCTTAAAAAAAAAAAAAAGAATAGTACCAGTAAAACTCTGTTTTTTTTCCTTCCCCTTTCCATGGACGGTAATTTTCCACTAAGTCCCGACCCTTCAAGGCTGCTTCTTTTCAGTGCCCTGCACATAATCTGAGACAGGATCAAGCTGTCCAGGGATTTGATCTCTTGGCCAGATTTATTATGTTTTCTGTAATGAAAAGTATTTAACTGCCTTTTAGAACCACATACTTCTATGGAAAGAATATAAATGGGAAAACAATTTCCACTCTCTTTTCTTGCATCAGGAGGTCCCTGGAAGTCAATTGCTCAAGGAGTGTCTGTCACATAGTCACTCTTTAACATCTGTACCGGACGTGGATCCTTGTGTCCAGTACACAAGGAGACCTTCTTTTTCTCTTGAAGATCATCTTACTGAATCTTTCACTCTTGCCTTTAGCTTTGGTTAAGTGAAGCTTTTCTATACTTCCATTTTCCTGCTCTTCTTTCTCTTTTTTGACCCCGTATCTTTTTTCACTACTCTGTAAATCTCAAAAAGTCTGGGACTCACCAGCCCCCTCACTCCCTCATCTACTTAAAGTCTCATGCTTTCTGAGATACCTCTTTCTCTTAAAAGGTAGGACATCTGGGAGGGGATTTATTCTTTCTGGACTTTATTGTTAGAGAGCTGTCCTGATGTAATCCAAATTCAATATGGAGACAAACAACAATATAAGGAGAATGATTAAAAATACATGGAACTTGTCCTAGGTCAAGTTCCTTGACCTTGTCCTTGTCCCAAATGTTGTACGTAAAGCTTCCACCCTCTGAAGGTAGTATTACTCATATGGATTATTCTTATTTTAAATGACAGCAAAAGCTCAGGACAAATGGAGGCAGATTTGGGTTCTTAGGAATTCATCGAACATTTATCATGTGATTAAGCATGTTGTGGGCCCTAGGGATATATAGGTAAATAGGGCAATGTCTTTGTCCTCAAAGAGCTTATCTTCTGACCTGGAAATGTCACGCTTGCCTTGGAAGAGCAAGTCTCTGGCCATCAGAGGTATCAGAGAAGGTTTGATGACTTGTTGAAAGTCTTGCCTGACATCCTCCTAACTTCTCTGTTAGGTGGGGGCCTGTTCTCGGAAGAAGAAATATTAAAATTGTGTACAACTTCTAGAGAAGGAGAACTTAACCTAAAACTTGCTGACATAGTGCTTTATTCTTTATGCTATAGAAACGTGAATGTGATTTAAACCTCTAACAGATATGTTTGTGTTGCAGGTCAAGGTTGCTCAACACAGTCCAGTGGATTCAGGTACCACCTTCCAAGAACCCACCACAAAGTCTCTCTCAGTCAATAATCTTCCTGAGAGAAGTTCAGCTGACAGCCCCAGAGAGGGCCTGAGAGCCAAGCGAGGCAGACTCGCCCCCAGCCCAGAAGCCGGAGCCGAGCCCAAGGGCAGTGACAACTGTAGGGTCCAGTGAGAGACCCGTGTGTCAGGACCGCTGGGAGGTAGAATAGTTGAATAGATAATAGTCAGTCTACAGGGACTTTTCTTTAGTCAGGGAGCATTTTATCAGTGGGGAGAAAACAATTCCTTATAAATAAAAATATATTATACTTTTTAGATCTTCCATGTGGAAGTATTGAAAACGTTTGGAAGCCCTGATCATTTATTCAGCATTGATATTCCTCTCCTGTAATGTAAATACTACTGTATAAAGCTTTTTGTTAATAAGTTACAATTAAATGGCAAGCACTATAGAACAACCTATGTATGTGGATTTTACACTAAAAAAGAAAAAAAAAAGCAAAACACTTTTATGTTTCCAATGAACTGCTCCCAGGAAAATGTAAACTTTTGCTTTATGATATTTCCTATCTATAGTGTTAGGCATGAAATAAATTAGGTCAGGAATTTCTTTGAGCTGAGTAAAATGAAGGAAAACCCTATTAGATGTTTTTGAGGAAAACGTGCATACACATACATAGGTAGGTGTGTTTATCTTTCTCTTCCAGTGTGTTTTATACCTCTCTGCTTACATAACCTGTACATATGTGTATGTGGGAGTGGTAGGGAGGTATGTGTTTATCTCTAATCAGTGTGGTTGCAGGCTTCTTAGAGGTTTGGTATACCTTGTTTTCTGTCATTGTGCTTTTTTCTTTTTTGAGACCAATTTCTTACAATTCTTTGGTATGCATTCTCCTATCTGGTGGTGGTGTATTAAAATATGGCCTTTGTTTTCTAATAAAAAAAATCACCTTTGTGTTCTGTAAAAATGCTTTCTAAATATAAAGGTATTATGAATATTGGTACCATTTGTTGCTAACTACAATAACCTCTTATAAATGTAAAAATGGTTGAATAAATGATATAGGTCTTTAAACAAATGATGCTAGTATATGTAGTGAACATATTCAGTTATACTGAAAGACGTAATTTAGAATGTGGGTCATAAAGATTATATGGGAATATGCTGTGTCCAGCCTAGTGCCTAATACATTGTGTATACCCATTAAATCACATCAGCAAGCATATAAGTATATATTTTCCAGCACACTTATTGATGATATAGTTTTGAAAATATGCAGGCATTATGAGCCATATCAAATCCAAAAACATGTGAGTAAGCGCTTGCGTCCTTGAATCAGGGTAAAAAAGTTTTTCAGGACATGAGCTAGTAAAAGATAATTTGTTCTTGGCTTTCAGTTCCGATTGATACACAAACTTTGACAAACATCATCTTTTATATTTTAAAATTGTCCTTTGTGAGGTGGCCTCTGCTGTTGGATAATGCTTCAATAATATTAAGCCACTTAGTATTCATCTACTGAAAGTGATATCCTGACTTTCCTCATTTCTTTAGTTGCTCCGGGTTGTGGTCTGGTGCAATATCCTTACCATAAATCATCCCAAGGCTGCCATGTGCTCAGGGGCATGACCCGGAGCAGACATTGTTGGGATCAGGCCATCAGCTTTATTGGCTGTCTCTAGTGATTGGAAGATTCCACTCAGTAGGCCTTGCTGGGTAGTTTCTTGAGTCCTTGAAAGCATCTTTTTCTTTTCCTAGGTATGCTGAGCTGCTGCTTTTGTTACGTGGAATACTTCCATTTTTATAATCATAGCGAATTGTTCAAAATCTTATAAATAGACAGCCAGGATATTAAATATTCTTTTGCTTGAGCTAACAACACTGATTCTACTATGAGCTGAGCTGCATACGGGATGAAAAGTAAATATGCTACAGTCTCAACTCTCAAGTACCTTATAAACCAGTTAAGTCATAAATAAGATCCCAGCTGACAACTCATATGGGAAAATGGACCAAGTCCAGAGATCTGGGAATTGTATTCTCATCTATACAATGAGGGGCTTGGTTGAAAAGACTCTTTTTCATTGAATGTTCTGTGGGAACTGAAATGGCCTTTTGTGGTTGTTGGGAGTTGTCTGCAGTCCAAAAGAACTGCATCTTCAGTAAGAAGGCAATAAAAACCAATATTTAAATGTAGCCTGATTTCTTAAGAGTTATCATCCTTAAGAGTCACCTTTCCACTCACCCACTAACTTGCCTTCTTTGAGATTTATTTGTGATTTTTCTCATTTGATCCCAGTTTATTTATTTTGTTGGAACTATGACATTTTCACAGATTTGTTTGCACCTGGAAATAAGTCAGGGTATTTCTTCCTAGGGGCTCCTAACTCTAGCAGGGAAAACTTTCACTTTCCAGCTGGTTTGAGCCTGCAAAGGCTTCTAATTACTCTTAGTGTGGCTCAGAACATTGATTGTGATTTTGGAATTTCCAAGTTCTTCCAAAATCATTCAGGCTATGGCAGTATACCATGGAAGGAATTTAAATAGAAAATAAACCATGATCAATGTTTGTAAGCCATAGGTTTATTGCACCACAGTCAGAAGTTGCTTTGATCATTGGCATGTTTTTCATTTATCTTCTGTGGTTGAGGAGGGGGATACAATTATTTTTTGAAGAGGACATTAAGTACCTAAACTTGGTAACTGCCACTTGGTAGTTGGGGAGGGTTGACTTGTTCGCCCTCCCGCTTCCTTTCATGTAAGCTGCTTTCCCTTTGGTGGGAGGGTATTTACGCTAGATCCACTGACAGAAGAGAGAATCAAATCTTGTGTGCTTCAGCAGAGCCTGGCCATTCTAATTGAGGACCCGAAGCTGGCATCCTTTTCCCAGGCACAGCTAGGCATCTAATGCCACTACTCACCTGAGCTCAACTACTTAAAACTCTGGATGGAAAATCATACACATTTTACAAGATATTTTCATGTTTGCTCAAACCTTACACCTTTGTGACGTAGACATTAGAATCTCCATTTTCTTGCCCAAGATTAAGACACAGGTAGAACTTTTGACTCATAGGTCTAGGGAGACTTTGTTTAATAATATCCTGTGCCTCCCAAAAACCTTTGAAAATGAAGATTATTCTCATTGAATGAAAAAGATGAAATAGACTCAGAGAGTTGAAGTATTTGGTTAAAGAAGTAGTGGAGTTGAGTTTCAACCTCCGCTTTGTGAATACAGAGCCTGTTCTCTTTCTTATTTGTCCTGCTGTCTCTCTAGAAGCGGGCTTTCCCAGAATAATTCTGATAGTACAAATATTCAGATTATATTAAGTAGCTTTTCCACGTTCTATGTGCAATGAAGATATTCTTACATCTAGGATGATTGCATCTGACCTGTGTTACCTTACAAAATTTTCAAAAAATATGAAATGAGACTAACTATAAATTTCAACTCCTAAAAATTGTAACTACTAACTTAATGCATAAGTGTTATTTACTTAAATAAAGGTAAAGCCTTTTAAAGGGTATGTTTTGGAAAACTGGGTAAAATCTAAAGATTTATAAGGCTTTGAATGCAAAAGTTTAGTATAACATAGACATTAAAAGTGAAAGTCACTGTCAGAATGCCTGGACTACCATATGACTTTAGGCAAATTACCAATTCTGCATGCCTCAGTTTCCTCATCAGTAAAATTGGATATAATAATAATACCTCTTGGAGTTGCCATGATAAAATTAGTTAATTGCTTAACACTTTACCCTTATGGTTTTGTACTCAATAAAATGTTAGTTATTCTGTATACAGATAATTACACAGATAATTTTGAAAACTATTATAGCAGCTTAAAATTGTTAGATAAATCTGTTCATCTAACATAATATATTAATTTCATATCAAGTTCTGTCCTACAAAATTCTTAACAATCTCAATACCACTAATGCTTATTTTGCAAATGAGTTTAATCACTATAGATTTGAATATTCCACTCAATTTTTTTTTTTTTTTGAGACAGAGTCTTGCTCCGTCACCCTGGTTAGAGTGCAGTGGCGTCATCATAGCTCACTGCAACCTCACACTCCTGGGCTCAAGTGATCCTCCTTGCCTCAGCCTCCCAAGTAGCTGGGATTGCAGGTGTGCACAGCCGTGCCTGGCTAATTTATTCTGTTTTTAATAGAGACGGGGTCTTGCTCTTGCTCTTGCTCTTGCTCTTGTTCGAGACAGCTGGTCTCAAACTCCTGAGCTCAAGCAATCCTTCCACCTCAAGCTCCCAGAGTGCTAGGATTACAGGCGTGAGCCACCACACCCAGTTGTCATTCAATTATTGATCTTGCAAGTGAACTATTCACTGTTTTTGGTTTTTGTTTGTTTGACTCACTAAGAATATCCAAAGAAAACAATTATTGCAATTATATTTACAAATGGGTTATGCTTCAGAAGTTCAAGGATAAATTGCTTGTTTGGAACTCAGAATATATTTCCTTATAAAAACAGCATTGCAAATTGTGCCTTAAGTTCAAGCCCAGAAAGCCAATTTAGCTCATAATATGTTAAAATGGCAGTTAGGTTTGATTTGACCATACACGACCTCCATTTGTAGCATTGTTTTCTCTGGAAAGGTATATTTTAAGAACCGGGTTGCCAGAAACTCATTTTTCTACCCATCAACCGTCTTTCCGATGTGTCGCACTCTTCCCTTCCCATCTTGTGGTACTGGACAGGAATTGTGTAGTGGTCTCAGGACAGGGAAATGAAGATGTAGATTCCTGCCTGCTGCATTTCTGGAACAGTGGCTGCTGTCTGAAAGGGAAAGTGATGGCTTTTATGTTGGTTCTGATGCTGCAGGCAAGGTCATTTTTGTGTGATGTTGGTGTATTTGTGTGTGTAAATTTAAGAGGTTTGTTTAATAGGTATTTTTTAGAAAATCACAAGGAAACACACATATCTCCAAACTTCGTACATTTTTTTTGACTCGCAGATTGAGTTCCAGCCCACAAAATTCCCACCAGCCTTCATCCCCTCAGTTCAATGACTGCGGCAGATGAGTAAGATTACTATACTTTGTTATTCCTCCTCCTCTAGGACATCTTGAGGATGACCAGAGGGTAATGTATAAAAACACTGTATTTGCCAAACCAAATACTGTTTTGAATGCTTTATCTCATTTGATATTTAATAATCTTGTGAAGTGGGTCCTATTTTACCATTCAAGAAGAGACCCAAAGAGGTCATTACGTTTGTGACAAAACAAAACTGAGGGCTCTAGTCTTGATCTCCTAGTCCAAAGCTCTTCATATATTACCATATACCTTCCCAGAAGAGAGTAAAGTGATTCAGTCGGATAAGAGGCCAACTACCAGCCTGGCAGGTTCTTTTTAGAATCCCATTCTGAACCCAGCAGAGGAAGTTTCCTTCTGTTAGGGCTTAGGACAACTCCGCGCCTAAGGAAAATTTGCTTTATTTAACTTCATTTAACCTTTTGATGTAGTCGAGGATTTGGCGTCCAGGTTCCCAGCAAAAATTACACTGTTGTAATAATAGGGAATTTCACTTCTCCCACTTTTGTTTTCCCCATTGCTGCTTTTGCAAGGAGGTGAAAAAAATGAGCAGCTTTCTACAGTTACAGACTTTCTATTGAAACATTGGGATATTTCTGAGTTTTAGATGTGAGCAGATCTACTTGGTGTTGAAATCACAGCTGTGTTATCTAACCGAGCATTTGCTGGCTGTGTGCCCGCTCCCTCCTGCTAGACCTTGACTCCTTGGGTAGTCCACATGAGGGTGTTATTTGTCCTGGATACCATCTGCTTGTTTTAGTGGTCATCTTCTTGGTCGTAGGCCAGCAGAGGGTCATGAGGGTGCCCTGTGTTAGCCCACCATGCTTTGTTCCCTCTGCACTGTACCTTGAATGCCTACACAGTGTCATGGTGGTCACTTTCCTTGGAACCATAAACATTTGGGGAAGGAAAGAAATGCCCTCGCTCCAATTTGTAAACAGGTGTAGTGTAGTGAATGTGGAGACCATTTTCCTTCGTAAACAGTCAAGACTCAAGCATATCAGTGAGCTACATCTGGGCTCTGTCCAACTAGTTTCTTCAGAGACTGAACATTCAAACTGTGAGACAATCAGAGGCTCCCTAGATGTGGAAATACCAAATGTTCACAGATTTGCGTATAACCTATTTTAATGGCAGGACAAATAAATGGAGCAGACCCATTGTTCTTAAAATTTAAAACAAATTCTTATTGAGAAGAGTTACTGCAAATTCCACCCACCAATCTGTTGTTATGAAAGCCAGAAGCCCAAATTAGCATCCTAAATCTTGTTCCAATATTCGTAACAAAATTAGATTACTTTCCCCCTTGAGGTTGTCATAAACTCATTTAAGAAGTGAATATGTTGGTTTGGAAGTGTCTTACATTGAGTTCTCAAACCCAGCGTAGATTGTAGTCAATGAAGAGATGTTCTTTTAAACCAAATGCATCCATTTTTTTTTTTAATCATCCCCAGACAGAATTTTTTTTTGTTACTGCAGCAGAGGTGGTGGTTGCTTATCCAATTGTCACTTCCACTTTCTTTCTTGTCAATAGAATCCCACTTTTGTTCAGACGTTGGGCAGCAGTTTGCTCAGGGAATATGGACCCATCCCCAGGGAAGGATGCATAATTAGCATAGGCCAGTTATGGTCCTCTCATTACCTTTGGCCAGTGATTCATGATGACCACTCTGCAGTAGCCGATTTTGAGACCAGAAATGAGGCATTTCCAAGACACTGAGGGATGCCAGATCGGAAAGATGAAAAGAGACGGAGTCTTTGATAACTTTGTGAAGCTTCTTGAACCAACCTTGGACTTGCCATGTCAGAAAATTAAACATTATTGGTTAAAGCAACTTCCAGAAGGAAATTCTGTTTCTTCATCCACAAGCTTCCTGATACAATTGCAAAGCCTGTTTTCAGATTTTTGTTTTTGTTGGTTAACACCTACTTTCTTTCCACTTTCTTTGAGTTTGGCCTGCTACTGAGCAAGAGAACACTTTAAAACCCAGTCGCTTAATGATCTTCCTTTCTCCAGGTTTGTCATAAAAAGCAGTTCTGGTTAGTTTGATACAGGCCATCCATCTGAAACTTAATTTTAGCCTATGAAATGGACTGAGTTACACAGGGAAATACATGAAGAAAGTCCATAATTTTCTAATGCCTCTTGATTCAAATCTTTAAAGTGATTCATTATTCTGCCTATTGTGATTTTCCTAAACATCAGATAATTTAAATTATAATCACCAAAAACCCCAAACCCAAATGACTTTTGTAGTGTCCATAACTTCTATTATAACAATATGATTTGATTACCTAGGTTTTCTTCACCACTTCGAAGATGAAGAAATTGAGATCCTGAAAGGGAAATGGTTTTCTCTACATCCCACATTATGTCCTAAAACCTAGATTTTGGCTACCCCGAATATTGCTTTTAAAAAATAGAGCATGTGGCCAGTTAATGTGAATAATTATTTCCTCATTTTTTTCAGTCTAACCTAATGGGTGCGGGGCACACTGTCTGGGGGATTGTCGCTCTGACTTGGACAGTGCATAGGCAATATATGTAACCAACGCGTTTGTACCCCCATAATACTCTGGGGAAAAAAAAGTGTGTGAAAGCTAAAAAAAAACACCTCAAATAAATCTCATAGTTGCAGAAATAATAAAATTAGGTTAAATGTGAGCAAAAAAAAAAAAAAGCCAAAAACTAATCTTCACTAATACAAAGATTTACAATTCATTTAAGTGACGCTGCAAACTAAAATCTTCACTTCATTGCAGTAGTCACCTATGAGCGCCACTCTTCTGAAAAGAAAGCCAGTGGCAGGGAAGGCAAGTTTCATATAAAAGGTGGACTCTGGAACTTGGTAATTTTCTGTGTACCATATTTTCCCCTCCCCAAGAAATTCCTCTCGGTTTATTCCCTGAAGTCTGGAGGGTAGAACCATCCAGGAATTGGCTCTTGTGTCAACAGGGAGTGTCTCAGCTATTAAGGTTGCCTGAATGTGACATTTGGACTCCGCTGCTCTGTTGGTCTCTGTTCTGCTTCCTTTTATTTTCCCTTTCCCTTGGCCTGGACCCGTGACTCATCTGTTCCTGACCATGCTGACTTCTTTTTGTTGATCCCAAGTATGGCTTTGACTGTCTACCAAAAAAAGCAACTGACGAAAAACAGAGCTTCTTTCTCTAATTATAAAATATATCCATTGTAGGCAAATTAGAAAGTATTTTTAAAAATACAAAAGGAAAAGAACTCACCCATCATCCCAACACTTAGTCATGACTCGAAAAACTGTTTAATCCCTTCATTCTTCATACTGATATTTCAAATATCACGAATGTTCCTTTTATTTTTTATTGTGCAAGTAATGAATGTTCACCAGAGAAAATTTGGGAAATATAGAAAAATAAACAACAAAAAAAGTAATCTCATTGTCAAGAGATGGCCTGATCTTTCCCTCCACTCCCCCCTCTGCCTCCTCCTCCAGTTGACTAAATGGCATTTCTATCCATTCTGTGTCTTAAGCAGGGAAATTGGGGGACATCGTTGACTTCTCTCACTGCCTTATACCCTGCATATAAACAATCACCAAAGAATGTTGATTCTACCCTCCAAAAATCTCTTTACTCCATTTACTTCTCTCCATGCCCATGGACACCCCCTTCTTCCAAGCCACCTGGATTGCTCTTGCACCAGCTTCCTAATAGGTCTTCCTGCACCCCTTGGCTTGCTACCATCTTGCATGACACGACCTGCCCCCCCGCCTGCCCCCAACCAGCCCCATCCTCTCTTTCTCTTCCTTTTCTTTTTCTTTCTCCTCTCTGGCACAATACTGGCTTATACTTAGTCCAAGACCAATGTATACCTAGTGGCAGTTACTTGAGTTGCAGACTTGCTACCTACATTCCAGTCTATAAAACACAGCAGGCATCATTACTTGTGTTACTTATTCCCTATTCATAATGCATTGCCTTGAATTTTTATTGCTTATCTTATCATGCCCACTGTCATTAAATAGAACACACCCTAAAATTCTTTGCAGACTTGGTAATCCCTAGCACAGTGCCCTGCATATAGAAAACTGAAAAGTAGTTATTAATCAATCTATGGTTGAATGATTAATTTCAAAAACTGAACTATAATTGCTCAAAGTCTGAATATAGATTTTTTTTCCAATTGGAAAATCAAGAATTTAATCGTAATCTTTTAGATTTTTATAAAAATAAGAAAACTCCAGAGTTAAACCAGTTTTATTTTTAAAGCTGCAGTAGCCATGATCACCTCTCAAAGCATTATATTTCACTAAACCCTGGAACAAACATTCACTCCAACCAAATTACATGGTTTATGCTTTCCTAATCCACCCATTCCTATTCCTGCTTCTGAACTATTTTCACCATTCCTTGGACTCCTTCCTGATCCCAAGTCCTAACTGCAATGCCCAGTATGTAAGCCTCACTTTTTTAATAGTCTTCTCTGACCACTTCCTGGGGTGATGTGGTGACCTCTCTTTGGTTATGACTTCAATCACAACAATATAACAGATGCTATTAATATACTTGTATGTATATTCCTACCTCCTCATGTGAATCTGAAGACTCTTTGGGGGTAGTAGGGTGTCCTATACTTTTTTATACTCCCAGTTCAAGTGCAAGGCTCAGCCTATAAATACTTATTGACGATTAGTACCTGGATTAAAGCTGCCTTCTCTCTTTTACCAGGACAAAAGAAGGGTGAGAAATTGACATAAATGTACTGACTTCTCAGCCTTAGCCCCAGCTGGTAGTAAGAGCCACCTTCCAGGGTTTTTGTTAAGGCCAAATGAAATACATCTTAATAGACAACCAAATCTTTTCCTACAGCTGTTTCAACTGATGGATTGGGAGAACATCTCACAGAAAATTCTCACATGATTAATCTCTGTTCCAGAATCCACGGAGCTATTCTCATTATCCAAGAGAATGGTACACAGAAAAGCATTTCCCTCCCACTTGTTTGGTAACTATTTATTTGCCATCCAGTACAACTATTTAATAATTCACGCTTTTTCTTTGAGATAAATCGAGATGGTATATAGTTCAAAGATCTAATCAGAGAAAGGTCAAGAAAATGAAGCCCAGGAGGTTTGCATGTACTTCATCTTTTCTCTTTTAATATGATTACCTTGTATGACTCTGCAAGTACAGTAGGACCTAATGTATCCATTCCTCATAAATTTGGAATTTGTGAAAATGTCATACACCCTAAATGGATTACCACCTGACTTTGCATTATCTAGGAAGAAGAATACATTTTCCAAATGAATTTCAAAAGATAAGTAAGATCTTAGGAGAAATGTTCAACCTACTTAATTTTTAGAGTTTTTTAACTCTAAAAAAATTTTTTAACATTCTTTGCTTTAAATTTTTTTTCTTCTTTCATCTATGGTACTTTATAAAAATACCGTTTATAAAGCTCTTTTCTCTCTGCTTCGAACCTGCCCTTCTATACTTGCTTGGTGAAAGAAGCCATATTTCTGCTTTGCAATTTGGCTCTTGGCTTTCTCAGTAATTAGGTACCTGGGGGACACTGGAAGGCTAGAAGAAGGGACTAGCTTCTTCCTTTCAGAATCACCCTTAGCCCCACTTCTTCTCGCTGCCAGAGAGAAGTTTATTTCAGTAGCAGCATCTGGATTTAGTTTGCAATTTTCCCAACAATCATCAGCCTCCTTGCATTCCCTCTGAAAACCAGCAACGGCAAGGCCCTTATTTTTTTTTTTTTCACTATTTAATAATTTTCACCTCCTCCCTTTGTTCCTTTGGTTTTAAGAACACTGTGACTGCTTATTGTAGTTGCAACCTCTCTGAATCCTTTGAGTTCTTTCTTTGCCTTTTCAGTTCTTCAATACCTAGTTAGCAATTCTTTCTATTAAATTTACTGTAATAACTGGTATCATTTCTGTCTCTTGGACCGTGACTGATACAGATAAATGTAGGTGGTTCTATGTATTTGGAGGTAATAAAAATAGCTTAAATAAATCCTTCAATCCGTATTTTTCATCTTTTCAAATTTTCACCAAAGGTATCTGAATTAGTGATGTGTTCTAGAAACCATTATTTCCTCCTCTACCATAATCTACTTATCCAGCGTGATGCTAACACTGTCCTTGAAGACTTAAAAAAAAAAAACCCCAAAGATCTCCATTTCCAACAAGTGAAAATTGATATTGTTCTGTGTTGTCCTGTCCCCCTCGACCCCAGAAAGAAGGGCTGATTTGAAATGATAATATTCAAGTCAGCCCCACTGTTGTGACACTTCCAAATTGCAGAAGAGAGCAACACAGGACACTAAGAATCTTCACTCCCAGGAAGCTGATGAGCCTGGGGCTTTCTTACTCCTGCCACGGAAGGAATAGCCCCAGTGGGGCAACAGAATTGATTTATATATTCCTTTCAACATTGCTCAGCATGAGTGTGAGTGTATTTTAGGGAAAGAGGCTTTGGCTTGAAGTTGGCTATTGTGAGGTCAGAGGAAAATTTCTTCCTTGAGAACTTCTGTGCTCAGAGGTGGTACTTGTTGCTCTTACTCATTTGATAGCCACCTCTGCTTCTCTATTAGATTTTTCCCCCTCATTGTGGGATAGTAATCATTAATTCATTCATTAGTTTAGTAGAATTTATTAAGTGAGGGTACAGTTGAGTTAGAGGAAAAAGAAAATACAATATTTATTAAGGGTCTTCTATATGGTACAAGAGCTGGGGGCTTTCTTGACAATAATTCTGTGAGGTATCTATTTTTTACCTCTATTTTGCAGATGATAGAACTGAAGCTCATTGAGCTGATTAACATAAAATTATCCCTCCAGTCAATGATAAACATGTTTTTAAAATACAGGTCTGTTCTTTAAATACCTGATTCTGTCCACTATAGCATACTTGTGCATATTGACAGGAAAAAGAATTGGGTCTAATAATTTGTAAAGGTTCTTTTAGCTAGAAAATTCTCTGGAATACTGAAGAAAAGAAAACAATGAGCTTTGTCCTAGAGATCCATAATCTAATGCTTCATTCATTTTTCTAAATAGATTTTATTTTTTAGAACAGTTTTAGATTTACAGAAAAATTGAGAAGCTAGTGCAAAGAATTCCCACATACCCCACAGCCAGTTCCCTCTATTATTAACATCTTACATTAGTATGGTGCATTTGTCAAAATTAATGAACCACTACTGCTACATTTTTATTAACTGAAATTTATAGTTTATTCAGATTTCCTTAGATTTTACCTAATGTCCTTTTTCTGTTACAGTATCCCATGTAGGATACCATATTATGTGTAGTTGTCACGGTTCCTTAGGCTCCTCTTGGCAGTGATAGTTTCTCAGACTTTCCTTGTTTTTGATGACTTTGATACAGTTTGATAGTTTTGAGGAGTGTTGGTCACGTATTTTGTAGGATGCCTCTCTATTGAAACTTGTCTGATGTTTTTCTCATGATTAGACTGGCTTTATGGATTTTTGGGAAGATCACAGAGGTGAAGTGCCGTTTTCATCACGTCATACCAAGGGTATATACTACTAACATGATTTGTGACTGTTGATGTTGACATTGATTACCTACCTAAGGTAGTGTTTGTCAGGTTTCTCCATTGTAAAGTTACTACCCCCACCCCTTTCCGTAGTTTGCTCTTTGGAAGAAGCTCACTATGTGCCATCCACACGTAAGGAGTGGGGAGTTTTGTTCTTGCTCTTTGAGGGGAGATTATCTAAATAAATTATTTTGAATTCTTCTGCACAGGAGATTTGTCTCTTCTTCCCCATTGTTGATTTATCTAATCATTTATTTATATTAGTATGTACTCATGGGTGTTTCTTTTACACTTTAGATTTTAATCCAATACCATTTTATTTTTTGCTTAAATGATTCCAGCTTTGGACATCTGGACATTGGCAGCTCTTTCAGTTGGCTCCTGTGTTCCTTTAATAAAGCCCTATCAATATGTGGAGTATTTTTGTTTGTTTGTTTGTTTGTTTTTTACTTACTGGAACTACAAGTTGCTCCAGGCTCATCTTGTATATTTTCCACCCCTATTCTAGACTCAGCCATTTCTCTGAGGAGCCTTGGTTTCTTTTATTAAATCATGGTATTAGAAACCAAGATCTGGGTGCTACATGTGCTTGTTGATATTGGGGTGTTCTTTTAGGTCCTCTCAGCTGACAAAGAAATATATGCATGTACACTAACTGTGTGTATATACACACAGGCACATATATATATAAGTATTTCTATATGTAACCCATCTGTATCTATGTTAAGTTAAACATGAGTTCATACAAATGTCCTCAACTCTCACCCATTACCACATGGATGATTCTGGCTTCCTCCTGGACATAAGTTTTTCAAATCAATTGGGTAAATAGGAGAGCAATTCCTGGATCATATGGTGGGATTATTTTTAACTTTGTGTGAAACTGCCATATAGTATTCCAAAATAGCTGTACCATTTGGCATTCCTACCAAATGTGAATGTAGTGAATGAGAGTTCTTATTGCTTTACATCTTTGTCAGCATTTAGTATTGCCAGTATTTTAGATTTAGTCATTCTAATCAGTCTATAGTGGTATCTTATTATTGTTTTAACTTGCAATTCCCTGATGACAAATTATATTAAGCATCTTTTTATATACTTATTTTCTATCTTTTGCTTATTTTTAAATTGAGTTTTTAAAAAAATTATTGAGTTTTAAGAGTTCTTTGTGTGTGTACATATATATTTTTATTTCAGAATATTATAGGGGTACAAATGCTTTGGTTACATAAATTGCCTTTGCACTGCCCGAGTCAGGGCTACAAGTGTGCCCATCCCCCAGACAGTGCGAACCATACCCGTTAGGTGTGAGTTTATCCACCCCCTCCTCCCCTCTCCCAACAGCCTGACACCCGATGAATGTTACATCCATATGTGTGCATAAGTTTTGATCGATTAGAAGCAATTTAATGGTGAGTACATGTGGTGTTTGTTTTTCCATTCTTGTGAAACTTCACTTATAAGAATGGGCTCCAGCGCCCTCCAGGTTAATATAAGAGGTAGTTCACCACTTTTTTTATGGATGAGTAGTACTCCATGTTATACATATACCACATTTTATTAATCCACTCATGTATTGATGGGCTTGTTCCACATCTTTGCAATTGTGAATTGTGCTGCTATAAACGTTAGGGTGCAGATGTCTTTTTTACAGAATGTCTTTTTTTCATTTGAGTAGATACCCAGTAGTGGGATTGCTGGATCAAATGGTAGGTCTACTTTTAGTTCTTTGAGGTATCTCTATACTACTTTCCATAGAGGTCATACTGGTTTGTAGTATGACCCAGCAGTCCCACCAGCAGTGTATGAGTGTTCCTATTTCTCTGCATCCATGCCAATGTTGTTGTTTTGGGACTCTTTGATAAAAGCCATTCTCACTGGAGTTAGCTGATATCTCATTGTGGTTTTGATTTACATTTCTCTGATGATTAGAGATGTTGAAAATTTTTTCATGTGTTCATTGGCCATTAGTCTATCTTCTTTTGAAAAGTTTCTGTTCATATCCTTTGCTTACTTTTTAATGGGGTTGTTTGATTTTTTCTTGCTAATTTTCCTGAGATCTATATAGATTCTAGTTATCAGCCCTTTAGCGGATGTATAACATGCAAATATTTTCTCACATTCTGTAGGTTGTCTATTTGCACTAATGATAGTTTCCTTGGCTGTGCAGAAGCTTTTTAATTTGATCAGGTCCCATTTATTTATTTTTGTGGTTGCTGTGATTGCTTTTGGGGTCTTCTTCATAAATTCTTTGCCTAGGCTGATATCTATAAGAGTTTTTCTGACCTTTTCTAGAATTCTTATAATTTCATGCCTTAGGTTTAAGTCTGTTATCTATTGTGAGTTAATTTTTGTGCGAGGTGAGAGGTGTGGATCTAGTTTTAGTCTTCACATGTGGGTATCCAATTTTCCCAGCACCATTTATTGAACAGAGATTCTTTTCCCCAGTGTGTGATTTTGTCTGCTTTGTCAAAGATCAGATGGCAATATGAGGATGGTTTTATATCTGGGTTCTCAGTCTTGTTCCATTGGTCTATGTCTCTGTTCTTGTGCCAGTACCATGCTGTTTTGGTTACTATATAGCCTTGTAGTATAGCTTGAAGTCTGGTAAAGTGATGCCTCCCAATTTTTTCTTTTTGCTTAAAGTTGCTTTGGCTATACAGTGTCTTCTCTGGTTCCATATGTAGTGTAGAATTATTTTTTCTAGATCTGCAAAAAATGATGTTGGTAGTTTAATAGGGATTGCGTTGCATCTGAAGGTCACTTTGGGTAGTACAGACATTTTAACAGGGTTGATTCTGCCAATCCATGAGCATGGTGTGTTTTTCCATCTGTTTGCATCTTCTGCTATTTCCTTCCTCAGTGTTTCATAGTTCTCCATGTAGTGGTCTTTCACCTCCTTAGTTAAATATATTCCTAGGTATTTTATTTTCTTTGTTGCTATTGGGAAAGGTATTGAGTCTCTGATTTTGTTCTCAGCTTGGCTGTTGTTGGTCTATATGAATGCTATTGATTTGTGCACATTGATTTTATAACCTGAGACTTTGCTGAATTTATTTATCAATTCCAGTAGTCTCTTGGCAGAATCTTTGGGGTTTTCTGGATATAAGGTAATATCGTTAGCAAAGAGTGATAGTTTGACCTCCTGCTCCCATTTGGATACCCTTGATTTCCTTCTCTTGTCTGATTGCTCTGGCTAGGACTTCCAGTGCTATGTTGAATAGAAGTGGTGACAGAGGGCAAACTTGTCAGGTTCCAGTACTAAGCGGGAATGCTTAGAATAAACAACCTACTGCTGAATGATAGTCAGGTCAAGGAGGAAATTAAGATGGAAATCAAAAGATTCTTTGAACTAAATGATAAAGGGGACATAAAATCTGTGGGATACAGCTAAAGCAGTCCTGAGAGGAAAATTCATAGCCATAAATGCCTACATCCAACAGACAGAAAGACCACAAATCAACAATCTAATGAATTATCTCAAAGAACTGGAAAAGGATGAGCAAACCAATCCCAAACCCAGCAGAAGAAAAGAAATAACCAAGATCAGAGCAGAACTAAATGAATTCAATAAAAAAAGAACTATACAGAAGATTAATGAAGCAAAAAGTTGGTCCTTTGAAAAGATAAACAAAATTGACATGCCTCTTGCTAGATTAACCAGAAGCAGAAAAGAGAGGACTCTAATAAGCTCAATCAGGAATGAAAAATGAGAAATTACAACTGATACCATGGAAATACAAAATATCATCTCTGAATACTATAAAAATCTCTATGCACATAAACTTGAAAATGTGGAGGAAATGGACAAATTCTTAGAAACACACAGCCTCCCTAGGCTCAATCAGGAAGAAATAGAATTCCTGAACAGACCAATATCAAGTACTGAAATTGAAGAAGCAATAAAAAATCTTCCTAAAAAAAAAAGTCCCGGACCAGATGGTTTCACACCCGAATTTTACCAGAACTACAAAGAAGAACTGATACCTATCCTGCAGAAATTATTCCACAACATTGAGAAGGAAGGAATGCTCCCCAATACATTTTATGAAGCCAACATCACCTTGATACCAAAGCCAGGAAAGCACTCAACAAAAAAAGAAAACTACAGACCAATATCCCTTATGAGTATAGATTCAAAAATTCTCAATAAATTCCTAGCAAACCAAATTTAGCTGCTCATCAGGAAAAAAAAAAAAAAGCCATCATGACCAAGTGGCTTTATCCCAGAGATGCAGGGATGGTTCTTTGTATATTTTGGATACAGGTCTTTTGTTAAAAATTTTTTTAACTTTTAATTATTATGAATACATAATAGTTGCAGATATTTATAGGGTACATGTGATGTTTTGATACAGATATACAATGTGTATTAATCAAATCAGTGTAATTGGGGCATCCATCACCTGAAACATTTATCATTTCTTTGTATTAGGAACACTCCAATTCCACTGTTTTAGTTATTTTAAAGTATACTGTAACTCATTGTTGATTATAGTCACTTTGTTGGGCTATCAAATATTGTTCATTCTATCTAACTGTCTAACTATATTTTTATACCCCTTAACCACCCCCACTTTAGTCCCCTTTCCCCACTACCCTTCCCACCCTCTGGTAACCATCATTCTCCTCTCTGTCTCCATGAGATCAATTGTTTTAATATTTAGCTCCTACATATGAGTGAGAACATGTGAGATCTTTCTTTGTGTGCTTGGCTTATTTCACTTAACGTAATATTCTCCAGTTCCATCCACGTTGTTGCAAATGGCAGGATTTCATTCTTTTTTTGTGGCTATATAATATTCCATTGTGTATATGTACCAGTTTCTTTATCCATCCATCTGTTGATGGACACTTAAGTTGATTCCACATCTTGGCTATTGTGAATAATGCTGCAATTAACATGGGAGTGCAGATATCTTTTTGATATACTGATTTCCTTTCTTTTGAATATATACCTAGCAGTAGGATTGCTGGGTCATATGGTAGTTTTATTTTTAGTTTTTTGAGGAACCTCCATACTGTTCTCCACAATAGTTACACTAAAATACATTCTCACTAACAGTGTACAAGGGTTCCCCTTTCTCCACATCCTCGCCAGCATTCATTATTGCCTGTCTTTTTGATAAAAGCCATTTCAACAGAGGTGGGATGATATCTCATTGTGTTTGCATTTCTTTGATGACTAATGATGTTCAGCATTTTTTCATATATATGTTGGCTATTTGTATGTCTTCTTTTAAGAAATGTCTATTCAGATCCTTTGCCTATTTTTTAATTGGATTATTTGATTTTTTTTCCTGTTGAGTTGTTGGAGCTTCTTATATATTCTAGTTATTAATCTCTTGTCAGATGGGTAGTTTGCAAATATTTTCTCCCATTCTGTGGGTTGTCTTTTCATTTTGTTGATTGTTTCCTTTGCTGTGCCAAAGCCTTTTAGCTTGGTCTGATCCCATTTATCCAATTTTTCTTTGGTTGCCTGAGCTTTGGGGGTATTACTCAAGAAGTCCTTGACCAGATCAATGTCCTGAAGCATTTCCCCAATGTTTTCTTTTAGTAGTTTTATAGTTTCTCATCTTAGATTTAAGTCTTTAATCCATTTTGATTTGATTTTTGTATGTGGTGAGAGAGAAGGGTCTAGTTTCATTTTTCTACATATGGATATCCAGTTTTCCCAGCACCATTTTATTTATTTATTTATTTTTAAATTTCAGAATATTACAGGGGTACAAACAGTTTGGTTACATGTATTGCTTTTGTACAGTTTGAGTCAATGTTGTAAGTCTGTCCATCACCCAGATAGTGTGCATTGAACCCATTAGGTGTGAATTTACCTTCCCCTCTCTTACCTGCTTGATTTCCATTGAGTTTTACTTCCATATGTGCATATAAATGTTGATAGATTAGTTCCAGTTTAATAGTGAGTACATGTGGTGTTTGCTTTTCCATTCTTGTGATACTTCACTTAGAAGAATGGTCTCTGGTTCCATTCAGGTTGTTACAAAAGATATTTTTTCCCCATTTTTTTATGGCTGAGTTGTATTTCATGGTATACATATACCACTTTTTATTAATCCACTCATGTATTGATGGGCACTGGGGTTGATTATACATCTTTGCAATTGTGAATTGTGCTGCAATAAATATTCTAGTGCAAGTGTCTTTTTTAATGAAATGACTTTTTCCCTGTGGGTAAATGCCCAATAGTGGGATTGCTGGATCAAATGGTAGGTCTACTTTTAGTTCTTTGAGGTATCTCCATACTGCTTTCCATAGAGTTTGTACTAGTTTGCAGTCCCACCAACAGTGTAAAAATGTTCTTTTCTCTCTGCATCCATACTAGCATCTGTTGTTTTAGGACTTTTTGGTAAAAGCCATTCTCATTGGAGTTAGGTGATACCTCATTGTGGTTTTGATTTGCATTTCTCTGATGATTAGAGATGTTGAGCATTTTTTCATATGTTTATTGGCCATTAGTTTTTCTTTTTTTGAAAAGCTTCTGTTCATGTCTTTTGCCCACTTTTTAATGGAGTTGTTTGATATTTTCTTGCTGATTTGCTTGAGTTCTTTGTGGATTCTGGTTAATAGCCCTTTATTGGATGTATAGCATGCAAATATTTTCTCCCATTCTATAGGTTGTCTGTTTGCTCTATTGATTGTTTCCTTGGCTGTGCTGAAACTTTTTAATTTGATCGGGTCTCATTTATTTATTTTTGTTGTTGCTGTGATTGCCTTTTGAGTCTTCTTCATAAATTCTTTGCCTAGGCTGGTATCTATAAGAGTTTTTCCAATATTTTCTTCCAGAATTCTTATAGCTTCATGCCTTAGGTTTAAGTCTGTTATCCATGATGAATTAATTTTTCTGAATGGTGAGAGGCCCAGCAACATTTATTGAAGAGATTGTCCTTTCCCCAATGTATGTTCTTGGCAACTTTGTAGGAGATAAGTTGACTGCAGATGTGTGGATTTATTTCTGGGTTCTCTATTCTGTTCCATTGATCTATGTGTCTGTTTTTATGCCAGTACCATGCTGTTTTGGTTATTATAGCTCTGTAGTATAATTTGAAGTCAGGTAATGTGATTCCTCCAGTTTGTTCTTTTTGCTGAGGATGGCTTTGGCTATTCTGGGTCTTTTGAGGTTCCCTATAAATTTTAGGATTTTTTTCCCTATGTCTGTGAAGAATGTCATTGGTATTTTGATGGGGATTGCGTTGAATCTGTAGATTGCTTTGGGTAGTATGTGCATTTTAACAATATTGATGCTTCCAATCCATGAGTGTGGAACATTTTTCCATTCTTTTGTGTCCTCTTCAATTTCTTTCATCAATGTTTTACAGTTTTCATTATGGAGATCTTTCACTTCTTTGGTTTACAGTTTTCATTATGGAGATCTTTCACTTCTTTGGTTAAGTTTATTCTTACATATTTTATTTCATTTGTAACTATTGTAAATGGGATTACTTTCTTGGTTTCTTTTTCAGTTTGCTGTTGGCATATAAAAATGCTACTGATTTTTATGCATTGATTTTGTGGATACAGATCTTTTATCAGATATGGGTTTTGTAAATATATTCTCCAAGTCTGTAGCTTCTCTTTTTATTCTCTTAACAGTATCTTTTGCAGAACAGAAGTGTTTTAATTTTAGTGAAGTCACAATTTTACAACGTTTTCTTTCAAGGAATTGTTTCATGGTTTTGATGTTGTAACTAAAATATCATCATCAAACACAAAGGCACATAGATTTTCTCCTATGATTTATTCTAGAAGTTTTATAGTATTAACTGTTTTGCTGAAAACTTATGCCAGTAAAGAACAAATAATACTATGACATATTTCAGGATTTATATAACTGATTTCATGTGCCTTTGACAATTATATCATATTTTTAGACAGTTACAAAAATATTTTTTCCTTATGGGATGACAGGATAATAACTTGGAAGTTGAGGGGTATCTTATGAGGCATGCAAAAATTTTAAAGTCAAACAACTAACATCAAATGTTTTTACCAAAACCAGTCCAGGAAAAACTGAGGAGAGATATTATTTGTTAAGATATCACAGAATTAAAAAAATGCTGCTTTTTTGTTCAAGATTGCTGTAAAAAGTTTTTTTAGTTTATTGTCTATTAGTAAACCATTAAAATGTCTTAAATATGTTCCAAGTTTTCTATTTCTTTCTTTCTTTCTTTTTTTTTAGAGACAGGGTCTCACTCTGTTGCCCAGGCAGGAGTGCAGTGGTGCAATTATAGCTCACTGCAACCTCAAACTCCTGGACACAAGTGATCCTCCCACCTCCACCTCCGGAGTAGCTAGGACTACAGGTATGCACCACCACCATGCCCGCCTAGAGACAGGCTGGTCTCAAACTCCTGGCCTCAAGCAATCCTTCTACCTCAGCCTCCCAAAGTATTAGGATTACAGGCATGAGCCACCACACCTGGCCCCTAAGTTTTCTCTTTAAATTTGCCATGCTTATCATTATTCAGTGTACTAGATTGAAAGTTTGCTTTTGGAATTTCAGAAATTTGATCAACTGGACTCATCATCTAATAAAGTACAACTAAGAAAGAATGGAACATTTCTTTAATTGACATTTTGCCTCGTAATTCTATACTTTTATACATGTTACAACAGAAAAAAAAATTGTGCTTTAGGAAAAGCATCAAGACACCGAATCTCCTTATCCAATATTTAAACTCTTAGGAACAGTACAGCACGTCAACTGTACTTTAAGGGTTTCAGCAATAGAGTGACTTACTTTTCACTGTGCAGCACCTGACAGACAACATTGAATTTTTATTTGCCTATGGACATATTTTCTTGTACTCACAAAGAGAGAAAAATAGGCTTGGGGCTTTTAAAATTCTCTCTGAGGGTTCTTCCCTCTCTTTTCTGCTTCCATGTTGCTGGAGGAGCAAAGATTAATGTGAATGCTTATTAAATAATCACTTGTTACAAATAGCTGATTAGGATTTGGGCTATGTCAACAATTATTGCTTGCGAGGCTCTTGGCAGAGTTCTGATCGCATTAGGTTTTGGGTAATCAATTTATTCTAATACAAACCATATTGGGTGATCGAGATTTTATGCCTTTTTATTTCCTTTAAACAGCCTTCTGAAGCAAATGCTTGTTATTTTGAAATGCAGCCAAACTCTGGCCACCGCAGGAGTCTGCTATTAAGATGGAGCTCCTAATACATTGGATATTTTCTTGGCTTAGGCAGAAACACTTAGAAAATTGGGCAGAAAAATGATGTTTCTGATTTTCTTTCCTACCTTCTGATTATTTGAATTTCATTAGGACACTAACAGTAAACTTTTAATTGATGAAACTCTTTCTACAATAAAACATTCCTTTTCCTGATTTATTTGCCTCTTCCTGATTTATTTATTTTAGGTAAACAAAAGATGCCCTGGAAATTCAGTATTCAAATTCAGTAAGAAACAGCAACCATGGGGTGGGGGAAAGCCCAGAGAAAGGAAACAGTGGGGGGGTTTTCTGGGAAGATGTCAAACAAATTGACAACCAGCGATGCAGGGAAGTAAAGGGGTGATTAAGCTGAGAAGGTTGATCATAGAAGTTGTTTAGGGCCCTACATAGAAATGGGGCTATAACAAAGCCAGGTTCTGAAGGTCACATAAGGATAACATCAACAAGCCAAATATTTTGAGATCTATGGGGTAGCAGAAGAAAGACAGGCATTTCAGATGAGCACCTATGGGTGGGAATGAGAGACATCTAAGGTTTGAGCAGAGGTGACAAACTCAAATATCTGCAGGGAGTAGGCAGGTAACCTACACGCAGGGATGCTATTGATAACATTTAACAACTGATGTGGCACCAATATTTCCTGATCAGAAATGGGTCCAGTAGGTTCTCTGTGCCACCAGCATTTCTCTTTTATTTGCTGGATGTTAGGGACATCTGGAGGAGGCTCAGGGTCTGGGACAGCTGGAAAAGCAGGTATACATTTGGAAGGCACAGGATAATGCAGGTTTACCAAGCAATATAAAATATTCCAATATTTTAACAACCTGTTTGGCTAAACTGATGTGTGCTAGTGGGTTATCCGCCTTTTCCACATGGGTAAAGTGTGCTCTTTGAAGAGACAATCGTGTGTGGTGCAGACTGTGGCAAGCCTGAGCAGCCTTCACTCCCAGGGAGTTGCAGTGCAATGGATTTTTATGTCCATTAGAAACACAATTTAAAAAACTCTTCTTTAACCCTGTGTGGCTGAAACGAAACACATCTGCAGGATGATCATGAGAATTTGTCATCACATGAGATTTCACACCCAAGTTTCTATCTTAATAGCGAATGCGTTCTAACACCAATGCCTCAGGTGACTTCTTCATTCATTTGTGTCTCCATTTCCTCATTTATTTATTCAACACTACTGAAGGCTACTTTTGTTCTTTACATTTCATCACTTATTTCCCAATATCTTCGTTCTTGGGCTATCCATTTCCATTTCCCAATTAACTTCTCTCAGAAGAGTACCTGAGCCTGACTTTCCTGCACTTTGACATCACACAGTAATTCTCAAAACTCATTTGCTTTTTTGTTTATCTGTTCAGCAGTGATTGGACACCTTCCACGCACCAGGCTCTGTGATAGGTGCTGGTATAGAAAGACTTAGAAGACAGCTTCTTCTTATTGTCCTCAAGCGGCCCACTATCTAACTGGACTCGACTATCCATGACAAAGTATTATTGAGATTCTGATTGATACCATCTTACTCAGTCTTTAGAGATGTTGACTGAATGGCCTTCTCTCTTTTTTGTTTTTTTACCTTCTGTCCTTATGTTACCATAGTGGTTTCCTCAGCATCTCACATTAGGGCTGTTTGGTGTTATGGTATACATACTGGTTTTCATCTATAGTTCCTGGTTCATAACTCTTATAGTCCTTGTTACAGTCTTTTGTTATAATGTTGGGTGTGTTAGGCCTCAGGAAACAGAATCTCTATGACCACCTGTCTTCTTTCACCTGCCCAAGGTGGAACTCTGATCTGATTATAGGTCAGAAGACCCTCATTCCAGAGAGGTTCCTACCCCATACACTGGAGGAGGGAATGCTACACAGAGAGGCCAGGAAGAACCTGAACAGACAGGCCTTTCTGGGTTTAGATTATGCACTTTTTGTCCAGTCACATTTTTACATGGTTGTCAATCATACCTATGTAATGAAGCCTCACAAAAACCCAAGAGGACAGGGTTCAGAGAGGTTCTGGATAGCTGAACACACTGAGCTTCCTGGAGGGTGGTGTCCACAGAGAGGGCATGGAAGCTGCACCTCCTTCCCCTGTACCTCACCCTACACATCTCTTCATCTGTATCCTTTGTAATATCCTTTATAATAAACCAGTAAATGTAAATAAACATTTCCGTGAGTTTTGTGAGCAAATTAATCAAACCCAAAGAGGGGGTCTTAGGAACACCAATTTGAAGCCAGTCAGTCAGAAGTTCCGGAGGCCCGGGCTTGCAACTGGTATCTGGGGTGGGGGGACTGGAGTTTTGGGGATGGAGCTTTCAACCTGTGGGGTCTGACATTATCTTCAGGTTGATAGTGTCCGAACTGAATTAGAGGATGCCCAGCTGGTATCTACTGCTTGGTGTGTGGGGAAGAGCCCTCACATTTGGTCACAGATGTCTTTTTCTGTGTTTATGATTGTTGTGTCAATGTGGAGTTTAGAGGAAAGCACAGTTTGAGAGTTCTCCCCCAAACAGGCTGCATTAGGCAGGATTCTCCAGAGAATCAGAACCAACAGGATATAGATAGATAGATATAGACATATAAGAGAAGGGTTATTATGGGAATTGGCTCACATCATCATGGAGGCTGAGAAGTCCCACAATACACCATCTGCATGCTGGAGACACAGGAGAGCTGGTAGCGTAATTTGGTCTGAGTCTGAAAGCCTGAGAACCAGGGGGGCTGATGGTAATTCCAAGTCTGAGGCTGAAGGCTTGAGAATCAGGAGCTGTGATGTCTAAGGGCAGGAGGAGATGGATGTCCCAGCCCTTCTTCTGCCTTTTTGTTCTATTCAGGCCTCAATGGATTGGATGAGGCGCACCCATATCTTTAATTAGTCTACTGAGTCAAATGTTAAATAATGTCTTCAGGAAACTTCCTCACAGACACACCTAGAAATAATATTTGACCACCTATCTGGGCTTCCCTTAGCCCAGTCAAGTCGGCACATAAATTTAACCATCACAAGGGCCGTGTTCTTGTTCTGTGTTTCAAAGTCTTACTGAACTACCCTGGCCCATGTCATCTCTTCTGTCCCTCCGCACCCTACCCCTTTCCCTTCACAGCTTTCAGTCCAAACCCTCTTTCCCCTGCTCAGCCCTCCTGTGGTCACAGGTCTCCCACTGCACCAGGAAAACTTTCACCAAGCCAGCTCATCAAGGCCTACGGCTTTTTCTGAGCTGCTACGACTGAGATCACACTTCATCTGGGAGGTCTGTGCCCTTCGGCCTTGGTTGGTACATAATGTTAACCAGTTTCCTAAAGGATCAGGTGCAATGTGCAATGCCACATCTAGTAATGGAAGGATGCTGCTTGACAAAGATGAGTGTCAGACTGATTCAGCAAAGGGAACTGGGAGAAAGATAAAAGGAGAGAAGGGCAAGGTACTTTTAATTTTAATTTTTAAAAGGAGAGGCTTTTCTATTTTAAACTTCTAAGAGGCTGTGAAGAGTGGTGAGTTCTGAAAGCAGCACTATGCAGGCCAGACCATGGAGACTAGTCTGGTTCAAAGGCTGGGAAAAATGGTGCCTTGCATTCCATTCAGGTTGCTTTCTCCTCAATTTACTGCCAAACCCGTGCCACACCGAGCAAAGAAAACACTAGGTGAGTTTAGACATGAGTGGGTGCAGCTCCTCCATGTCTCTTGCTCAGAGTTCCATGGTTAATGTTGCTTATGGGGAAATGGGAGCCTGACAGGATCTCTGACTTGGTCCTTCTGCCTTTAAAGGATTAGAACAAGAAAGGGGCCATGTTTCCAGGGATCCACCTACTGCCGTATAAGGAGATTATTATGTACCAAATGTTATGTGTTGAATTTTGCTCCCTCCCCAACTCCAAGAAAAGATATATTGAAGTCCTAACCCCTGGTACCTTAGAATGTGATCTTATTTAGAAGTAGGATCTTTACAGGGGCAAGCAAGTCAAAATGAGGTCATTAGGATGGGCCCTAATCCAATATGATTGGTGTCCTTATAAAAAGGGGACATTTTGGGACACACACAGAGGGAAGATGATGTGAAGTCACACAGGGAGAAAGTGGCTGTGGGACTGGAGTGATGCCTCAAGTCAAGGAATGCCAAGGATTGCTGGCAAACACCAGAAGCTATGAGAGGAAAGAAAGAATTCTCTAGAGCTGTCAGATAGAGCATGGCCCTGTTGACACTTTGATTTTGGATGTCCATCCGCCAAAACTGTGAAGTAATAAATTTGTATGGTTTTAAGCTCCCCAGTTTTTGGTACTTTGTTAAGGCAGTCCTAGGAAACTAATATCTCCTCACTTTGTCAGCAGTCCTACAGCAGACCTGCCTACAGCCTACCATGGGCCATGTGAAAACAGATAAGCTACTTCTGCTTAGAGTGTATTTTGCAGACACATTTGCGCACAAATTCAGCATTCATCTACAGGCTAATAACACCTTCTCTGTTACAATACAAACTCCAGATGCAATACAATGCCTTCTTTGCTATGCTAGAGCAGCACTCTCCAACACACCACTAGCTACTAGCCATGTATGGCTTTTTAAAATCAGATTTAAATTCAAATTAATTCAAATGATTAAATTAAAAATTCAGTCCCTTAGACACATTAGCTAGATACCAAGTGCTCAACAGTCACAGTGGTTAGTAGTTACTGTATTGGACAGCACAGATACAGAACATGTTCATCATCACAGAAAGTTCTATTGCACAGTGCTATTTGAGAGAATGAGGTATTCTATTCAGTTGAGTGTTCTGGTTAACAGAGAAATACTACATATCCTTAAAAAAAAAGAAATGTAAACAAAGAAGAATCAATCTGATACAGTTAATACTGAAACTGTACTTTAATAACTCTGAAGGATGTTATAATCTTGAAATATTTTAGGTGTGGAAGTATGACTTTCAACACTCACCGTACTGACAGAGGACCAGAATGCTGGCAAATGGAAAGTTGAGGTGATTGAATGCTAAATAAGTCAGCATTTGCTGTCTCACCTATGGCCCAAATACAAAACCTAGCCAAGTCTGGGGAATAATTTAGGAACATTTAGAGTCATTAGGATCATTAGATATGACTTGAGCAAAGCGAAATAAACAGCCCTCCCAGCCTGATTTGGAACTGGTTCTACTGCCTTCTAAGTCAAAGCTAAATCTGCTGAGTTTAAATATATTACAAATGTTTTTCTTTGTTTGGTTCTGTTTATTCTCACTTCCATGTTTTTTTCAGTGTTTGTGTCATTGTTTTCTGTACCCTAATTGCTCACTGTCTCACCGCCATTAGCCTTTTAAGAACGGGATAGTCTAGGATGTCTCTGTGCCTCTAGTCTGGAATTCAGCTGAACAGACTGTCTGTAGATGGTTCCCATCCTTCATGGGAATGTAATCAGTGCTGGAGCATACCTAGCAGTTTGACATTACTATCACCATTTTTCTCGCCCCTTATTTTCATAATGGAATTTTTACATTCTTTCCAAACCTTTGGGTCAGAGTGACATTGAGTTTGCCCCTCTGACTTCCAGCTGCAATTTTCTTTGTCTGGACTACAGAGAAGGAGACTAAATTTCCCTTTTTTATTGTGGTTAGAGGGCTTACCAAGGGACAATGGTAGGAATGCAGCTCTGAATTCTTAAATTACAGATAACTAAATAATGCTTTACAGACAGAGGGGACTCCAAAAATGTTCCTAACTGACTGGTTGGCTTAAAGAAATTAACACACAAAAATTTTTGTCTGTATTTAAGGCAAATGTTGCGCTCTAAATTTTAAATAAATTAGTGGAGAAGGAACTTCACCACAACTTCCAAGGAAGTAAAGTCACTATACAGATTCAGTTTTATTGAGAACAGTGATTTGGACATGTATTTCTTTTGCTCCATCAGAAAAATGTTGTGTCAGTTATGTTGCTAAGAGATACAGAAGTGATTGGGCTCTGATGACTAGGATGATGTGACTAAGAGAGTCCCCTGGAGAAACAGGCTGGGACTCCACTTGTGCCCTGTGAATTCCTTTGGAAGACAGGCCAGTGGGACGCAGTGGGATGTTTACCTTTCCAAGGCCAGTAAGCCGATGATGTGATTGACAGATTATTATGTCAATTAAGAGTAAAATGAACAGATGAAACAAGAGAGATAAGTTAATAGAAGAACATTTTCTATGTTTAAGGTAGAGAGGGTCTTCTACACTTTCTGTTCACTCTTCACCCTAGGCAGGTTGCACTTCTTCCCAGCATAGAAGATACATGGACATTTCCTATTTTAAGAAATTTGATAAATAAAACTCTAAACAAAAAGACCAAGAGCATTTTAGAGGAATGGCTAGTACGAAAAAAACTTTCTAAATTACCAATGCATAAATACACAGGATTTCATTGAGTAATGAGATTTGGCAGAGATGTCTGTTCTGGTTTTATGCAAATTAAGTTTTTTCTTTTCCATTTAGGTTTGCCTCATTATTCACTCATGTTGGTTTACATGGGCTGCTTTTTCTCTTAGATTAGAGATTTTATTGCAAGTTATAGACAATTCTCAGTCTCTGCTTCCAAATTTGTAACTCCAGCCCAAACCTCTTTCTCAGACTATAGATCCATATATCCAATCGTCTACATGGCTTCTCCACTTGGTGGTCCAAAGGACATCTCAGACTTAACTCTGTCCAAAACTGTTCTTCAATCCCAAATCTATTCTACCAACAGTTTTCTTCATATCAGTGTTTGGTAACTCTAGCATTCCAGTTGCTTAGCCCAAAAGCCTTAGAGTCAACGTTAACTCCTTATTTTTTTCTCCACATTCCACACCTACCCAGTCAGGAAATCCTCTTTCAAAATATCTCCAGAGTCTGTCCCCTTCTTACCGTCTCTACACATCGATTGGCATCATGATCTCTCACCTTGATCAGTGTTGCAACAGCCACCTAGCAGTTCTCTCTGCTTCCATCTTTGCCTGTTATAGTTTCTTGACCCAGCAGCCAGAGTTTAGGAGCCATTGCGGGGTTTTGGGCAGAGGAGTAACATGATCTAACTTATGTTTTAGAACAACCTCCCTTCTCAAATATCACCCACTGTAAATACTTGATTTAAAATCACAAGCTTCCCTTCTCTCAGCACTCTCAGTGACCTTAGCCTGATCAATTTTTCTAGCACTAAGCATTTTTTCTCATAATATAATTTATCTATTTTTCATATTTATGACTGTCTTTCATCCTTCCCTCCCCCGAGAATGTAAGCTATATGAGGGCAGATAGGTTGTCTGTTCACTGATATATTTCAAGTATTAGAATTACACATGGCACACTATAGACACCCAATAACTATCTGTTGCATGATTAAAAACCATTTTCTTTGTAACCCATCCAGGGATCTTCAAATCTGTACAGTGAGGTCTACATTTTTTTTTCCTCTGTTCCAAGAAAAATTCTTGACTAGGCCTTCTAGCTTTTCCGGTTAGAGTTAGATCATGAAAAGGCCTTGGGCCACATCTTGTCACAGGGACAGAATTATTTCAGTGTTTTAAATGACCCAGTTCCAACTAATAATAAAGTTTGGACCTTCAGTCAAATTCAAAGTGTCTCCCCCCTCCTAGCTTTTGAATCCTGTAACGAGGAGGGAGCAGGGATAGCTTTGGTTCTGTATCCCCACCTTGTGCTACTCCTGCAATCCTGGCTCTCTAGCCCAGGTTTCTGACTCCTTCAGAATTGGGAAAAAGGAATTAAGGAAACGCACACTATTCAGATACTGGTGTCTTCACAATATGTCCTTAGTGTTCAAGAGGCAAACCCAATTCTTTCCCTTGAGACACACTTTGTGGGTTTCTAGGAATCTCCCCACTGGGATCTTCCAGTGACTAGTCCTGTGATGTGGGATATGGCTGGCCACTCAACAATGCAAACTCATGGTCCCTGGGCATCTGGCTGTCAACCCCACAAGACTCTCTTTGGTAAGCCTCTTAAGCAAGGCCTCTTTGAAGATGGCTCCAGCCTGGCTCCCACAAGACCCACAAGACCCATGGTTGATGGGAACCTCTCCATCCTTGCCTGTGTGAAAGTGCAGCTCACTTCCAGTGCCACCCACTTTCTGTGAATGCAGCTCCTCAGTGTGGCTAAGCCACAGCCTCTGGCCTTTATATTTTTCAGTGGAATCAGACACCAGTCCATGGGGCAGATGTCTGAGCTCCTCACTAGATTTCGAAGTGTGGGGAAATACAAAACATCTTCAACTTCCCCTCTGTGGGAGAGACAGGTAAGAGGCAGATGCAGAGCATAATGACAACTTCTCCAGAGGAATTCTTGCTCTTGATCTTGCCAACTCCAGCCCTGTTGTACCCTCGAGATGGGTGATAAGCTATGGATTGACAAATGGGTTTCTGGGTACCCTCTCTGCAAGTCATGTGGGAATATTTGGGACCTATTATTTTGTTGTCAGCCTATGGGAAGATCAAACAGAGATAAAATGAGCCATATTTTAGCATCCCCTTTCAACTTTAAGATGTAAAGGAATGAGTTGGGTTTGTCAGGATGTCCTCCGTGCTCCCCTCCTCCCACTGCTGCCTCCTTCTGGGCTCAGAGCCTTCATGCGGCCGTCTCTTATGCCATTTCAGGTCTTAGCTTAGATGTAGGACAGAGCCTATATCTGCTTGGTTCATTGTGGCCTCCTTGGAGCCTAGTACAGAATCGAGCATGGAGCTCGTGCTCAGAAATGGTAGGGGACACTACAGTGTAGTTTAGTGCACAGGTCCCGGAGCTATACTGCCGGGTGCGAACATCTGTTACTTACTAGCCATGTGCTCTCAGGAAAGTTTTTAAACCTCTCTGTGCCTCAGTTTCCTCAGCTGTAAAATTGGGACAACAAAAGTATCAAATATTAAGTATTGGATAAATTAATATAAATAAAGGCTTTAGAGGAGTGCTTGGCACATAGTAAGTGCTTTAAATGTGTTTGCAATTATTATAAGCTGCATGAGTGAAGCATTGTCTATGTAGTAGGTGAAGTGTTTTTAGGGAATATTCAATTAACAAGGAGTTATTTTTTCACCACAAACCAGGGAAAACTGGTACAGTGTGTTTCAGGAAAGATGAAGTCATCCTTAATGCCCTGGAGCTGAGAGGTGCCCCCTTGTTTCTGCATTGCACACGTCTGTGAGAGAACATTTGAAATAGCAATCTAGCTTAGTATTTCAAGCATAGAGGCAGACAGATCAAGATCAAATCTTGCCTCTTTCAGTTATAAACTCGGTGATACTGGAGAATTATTCAATTTCTCTAAGGCTCAAGTTCTTTATACAGGCATACCTCATTTGATTGCACTTTGCAGATATTGTGTTTTTTAAAAATCGAAGGTTGTGGCAACTTTTCGTTGAGCAAGTCTATTGGCACCATTTTCCCAACAGTTTGCACTCATTTTGTGTCTCTGTGTCACATTTTAGTAATTCTCACAATATTTCAAACTTTTTCATTAGTATTATATGTTATGGTGATCTTTGATCAGTGATATTTGATGTTCTTATTGTCATTGTTTTGGGGCACCACAAACTGCACCCATATAAGACAATGTACTGAATCAATAAATGTTGTGTGTATTCTGACCGCTCCTCTGACTCAATGTTCCCCCATCTCTCTCCCTCTCCTCAGGCCTCCCTATTCTCTGAGACATAACAATATTGAAATTAGGCCAGTTAATAACCTTACAATGGCCCCTAAGTGTTCGAGTGAAAGGCAGAGTCACAAGTCTGTCACTTTAAGTCAAAAGCTAGAAATGATAAAGCTCAGTGAGAAAAGCATGTTGAAAGCTGAGATAGGACAAAAGCTAGGCCTTTTGCACCAAACAGCTAGCCAAGTTATGAATGCAAAGGAAAAGTTATTGAAGGAAATTAAAAGTGCTACCCAGTGAACACACTAATGATAAGAAAGCAAACAGTCTCATTGCTGATAGGGAGAAAGTATTAGTGGTCTGGATAGAAGATCAAACCAGCTACAACATTCCCTTATTAAGCCAAAGCCTAATCCAGAGGAAGGTCCTAACTCTTCAATTCTATGAAGGCTGAGAGAGGTGAGGAAGCTGAAGAAGAAAAGTTGGAAGCTAGCAGAGGTGGGTTCATGAGGTTTAAGAAAAGAAGCCATCCCCATGACATAAAAGTACAAGGTGAAGCAGCAAGTGCTGATGGAGAAGCTGCAGCAAGTTATCCAGAAGATCTAGCTAAGATCATTGAGGAAGGTGGCTACCCTAAACAACAGATTTTCAATGGAGATGAAACAGCCTTATATTGGAAAAAGATGCCATCTAGGACTTTCATAGCTAGAGAGGAGAAGTCATGGCTTCAGAGCTTCAAAGGACAGGCTGACTCTCTTGGTAGGGACTAATGCAGCTGGTGACTTTAAGTTGAAGCCAATGCTCATTAACCATTTTAAAAATCCTAGGGCCCTTAAGAATTACATTAAACTACTATTCCTGTGCTCTAGAAATGGAACAATAAAACCCGGATGACAGCACATCTATTTACAGCATGGTTTATTGAATATTGTAAGGCCACTGTTCAGATACACTTCTCAGAAAAAAGATTCCTTTCAAAATGTTATTGCTCATTGACAATGCATCTAGTCACCCAAGAGCTCTGATGGAGATATACAAGGAGATGAATGCTGTTTTCATGCCTCCTCACACAACATCTATTCTGCAGCCCATGGATCAAGGAGTAATTTAGACATTCAAGTCTTGTTATTTAAGAAATACGTTTTGCAAGGCTATAGCTGCCATAGTGATTCCTGTGATGAATCTGGGAAGTTAACTGAAAACCTTCTAGAAAGGATTCATCATTCTAGATGCCATCAAGAACATTAATGATTCATGGGGCGAGGTCAAAATATTAATATTAACAGGAGTTTGGAAGAAGTTGATTCCAACCTTCATGGATGACTTTGAGGAGTTCAAGACTTCAGTGGAGGAAGTGGTGGAAATAGTATGAGAACCAGAATTAGAAGTGGAGCCTGAAGATGGGACTGAATTGCTGAATCTCATGATAAAACTTGTATGGATGAGGAGTTGCTTCTTATGGATGAGCAAAGAAAGTGGTTTCCTGAGATGGAATCTACTCTTGGTGAAGATGCTGTGAACATTGTTGAAATGACAATAAATGATTTAAAATATTACTTAAACTTAGTTGATAAAGCAACAGGAAGATCTGAGAGGACTGACTCCAATTTTGAAAGAAGTTCTACTGTGGGGAAAATGCTGTCAAACAGCTTTGTATGCTACAAAGAACTCTTTCAGGAAAGGAAGACTCAATGGATGTAGCAAACTTCATTGTTGTCTTATTTTAAGACATCACCACAGCCACCCCAACCTTCAGCAACCACCACTCTGATCAGTCAGCAGCCATCAACCGCTAGCCAAGACCCTCTCCCAGCAAAAAGATTATGACTTGCTGATGCTTCAGATGATCATTAGCCGTTTTTTAAGCAATAAAGTATTTTTTAATTAGGGTATGTAGTTTTTAAAAAGACATTATGCAATATCACTCTAAGAGACTACAATATAGTGCAAACATAACTTTTATATGCACTAGGAAACCAAACTACTGTTGTGACTCACTTTACTGCGATATTTTCTTTATTGCGGTGGTCTGGAACTAAACCTGCACTATCTCTGAGGTATGGCTATAGTATTTAAAATGGGGACAATAGCAGTACCTACTCTCCAGGGCTGTTGTGAGGAGTACATGATTTTGAATATGTGATAGTATTTGGCACACCAAAAAGACTCAGAAAAGGTAGCTATTATTAGTATTGTTATTCATTATAGTAGCTAAAGCCTTACAAAAACAGCAGATAAGACCTCTGTACTTCAGACATAAATTTTTAGATATTGCATATAGAGAGTTTTTTAAGGCAATTATTGTAATCTGATTATAAGGAAAACTAAGGAGAAAAAAATCTCAGTATAAAATTTTTAATGAAATTTATTTCCATTCTCTGCTTATTCCAAGTAATATTTATTGCAATTAGTTTCTATAACATAAATCAGATTGAAAATGTGAGGAATGACTTGAATCCCAATAATCCCTGAATTTATGGGCATGTGAAGCACCTCCTCATAAAGACACAATGAACTCTTAGTACTAAAGGCACCATATAAGTCAAAGGTACTGGTATTATTTCAAGCAAACTCAACTACTGGAATAACCCTCTCCTCACACAAATTTCTTAGTTTAAATCTGTAAAACATTAATATGAAATTCTTCTAGTGTACTGGAACAAATATGTTTGGATTACTTGAGAAATGCAGATTTCTAGTTAGTTCTATGATAACCTGCTTGAGAAAGCCAGATTTCCATTGAGAAATTCTTTCATTTATGTTAATTCCTTTGATTAAATTGTGTGCCCATTCATTTTAAGCAGAGGGGCAAAAAAAGTCAATACAGACACCTTCAAGATTACATCTCTGCTCAGAACAGGCTCAGAGCTCTTGCCCTGAGTGCTGCACTGAACAATTCCCTAATATAATCAATATTGAAGATTAAACATTTTGAGAACATTCTCTTGATCTAGTTTTTGGACAGTTCTTCTTTTTGATTATGTATACTGGATGTAATGTTATTTTCTTATTTTCTCAAGGAAGCTAAATAATTAAGATAGTGTTTAGATTTTTGTCAGTGTTTGTGGGTGCTTAAATAATGCGTTCAACAGGACTCCAAATCTGTGGTCACTAGTTTGCCCCTGACAATCACATGTTTCCACTGCTGACCAGAAGTCTGGGGTTATTGTACGCTCTTTGATCTCCCCAGGCTGCACTGCTAAATTGTTGGCTGTAGAATGTCAGAGAAATTGTGTTCCAAATGTCAGGGGGCCCTGTGGCCTTGGGCAGGTCAAGCCCTTGGGTTGTCTCCCTACCTTCCCTCTGTTTCTTATATGACTGTCTTTCTGCACTTGGTCATTGGGGGTTCAGGCTGTTGTTCCCTCATCCCCACACTCCTACTCTAGATTCAGAGAGCCAAAGCTTGGGAGATGGAGAGTGTGCTGGAGAGAAGAGGCTTATCTTTACCTCTCCCAGTACAGTGAGATGCCTGTTCAGGGTGTTTGGGAAGAAGACTCAGCCAACCTGTCACTTTTCTTTCTTGACATGCCTTTCTTATCATCTTTTCTTACGACAAACCTTCTTCCCTTCATCCAAAAGCTTTTCTTCTTCTGTTACAGAGCCATGGTCTGTAGCACCTGGATATTGTAAAGGAGCGAGAGAGAAGAATCTGAAGGTGACCCGGATGAGTTAAAAGTGCTGCATCTAAATTTGTGTAGGCCATGTTAATGGTGCTGTTTGGAGCTGTGTGTAGGTGCAACGCTGCACAGGGTGACCTTATCCAGGACAATGATGAAACAGAAGTTTAACTTGCAACTTAGATTTACTGGCCTACTTTTAGTATTGGCAACTAACTTCCTAATCAAGACAAGCTACTGCCCATTCTTTGAAGCGAAGTATCACAAGAATGGAAAAACAAGCACCACTGGTACTCACCATCAAATTGGTACTAACTGATCAATACTTATGTGCACACATGGAAATAATATTCATCAGGGGGTGGGCAGGTGGGGGGGTGGAGGGGATGGGAAAACTCACACCTCATGGGTGCGGGGCGCACTGTTTTGGGGGATGTTCACGACTATAGCTCTGACTTGGGCAGTGCATAGGCAATGTATGTAACCAAAGTGTTTGTACCCCCATAATATTCTGAAATAAAAAAAAAGACTTAGGGTTTTGTGTATGAGAATACTTCTATTATATTGAAAATATAAAATATTTTATTAGCAATTTCCTTTGAGAACTTACATGATCCATCATGGTTGTAAAAAGCACAGTTTGTGATATTTAAGAGAGAATACAGATATATCAACATCACCGTTTGCCTCTTAGAGAATGCAGATAAGGTGCGTACTTGATTTTAAAACACCCAAATGGAGAATAAAGTCCCATATATTGAAAATAAAACTATAAAAGCATTAGATATGGAAGGGTAATCTTGAAGAGAGGAGAGGCCTTCCTGAGCAGATACAACACCAGAAATTGTAAAGGAAAAACTGGCAGACTTGACTCTGTAAAATTAATTTCTCATTGATTTTTTTCTTTTAAATTAACCTTTCTGTTTTGAGATAACTGTGGATTCCCCTTCAATCGTAACAAACAATACAGAGAAATCAGATGTACCCCTTACCCAGTTTCTCCTGATGGTAACATCTTGCAAAACTATAGTGCAAAACCACAATGGGGATATTGACATTAATACAGTCAAGATACAGAACGTTTCCATCACTCTAAGGAACCTTCAGGTTACCTTTTTATAATCACATTCACTTTCCTTCTGCCCCAACTCCTCCTTAACCCTTTAAAACCACTAATCTGTTCTTCATTTGTATAATTTTGTCATTTCAATGATGTTGTAGAAATGGAATCATATAGTATGTTGACTTTTTGGATTTTTTTTTTTTTTAAGATGGGGTCTTTCTATGTTGCTCAGGCTGGACTTGAACTCTTGGCCTCAAGTGACCCTCCCACCTCACCCTCTTGAGTAGCTGAATTTTTTTTTAACTCAGTATAATTCTCTGGAGATTCACCTAGGATGTTGTGTGTATTAATATTAATGGTTTTTTCGTTTTTATTCTGAGTTTTAGTCCTTGGGATAGATGTGCTACTATTTGTACCTTGAAGGACATCTGGTTTGTTTTCAGTTTTTGACTATTATGAATAGAGCTGTCGTAAGCATTAGTGCACAGGTTTTTGTGTGAACATAAGTTTTCATTTTTCTAGGATAAGTGCCCAGAAGTGCAATTGCTAAGTTACATGCTAGTTGCATATTTTAGACTTTTATTTTTTCACATTCCCATCAGCAATGTATGAGTGATCCAGTTTCTTTGCATTCTCACAAGCATTTGGTGTTGCCACTATTTTTAAATTTTAGCTATTCTGATAGTTGTGTAGTGATATCTCACTGTAGTTTTAACTTGCATTTTCCTAATGGCTAATGATGTTGAACATCTTTTCACATGTAGCCATGTGTTGTTTAACAATGTGGATACTGTGGCATTAGGCAATTTTGTTGTTGTGTGAACATCATAGGGTGTACTTACACAAACCTAGATGGTGTAGCCTACTACACACCTAGGCTATATGGTATAGCCTGTTGCTCTTAGGCTACAAACCTGTACAGCATGTTACTGTGCTGAATACTGTGGGCAATTGTAACACAATGGTATTTGTGTACCTAAACATATTTATTTATTTGTTTGTTTGTTTATTTATTTGAGATGAGATCTTGCTCTCTCACCTAGGCTGGAGTGCAGTGGTGCAATCATAGCTCACTGCAGCCACAAACTCCTGGGCTTAAGTGATCCTCTCACCTCAGCCTCCTGAGCAGCTGGGACTATAGGTGTACTCCATCATGCCTGGCTCTAAACCTATCGAAAAATAGAAAGGATACAGTAAAAATATGATATAAAAGATAAAAAAATGGTGCATCTATGTAGGTCCCTTACCATGAATGGAGCTTGCAGGACTGGAAGTAGCTCTGGATGAGTCAGTGTGTGAGTGGTGAGTGAATGTGAAGGCCTAGGACATTACTGTACACTACTGTATATTTTATCAACACTGTATACTTAAGCTACACTAAATTTATTAAAAAAACTTTTTTCTTTCTTCAATAGTAAATTAACCTTATCTTCTGTAACTTTTTTACTTTGTAAACTTTTTAATTTTTTAAAACTTTTTGACTCTTTTGTAGTAACACAGCTTAAAACACAAACACATTGTATAGCTGTACAAAAATTATTTCTCTCCATATCTTTCCTCCATAAACTTTTTTCTATTTAAAAATTTATTTTTTTTTACTTTTAAGCTTTTTTGTTAAAATTCCCATCAAAATACCAATGTCATTTTTCACAGATCTAGAAAAAATAATCCTAAACTTCATATGGAATCAAAAAAGAGCCTGAATAATCAATGAAGTCTTAAGCAAAAAGAACAAATCTGGAGGCATCACATTACCTGACTTCAAATTATACTACAAGGCTGTCTAGTAACAGCATGGTACTGGTATAAAGGTAGAGACATAGACCAATGGAACAGAATAGAGAATGCAGAAATAAAACCATATAGCAATGGCCAACTGATTTTTGACAAAGTAGAAAAAAACATACACCAGGGAAAGGACACCCTATTCAGTAAATGGTGCTGGGAAAATTGGATAGCCACATGCTGAAGAATGAAACAGGATCTCTGTCTCTTGCCATATACAAAAATTAACTCAAGATGGATTACGGACCTAAACGTAAGACTTGAAACCATAAAAATTCTAGAATAAACTGTAGGAAAAGCTCTTCTAGACATTGGCCTAGGCAAAGAATTTATTACTAATACCCCAAAGGCAAATACAGCAACAACAAAAATAAATAAATGAGACTTAATTAAATTAAAAGTTCCTGCAGAGCAAAAGAAATCATCAACAGAGTAAATAGACAACCTACAGAATGGGAGAAAATATTAGTGAATTCTATATCCAACAAAGGGCTAATATCCAGAGTCTACAAAGAACTCAAACAAATCAGCAAGAAAAAAACAAATAACCCCATCAAAAAGTGGGAAAAAGACATGAACAGAGTTTTTTTCAAAGGAAGATATACAAACGGGCAACAGACATATGGAAAAATGCTCAACATCAGTAATCATCAGGGAAATGCAAATTAAAACCACAATGAGATACCCTCTTACTCCTATCAGAATGGCCATTACTAAAAAAATAAAAAAAAAGATGTTGGCATGGATGTGGCATAAAAGGAATGCTTATACACTGTTGGTGGGATTGTAAATTAGTACAACGTCTATGGAAAACTGTATGGAGATCCCTCAAAGAACTAAAAGTAGACCTACCATTCAATCCAGGAATCTCACTACTGGGTATCTGTCGAAAGGAAAAGAAGCCATTATGTCAAAAATGACTGATTTTTTATCAATGACCTGTACCCAAATGTTTATCGTGGCACAATTCGCAATTGCAAAGACATGGAATCAATCAATCAATTGATGAGTGGATAAAGAAAATGTGGTGTACATATATACCATGGAGTACTACTCAGCCATAAAAATGAATGAAATAATGTCATTTGCAGCAACTTTGATGGAAATGAAGACCATATCCTAAGTGAAGTATCTCAGGAATGGGAAAACAAACACCACATGTTTTCACTAATAAGTGGGAGCTAAACGATGGCTACACACGGTCATAAGTGTTGTAAAGGACATTGGAAACTATGCAGTGGGGAGGGTGGGAGGGGAGTGAGGGATAAAAACTTACCTATCGGATATAACACACACTATCCTGGTGACAGGTGCACTAAAAGCCTTGAGTTCAGCATTATACAATTCATTCATGTAACAAGAACACTTGTATCTGCTAATATTTTGAAATAAAAATTATTTAAAAAAATACTTAAGACACATTTTAGTCTAGGGCATGGTCAGGATCATCAGTATCACTGTCCTCCCCCACCACATCTTGTCCCACTGGAATGTCTTCAGGGACAATAATATGCATGGAGCTGTCATCTCCTGTGATAACAATGCCTTCTTCTGGAACACTTCCTGAAGGACCTGCCTGAGGCTGTTTTACAGTTAACTTTTTCTTTATAAGTAAGAGTACACTCTAAAATAACAACAAAGAGTATAGTATAGTCAATATATAAACCAGTAACCTAGTTGTTTATCATTATCCAGTATTATGTACTGTACATAATTGTATTGCTAGACTTTTAGGTGACTAGCAATGAAGTAGGTTTGTTTACACCAGCGTCACCACAAACACACGTGTGAGGAATGCATCGTGCTGTAAAGTTGTGATGGCTCAACACGGGACTGTAGTTATTTGCTATCTGTATGTCTTCTGTGAAATGTCACTTCAGGTCTTTTGCTCATGTTCTAATTGAATTGTTTACTTTTTTTACTGCTGAGTTTCAAGAGTTCTATATATATATTCTAGACAGTAGCTCTTGCTTGGATATGTGATTTGCAAATATTTTCTCTCACTTTGTAGTTTGTCTTTTCATTCTCTTAACAGAGTCTTTTGCAGAGGAAATGTTTGTAATTTTGATAAAATCCAATTTATCAATTTTTTTTTATAGATTGTTCTTTATGTCAAGTCTAAGAACTCTTTGTTTTATTTAGCCCTAGATATAATAAGATTTTTCTCTCACGATTTTTTCTCTTAAAGTTTTATAGTTTTACATTCTACATTTAAGTTCATGATGTTTTTTTTTTTTTTTTGAGACAGGGTCTCACTCTGTCTCCCAGCTGGAGTGCAATGGTGTAATTATAGCTCACTGCAACCTCAAACTCCTGGGCTCAAGTGATCCTCCTGCCTCCATCTCTGGAGTAGCTGGGACTACAGGTCTGTACCACCACGCCCAGTTAATTTTTCTATTTTTAGTAGAGACAGGGTCTCACTCTTGCTCAGGCTGGTCTTGAACTCCTGACCTCAAGCAGTCCTCCCATCTCAGCTTCCCAAAGTGGTACAGGCACGAGCCACCACACCTGGCCCCATGATAAATTTTGAGTTAATTTTTGTATAAGAGGTAAGACTTAGGTTGAGGTTTTTTGTTGTTGTTTTTGTTTTGGTCTTGTATGTACAGATGTCCAGTTGCTCCAGCATCATCTGTTGAAAAGGCTGTCTTTGCTCTCTTGAATTGATACTGCACATTTGTCAAAAATCAGTTGGGTTTGTTTGTGTGGGTCTGTTTTGGTGTTCTCTATTCTGTTCCATTGATCTGCATGTTTATCCCTCCACCAATATCACACAGTCTTGATGATTTTAGGTATATAATAAGTCTTGAAATCAGGTAGACTAATTCCTCCTACTTTATTATTCTTTTACAGAATTGTTTTAGCTATTCTAGTTCCTTTGAATTTCCATCTACATTTTAGAATAATATCTTTTATGTCTACAGAAATCTTGTGGGGATTTAGTTAAGAACTGCTTTAAAACTATATATCAGTTGGGAGGAGAATTGACATCTTTACTTTGTTGAGTATTCCAGTCTATGAACATGGTATATCTATCCATTTATTTAGATATTCTTTGATTTCATTCATTAGCATTTTACAGTTTTCAGCACACAAGTTCTTTACTTGTTTTGTTAGATTTATACCAATATATTTAATTTTTTTGGAGTGACTATAAATGGTATTGCTTCCTAATTTCATTGTGCCTAGACTTATTGCTAGTATATAGAAATACAATTGATTTTTGTATGTTTATCATGTATCCTGTGACCTGGCTGAACTCACTTATTATTTCTAATTGGTTTTTTATTTTTGTAGATTCGTTGAAATTTTCTGTGTAGAAAAATCATGTTATTTTCAATTAGGGAGAGTTTTAGCTCTTACTTTTTGATCAATATGCTTTTTGTTTCTTTTTCTTGCCTCACTGCACTGGGTAGACCATCTGGCACTGTATTGAAAAAGAGTGGTGAGAGTAAACATTCTTTCTTCATTCCCAATTTTAAGGGAAACATTCAGTCTTTAAGTATAACCATTAAGTATAATGTTAGCTGTAGGCTTTTGTAGATGCTCTTAGCAAGCTGAGGAAATTTCTCTCTTTTCCTATTTTTCTGAGAGTTTTTATCGTAAATGGGTGTTGAATTTTGTCATATGCATTTTCTGCATCAATTGATATGATAATTGATTTTTTTCTTCTTTAGCCTGCAAATATGGTGGATTGCATTGATTAATTTTTGAATATTTAGTCAGTTTTATGTCCTTAAAATAAACTTCGCTTTGTCATGTGCTATAATTCTTTTTATATGTTGTTGAGTTTTATTTGCCTAGATTTTGTTAAAGACTTTTGCATCTGTATTCATGAGGGATATTGAACTGTAGTTTTCCTTTTTGGGTACTGTCTTTGCTTGGTTTTGTTATCGGGGTAATATTAGCTTCATAATATAAATTGAGAATATTTCCTTCTCTTTTATTTTCTAGAAGAGATTGTGTAAAATCGGTGTTATTTCCTCTTTATACATTTGATAGAACTCTCCAGAGAAACCACATGGGCCTGGAGATTTTCTTCTTCTTCTTCATTTTGAAGTTTTTAAGTTATAAATTCAATTTCCTTCATAGTTATGGGGCTGTTAAAATTATCTGTTCATACTGGATGAGTTGTAGCAGTTAATGATTTTTGAGAAACTGCTTCATTTCATCTAAATTGTCAAATTTATGTGTATAGAGTTGTTTGTATCTTTTTGGTATTTGCAGGGTCTGTAGTGATATCCCCTGCTTCATTTATGATAGTGGTAATTTGTGTCTTCTCTCTTTTTCTTTGTCAGTCTTGCTAGAGGATTGCCACTTTTATTGATCTACACAAAGAACTAGCTCTTTTGATCATTGATTTTCTCTACTGTTGTCCTAATTTCAATTTTATTGATTTCTGCTCTTATCTTTATAATTTCCTATTTTTCTACTTGCTTTGGATTTATTTTGCTCTTCTTTTTCTAATTTGTTGAAGTGATGGCTTAGAGGGTTGATTTGAGACTTTTCCTCTTTTCCAGTGTATGCATTTAGTGCTATAAATTTCTCTCTCAGCACTGCTTTAGCGGTGATGCACTGTATTTTCATTTTAATTCAGTTCAATATGCTTTTAACTTAGCCTTATCATTCATTTTTTTGACCCATGGATGGTTTATAAGTGTTTAGTTTCCAAATGTTTGGAGTTTTCCTGTTATCTTTTTGTCATTAATTTCTAGTTTGATTACATTGTGTTCAAAGAACACACTGTATATGATTTCAATTCTTTTAAAATTGTTAAGTTTTATTTTATGGCCTAGGATATGGTCTAGTTTGGTATATGTTTCATGGGCACTTAAAAAAGTGCATATTCTGTTGTTGGGTATAGTGTTCTAAAAAGGTCATTAAATCCTTTTGGCTGATGGTGTTTTGAGTTCTTCTATATTTTTGCTTATTTTCTCTCTAGTTGGTTTATAAATTATTGAAAGAGGAACATGGAAGTTTCTAACTGTAATTGTTCTATCAGTTTTTGCTTCACATATTTTGCAGTTCAGAGTTTTTTTTTTTGGTGCTTACAAATTTAAAATTGCTATGTCTTCTTGATGAATTGAACATTTTATCATTTAATAATGTCCTCTATTTCTGGTGATTTTCTTTGCCATGAAGCTTACTTTATCAGATATCAACATAGCCACTCCTGCTTTCCTTTGATTGTTTACATTATACATATATGTGTGTGTATATATATATTTGTTCTTTTACTTTTAAGTCACCTATATCATTAAATTTGAAGAGAGTTTCTTCCAGATGGCATGTATTTGTGTCATATTTTTTAATCCTTTCTGCCAGTTTTTATCTTTTATAATTGGTATATTTAGACCATTTGCATTTAGTATACTCATTGATATTTTAGGGTTTAAGTCTGCCATTTTTATATTTTGTCTTCTGGTTTTTCTCTTCATTTTCCTTTGGTCTATTCTTTTTCCTGCCTTCCTGTGATTTACTTGAACATTCTTTAGAATTTTAGAATTCCATTTTGATTTATCTATAGTTTTTTTACTTTTACAAATTTATGGGATACATGAGAAATTTTGTTACATGTATATAATGCATAGTGATCACATCAGGGCACTCAGGGTGTCCATCACTTGAGTACAATACATTTTTGTTAAGTGTAGTCATCCTACTTTGCTATCAAACATTGAATTTATTACTGTTATTTTATTGTATGTTTGTATCCTTTAAACCACTTCTCTTCACCCTTCCCGTCCCACCCACACACCTTTCCCAGCCTCTGTATCTATTATTCTACTCTCTACCTCTATGTGTTCAAATTTATTTAGCTCACATATAAGTGAGAATGTGCAGTATTTTTCTTTTTGTGCCTGGCTTATTTCACGTAAGATAATGGCCTCCAGTTCCATCCAGGTTGCTACAAATGACATGATTTTATTATTTTTTATGGCTGAATAGTATTCCATTGTGTGTGTATACCACATTTTCTTTATCCATTCATTTGTTGATGGACACTTAGGTTGATTCCATGTCTTTGCTGTTGTGAGTGGTACTGCAATAAAAATGTGAGTGCAAGTATCCCTTTGATATATTGATTTCTTTTCCTTTGGGATTTCTTTCCTAGTAGTAGGATTGTTGGATTGAATGGTAAGTATATTTTTGGTTTTTTGAGAAATCTTCATACTTTTTTCCATAGTGGCTGTACTAATTTACATTCCCACCAACAGTGTGTAAGTGTTCCCTTTTCTCTGCATCCTTACCAACATCTGTTATTTTTTGTAATAGCTATTCTGACTGGGGTAAGATGATATCTCATTGTGGTTTTGATTTGCATTTCTCTGAGGATTAGTGATGTTGCACATTTTTTCATATACCATATACCTGTTGGCTGTTTGTATGTCTTCTTTGGAGAAATGGCTATTCATGTCCTTTGCCCGTTTTTTAATAGGATAATTTGTTTTTTTCCTATTGAGTTGTTTGAATTGCTTATACATTCTGGATATTAGTCCCTTGTCAGATGAATAGATTACAAATATTTTCTCCCATTAAATGGGTTGTCTCTTCACTCTGTTGATTATTTCTTTTGTTGTGCAGAAGATTTTTAGTTTAATATAATCTTATTTGTCTATTTTTGTTTTTATTGACTGTACTTTGAGGTTTAGCCATAAATTCTTTGCCTAGACCAATGTTTAGGGGAGTTTTCCAATCTATAGTTTTTTGAGTGTATCTCTTTATATACCTTTTTAGTGGTTGCTCTAGGTATTACATTATATATAATGTTGACTGGTGTCTCAGATGACTGGTGTCTCAGTTGACTGTAGTTGTTATTTTACCAGTTTGAGTGAAGCATAGAGACTGTACCTCCTTTTATGTTCTTTTGTCTTCCCCATTTATAATATAACTGCCTTAAATGTTTCCTCTCTATATATGTAGATATACAGCCATACAGACAGTTTTATAATTTTTGCTTCAACCATCAACTACAATTCAGAAACTTGAAGAGGAGAAGGAAAGCCTTCTGTATTTGCCCACATTTTTGCTTGCTGTGCTCTTCCTTTCTGATGTCCCAAGGTTCCTTTTTTACTGTTTCCTTTCTGTTTAGAGGACTATCTTTAGCCATTCTTTTAAGGTAGATCTGCTGCTGACAAGTTCTCTTAGCTTCCCTTTATCTGAGAATGTCTTGGCTTCCCTTTTATTTTTGAAGCATATTTTCTTAAGCATAGTATCCTGGGTTGACAGTTCTTTTCTTTCAACACCTGAAAAATGTTGTGCCACTTCCTTCTTGCCTTCATGGTTTCTGATGAGAAATCTGTTTTCACTTTAATTATTTTTCTCCTATAGGTAAGCTGATGTTTTCTCTGGCTGCTTTGAAGATATTTTCTTTTTCATAATTTTAATTATAATGTGTTTTGGCATGGATTTCTTTGAGTTTATCTTGTTTGGGATTCACTCAGATTCTTGATTCTGTAGGTTTATGTCTTCTGTCAAATTTGAGAAGTTTTCAGTCATTTCTTCAACACTTTTCAGCCTCAGCATCTTTCTCCTCTCCTTCCTGGACTATAATGACATGAACATTAGATCTTTTATTATAGCCTCACAAGCCCCTGAAGCACTATTTATTTTTTTAGTCTATTTTCTTTTTGTTGTTTAGATTGGGTAATTTTGATTGTTCTGTCTTCCAATTCACTGAGTCTTTCCTGTTTTCCCCATTCTGCTTTTGATCCCATCTACTGAGCTTTTTGTTACTGTATTTTTCAATTCTAAAATTTCCACTTGATTCTTCTTTATATCTTCTTTATATTCCTTCTATTTATTTGCTGAGGCTTTCTATTTGTTCATTTGTTTCAAGCACGTTCATAATTACTCACTAAAGCACCTTTGTCATGGCTGCTTTTACAGATACTTCTAACATCTCTGTCATCTTAGTGTTGACATCTACTGACTGTCTTTTTCTCATTCAGTTTGAGATAGTCCTTGTTCACGGAATGGTGAATGATTTTCATTTACATTTTTGTATTATGTTTTGAGACTTTAAATCTTATTTAAACCTTCCATTTTAATTGGATTTTTCTGACACGGCTTTGGCAAGGAAAGGGGGAGCTCTGCCTTGTTACTGTCAAATGAGATACAAGTCCAGGTTCTCCACTTGGCCTCCACTGACATATGAGGGAGACACCGCCTTGTTACTGCTGCGCAAGGGTGAAAGTTCCTGTTCCCACATGTCTCCACTGATACATAGCAGGGTGGTCTTATTACCACTGGGTGATGGTGAACCACTCAGTGATGGTAAAAGTTGAGTCTCTACCAGGCCTTCTCTGATACCACCCCACAGCGGGGAGTGTTTGGGTTCCTTGTCACAGCCTTGCAAAAATGGAAATGTGGGCTCCCCACTTGCCTCTTGCTGGTATGAGTAGAAGTGGGGCCATAGTATTTTTTGTGGTATTTGGTAAAGTAGAGTGGTATTGTCTAAAATTTTTCTGTTTTGCTGCTCTCCTGGTCCTTTGTCTAGAGACAGCAGACTTTTGCTGGGGCTTCTTTGGTCTGTGCCCTTTGACATTTCTGGGTCACCAGCTTCTTCAGCTTGAAATCTGGGGTAAATGAGGCAAAAGAGAAAACCCAGGGAGCTCACCACTGCGTTGTTCTCAGGTCCCTAGGTCCTTAGCCAGGCTGCCTTCTCTTCATCTTTCAGAGTTTTCTTAGGTTTCTTTTATGTATAATGTCCAGGGTTTTTAGTTGTTTTTGGTGAGAGGAATGGGGTACAGTATATTTATTCCACCTTTCCAGATGGGGAAGTATTCCTGTCACTAATTTTTAGGGATTCTTCTAATATGTGACTATTAATACTTCTTATGTTACATGTATTGCAAATATTTTCCCTCAGGTGTAACTTGTCTTTTAATTTTCTTTTGAAGTCTTTTATCATGTGGGAATTTTTAAGAAGAAAAAAATTGTTAAAAATGGACAAAAAAAAAAAACAACAGGCAATGAGAAAGAAATATGACCGGCTAAGAACTAGTATATAAAGTTTGATATTGATGAGTTCAGTTTGAAACAGAATGATGAAATTATAGAGGTGCTACAAGTTCTAAATTCAAAATGTAAAGCTTTGATGAGAATATTCTGTGAAATATCAGTCAATCCAAGGTTTCCTGTATCTATAAGTAACTTAAAAAATATACGCAATTCTGGAAAACTTTTCATCTTACTGTGATGTCTCTAGTTGTAAAAAGAAAAATAAAATAAAGAAAAAATATATGAACCAAATGAAGATAATCAATTTATGAAAAATATGGAGATTCTGGAGATTCTTTTAAAACTGGAGAGGTGGAGAATTTGTTTTATTTTATTTTTTGTTATTTTTGTGTAATCCACAAAAAAGATATAAAATTAAAGTACTGGAAGTATTTAGATAATAATTCTTTTCAAAGGTGTTGAATTCCTAGCAATCTAAATAAGATGAATACTCCTTGTGAGAGTTAAATGATCTTTTAGGGTATAATGGAAACATATTGTAATTTACTAAATGCATCAAATGACTAGGCTCCACATTAAGAAAGAAATATCATCTAAATATGAGTTTCCTTTTAAGGTAATGGCTTAATTTTCCTGTTTCCCAAGCTGCCTTCAGCCTTTTATAGGTTTTTTATATGTAGTATTAGTTTTGCAGTACAATGCTCTTGAGAATTCACAGCATATCTAGTTTCCTCAGAAAAGTGTTTTGGAGGATTCCGTTGCTTGGTTTTGTGTTACTGGTTTCACGTAATCACATAAGACTGTTTTTGACTGGATGAAAATTACCCTGGACGTTCTGGGAAATTTTATAGATGATAATATAGATATCTATTTCACTATTACATCTGCAATTGGCATTCAATTTTCTCTGAGGAAAAGGGACACAGGCACTGGATTAATCTCTAAACCTCATTTCAGCCTTGATCACAATAAAAAGTTATCAGGACTATAAACCATCAGGAGAATTAGCTTGATTTATGCTTGCCCCTGCTTGACTGTTTTCTGAGACATTTGCTCATGCAATAGGAAAGATGGGTAGGGATAATACAAAGAGAAGCAGATGAGTGGATTAGCTACGGTTGGCTGGAAAGTTTTCTTTCCATATTATAGCATCTGAAATTCTACTCAAATGTCTCCATGTCATGGTATAGGTATAAAATAAAAATAATGATATGTGATTGATTATTGAATTGTGAAGAAAAATAGTAGTAATGCAAAATTTGACAGCCTGAAAATGAACATTTCTTAGACTGGCAGTATATTTCACTGTACTGGAAGGCAGTATTTGAATAGAGCTTTTATGTTGGAACCATATGGAAATGCCATTTTTGAAGGTCAGATATTGATAATTTCATATGGTTCAATCTATACAAATTGCTTAAACAGACCACACATAATAGGCAAGATATTTTTAAATAGCAAAATCATTGTGGTGGGTGAGCAAGAAAGAAGTTGGGAAGAGAAAGTAGAGCATGTCGGATCACAATGGCACAGGAAGCAAGAGAGTCAATTGTTCTGTCCTGTGGGAGAACAGGCCAACTATTAAACCTTCATCTCTAACCCACCTTAACAGCACCTGTGTGCACATATGTGTTCACAGGTGCATTGAGTTGTTAGAGTCTGAATCAGTTCCGACTCAGGGCAGCCAGACAATCCCATCATGACAGGGAGCTGCAGCTAGTGCTGTACCATGAAGAGGTGCAGTAAGCTTTGTAAACTCCGTGCAAACCGAACAGGACTAGTGTGAGCTACGTAAATCATGGCTGATGGTGCTACTCAAATCTAAACTTAGAGTAACTGCAGTCAGAGAGACAGATGCTTCTCTCTAGCAAGTATAGACTGGATTGGTGCTGAAATAGCATGATATGCAGAAAAAATAATCATGGAAAGATTCAGAACTATAATAAAAGGAGCAGTGCCTTGTATCTATTCCTATCCTGGTGTGGGACCCATAATATTTATTTGGTGCTTTGTAGAATAATTCCAAGAAAGCTCTGATTTTTTTTCTTATAGGCAGATTTGTGTGCTGTACCTGTTTTATAGGTTGAGAACTGGTTTGAATTTATGAACTTACATGCCTCAGTGAGGAACAAAGCCAAAGTTCTCTATTTGAAATGTAGCTGGGTTTCTAGAATTAGTTGTTCTAGTCGTTGGCACGAGTAGCCAATGTAAGTTTTAAAAATCACACAACCTTCAGGATCTAAATTTCCGTTAGCTGTTTTTTTTTGCCAAATATGATATCTGTGGTGTATTAAGAAGTACGCCACAGACTACATTATGCTCTTGAATATAGAGCACTGACCACACACAATAGGGAGATAAAAGGAGAAGCAGCACAAAACCCAGTCATTCCTTTTTGGTGCTGTGTGCAGTAATTGTCTCTGTATGTGTTCACTCTAGTTGAAGAGGGGAAACATAAAGGCAAAGCCATACAGAATTTCAGAATTATTCTCAAGGGGCTTTCCTTGTTCACTAGGGAAAATACATGGAGGGCAACTACTGCACCTACTAAATAAAATAGAAATTTAACTTATAATTATAAATCCTAAAGTAATGCGTCACAATGTCCTGTGGAAAGAAGTTGCGTTTATACCTTCGGCCGACTCTGAATGATTGTAAGGTAACATCTGGAGATGAGTCTCAAGAGAACATCCAGACAGCAACAACTGGTTGAAAATCAATCCAATGTGGACATATACTCACTTGTGAGAGAAGCTATTAACAAGAGAGTCTAGGAGGGAGGACAGCTTGGATTATTGTAGGCATACATTTCTTTCTACAAAGTTCCTTTTTGTCAAAAAAGATTAGCTGATTTAAAAAGATTTCAACTTATTTTTGCTGAAAAGACTTTTCGCTGCCTGTCATTCAAGTAGAAATTTAAACATCTACTGAATACATCAATCCTATACTAATTGAGACCTCATAAAGAATCTAAGATTATTTTTTGCACTTAGTGTACTTTTGGTGTGTAGATTATGATTTAATTTTTATACATCATGCACATTTCACTCCCACATATCTATTATGTAAAAAAATGTAAAACCAAACATCAGGATACTGACATCCTCTGTGCATAAGAAGATAATGCCAGAAAAAAGTTATGGCAAATCTTCAAGCAAGTAGAGTCAACCTGAGTCCTCTACAATTTGAATCACTTGAAAACCATGTAACATTCATCAGAAACGCCCTCTGCTTGTGATATAGTTACCAGAAAATGGTTAAACTCAGATCACATGAATATTGTTAGAAAATTTTGAGGAGGCTATCACTGCTAATATTTGAATACATTATTATAATTATTTTAGATAAAATCAAATTGGTTGCAAACACACTTCCTTGAGGGCAGATTTCTGGTTTCATTTCTTAGTGGTTTTATCTGCTTGGTCAAAACAAGTGCAAATATTCATCATCCTACTGAGTGTATTTTACTTATCACTCTTCTCTCTAGGCAATGCAAACTCAGTAAAGTAAATAAAGCCAGCTTCTTCCACAAGGCCTGACATTGGCAGATAGCCCTGACGGCCAGATAGCAGGTATGCAAATTGCAGTACCTATGCTTGTTGAGTGAATGAAGTGGTTGTTTGCAAGATTAGCGTAGCAAATTGCAGCATATTAACCACATAGTGGTATTTCAGCCTATCGCCTGATATTTTTCTATATATCATATTCATTTTCAAATATCTAAGATAAGGCCCATGAAAGATTGTGGACAATAGGATTTCAAAACTTTTCGGCTTTTTAAAAGGTTTCCAACTTCTCTCTGCCATCCCTCTCGACAAATAACCTTGGCTTCAATTTTATAGAAAAGATTGAGCTCTGTATCACATGCATGTGTTATTAAATAATTTTCTTCTTTACCACCTCCAAAATCCTTAAGTATATCCACTGGACCTGTGTTCCTCCTTTTGTAGGTAAAAATTGCCCTTTGTCCTTGTTAAGTCCAGAGCCGATATCTGCACTCATGATCCATTTTCCTTGTCCTCCCACTTGATCACACTTTATTGTGTAACTCCCAGTCCCTTCTCCATCTTCGGTTTTGCCTTCGGTGCTTCCCCCCTCCCCCGCCTCTAAACGTGTCAAGTTTTCTGGTACAACATACTTTGTTGGATCCTGTCCACATCTCCAGTCCTAAGTATCTCAGTAGAGTGCAAGGTTTCAAAATCTGGAATCGATAGCTAGACTGTCTGGGTTCATTCCCAGTTCTGCTTCTTATCTGTGTGATGTGAAAGAGTTTTCCCCTCCGTAAAATGGGCTAAACTGTAACAGTGGTGTGCTCTTAAAACCAGTCTGGGGGCAGGTGAGAGAGGAAGCCCTGCTTTGTGTGTGTGCCAATTTCTGCTGTGTAAACTCTCCCACCTGGCTGACTTCAAGCTGCCAAATTGACTTCACTGAACTCTGAGTTGGGGTGGGATGCTCACAGTTAGCTCTGGGGAGAGAGTACCAGGTGGCTCGAGCACACCACCGAATCCCCCTTTCACAGGGTTATTGTGATGACTGAGATAAAATAAGCAAAGCTGATAGAGTAAGCCTTCAGTAAGCACTAGCTATTATCTCTTTATAGGGAGAAATAAAAAATATCCTTACTATTCATTTACTTAAACTGTTGGGAGCTTTATGGGGATAGAGCATGGACTTTGCAGCTAAATAAACTTCATTGAATTTTTATTTCACGGTGTGTTTGTGACTTTTTAAAATTAATATGTAAGATAGGGACAATAATGTCTACATTTAGGGTTGGGAAAATTAAATTAGGTAATATATGTAAAATGCTTAGGATATATAAAATGTTCACTAAATTTTTGCTTACTTTTTCACACTTTATTGAAATTATCTTCAGATAATCAAAACAATGCAAAATAAAAATGTATAAACCAATGATTTCTCAGTTCTTCATCTCCTTGTCCTTTTCTGCATTATTTCATATATTTTATTACTCTCTCTGTGAACTTCCATAATGTTGAATCCTTTTAATTTTCCTATCTCTTTTCTGTTATTCTGTTTCCTTTATTGATTTCTCTTCCTCTTTCTGCTCTCTGAAGGCAGATATTCTGTTGAGTTCTCTCTTTGTTTTGTTTCTTCATCGGTCGTATCCACTGTTCCTGCTTTGGTGTTTGCCTCTAAGCCACACTTGGTCTCTGGTGCTGACATTTCATTTGAGCACCATCATACATTTTTATAGAGCACTCAAATTCACCAGGATTTCACCAGAGATAATCCCCCTCCAATCAGTTGGCATGATCCAACAATTCTCACAACCATTTTCAAATGACATTTTTTCATAAATATTTCATAAATATTTTTTCAATAAACTCATGTTTATTTCCCATCATAATTTCTTATTTTCATCTCCAAATGCTCACATGTCACTACCTTTAGAGGCCTTTCGTAACCAGTGACTACTCTATCTGAAATAGCTCCCATAACCCACATTGCTATTAACCCCTCACCTTGCTTTTTCTTTCTTCCTAACACTTACACTTGACATTATAATGGATGCTTACTTGCTTGCTTGATTCTTGTCTGTCCCTGACACTAGAAGGTAAGTTTAATGGAGGCAAGGATTTTGCCTTGTTCAGCCCTGGAGCCCCAGTGCCTAGAATAGCGTTGGGCACATAGGAGGTATGCCATGAATGTGCTAATGAGAACAATTTGTATTTGGCTTTGGAATATCATTGTTTTTTTTAATCAACCTCAAGCTCAGAGTTAACCCTACCCAAATCACGGTATGCTATCATGATTAGTTCATGAAAGGCCTAACTCTTGTTTTATTACTTTTTTTTTAAAACCTTACTTTGTATAATCCAGACTCTATTTCTCTTACCTCTTTTCCCTCTCAAGGCATCCACTCTAATGAGTTTGAAATATTTGTTTGGATATATATCTCCTTGAAAAAGTGTTGTGTGCATGTGTTTTAAATTTCTGTGTTACAGAGCTACAGATCCCATTCTGCTTTTTTTTTTTTTAATCCCACTTTATTTATTTATTTATTTTTTATTTCAGAATATTATGGGGGTACAACACTTTGGCTATATATATTGCCCATGCACTGCCGTGTCAGAGCTACAATCATGGTCATCCCCCAAACTGTGCTCCCCGCATCCATTCAGTGAGAGTTTTTCCCATCCCCTCCACCCCCCTCCCGTCTGCCCGCCCCCTGATGAATATTATTGCCCTGTGTGATGTAGGTGTTGATCAGTTAGTACCAATGTGATGGTGAGTACCAGTGGTGCTTGTTTTTCCATTCCTGTGACACTTTGCTTCGAAGAATGGGCTCTAGCTCCAACCAGGATAATACCAGATGTGTTAATTCACCATTGGTTTTTATTGCTGAGTAATACTCCATGGTATACATATACCACATTTTATTAATCCACTCGTGTATTGATGGGCACCTGGGTTGTTTCCATGTCTTTGCAATTGTGAATTGTGCTGCTATAAACATTCACGTGCAGATGTCTTTATTATAGAATGTCTTTTTTTCCTTTGGGTAAATACCCAGTAGTGGGATTGCTGGATCAAATGGTAATTCTACTTTTAATTCTTTGAGGTATCTCCATATTACTTTCCATAGAGGTTGTAATAATTTGCAGTCCCACCAGCAGTGTATGAGTGTTCCTATCTGTCCGCATCCCCACCAACATATGTTGTTTGGCGATTTTTTGATTTGAGCCAATCTCACTGGAGTTAAGTGATATCTCATTGTGGTTTTGATTTGCATTTCCCTGATGATTAGAGAAGTTGAACAATTTTTTATATGTTTACTGGCCATTATTCTGTCTTCTTTTGAAAAGTTTCTATTCATGTCCTTTGCCCATTTTTTAATGGGGTTGTTTGATTTTTTTCTTGTTGATTTTCCTAAGTTCTGTATAGATTCTGGTTATCAGCCCTTTATCAGATGTGTAGCATGCAAATATTTTCTGCCATTCTGTAGGTTGTCTGTTCACTCTAGTGATAGTTTCCTTGGCTGTGCAGAAGCTTTTTAATTTGATCAGGTCCCATTTATTTATTTTTGTTGCCGCTGTGATTGCTTTGGGGGTCTTCTTCATAAATTCTTTGCCTAGGCCAATGTCCATAAGAGTTTTTCCAACGTTTTCTTCGAGAATTCTTATGGTTTCACGTCTTAGGTTTAAACCTGTTATCCATTGTGAGTTGATTTTTGTGAGGGGTGAGAGGTGTGGGTCCAGTTTCAGTCTTCTACATATGGCCATCTAGTTTTCCCAGCACCATTTGTTGAATAGGGAATCTTTTCCCCAGTGTACATTTTTCTGGAATTTGTCAAAGATTAGGCCCATTCTGCTTTTTGTGTTTTTTTCACCATTATGTTTTCAAGAGGGCTCTATGTTGACTACTGAATGGTATGTTGTTATATATTTTTAAAAAATTTCCATTCCTTTAGTGATAGATACTGAAGCTGACCTTAACTCTGCTGCCAAAACTAATATTAGGATGAGCATCCATATATATGCTTCCTTATAGATCTGTATGAGAGTTTTCTGGGATATAGACCCAAGGGTAGGATTGCTAGACTGTAGACTGTAGGCATAATACATTTCTTCAAAGACTAACAGATTGTTTTCAAGAATAGCCACACCAATTTGCACTTCCATCAGCACTGCATGAGAATCCTGTTTTTTATACAGTACTATATTCTCTTACATCAAGTTTATGCAATCCAAGGGGTATAAATGCTTATTTTACTTAGTATTTCTTTCGTAACTGATAAGGTACTTGTAATTCATTTAAGATCTTCCATCTGTAAATTGTCTATTCATATTCTTTACTGATTTTTTAAATCAGGTTTTGACTTTTTGTTGAATAGAAGGAGATATTTGTATAATTCCATAATAGTTTTGGAAATTGTGAGTATTTTCTCCTTATCTCTTACCTGTGAAATATTGTCTGTGGTTATTTTTTGTTGAATATAATTATTCAAATTTTTCAAATATACAAATCGATATTTAAACTTATGGCTCTGATTTTGAAGTCTTGTGTATGAGATAATTCTCCACTCCAAGGTCATGAGGATATTTTTACTATGTTTAGTTCTATTGGCCCTTTCACATCTAGGAATTCACCTTTGCATATGATATGGATCTAACTTATTTTGTCTTTATTTTCTTAGTCATTTTCTTAATTACCATCTATTAAACAGTCCATCATTTCTCCATAATTTTATATTTACAAAAAAGTTGCCAAGATGGTACAGAGAGCTCTTGCATACCCCTCACCCAATTTCAGTTTCTTTTAATGTCATCATCTTACATCTCTGTGGTACATTTCTCAAAACTAAGAGACCCACATTGGAACATTAACTATTAACTAATGTTCATACTTTTATTCAGATTTTACCAATTTTTCCACCAATGCACTTTTTCTTTTCCAGGATCCAGTCAAGGTTACTATATTGCATTTAGTTTTTGTGTCTCCTTAGTCTCCTCTGGTCTATGACATGTTCTCAGTCTTTCTTGTTCCTTCTGACCATGATAGTTTTGAGGAGTATAGTGAGGTATTTTGCAGCATGTTTTTCATTTGGGTTTGTCTGACGTTTTTCTCATGATTACATTGTGTTTATAGATGTTTGGGAAGAATACCACAGAAGTAAACTGCCCTTCCCATCACATAACATCAGAGGATACATGATGTGGTGATGTTAACCTTGATCATTTGGTTGAATAATGTCTCCCCAAAATTTGTGTCCACCTAGAACCTCAGAATGTGACCTTACTTGCAAATAGGGTCTTTGCAAATGTACTTAGTTAAAGATCTCAAGATGAAGCCATCTTGGATTTAGAGTGGGTCCTAAATCCAATCACTGGTGTCTATATAAAAGAAAGAAGAGGGAGATTTGGACACAGACATAGAGGAGAAAAGACCATCGAAGATACAGGTAGATATTAGGGTTACACTGCCACAAGCCAAGAAAACACAGAGCCACCAGAAGCTGGAAAAGGCAGGCAAGAATTTTCCCCTAGAGATAGGGACACTTGATTTTGGTCTTCAGCATTGCTAGGGAATTCATTTCTGTTCTATTAAGCTACCAAGTTTTTTGTAACTTATTATGGCAGCCCTAGGAAACTAATACCATTTGGCCAGGTTTCTTCACTGTAAAGTCACTATTTTCCCCCTTGCATTATCTATCCTTTGGAGACAAGTCACTAAGTCCAGCCCACATTTGAAGGGTGGGGAGATTAAGCTCCACATCCTGAAGGAGGGAGTCTCTACCTGTATTATTTGGGATTCCTCCATAGGAAGATTTGTCTCTTCTCTCTTATTTATTTATTCAGCTATTTATTTATATCATTATGAACTTATGTGTATTTATTTTATATTTTGTGTTAACACTAACATTATTCATTTTATTGTTCAACTCATTCTGTTTGTGGCCAATGGGAGTTCTTTTAGGTTGGCCCCTGTGTCTTTTTGACATGTCCTCATTTTCTTTGAGCACTTGTTTACTTCTGTTATTTTGATTTGTGTGTGTGTGTGTGTGTGTGTGTGTTTTAAATTATTTATTTATTGTTATTGATATATAATCGGTGTACCTACTTTTGGGGTACATGTGATATTTTGATACATGTATAAACATGTAATGAATAGATTTTTGATGCCACTAATCATACACCAAACTTCTAAACACTATTTTTGTGCTCTCCACTCTGATGTATTGATTTCTGTGTGTGTGCCAGTACCATGCTTTTATCACTACAGCTTTGTAGTTTGTCTTAACACATGGTAAAATGAGTTCCTTCTTCTCTCCTGGCCCTGCTGTTCTTCTTCTTTTTCAAAATCATCTTAGCTATCTGGAAACTTTATTCACTGTTACCCATTTTAGATTCAGTTTGTCAAGTTTCCTCTACAAATTTTGCAGGGATCTTGATTTGAATTCCGTTCATTTTATATGTTAGTTCTGGAAGACTTGATCTCATTACAATATTAAGTCATTCCAACTGTGGACATGTTTTAACTTTTCTTGGTATTTAAAATTTTCCATTAGTAGAATTTTTTTAAAAAAGCTTTTCAATAAAGTTCCTGAGATCTGTGACCAATATCTGTGTCAGATATTATTGCTCAGATGACACAAACATTATTTCCAAACCCTTCTCTAGCTACTGAGAATGCCCTAATGAAATACTTTTATTAATGTTTCCTAGCTAGGAGTGGGCCTGTGATATACTTCTGCCAATAAAATGTAAGCTAGAGTTTGTTGTAAAGAGGGTTCCTGTGAAAAATTTTACTTTCCTGAAAAAAGGGACTGATGTGCCTGGCACTTTTTCCTTTCATTCTGCTTTAAATGTGGACTCGATGCCTGAAGCTGCAGCAGCCATTTTGCAACCACGAGGAAAAAGGCAAGAGTGTGGCAGAGACACTCCCCCTGATATCATTCCACCTCCTGAATGAATGCAAACATCCATTCACCTTTAGATATGTGAGAAAAATTAACTTCTATTTGTTTAAGTTTCTATCAGTGTGGTTTTTCTTGTCTGTGTAGCTGAGCAAAAAGCTTTAACTGATAGGTATTTTATTTTCCATTGTATTTCCTAATTGGATATTGGTAGCATAGGGGAACACTATTGACTTATGCAGACTGATCTCATGTTTAATACTGTTGCTGGATTTTTTATTAGTTCTGTTGAACAACGAGGTTTGCCTGTTGGATTGATTTGCTTGAATTTTCTATGCAAATGACCGAACATTGTAAATAATGTTAAACTTTCTCTTTTCTCCCAATTCTTACAAGAACCTTTTCTGCCCTCGTCTCAGTGTACTGGCAAGGACTTAGCCATACCAACAGTTATTCATTTTACAAATATCTGTTGAGTACCTGTTTAATGCTTGATGCTGTTCTAGCTAATGTGGCAAACAAAGCCTTCATTATGCTAAGGACATTCTTGTCTTGTTTTGTATCTTAAAGAGAAATCATCTAAAGTTTCTCTTTAACCATGGTATTTACTGGGGTTTTTTATAAATAGCCTTTATAAAATCAAGGGAATTCTATTCTATTATTAATTTCCAATAGTTAGAAATTAATTTGTTAAATTATATCAGAACCTTTTCTGGATTGATCATGCTGATCATGTGATTTTTCTATCATAGTTTATTAATATGGTAAATCACACTGATTTTCCTGAGATTTAACTATTTTGTGTTACTGTGATGAACTCCATTTGATCATGCTGTATTACTATGTTTTAAATAAATGGCTGGATTCAGTTAATATTTTATTTAGGATATATTTGCATCTAATCATCTTAAGTGAAATAGTCCTATACTTTTAGTTTCTTCCTGGTTTTTGAACCTTAATTGTGGAATCAAGATTATTTTAACCTCATAAAATGAAATGGGTCACTTTTCATACTCTGTTTTCTGGAACAGCTGTTGTAATATAGAGGTCATCAGTTACTTTATTATTGGGTGGAATTCACATGTACAATCTTCTGGGTCTGTTCAAGCTTTCTATTTCTTCCTAATCTGGTGTTTTATATTTTTCCAAAGTTGTGTCCATTTCTTCTAGGTTAACAGATATATTAGTGTATCATTGTTCATATAATCTTGGTATTAACATTACTTTTAAAGTCTCTAATATATTTTTTGTTATTTTCCCCTTTTATATGTATTTAGTTTATTCAACTCTTCTTTTTTTCCCATCATTTTTGCCAGAAGCTATTAAACTCCTGAAGGAATCTAGCTGTGGTGTAGTTTCTCACATTTTGATTTTTTAGTTTTCTAATTCATTGAAATTGTAATAACTTATGGCTATAAACTTCCTCCTTATTCTTTTGGCCTTATTCTGTTGCTCTTTCTAACTTTTTGAGTTGAACATACAGCTCACTTATTTTCAATCTTTCTCATTTAAATTATAAAATTTCTTTTGAGTAATGCTTTAGTGATGTCCCACATATATTGACATGCAGCGCTTTCACTGTCATTCATGTTTTAGTATCTAACAATTTCCCTTATAATTCCTTTTTAAGCCCATGTTATTTCTTAGAATATCTTTCTGTTTGCAGATGTGCCAGCTATCATACTTTCATATTATCATCTCTGGACCAGACTGCAGGCTCCCCGAGGGAGACATTTTATGCTTTTCATCACTGTATTTCCTGGCAATACTTAACACAGACAGTTTATACCTCTAGAAGTACTTAATACACTTTTATGATAAAACTGGTAGTCTGAAGTAGAAAATTACTAAGGTGATGTTTGCCTAATGTTGTTGTCATTATTGGTTATAGTGATTGGTTTTGTTTGAGCCAGACTATAAAGAATTCTCCTCTCAGGAAGATCATACCTTATAAATTGTCCAGCTAAAGAGGCCAACAGAACAGAAAGCTTAAGAACTGCAAGAAGATGATTATATTTCACTTTTCATGCAGCCTATACGTTGACCATTGTGCAGCTTCCCCTCTCCTTTCGTTATGGTGGAGATATGCCATAAAGTTATAAAGCAGGGGTGGAAAACCAGCGACTCCAGCTCTGTATTTATTTGTTTGGCTAACCCAATTAAATTAAGTGACTTAGAAGGAACTATAGACGCTACCACTCATTTTTATATCCAATAGCTTCATATAATGGCTACTTCACTGTCTTCTGAAGTTACTTGAAACTCCTTTCTCTCCAGCTCTAATAGTTTATTGGGTTTATCACTTTGCTAGAAACGAACTTGGAGGCATAATTCTGCGTCCTTAAAATGCAGAAATATGTATACATTTCTCTTTTTTCATTTCCTAGTTTTAAAAGCCAGAGTCTAGGATACGAATAAACAGGCACATCTCAAGTCACTTACTGGCACAGGGCACTCATCACTTAAGTAATTTGATCTAGCTGTCCCTCCGTTGCTGCTTTGATGCCATTTATTATCCTGACCCTAACTCTTATTTATGGATGACAGTCTAAAGAAAGTAACCCAAGCTGAACAATTGTTCTTCTGCAACTATTGGTCACACTGAAGGAGTCACTATGGAAACTGCGATCTCTCCCTTCCATTTCCTCCCCCATCCTCTTATCATTGACTGTTTAAAAGCTTCTGGAGACATTCATACACATTACACAGGCAATGAAATTTGTTGAAAAGATGACCTTAATTCCGAATGCAGATCAAAGTCCTTTGGAAGAAAGAAGAATGTCTTTGCAGTAGGGAGATTGACCAGAAAAGAGACACATCCTTGGATATTATTTGAAAGAGCCGCTTCTCTCCAAATCAATTAGAGAATCCTCACCCTGAAAAAGAACATTTGCAATGTAGCTTTATATTTTGTTATTTTACATGCTCCACGATTGTACTATATTGTTACTTCTTTTGGTTATGAAATGTGTTCCAAACATGAAAACTCAGTTTATAATATTGTACCTATGGGAAATAACAGCTCAGCTTACAACATCTAGACTTGTAGCTGTTGTCCAAGGAACCAATAAGGTTGTACACTGGGAATCATTTGCATCTAAATATCTATGTTCATTTCTGTTTGTACAGGGGCATGCCTCATCACTAATAATTTGTTTTTTGTCCCATGAGTATTTCCAGTTCATTCATTCCACAAGAGATAGCATTGTTCTAGTGGTTCGGGTGATACTCAAGTTTTCCCTCATATTTCTACAAGAGGAGGGTGCTACTCCTTTCGCCACTGGGTGGGGGCTATTGGAGTGAACACTTCAGTTTCTTTCTATTTTTCCCTAATTAGATGGACTAACCAATTTTATTGGTCAGTATCTGATCTACATTGGTCCAATATTTGGGAGCAAGGTCACTGCACAGAAAAGACAATGGGAAATTTCCTTCTTGGGCAATGCCTGTGGCCAGTGTTCATGCAAAACGGGCCTATGTGACCACTCTTCGCATCTTAGACCCCCTGGGAGGGGCTTTTTAAGGCGTAAAGAGAGAGAAGGGAAGGTCTGCCATTTTCCATTTTCTTTGCTTGCAAATGCTTTGTATGCTCTGTGTTTTCAAGGGCTTCCAGTTTCAAGCTGCATTTGCCAACCTAAATTTATCAGTCTTTTCTTTGTTGTTGTTATTAGATCAACATTAGCAAAACTGATTTTTAGCTCTCTGTATAGCTTCCTGTGTGTATTCTTTACTGGTTAAGGTAGGGCTGGGGTGGGAAGAAGGGTGAGTGCTTAACACCCCACATCTTTGATATTATGAGATATAAAATATGTGAAGCTGGAACCCTCAAGTGGCTTATAATGTCATCCGTGAGGCCTGAAGGATCATGTAAAGTTCAATTAAAAATTTAAAGGATTGTGGGTAAGTGTCCACTGACTGATGCACACCAAGATTCAGAAAAGATGGCAATCATTGTGGCTTGGAGAGCTCAGGGTAGGATCTGCAAGGAAGGATGTAGTATTGTGGAAGCAAGGAGAAGCTACATAGTGATAGAGAAGTGTCCCAGAAGTTAACTAGAACCAACAGAGAAATTACAAAAGGACAGAATTGGGCCTAATATTAGAAAGCTCTTTCCAATATAATGGGGCCATATTATTTTAAGAGTACTGGTTCTAGGAAAAAACCACTAAGAGTAACACAACTTTGAAAAGAAAAGAAAATATCATAGCAAATAGAAAAATAAAAAGTTTTGATTGGGATTTAAAATTGAAATTAAAATTATGAAAATAAATTTATTTCATCATAGAGTTAACAAAATTCTGGTTTTAAATGTACATATGTACTAATTCTTAAAAATGAATCATGTGATTTTATTTTTTTATTTTTTGAGACAGAGTCTTGCTCTGTTGCCCGGGCTAGGGTGCCATGGTGTCAGCCTAGCTCACAGCAACCTCCAACTCCTGGGCTCAAGCGACCCCCCCGCCTCAGCCTCCCGAGTAGCTGGGACTACAGGTACGTGCCACTATGGCTGGCTATCAAGTGATTTTTAATAATACATTTCTGATTAAATTATATAATAGTATGATGTGATGGCCTTCACAACAAATTTGGCTTTTGCAACCTGGTCAACAGGATCAATGCTTTTTCAATTTTTTTCTCCTTTTCTTTTTCTTTCTGAATTTGGATGTCCACTGTACAATACCAAATTAGTCATAATCCTTGCTTATGCTACAGTCTAATTATTGGCATTTGCATGTATTTATTTAGTAATATAATTGATACCCTGGGATCCATCATCCAATTCAAGATCTGTGCTGCAACTTGGATCCTCATTTGTGCTCCTTTCTCCTCCCTCCGCCTGCCTCTGCCCTTCCTGTTATCACTGTCTTGAATTTTGTGCTTATCATCCCTTGCCTTTTAGTTTTGTGGGTTTTTTTTTAATTTTAGCACTCACATTTGCTTCAACATTTTATTTAGTTTTGCTTGTTTTTGAACTTTAAAACAAAGATTTCATGTTATATGTAGTCTTTTACGACTTGCTTATTTCTCTTAATATATTATAAAGATAAAGTCATGTTGCTGAATGTGGCTCTAATTTGTTCATGTTCAATGCTGTATATTAGTCCAGGTGTGAATATACCACAATTTATTTATCTGCTCTTCAGTCAATGTACATTTCAGTTGTTTCCAATTTTTGTTATTAAAAGCGGTGTTGCTATGAAAATTCTTGTTGATGTCTTCTTGTTCATGCATGCAAGATTGTCTCTAGTGAAGGGTATATGTCTAAGAATGGAACTGCCAGGTTGAAAGATATGCACAAGACATATACAAGATAATGTTAAAATTTTTTCCAAAGTGATTATTTCAATTTATACTCCCACTATTAATATATAAGAGATTCTATTGACCCACATCTGCTACAACATTCGATGTTGTCAGACTTCCTCATTTTTATCAATCATAATTGTAGAACATGGGATCTCATTTGGTCTTGATTTGCATTTCCCTGATTTCTGGTGATGCTGAGCTCTTCACAGGTTTACTGGTCATATGTGATTCCTGTGACATGACTGTCCATGGTTTTTTGTTGTTGTTCTCGGAGCCTGTTTTTTTTTTAGTCTGCAAAATTCAGGTATTAGTGCATATTATGTGGGATTTAATCAGATACTGTATGCAAAGCATCTGGCTTAGTGTCTGTCACTTGGAGGATCTTTAATAGAACTTTTTTTTTGTTTGTTTGTTCCTGACGTCATCTTCTGGTCTTCTTATGCCTTTCTAGGTCCTTCCCTCCCTTTTCTCGCCTTTCCTTTTTCCCTCACTCTCTCCTTCCTTCCTTCCTTTTGTCATGCCAACCTCAAAGCCCTTCTCTTATATTCCAGCTCAGTGTCTGAGGCTCTGTCACCTATATGGACGGACCATCCAAGGAGCCAAAAGGTGCTTACTACCTTTCTGGATTTCTAAGAAACCTACCTGAATGGACCACTGCTCTTTTTTCCCCCACCTATTGGGAAGTACTTCTTCTTCATCTTCAACCACATTTTGTTGACAATTTGCCCAGTCTTTGACCAGAGACTCCTGTTTTCTTTTGAATCCTATGCCTACTCCTTAGATCAACTTTTCTTTATCAATATCAGCTATGGGATTTTTTTCACCATGGCCTTTCTTATTTCTGTCCCATCCTGCAATAAATTACCAGACGCTCACTGAGTCCCAAGATTTGACTCTACTGTGAGCACCATAGTCCTCTATCTCTGGGCTTTGCAAATTATATTGTGCACGTGGATCACCTGGGAGTCTTGTTAAAATGCAGATTTTGGTTCAGTACCTCTGAATGGGCTCTGAGAAACTGTGTGTTTGACAAACTCTGAGGTGCTGCAGCTGCTGCTGATCTAACGGACCACCCTTTGAGGAGTAAGGGTTTAGGTAATTTCTGAAGATTTCTTCCAGCTCTGGATTTTAATGATCTGTGAGCAGTAAACTATAACATTCTATCCCAGAGATCACTTTGCTATCTTTTCTCTGTGTTCTCTCTGTTTCATTAGTGATTCATTCATTTACTTAGCAAATGCTTTTTGAGTACCTACAATGTGATTGGCACTAATTTAGAGAAAAAGGCATATCAGTGAACAAAACGAACACCCCTGTTTTTAAGGAACTACCACAGTTTAAATATAACTTCTGAATAAAAAACAAATAGCATATATTCTTTTATACTACTTTTCTTTTGTTCCTTATTTCATGAAGTAACACTTAAAATTATTTTTGGATGACACAGAGAAGCAGTACTATTCTTTATCATCCCTGGCTTTATGTGAGGAGCTCTCTCTTTAATGCTATTTTAAATTTTATTAGGATATTAAAAAATACTAAAACTTTTTACAATATTATCTTATTTAGGATGGACAACTTGTACCTTTTGGTTGAAAGTTACTAATGAATGAATTATGAAGAAAAAGCATGCTAAGACTCTTGCAAAATAAACATTTAGTGTATTTTTTTGACAAAGGAAAATTTGATTTCTGTATTTCTTCAAGTTTTCTTTCAGACTAACTTTCCCCATTTATTACTTGGCTTTTATTTTTCACCATGGGAAGTAATTCTCAATAAACCTTAAAATTCAGGATGTCTTCATGTGTGTGTGTGTGCGTGCGCGTGTGTGTGTGTGGTCTCCATGACATGCTTCAAGGCAAAGCTTTTGAACTGGAAGGAACTTCAAAGTTGGGCCCTAAGCTTTTGAAGTGGATCTACCCTGAGATTGATTTTCAAAACAGGAGAATTATATGCCATTCTCTCTCTTGCTTCACATATGACAGTAGAAATATGTAGTGACAAACAGTATCTCTACCAAGGTCTAAAGAATTTAAACCAACAAACATAGTATTCAAGTGATTAACTTAAGATTTTGGAGGCAGCAGTAAAAATGTGTTATAAAAAGAAAGTTGGAAGCTCCCTTTCCTGTCTGTGAGCACAATGGATTAAAACAACTGTTTACTTCACAGACTTGGTCTGGCAGACATAAAAATCATTGTAAAGTGACTGCAAAAAATGCAAATTTAAGATATTTAAAATAACTCATCTCATCAAGCTCAAACTTATTTATGCTTAATATGTTTGAAATGCAGCCAAATGACCTTTGAAATAGAATAAAAGAATAAAAGAGATTATCAGAAAAATAAAATAAAAACACAATATCTAGTTTCTTTTTTTAAAAAAAGAAAAAATATTGACGGGCTGATTGATTGTGATGTAATAGGTAGCCATTGTAACTATGTGCAGGAACCCCTGTTTTCTAAATAAAGTTTAGTTTTCTAAAGCTTTCTAAACAGTAAACATTTACATTAATCAATGACATGTCAGGATGGAAAAAGTCTAAAAACTCGATGTCTTTTCATTTCTAATTTATAGTCTCCAACTAGGGCTAAAAGATTTCAATAAAAGGAAAATATAAATCCCATAAGTATTATAATGCTAAGCTATGATAAAGGATCCATTAATGAGAGATAAGGATGTTATTTTCATCTGGACAGAACCTTACAACAGAATTTTTATATTGATACTTCTGATTATATATATTTTTGTTTCAATCTTCTTCTCTCTAGTTTCTAAAACTACAGTGAAAAAAATATACTTTATTAAAATAATTTTGAATTCCCCTCGCTTGCTCATGTTGGCTCCGGAGCATCAATTTTTCTGCATTCCGTTGGTCAAGCAGGTCTCCCATCTGGCCCAGTTTTAAGAGGAGGGAAGGAATTCATGTCACTTTTTGGTGGCGGAATGGCATGCTTGTTTAGGGAGGGAAAAAATTGGTGGCAGCTATGTGGAAATAAACTATCACAGAGATCATTCTTTGTATGGTACATGAGTTAACTATTACAAAACTTTTGGGTCCACAGTCTATCACTTTGCACTAAGTCATTTCCTTCAGGTGTTTACATGGCTTCCTAATGGGTGACCTTTGGGAGGAGGATGGTTTCTGGGGCTTCATGCCCCCATATTTTGAAAAATATAAATATTCTCTTTGCAGAGGGTGCGAATGGTAGCAAAATATTTTGAATAAACTTAAATCACTTCAGTAACTTCAAAATTATAATTGGCTTTTAAAAATTATACTTTTTTCAATAAAATTTGTCCTTGAAATTACAGTGTCTGCTGGTAATAATTTCATTAAGGAAACATAACTACAATTCTGACATCAATTCTTTAAACTTCTTATGAAACTATTAAAGTTTGAACACAAACTTTCATCATTTGTACCTGGCAAATGTCTTTGAAGTTAAATATTAAGAGTGTCCTAAAATTCTTCTGCCTGTTATCTATGTCATGAATAGTAAAAGTTGTTCTATTCTTAGAAAACTAGCAAAGAGTAAAAATGAATAAAAAATTAAACACAAACAAATTTTTTTCCTCCTTTTATTGTAGCATCAAGAATCCTTAAAACATAATTACAACTTACTCTTTATCTAAAAGGTTTTTAAAAATTATAATTCCGGAGAAAATGGGTGTTTAGTAGCTGGAAAAGATTAGTACTGGGAGAAAAGATGGAGGTCAGAGACTATGGAAGTGGAGCTCTAAAGAAGCTGGGTTTGCTGCTGTTTACCTTTGGCTCTGATACTTCCTGAATGACAGTCCCCAAATCAGTTTCTGTTGTGAAACAGAATGGTAAAGAGGGTTCTCCCTTTACTGTTAAAATCCAGGCCTCTGCTTAGCATGTTATATTTCTTATGACATTTAAAATCCTTAGTTTTGTAAATTAGTGCTATCCCCATTTCACTGGTGAGAAAACAAGCTTATTGAGTTTGAATAACTTGCCCAAGGGGACATGGCTTAAAAATGAGGAACTGGAATGTGGTGTGAAGTCTATTGGTTTCCAAAGTCCATTCACCCTGCTATTTATGACATACATGAACAAACATGATCTCAACTATCAACCCCATAACCCTGTGAAGACAAACTATTACAATGTGATCTTACAGATAGGGAAACTGAGGCTGATATATTTTTTTTTCCATGTAGGTAAAAATAAGTATAGAGTGACTAAAACAAAAACAAAACTAGTAAACAGAGGTGGCAGGATACAAAGACATTTCTATTGCTAGGTCTTTCCCCAACACTAAAGCTCACAAGAGTCAACCCTTGCTCTTTGGTTTCTAATTTTTGATTTCTCCACATCACTGAATGCTAAAATTTATTCATTCATTACTTATTTATCAACAAATATTTAGTTAGTGCATAGTATTTTACAAGGAGGTTAAAATATTTAAGGGTGAGGAAATATTTAAGATGCTTCTCCCTAATTCTTGTCTCCCAAGATTTAAAAGAAAATGTGTATTTCGTCTTTCCTTATTTGAAGTAAACAAAAAGCAAAAGCTCAAGGTGGCACCTGACTGAGCTTTTATTTTTAATTTTTATGTCAGGTCTGTGGTTGGTTAGATCAAATTTTAGAGAAAATCATGTACTTGCAGTCAGCTGAGATATGACCTAGTTTATTTTGTTGGCAAATTGCCTCCTTGACTAAGGAAAAGTCAAGGCCTAAGCATGTCTGCGGCCAGAATGATCTCTTTATGTCCTGGAGGATATGGCCTTTCCTACTCTAAAGCAAGTCACAAACTCAAATCAAAAAAGGACTTGAGAGGGAAGAGCTTTCTTTGTGCTTGTGGTAGCATAGAAATTGACATAGAAATGACGGGTATAATATGAAAAGTAAAAAAGAAAAAATATTTGGGAAGGGGCAGCATTGTTTCTTAGACTTATTCAACTTCTTTGATTTTCCAGATATACCTGGAAAACTATATTTGTAAAACTAAGACACATGGCAATGTTTAAATCTTAAGGCAGATGATACCTTTTGCATCAACCATTTCTTTTACAGCTATGGTACTATTATGAAGAGTGTTTGGAGTAAGGCTAGGGGGTTGGGGTAGACAGCTCAATCATTAATATTTTACTAATGTTAAATTAACTAAGGGACATCTACATAATAGAATTGGTGTTCTGGGAAAATACTTAATGACATAGAAAATGCTCAGGATATAATAAAAACTAAAAAATCAGGAGACAATATCATACTAGACTGAGACCATGGAACTAGAAAAAAAACTGAAAGAAAAAAATGAATACAGTATTAACTGTTTTATCTCTGGGTGGGGATTTTACTGTGATTTTATTTTGCTCATTGTCCCTTCTGTGTTTCTAAACTGTCTGTGGTGATCACGTATAGGCATACTTCAGAGATACTACAAGTTCCATTCCAGGCCACCACAATTAAGTGAATATCCCCATAAAGTGAGTCATGCGAATTTTTTGGTTTTCCAGGGCATATAAAAGTTATGTTTACACTTTATTGTGGTCTATCAAGTGCACAATAGCATTATGTCTAAAAATGTATATACCTTGATTAAAAATGTTTTATTGCTAAAAAATGTTGATGATCATCTGATGCTTCAGTGAGTCATAACTTTTTTGCTGGTGGAGGGTCTTGCCTCGATGCTGATGGCTTCTGACAGATCAGAGTGGTAGGTGTTGAAAGTTGGGGTGGCTGTGGCAATTTCTTAAAATAAGACAACAATGAAGTTTGCTGCATCAATTGACTCTTCCTTTCATGAAACATTTCTCTGTAGCATGTGATGCTGTTTGATAGCATTTTACCCACATTAGAACTTCTTTCAAAAGTGGAGTAATCTTCTCAAAACTTGCTGCTACTTTATCAATTAAGTTTATGTAATATTCTAGATCCTTTGCTGTCATTTCAACATTGTCCACACCATCTACACTGGGAGTAGATTCCATATCAAGAAACCACTTTCTTTGCTCATTCATAAAAAGCAACTCCTCATGCACTCAAATTTTATCATGAGATTGCAGCAATTCAGTCATGTCACCAGACTCCACTTCTAATTCTAGTTTTCTTGCTATGCCCACCACATCTGCAGTCCCTTTCTCTGCTGAAGTCTTGAACCCCTCAAAGTCATCAATGAGGATTGTAATCTACTGCTTCCAAATTCCTGTTAATGCTGATATTTTGAACTTCTTGCATGCATCATGAGTGTTCTTAATGGCATCTAGAATGATGACTCCTTTCCAGAAGGTTTTCAATTGACTTTGCCCTGATCCATCAGAAGAATCACTATCTGTGGCAGCTACAGTCTCACGAAATGTATTTCTTAAATAACAAGACTTGGCAATTGAAATTACTCCTTGATCCATGGGCTACAAAATGGATGTTGTGTTAATAGGCATGAAAACAACATTCATCTTCTTGCATATCTCCATCAGGGCTCTTGGGTGACCAGGTGCATTGTCAATGAGCAGTCATATTTTGAAAGGAATCTTTTTCTTCTGAGCAGTAGGTCTCAATAGTGGGATTCAAATATTCAGTAAACCATGCTGTAAACAGATGTTTTGTAATCCAGACTTTGTTGTTCCATTTATAGAGCACAGGGAGAATAGATTTAGAATAATACTTAAGGGCCCTATGATTTTTGGTATGGTCAATGAACATTGGCTTCAACTTAAAGTCACCAGCTGCATTAGCCCCTACCAAGAAAATCAGCCAGTCCTTTGAAACTCTGAAGCCAGGCATTGACTTCTATCTAGCTATGAAAGCCATAGATGGCATCTTCTTCAATAGAAGGCTGTTTGGTCTGCATGGAAAATCTGTTGTTTAGTGTGCCCCTTTCATCAATGATCTTAGCTAGATCTTCCTGATATCTTACTGCAGCTTCTCCATCAACACCGCTGCTTCACATTGCACTTTTATGTTATGAAGAGGGTTTCTCTCCTTAAACCTCATGAACCGACTTCTGCTAGCTTCCAACTTTTCTTTTGCAGCTTCCTCACCTCTCTCAGCTTTCATGGAGTTGAAGAGAGTTAGGACCTTGCCCTGGATTAGGCTTTGGCTTAAAGGAATGTTGTGGCTGGTTTGATCTTATATCCAGACCATTCAAACTGAGGACTGAAATAAAAGTCCTCCCCCTCTTCAGCAGACTAAAAGACCCCAAAGTTTTTAGTTCTCAGCCATGACTGGACAGAGGCTGGCACATCATGTTTGCTTCTACACCCTCCCCTTACTAATCATTACTAGATTTTATCAAAGGTTGACTTGAGAAGAGCAAAAGGTCAGAATAGTTCTCTGCTTACTTCATCCAACCCCTGGTATACTCCTCCTGTTTTTATGGTTCCAACATGACAGCTATTTAGGGTTACAAAGAGTTACTTCTTAATAAAGGACTACTGGTGGACTGGTTCTGGCTGGTCTCCTGACGATGCACAGTTCATGGACTTGTGCCCTACATTTCACCTTTTTACATATAGGACGTAATTATAATGCATTTAAATGTTAAATCCCCACCCCAAAGTGATCATGGGATGTGTGGTACATACATGTAAACCTAATATGCTGGTGTGGTTCTCCTTCATAAATATTCACAGCTCCTCCTATAACCTGTTGCACATGTATACTTGACCAACCTGTTCAGCATAAATTCCTGTCTTACCCATCCCTCGCTTGAAGTGCCTGTTACTGCCCAGCCTGTTAGGATGGCCAGCCTGCTGGTTGTAACCCTTTATATGAAATAAAGTCTCATGTCTAAGTTTACAGACTTTGTGACTCTTTATCTTAGTCAACAAAACTTTCTCCCTATCATCAATAAGTCTGTTTTGCTTTCTTATTATTAGTGTGTTCACTGGAGTAGCACTTTTAATTTCCTTCCAGACTTTCCCTTTGCATTCCTACCTTGGCTAACTGTCTGGTGCACGAGGCCTACTTTTTGGCCTATCTTGGGTTTCAACATGTTTTCCTCACTAAGCTTAATCATTTCTAGCTTTTGATTTAAAGTGAGAGACGTGCAACTCTTGCATTCACTTGAAGACACAGAGGTCATTGTAGGGTTATTATTTGCCTAATTTCATTATTGTGTGTCAGGGCAGAGGGAGGCCCAAGGACAGGGAGAGAGATGGGGGAACAGCTGGTTGGTGGAGCAGTCGGAACACCAACGACATTTATTGTTTAAGTTTGCAGTCTTATATGGACACAATTCATGGCGTCCCAAAACAATTACAATAGCAACATCGAAGATGACTGATCACAGATCAACAGAACAGATGTTAATATAATAATAATGAAGAAGTTTGAAATATTGCAAGAATCACCAAAATGTGAGAGAGAGACATGATGTGAGCACATTCTATTGGAAAAATGGGACCAATAGACTTGTTTGAAGCAGGGTTGCCACAAATCTTCAATTTGTTAAAAAAATGCAATATCTGTGAAGCCCAATAAAGCAAAGCACAATAATATAAGGTATGCCTGTATTATTAAGAGAGAAAAGATGCATCAGGAAAAACATAGTTCTTTCCTCGCCTTTTGCCTTAACCAACTACATTTCCTTTATATTCAGATCTAGTTAAAATTTGACCTCATAAACCTTTTTTTTTTTTACCTTATTTATCCCATTACCCCATTAATGAATTCTGTGTATTCATATAGTATTACCCAAGGGGGAAGTGAAACTTATAAGACACTTAAAATAACATCCCCAAAGAGAGAACAGAGCGAAGAAATTGAGGAAGAGGATAGTAAGACCAGAGGAAGAGTTGGGGCGGAAATTCAGGACGCTTGTGTTTCATGTTGCCGTATACACTATATAGCCAATTAGATGCTCTCAAAGTCCTTCCTTACTCTTTCCTTACTTGCCCATTTTCTTTCCCTATTTTTCCCTTTCTCTTTCCTTTCTCATATGCTTCTTTTCTCTTCTCTTTCAAGCCTTTGTTCCTTTGGCATCAGATTAATATTATAATTACAGCTGCCATGTATTGAACATCTGGTATCTGTACTGCAATGTAAGAAAGTTTACAACGGGCAGGACCAGGATTCAAATCTAAGTCCTGACTCCCAAATCCCACCTGCCTTTCCCTGCTTCACATTGCCTCCATATTGAAATTCATGGGGGAAAAAAACTAGTTTGATTGTTTTTCCTTGGTAAAAATAAAGGAAAAGGCAGATTGCAAAAAAAGAGAGAAATGCTTGCGATGTTTCTAAGTAATTTTAATTTTCCTTCAAACAAAAAGAAAACCAAACCCAAAGTCATCATATCTTCTGTCTTTTCCAGTGTCAAACGGCATTGCAATATGTGGAACACAGATCCAGAAAAAATCTTTGCTATCAGAATACAAATACAAACTGAAGAATCCACATGCATAAGCTGTTGAAAATGAAGGAATGACCATGGGATATTTATATCCATGTTTCTAAATAGCTCTCATTCATTACACACTTAGATATAATTCTCATCTTCAGCTGAGTTTAAATCAGGAGGAATTTCCCACTGTTGGTAGCAGTGTTGAATCAAAAAGCAATTTGTATTTTGTTAAAAGATAAAGGTGCTTCAAGGCTTCTTCCCTGTATAAATGTGGCAAGATTTGGTGTCAACAACTACGCCCACTCTCCTGGCAATGTTTGCTTCTTCAGTAAATTACAAATTTGCAATTTTGTTTATTATGTTAATATTTCAGCAATCATGACAGCCATTTACTGTGGATCTAATCTTTTGGAAGTCTTTCTGTCAAGCTTTCTGGAGAAAATAAATTGTGTTAGTTACTATAAAGCTTAACTGAGCTTAACTAATTGGCAATTCACATTCAAAACTTGATTACATATGACATCTGCTATTTTTGTCCAATAAATGTTTTTTAAGACAATGGTTTTTCTAGAAATAATTTATCAAGGTGAAATTCATATAACGTAACTTGAACAGTTTTAAAGTGAACAATTCAGTGGCATTTAGTACAAACACAATGTTGTGTAACCACCACCTCTATCTAGTTCCAAACATTTCCATCACTCCAGAGTAAAGCCCCTAAATCCATGAAGCAGTTTCTTCCTATTCCTCCCTCTCCCCAGCCCTTGGCAACCATCACTCTGCATTTTTTCTCTGTGGATTTATCTATTTCAGCTATTTCATATAAGTGGAATCACACACTGTGTGCCCTTTTGTATCTGGTTTCTCTCACTTAGCGTAGTGGAGATTCATCCACATGGTAGCATGTATCAGGACTTTATTCCTTTTTATGGCAGAATAATATTCCATTGTATGGCCATACCAATTTTGCTTATCCATGTATCTGTCGATGCATATTTGTGCTGTTTCCACCTTTTGCTATTGGAACTAGTGCTGCTATAATAAGTGTTTTTAAACACTGTTTTTATTAAAGCTGTGTGGGCACACAGTTTCAAGAGTCAAATAATTCTACATGGCCTCTTAGAAAAAGCAGCAGTTCCCTGAACAACTCTCGCACCACTTTGCCACTGAGTTTCCCAGCTCCCTAAAAGTTGGAGGGAATATGAGCTATTCCTGGCCCAGTATGGCTTTTGGGAATTGTTCTACCCCTTTCTGGTAGACCTTTCCTGCCTTGCATGCATGTGCCAATCAGTCCTCAGCCTCAGGACTCCTGGGCTCAGGGACTCTTTCTGCAGCTCCTCCTCTCTTGCACTTGGCCCTGCAAATTCTAACCATCCAGGCCTCCCTGCCATCACTCCATCTCTGTCTCCTCAACTCTGGGCTCTCTTTAGGTTCCCTTCCTGCCTTGCAGCCTGGACACTGCCTCCATCTGAGCTAACTGTAGGGCTTGCCTGTTGGTTTCCCTTTTCTCAGAGACCACAGTGCCACTCTGTTTTCCGCTGTCGGAGAACCATTTCTTCATTTCCGTTTTCTCGGTGTTTAAGGCAGGAGGCTGATAAATCCAGTTGCTGTTACTCTATCCTGGTGAGATCCAGAAGCCCCTCTGGGGATTTTTAGCGATAGTTTTCTTTTTAAGTTTCTTTCTTCCAGGCCAGTCTATTTTTTTGCAGTTTTTTCCACTTCTTGATTTTCGTCTTTGTCTTCGACAATCGAGGCTTTCCTCAAATGCCTGGTGATTCTAGGTTGTTCATATTAAAGACCAGGATGCTAAAATGATTGGAAGCTCCATGTTTATGGGTGGAATTTGTCACCTCATGGGTTTCATTGGAGATGATCTGATTTTAGGGTGCTTTAAATTAGTGACTAAGATGGACTTTTAATAAATTAAAATCATAATTTGTTTAGAAGAAAGAAGTTAGCTTACATCCTCGAACTTCTAGTGACTGAAATGACAGCCAGTGGAATTTTTAAGGGAAAGCTGATGGGGATGTTATCAAAACTGCAAGGGTGTTTCGGCCTAGGTCCAGTTGCTCATCGCAAAAAGATCCAGTTATTGATATAATCAGGATTGCCATGGAAGGAAGGAATTTTTAATATGAAAGACGTTTTGTCAGGAGAATGGGGAAGCTGCCTCAAATCCATCTCCCCGACTAACTAAAGGAGATCATGGGCTTCTAGAGGAGTGACCACTTGCCTTGGGGCAGGTTGTGGTGTGACTAACAAGTGGCTGTGTGTATTGGGGGCAGGTTGTGGGGGATGGTGAGTCTTGGTGTCAGGAAGTCTGCCCAGAGGCCTTCAGAATCTCAACTCCTTTGTCTTGCAGAAAATCCACCATTTCAGGGAAACGACTCAAAAGGTCAAATAGTTAGTTAAGGGAGAAGATTCTAAAAAAAAATATAGGGGTCATTGAAATTTGTTCGTGAAGCTGTTTATAGGGAGAAATAGACTTTCTTATAAATGTCAAATTATAAATTGACCATATCTTATTCTGTGTAAGCACAAGAGTACTTTGTTTTATATAAATTCTTACTTTACTTTTTTTTAATTTCAAAATATTAATTAAGGGGGCACAAATGTTTTTGTTACTTGGATATCTTGTATAATGCTTAAGTCAGGGCTTTTGGTGTTCCCATCACCAGAGTAGTGTTCACTGTACCTAAAAGGTAAGTGTTTAATCCCATACCCTCCTGCCTCCTTCCTACCCTCCCCCATTCTTGGTTTCCCATGTCTTTTATATAATTTTGTGCCCATATGAACCCATCAATTAGCTCCCACTTGTTAGTGAGAACATATGATGTTTGATTTTCCATTCCAGAGATACTTCACTTAGGATAATGGTCGCCAGTTCCATCCATGTTGCTGCAAACATTATTTCATCCCTTTTTATGGCTGAGTAGTACTCCATGGTGTGTGTGTGTATGTGTGTACACACCACATTTTCTTTATCCACTCATCAATTCATTGATTCCACATCTTTGCAATTGTGAATTGCACTGTGATAAACATTTGAGTGCAGGTGTCTTTTTTTATAAAATGACTTCATTCCTTTGAGTAGATAGCCAGCAGTGGGACTGCTGGATCAAATGGTAGGTCTACATTTATTTCTTTGAGGAATCTCCATACTGTTTTCCATAAAAGTTGTACTAATTTGCAGTCCCACCAACAGTGTATAAGTGTTCCTTTCTCTCTGCATCCACACCAGCATCTATTGTTTTTGGACTTTTTAATGAAAGCCATTCTAACAGGGGTAAGGTCATATTGTGGTTTTAATTTGCATTTCTCTGATGATTAGTAATGTTGAGCATTTTGTCATATGTTTTTTGGCCATTCGTCTATCTTCTTTCAAAAAAATTTTGTTCATGTCTTTTGCCCACTTTTTGATAGAATTTTTTTTTTTTCTTGTTGATTTGTTTGCATTCTTTGTAGATTCTGGATATCAGTCCTTTGTTGGATATATAGTTTGCAAATATTTTCTCTCATTCTGTGGGTTGTCTATTCACTCTGTTGATTATTTCCTTTGCTGTGCAGAAGACTTTTAATTTAATTAAGTCCCATTTGTTTATTTTTGTTGTTGCTGTATTTGCCTTTGGGGTCTTAATCATAAATTCTTTGCCTACGCTGATGTCTAAAAGAGTTTTTCCTATGTTTTCTTCTAGATTTTTATGATTTCATGCCTTAAATTTAAGTCTCTAATCCATCTTGAATTAATTTTTGTATATGGCCAGAGATAGGGATCCTCTCTCATTCTTCTGCATGTGGCTTTCCAATTTTCCCAGCACCATTTATTGAATAGGGCTTCCTTTCCCCAGTGTATGTTGTTGTCTGCTTTATGAAGATCAGTTGGTTGTAGGTAGATGGTTTTATTTCTGGGTTCTTTATTCTGTTCCATTGGTCTATGTCTCTACTTTCATACCAGTACTATGCTATTTTGGTCACTATAGTCTTTTGGTATAATTTGAAGTCAGGTAATGTGATGTTGCCACATTTGTTCTTTTTACTTAAGATTGTTGTGGCTATTCGGGCTCTTTTTTGGTTCCTTATGGAGCTTAGGATTTTTTTTTCTAGATCTATGAAATATGACACTGGCGTTTTGATGGGGATTGCATGGAATCTGTAAGTCACTTTGTGCAGTATGGACATTTTAATGATGATTCTACCAGTCCATGAGCAGGGGATATTTTTTCATTTGTTTGTGTCATCTGCCATTTCTTTCATCAATGTTTTGTAGTTCTCCTTGTAGAGATCTTTAATCTCCTTTGTTATGTATATGCCTAAATATTTTATTTTCCTTGTAGCTATTGTGAATAGCATTGAGTTCTTGATTTGACTCTCTGCTTGACTGTTATTAATATATAGAAATGCAACCAATTTGTGTACTTTGATTTTGTAATCTGAGACTTCACTGAAATTATTTATCAATTGCAGTAGTCTTTTGGTGGAATCTCTCAAGTTTTCTAGATACAAGATTATATTGTATTGTCAGCAAACAGGGATAGTTTGACCTCCTTTTTCCCAATTTGGATACCCTGTATTTCCTTCTCTTGCCTTATTGCTCTGGCTAGGACTTTCAATACTACATTGGATAGAAGTGGTGACAGTGGGCACCCTTGCCGTGTTCCAGTTCTTGGGGGAGTGCTTTCAGCTTTTCCCAATTCAGTATGTTGTTGGCTGCGGATTTGTCATATATATAGCTTTTATAATTTTGAAATATGTTCCTTCTATGCCTAGTTTGTTGAGGGTTTTTTTCATGAAAGGGTACTGGATTTTATTAAATGCTTTTTCTGCATCTATTGAGATAATCATGTGGTCTTTCTTTTTGCTTCTGTTTATGTGGTGAATCATGTTTATTGATTTGCATATGTTGAAACATCCTTGTATTCCTGGGATGAAACCCATTTGGTCATGGTGGATTATTTTTTTGATGTGCTGTTGACTTGGTTTGATAGTATGTTGTTGAGGATTTTTGCATCTATGTTCATAAGGGATATTGGTCTTTAGTTTTCTTTTTTGGTTGTGTCCTTTCCTGACTTTGGTATCAGGGTGATACCGGCTTCACAGAATAAGTTAGGGAGGATTCCCTCCTTCTCGATATTAAGGAATAGTTTCTGTAGGATAGGTACCAGTTCTTCTTTGTAGATCTGGTCTGGTGCTTTTTTTGGGGGGAGTTTTAAAAATTACGGCTTCAATCTTGCTGCTCATTATTGGTCTGCTCAGGATTTCTACTTCTTGATTCAGGCTTAGGAGGTTTTGTGTTTCTAAGAATTTATCCATTTCCTCTATTTTTTCTAGTTTGTTTATGTAGAGATTTTCATAGTATTCATGGATGAAATTTTGTATTTCTGTGATGTCAGTTTAATGTCTGCTTTTTCCTTTCTTATGGAGGTTATTTGGGTCCTTTCTCTTCTATTTCTGGTTAATCTGGCTAGTGGTCTACCACTTTTGTTTATCTTTTCTTTTCTTTTTCTTTTTTGAGGAGAAGGAAAGAGGAGCTTATTAATTTGCCAGCAAATGAGGAGGTTTTCAGACTCCTGTCTCAAAGTACCAAAATCCATGTTTATCTTTTCAAAGAAACACTTTGTTTCATTGATCCTTTGTATTGTTTTTTTGATTTCCATTTCATTTAGTTCTTCTCTGAGCTTTGTTTTTTCTTTTGTTTTGCTGTCTTTGGGTTTGGTTGGTTCTTTTTCTAATTCTTTGAGATGTGACATTAGGTTGTTAATTTGTGATCTTTCTGTCTTTTTTATGTAGGCATTTAAGGCTATCAACTTTCCCCTTAGGGCTGCTTTTTCTGTATCCCATAGATTTTGATAGCTTGTGTCCCCTTTGTCATTCACTTTGAGGAATTTTTTTATTTCATGCTTAATTTTGTCATTAACCCAAGGATCATTCAGCAATAGGTTGTTTAATTTCCATGATTTTGAACATTTGAGTGTTTCTCTTGGAATTCGTTTCTAGTTTCATTCCACTGTAGGCCTGAGAAGATACATGGTATAATTTCACTTTTTTTAAAAAATTTTTTGAGATTTGTTTTGTGGCCTATGATATGATCAATCTTGGAAAATGTCCCATGTGCTGATGAGAAAAATGTATATTCAGTAGTTTTTGGGTAGAATGTTCTGTAAATGTCTGTTAGGTCTATTTGTTCTAGAGTCCTGTTTATGTCCAATGTTTCTTTATTCATTTTCTGCTTCAATGATCTGTCCAGTTCTGTTAGCAGACTGTTGAAGTCCCCAACTACTAAGATGCCATTGTTTATTTCTTTGCTTAGCTAAATAAGCTAATAAGCTTATTATAATAAGCTAATAAATAGAAAAATTTGCTTTATGAAACTGGGAGCTCCTGTGTTAAGTGCATTTATACTTAGGATTGTTATGTCTTCTTGTTGAATTGCTCCCTTTACCATTATACAATGACCATCTTTGTCTTTTTTTTTTAATATTGTTGATTTAAAGTCTATTTTATCTGATACGAGAATGGCTACACCTGCTCACTTTTGGTTTCTGTTTGTTGGAATATTTTTTCCCTACTATTACCGTGAATCCATGTGAGTTCTTGTGGTTTAGATATGTTTCTTGGAGGCAGCAAATATTTGGGTTGTGCTTTTTCATCCATTCAGCCAGTCTATGTCTTTTAAGTGGAACATTCAGACCGTTCACCTTGATTATTAGTATTGATATGTGGGATGCTGTTCTGTTCAACATGTTGGCTGATATCTTAGTGTTTTGTTTTCTTTCTTGTGTTATTGTTTTATAAGAGTTGTAGGCTATAACTTTTGGGTGTTTTTACACTGGTTTATGTCTATTGTGGTGTTACATATATCATGCACTTTTGAGCATTTCCTGTAGGGCCAGTCTAGTAGTGACAAATTTCTGTAGTGTTTGCTTGTCTGGGAAAGACTTTATTTCTTCTTCATTTATGAAACTTAGTTTAGCAGGATACCAAATTCTTGGCTGACAGTTATTCTGTTTAAGGAGACTAAATATAAGACCCCATTCCTTTCTGGCTTGTAAGTTTTCTCTTGAGAAATCTGCTGTTAGTCTGATGGGTTTTCCTTTGCAATTTACTTAATGTTTTCACCTCACAGCTTATAGGAATTCCTCCTTTGTGTTGACTTTGGCCAGTGTGATGACTATATGCCTTGGTGATTCCCTTTTTGCAGTGAATCTCCCAGGTGTTCATTGAGTTTCTTGTATCTAGATGTCTAAATCTCTAGCAGACCAAGGAAGTTTTCCTCAATTATCCCCTCAGGTAGGTTTTCCAGGCCTTGTGCTTTTTATTTTTCACCCTCAGGGATGCCTATGATTCTTACATTTGGCTGTTTTACATAATCCTGTACTTCTCATAGACTTTGTTCATTCCTCTCAATTCTTTGCAAGAGTTATCATCAAGCTCTGAGATTCTTTCTTCTGCTTGGTCTCGTCTGTTCTTAAAACTTTCCACTGTGTTTTGTATTTCCCTAAACGAATTTTTCACTTCCAGAAGTTCTATCTTTTAAAAATATAATATATCTATCTCCTTAGTGAATTTTTCATTCATTTCCTGAATTGTTTTTCTGGCTTCTTTGAGTTGGTTTTCCATTTTCTCTTGGATCTCATTGAGCTTCCTTACAATCCATATTTAGAATTCTTTATCTGTTATTTCAGTATTTCCATTTTGGCTGGGATCCATTGCTAGAGAGCTGATGTGCTCCTTTGGAGTTGTCCTTTCACTGTGATTTTTCATACTTCTAGAGTTCTTGCACTAATTCCTTCTTGTCTGGAGCAGATGTTGCTTCTTGTTTTTAATTTTCTTTTGTTTAGATAGTACTTTTTCTTCCTGCCCCTCTTAAGGGTGTGCCTATAGTATATGTTGGGTAAGAACCTTTGGCTTTCCCTGTGGGTACTTTGATTGGGGTCTAGGTTCTAGATGGATGCCTTGGCTATAGATATCCTTAGTGTGGTGGTTTTCTCAATTGCTATAATAGTTATTTGTAGGCTATAGCGGTGGTGTACTGTGAGCATGGGCAGATTCTCTGTCTCTTGTTGACAATGGAAGATGGAGATCTTTGAAATACTTTCTGTTTCCCAAGCCTTATGGTCTTCTTAACAATATGAATTATATTGGGATGGCCAGTTTAATCTCTGAGACAGTAGGTGGTGCTGTGGGTAAGAGGCAATGAATCACTGTGTGATTGGATCAGTAAATGCTGTGCTGAGCTGTACAAGTTGTCTTCCCTGCCAGTAGGTGGGGCTTGCAGGAAAAAGCCTACTGCAATGGTGTTTTTTGGGACCTGTGACCAGCTCTAGTTAATCTGGGGAAGCACCCAGATGCCTCAGATGGTGAGAAGGGCCCTGGAGCTCCCAGGCGATTCCTTATTCTCCACAACAGCAGAGGTGGGTGGAGGAGCAAGACTGGGCTGAGCTGGGTCAGAGAAGCCTGTGTTCAGGCTCCACAAAGGCAGGCACAAGAGATGTCTCAGGAGGGGTCAAGGGTCCTCTCCCTGGCCACTGGGGAAAGCCACCTGGGAGGGGCTGGAGCAGCCCCACCAATCCAGAGAGTCTGCTCATGGGAGAGGGGCCATCTGGGATTTATAGACTGGCTGTTGGTAGTGGGTTTTGCTTTTCTTCCTCTTTCCCTGCCTTCAGATCTCCTTCCAACATTTGGCCACAAGCAGCAGCCCAAAGTAGCGGAGCTCACCAGCAATGGCACCATGGGTTGGGAGCTTCCCTGCCCAGGATTCCTCCCCAGACTGAAAGTGCAGCTTTCCTGTGGGGGGAGCAGTGCTCCATGAATGCACTGGGGCTTGGATACACAGTGCACTCTCCTTTCAATTCTGCCCACATGGGCTCCCTTGCCTCCCAAGATTAGTTTACAAATCTCCCCTCTGTGGCTGTGAGCAACATGATTGAGTCCGTGGGGTATGGGCTCTGGCCTGTGGGCCTATCCCATGGTCCCCCAAGTTCAATCCCTGTCTGTGCCAGGGAGAAGTGTGCTGGTCCCGAGTTGCCTATGCAGTACTCAAGTAGGCTTAATGTCCCTCCACTTTGGGGTATGCCCTGGTCTGTTGGAATAGCCAGGTGAGCAGCACTGGGGAGGGCTGGCAGGCAGGGAGCTCATAATCTGAGCACCCCTTAGTCTACTGCAGGTCCTTAAGAGAAGTGTGAGCCCCACTCTCTGTGGAAGCCTTGGTGTAGTGGACATGACAACAGAGGGGAAGCACCTGCTCCTGAGACTGTCTTGGTTCAATCATCCCTTGGGGCACCCATGTCACTCTGCAACAGTGGATGGGGGAGGGGAGGGGAGAAAAAGAGTCTGGAGGGAAGACAGCTGGCACTCTGGTCTCCTTTGTCCCTCTCTCTGAAAGGCAGCTTACCCAAAATGTCCAAGCTCTGGAATCACACAGTTTTTCTGGAACCCACTGGCCCCCAGTGACCACTGCAGTCTGGGCAGTAGTTGGGAAATGTTTGTGTGGGGACCAGTGATATGAAAACTGAAGGTCTGAAGCTCTTTGGAGAAGACAAAGGCACACAGTGGGTGGAGAAGCAGTATGGTGCCTGCCATCTACGCTTGGTTCTGTGGTGACATGCAGCAACCCCAGAAGGGGGCTGGCAGCCTGGTGCTTTGTTTTCAAGAAGCTTCCAGTACACTGACAGCAGCAGCTTTTGGACTCATGAGGATTGACAAGCTCTCCAGTAGCTTGGGAGCGTGCAGTCTACCAGAGGTGCGAAAAACAAACACTCCCACCTACCCTTTCTACTGGGCTCCAAATTTCTTGGACGTTGACCTCTGCCCAAATCTTGCTCCTTCTTGCTCCTCAGCTTCTTCCCATGGAATCTCTGGTAGGTTCTGGCATGTTTCCCTCAGAATTACATGTGAGCTATTTTTTTTTTCATCTAAAATGTTTCCTTCTTTGTGAGATGATCTGGTGACCAGTGTCTCTAGTCAGCATCTTGTCCCCTAAATTCTTACTTTACTTTGAAAAGATGATCAAATATTTTTCTTGTTTAGAGTGTATGCTCCTTTGGAGATAGGAATCATGGCCTCTTTTTTTTGCTGTATTGTATTCTTTCTCTCTCTCAAGACCTTTACTTATTTGCTCCCCAACCCTGAGAATCATGCTCAGGGGACTGCAGACTTAACAATTTTCCTGTTTAATCAGGGGTTGTGATCAGTGTTAAATAAAATTATGGGAGGCTATTGTTTTGGACTGAGCTCCTGCACTAGACCCCCATAGACCAGACCAAACCAGTATGGGGTTGCTTCTGCTAGGTGCCACATAATCAGACCAAACTTTAAAACAGGGCAGTTTTCCAGAAAACAGGAGAGCAACCAATCACAAGGGGCCAGTTTACTTGAGCTAGTGTGATAATCAAGTTCTCTCTGCTTTCATCCTATAAAGAAAGTAACTTTATAACAATCACTCTTCTTTGAGTTCCTTATTTCTGCTTTCTTGAGCTTTTTTCTGCCTATGGAGTCCGTTTCCTTTGCTCAGCCCATTGGAGTGCTTTTCTAAGTCTTTAGATAGAATGTTGCTCGATTTGTGGATAGCTAATAAAAGCCCATTAGATCTTTAAGCTAAATTTGTGGAAAATTTGTTTTTTTGACAGCAGGTTAATTCCAGGAATCCCCTTTTTAGTTCATAATTCATGTTATAAGGGCCTTCAGAGTGTGCTCTGTTTGCAGTGGCTCAGAAACACTGAACGACTTGTTGACTCGTTACTAGAGACTGTGAGAGGTAACAAAGAGAAAGGCTCATAGATATTAAAACCTTTCTGTATCTCTGGACATGACAAACTATCATCTGGGAATAAAGAGCAGAATTATGGCACCCTGAGAGTACTTTGAGTGTCAATCTTTCAACAGAATTGTTTTAAGGACGCACCTGCTAGCATATAACCCCCATCTTAAACCATCTTACCCCACATGTGGGTACATGCAGAAGTTATTATGAGAGAAAATAGAAAGGTACTTCACATATCATTTTGAAAGAAGGGCAAGAATTAACACCAATACTTTTCCTAATGAAATACTTTAAATTCAACTACCCAACTATCAGATGAATCTATCACTAATTGAATAACCCTGAGACTATTTCACTGTTGAAGGAGTACTATAAACAACAAGGGGGGGCACCATTTTGCATAATCAATCTGTAGCAACTCAGCTCTTGGCTGACCTTGGACTAGTGCTGGTCCCTGAATTAAACATAAAGATAGACTTGTGACTCATCTGGCTTTTAAATTTTGGATGCTACTAGGAGAAAACTTTAAAGTAAACATTGCATTTTAATATGGTTATTTTTCTGAAGTGGGTGAATTGAATATTTCAGATTTTAGGACCCACAATTCGTTTCTCTATTTTTTTAAAAAAAAACCAAAAAACAGAGGAAAAAACCCATTTTCATTGCGTTAGCTCTCTGAATTATCTGTCCTGGTGTTCAGTGAGATCATCTTGAAAAGGTTAAGTAACTTGGAAATTTACAAGATGTTTCTAGTTTCATGTTCTATTCAGTTTTTCTCCCAGGAGAAGATATTGAAAAGACTGGCCATGTCAGCCATCAGTATCTCTGACCTGCGGGACCATGTGAGTAAAGCTGTACTGAAGAAAAGGGAAAGGAATAATAAAGATAATATATATCTAGAGCTATGCAGGATACAAAAAAATATGATGTGATTCCTATACATATGATGTTTTTAGTAAGATACTGTAAATCAGAGTGACATAAAAATTAGAGAACAGTACAAGATAGTTTATAATTAAGAGCTCAATCATGTGGTATAAGATTGTAAGTGCTAAAAAAATTCAGAGAATGCAGATATTAGTGTGGGTTTAGAGGAACTGGGACACACAGCAGAGTTTTCTGGGAGTGCATTGTTGAAGGGCAAATAGAATTCCTTCAGAAGCCAGGAGGAAAGAATGCGTGCTCTCCAAATGGAGCAGCAGCCAGCCAAGACGGGAGGGTGACAAAGGGGTAGTTTTGCCCAATGGGAACCTGCTGGAGGAAGATCTGATTGGAGAAGAGGATCCATCATATGGAAATAAAGTTAAAGAAATGTTTTTATGATGAAACATGGTGGGATCATTAACCCACCAAAACAGCTATTCTAGAAGTAATTTCTTCTACCATGCAAATTTTGGAAAATACATTTGAGGTGGGGTTGATGAACAAATAATGCAACAATTCTGTGTGGGCTGTGTCTTGGCTCAGGCTCCTGCTGGGTGTGTGATCTTGGGATGGTCTCTTGATTTGCTGAGCTTCCAAAGCCCTCATATCCTGTCCTCTTTCTGTTGATACTTACCTTGCCTTACTTCCTACTATTTCCAGCTTACACCTTTCACATGTGTCAAGCAGACTTCTGCCTTGGCCCATAAATTTTTACCTCTGTAATTTTTACCCAGGTTAAACTTAAAAAAAAATATCCTTCTTGTTTGTAACATCTTGATGAAAGCTTGAGGCCTTTGCAGATTACCTTGGGCTTCTTTGGTATTCCTCTCCTCTGGACTCCTGTAATATTTTAAATCTGTAGCACCCCCCCACCCCCATTTAATTCTTACTCATAGAATCTCATATTATGTACATTTTTGAGTGTGTCTTTGTGTTTCTCACTTGGTTATAATTTTTTAAAGAACAGTGACCATGATATAATATTGAATCCATAGTGTATGCTCATTGTTCCTATGTCAGTTAAGTCAATAGGTTGATATTTTTGAATTTTTAGAATTTTTTTTGGTTGCTTATTTTGACATTCTTAAGGGTTGTTTACTAAAGTTTGATTTTAGAAGTTAGAGGGGAAAATGAAGTTGCTACATCCACCAGAGTTCTCACTTTCATTTTTTTGAGATCTTTTACAGCAAAAATTGAGGTAGGAAATAAGAGGATGAAATCTTAGAAATAAGTCTAGAGAAGCAAGAAAAGATGGATAATCATATGACAATAAAATCTATTTATAGAATGTTTCTTATAAAATTTTTCCATATGATAGTTTCATAATTTTAGGTGAATAGACACACATCTGTTTATTTTTCCCTAAGCAATTTTACATTTTCATTAGTAGTCCCCTGAGTGTTATCTTAACAGAATTTATTATATTTCAATGTTTATTCCCCATATAGTGAGCTTTGAAAGTTATCACATATTAAAAAAATTGGCATGATATTTTCTAGAATTACATTATCCCTATAGATCAGTTTTCACAGGCATTTATATTAAAAAAATAAAACCTTTGTCAATAAGATTATCATTATTATGTAGATAATTATGATCAAATCAGAAAATTGTTCACCTGAATTGGTGAAACAGGTTTAGAGGAACTTTTATTTATAAATATAGATGCATCACACTCCAGTAAATGTGGAACATCTTAATTAGAAGTTGGTTGAAATAATACATGTTTCTTTTTTAATGTGTGTTTTCAAAAGACTTATAAGATCTTTAAAAAGCAGCTAAATTAAAATAATGTTGCTATTTTACTTGATTTTCTAAATTCTTCTTAAGAAGCTTATTAGAACAAGTGGTGTAAAATTATACTCAATCAAATTACTAGTGTGACTTTAACAATATAGGAAATGAATACATTTTTCTTCATGCAGCATTTTACTCCTCAAATTCTATTGGTATATTATTTCTAACAAACTCCAGCTGACAAAGAGACACCTCTTCTTTTGTTCAAGAAGGGTGTAATACTATATAAGGGAGGATGTGTGTAGGTTATATGCAAATACTATACCATTTTATATCAGGGACTTGATTTTGTTATCCATGGGGGTCCTGGAGCCAATCTGCTGAGGATACACAGAGACAACATATGTAGTACAGAATCTAAATGATATGTAAAGAGAAATAATGAAAAACAAATTTGTTACTTGTCCTTGTCTTCCAGTTGGTAGTTGTGTACCAGCAACCCAATTTTCTTTTTTCTTTTTCTTTTTTATTTCAGAATATTATGGGGGTACAAGATGCTTTGGTTACACAAATTGCCTTTGCACCGCCTGAGTCAGAGCTACAAGAGTGCCCATCCCCCAGATAGTGTGCACTGCACCTGTTAGGTGTGTGTTTACCCACCCTCTTTTCCCCCCTCCCACCTGCCTGACACCCGATGAATGTTACTTCCATATGTGCACATAAGTTTTGATCAATTAGTACCAGTTTGATGGTGAGTACATGTGGTTTTTGTTTTTCCATTCTTGTGATACTTCACTTAGAAAAATGGGCTTCCGCTCCATCCAGGATAATACAAGAGGTAGTTCACCATTTTTTTTATGGCTGAGTAGTACTCCGTGGTATACGTACACCACATTTTATTAATCCACTCATGTATTGATGGGTAGTTGGGTTGTTTCCACATCTTTGCAATTGTGAATTGTGCTGCTATAAACATTTGAGTGCAGGTGTCTTTTTTATAGAATGTTTTTTTCCTTTGGGTAAATACTCAGTAGTATTTACCCAAAGGGATTGCTGTATCAACTGGTAGATCTTTAGTTCTTTGAGGAATCTCCATACTACTTTCCATAGAGGTTGTACCAGTTTGCAGTCCCACCATCAGTGTATGAATATTCCTATCTCTCCGCATTCACACCAATATTTGTTGTTTTGGGACTCTTTGATTAAAGCCATTCTCACTGGAGTTAGCTAATATGTCATTGTGGTTTTGATTTGCATTTCCCTGATGATTAGAGACGTTGAACATTTTTTCATATGTTTGTTGGCCACTATTCTATCTTCTTTTGAAAAGTTTCTGTTCATGCCCTTTGCTCACTTTTTAATGGGGTTGTTTGATTTTTTCTTGTTGATTTTCCTGAGTTCTGTATCGTTCTAGTTATCAGCCCTTTATCGGATGTATAACATGCAAATATTTTCTCCCATTCTGTAGGTTGTCTGTTTGCCGTAATGATAGTTTCCCTGGCTGTGCACAAACTTTTGGATTTGATCAGGTCCCACTTATTATTTTTGTTGCAGCAACCCAACTTTCTGTCTGAGTTAACTGTTTATTATTAATATATGTTGTTCCAGAGATAGTCTATGCTTAACAGATCTGTTAATATATACATGTTCTAATTTTTACACAAACAGCATATAATATGATTTCCCATTTTTTCTTGCTAAACAACCTATATGAAGATGGTTCAGTTTCAGAACATATAGAGTTGTACTTTTTAGTGGCTATTTATTAGTCTGTTATGTGAAATGTACCAAAATATATTTAACCAGTCTCCTACCAATGAGTTTTCTCCAGTCTTTTGCTCAAACAACCCTTTGCTCATGCTTAATGAATTGTTTTGTACCTACAATGCTGAGCACGTGCTGGAGCACTTCTAAAGGACAAATTTGCAGATATAGGGTTGTTGGGACAAAGGGATCATACCTCTTAAAATTTGGTGGACATTGACAGATTGCCATCATAAATGTAGCACTAGTTTCACATCAATGAAGAGGATAAGGACCTGTTTATCCCTAACCTCACCAAAACATTATCAAATGTTTGATTTTTGTAATTCTAATTTAATAAGGTAATAAATAGGATAAGTAATGGTACTTTACAGTTTTATTTAGAATTTCTTTTATTGTTGGTGAAGTTCAACATTGTTTAAATATTTAAGGGCTATTCTATTGAATAATAAATAAGATAATGAATTGAATTTTATAGTTTTATTTAGAATTTCTTTTATTGTGAGTGAAGTTCAACATCGTTCAACTATTTAGGAGGCTTTTCTATTATATTATGAATCATCTGTTCATATCCTGTATTTTTTTCTATTGGTCCATTGGCCTTAGTAGGAATTCATTTCATATTAATGGCTAATGACATATTGCTGCAAATATTATTTTTGTTTGTCTTTTGCCGTGAAGAAACTAATTTTTTCTATACGTATTTGAATTTGTTAATCTTTTTCTCTTTTGGCTGCTGGATTTTGTGTCATACTTATGAAGGCCCTTTCTACCCTAAGATTAAAGACAAAAAAATTTTTTCCTTAGTGTTTGCTAACGTTTCATGGCTTTTTCCCTCTACTTCCCTTAAAATATATTTAAATCATTGCTCCATCTGATATTTACTTGGATATAAGGAGTAAGATAGCGATGAAGTAATATTTCCTCATGTGGCTATCCTATTAATGTAGCATTATTTATTGAATAATAAATTTAGCCAGTAATCCCTCTTTATTTCTGGAATGGAATGACACTTATACCACATCTCAAAGACCTCAATGTATTTGCCTCTATTTCTGGGTTCTTTCTTTTTTCTGTTTCATTGAGTGTCTCTTGAATGCTTTAGTACTATCATACTATTTTAAGTGCTCTTTTTTTTTTAAGGATTTTCCTATGTATTTTTTCCATGAGAATTTTAGAATCAACCTACCTATTTATAAGGAAAATCTTATTTTATTTTAACTGTAATCACAACGAACACTGAGGGAGAATTAGCATCTTTGCAACACTGAATCTTTCTATCCAATAACAGGATATGTCTTCCTAGTTATTAAGGTCTTATATTATGTCTCTCAGTAGTGTTTAAAATATTTCTTCATATAGAGTTTTAATATCTAGATTAAGTTTATTTCTAGATATTTTATCTTTTTGATGCTATTTTGAGTGTGTGTGTTCCCCTCCAGTATGTCTTCTAACCTGTTTTGTCTATTTTTTGAATTGGTTTTGAACTTTTTAAACTCGGTCACCTTTCTAAATTCTCATATGTTTTGCAGTACGATCATTTTCCAGTGGGTTCTTTCGGATTTTCCATGTTTATAAGCATCTAATCTTCAAAAAATGTAGATGTTACCTCCTCCTTTTTACAGTTTATAATAAATTCACCTCTTCTTTCTTTCTTTTGTTTAATTGCATTGATTAGTATGTTGAGAACAAAGTTAAACAGTGGTGATAGTTAACCACCTAGTCTTGTCCTTGACTTAATAGAAATTATCTTATTGCTTTTTTACTCTTCTAGAAAGCAATTCACATGTTTTTATGTTTATTTGCACATAATTAAGAAGTCTGTTTTGATTTGTGGTTTTATTCCTGCATTTGTGATTTCTTTCTGTTTTCTTTACTAATTTACTGGCTATTTGCATGCAAAGAGCCACCTAATAAAACTGAAAGTTCAAGTTTACTGGAGGTGGCCAGCCTCTGGGTTTGGCTTTCATAGTCATGATTTTATTTCAGTTTTGGCGTCTGGAGATTTGTCAGACTGTCTTATCAGCTCAGCAATGCACTGAAAAGTGTTTCAGCTATTTTATCTAGCGTTTGCGGGTGTTCTATGGTCAATGGCTCTCAGGATATGTGGTCTCCATATGCTAGAAATGGAAGTCCTGGTGTCTTTCCAAAGGCTACCAGTATTTGTTTTCCAGGAAGTGCTTTTTTTAGAGCTTCTTTCACTCCTTTCGATCTTACTAGATTTCTCTCCTCCATCCTTCTTCCTCTTTATTATTATTTTCACCTAATAAGTGTTGGCTTTTGTTTTGTAAACACAATTTGCTTGCTGAATTTATTGTATTTGAAAAATAATTAGAGAAGCTCAGAAAGCCCAATGCGTCATTGAGTACATAACGGGAATAAATTGAAGTTGTCTTTTGAAAGAATCCAGAAGAAATCATCAGTGACAACATCATATTCTAAGATGCTGTAGGGCAAGGGGTGTGGATGCCTTGTTCACAGCTGAATCCATTCAAATGCTATGAGATCTTGGGCAAGTTACTTAATCTCTCTGAGCCTCAGTTTCCTCACTTATAAAATAAGGATAAAGATGAAAAGTAACTCACAGATTTAATTTCATTTAACTATTATTTCATATAAAACATACAGAATAAGCTTTCAATAAGTAATAGTTTTAATAATATCCTAATTGTCTAGCATAATGCGTGGCACATGGTAGTCATTAATATATTTAGAAATTGAATGTCAAATGATTGAGTTTAACGTCATATACACAACTATTTTTAATTAGTTACCAATAATTTATTGTCCCTCTCAATACATGTTACAACCATTTTTATCCTCATATTCCAGCAACACATACCTCTGGACTTGTATTTTTTTTCTTTTTGGTAAGAAAAATGAAACCTTTAATTTGTTTAAGCCACTATTTGCTCATATTTTCTATTAATTGCAGTCAAACCCAATCCTTAATGGATACAGAATTTGGATCAGAAGTTTCTGCCCAACCATGACAGGTCATTCTTCCCCACTCCAACTCCCCAAAAATCTCAAACAAACCCAAGTTACCAATAATTTATTGTAATTTTCAAAATAACTAGAGGAGTGGAATTGGAATGGTCCTAACACAAAGAAATTATAAATGTTTGAGGTGATGGATACCCCAATTACCCTGATTTGATCATTACATGCTATATGCTTATATCAAAATATCATTTGTACCCCATAAATATGTACAACTATTATGTGTTCATAAAAATTTTTAAAAACCAAAAAAAAAAAAAAACCCTCCCCTCAAACCTCTGCAATCTGCTGTTGCCTGACATAATACAACTGTCCTTTGCACAAGTAAAAGTAAGTTCTCACTTTCCTTAGAGTGACTCCCAAAATGTCAGCTGCTGTACCTATTTCCAAGTCCAGATGTCTAGACATGGTTAGTTCCTATTATAGTTTTGCTTTAAGTCTGTCTTAATATTTTATAACCTACGCTTTAAACTTCAAAGTTCCCCACCTTTAATACAACTTATATAAAATAGTAGGGAAAGGGAGAGAGAAATATAGGAAAATTGGTTATCATATATGAATGTATGTTAAAGTTAGTTGGCATATATAGATAGGACTATATGGATAGCTATTTCAGGTCTCTTTCTACAACTGGTCCTAAGACCATAAATGGTATTTATAACTTTGTTGCTCATGTTCCATTTACCCTCAGATAGCACTTCAGCTGGTGAGCTTTCTTTACTTTGTGAAGTGACCTGCACCTTCATTTGTGAGACACCTGAGCCTTTGTTGGTACTGCCTCTAGAAGGGTGTTGTAGTTTTCTATGAGACTCTACCACTGGACATGATAGTACAAGAAAATGTCCCAGAAGGTCTCCTGAATTCCATTTTTACTTTCCCGTGCTCAAATAGTACATCAGAAACCCTGTTTTCCCCTGAAAACTGGGACCAACAACCCTACATTATAATCCGATTTTGTAGCCTATTTGTCTAGTGGTTTGAGTAGCCCCACATAGTCTAGTGGCAATGTCCAAATTCAGTTTAATGGAATCATGGATGTGTTCTACGTAATTATTTCTTCCATGTGTACCAATATTTCTAAACTAACAGAGCCCAGAATCATGGATATGAGAAGCAAAACTTGGCAAATAGACTAGAGGTATAGTGATAGGTGCCATTCATACTACTACTCTTCTTCTGAAACAAATTACTGTATTTGTCAGTGTTCTTTAGTTGCAAGTGATGGAATACACTCTAGCTAGTTAATCAGAAAGGGGTTTTAAAAAGTAACTCACAGAATCTACAGGACAACTACGAACCAGGGCTGGATTCTAACACCATCCAGGAATAATGCCCAACTACATTGTATGAGTAGTCTGTTGAAAACCTAACCATAATCACTGCTTGTCTCATGACAGTGATTATGGTAGGGCCAAGATGACTGGATGCCCAGCACACTTGGCTCAGAAGAACCAAAGCCTTACACTACCATGGTGGCCAGAAGATTGAGTTCCTTGCACATGACTACTGCCTCATTTTCTTCCCTTCCACATCCAAGTCTTGCATGGGTCCATAATAGCAGAATCTATGTCACTTGTCTGCATCTATGCTGCACTGCTGTGGAGAATCATAGTTTTAAAAATATTGTTTTATTATTATTCTTTGTGTTGAGAAGACTCACAATGTGGAAAACTACCAAAAATGTGGAGATATTGTTTAGGAGCAGTAGGGCAGCCCCAAGTAACATGGTTATACTACAGGCCTATTTTGACAATAATATAGGTCTCAGGTTTTTTATTTTTCAATTTTTTAAGTGAGGTGAAATTCACTTATAAAATTAACCATTTAAAAGTATGATTCAGTGATGTTTAGTACATTCACACTGTTGAGCAACCACCACCTACCTCTATCTGGTTTCAAAACATTTCCATCACCCCCCAGAAAGGATTCCATGTCTATTAAACAGTCACTTCCTATTCCACACCTTTTCCCAACTCCTGGGGAACCAATCTGCTTTCTGTGTCTGTGCATTTACCTATTCTGAATATTTCATATAAGTGAATTCATACAATATGTGGCTTTTGTATCTGGCTTCTTTCACTTAGAATAATGTTTTTGAGATGTATCCTTGTTGTAGCAGGTATTAGGACTTTACTCCTTTTTATGGCTGCATAATATTCCACTGTAAGTATATATTTCAGTTTGTTTATCCATTAGTTCATTGATGGACGTTCGGAATGTTTCCATCCATTGTGAATAAAGCTTCTATGAACATTTGTGTACAAGTGGTTGTTTGATTATGTGTTTTCAATACTTTGGGTTATATACCTAGGAGTGGAATTGCTGAATCATATGTTATTTCTATGTTTATCTTCTTAAGGAACCACTAAACTGCTTTTCACAGTGGCTGGACCATTTTACATTTCCACCAACAATGTATGAGGGTTCCAATTTTGATTAAGTCCAATTTTTCTGGTTTTTCTTTCAGTGCTAAGGCCTTGGCATCATATCTAAGAATGTATTGCCAAATCCAAGCACATAAATATTTTTCCTTATGTTTTCTTCTAAGAGTTCAGGGCTCCGTTTTAAATTTTCCAGTAAAGTTTTGCATCGGGTCTCTGTGCCCAACCAATGTCTTCATTTTGATTAAATTACCTAGTCCCTGGAACATCTGAATTAAGGTGCTTGAGGATTGATGTTCAGAAAGAAACTGAAACAGATCATTTCCTGTTGCTTCTGGCCATAGCACTCTTTTCTTTCTTTTCTTTTAAATTTCAAAATATTGGGGTGGGTACAAATGTTTTTGTTCCATGGATAGTTTTTATAAAGCTTTAGTCAGTGCTATAAGTGTGTCCGTCATCTGAATAGCGTTCATTGTACCTGTTAGGTAGGCTTTTGTCCCTCCCCTCCTCCCCTTCCCCCTGTCTTGACTTCCAACCATTTTTACTACTTTCTGTATAGTGCTCTTTTCGATCTCCAGTTTCAGTTATTGAGGAGAAAGTAAGGAAAGTTAATGCTAGAGAGAATTAAAAAGTACAAGAGAAAAAGAAATTAAGTGAATCACTCTGCAGTGATGTGTAGTTTCTCAGAGTGTGGTACAGAACTGAAGTCATAAACAGAAAGCCATAATGTTCTTCTCCTGTTCATTTTTCCAACTTGACAGAATGGTACATGCTGAATTCACCAAAAAACTTCACCCAGTTGTCCTTATAGGCTGGTTCTAGCCTTATCTGGAATGAGAGAGAGGCTCAGTAACCAGGGTATTAATTGGAGGTTTAAGTGATTTATGCTTTATTTTACACATTTCCAATGACCACTTATTCCTTAAGAAGGAATGAAGGCAAGTTGTGGTCTACTTTTCTCAATTTCTTTGTTTCTTTTTAAGATGGAATGGCAATATTTGACACCAACACAGCCACCACAGTGCTGTATTGTTACCAAAAGTTCACTATTTGTTCCCAAGGCCGAATCAGTGAGAAGGAAGAAGGAGGACAAATGGTTTGAAGAAAAGGAAAGCGAAGTTTATTAACTTGCTGGCAAATGAGGAGGGCAGTGGATTAGCGTCCCAAACACTGCCCTCCTGTCTTTAAGCAGAAATACAGGGCTTTTTAAAAGGGGGGGGTTTTCAGAAGTTGGGCTTGGGTCTATGTAACTGGCGTCGTATGTCGTGGCTTTGGGCTATCGTTGTTTAACTATAATTGGCGATTTCGGTGAACCTTATCTCCTGTGACTACGATATTGTGACCCTTGTCCAGACAATTCTGTTGAGCCATCTCCTGTCCTTTGACATACTAGAAAACAAACAGCAAAGAACATTTTTCTGCCCCTTTGATTACTTGCCTCAGGCAGGAATGCAGGTTTTAATTCCCAAAAAGGGTGGGGGGTTTTAGAGAGACAACTTGTAAAACATTTTGTTGCCCTTTTTCAGACTTTTACCACTGTTACAGTATGGTTAATGATGTGACCTAAATTACACTCAGTACTTTGAGCAGGATGATTCTCAGAGGAACTGGATATTTGTTGAGTGTAGGAGTAGAGGTGAGCTTGTTTCTCTTTTTCCTAGAACATATCTTTGCAGAAATCATAGTCCAGGGAAATATTTAGCTTGAAAGGCAATTTAGGAGTTAGTAATTAGTCACAATTCCAGATAAAACCTTGATATGGTATCCTGAAGGAGGTTAGGGCAAAAAGTAGAAGAGAATCCCTGTGTTAGTATGTTCAAACAGATCCATTTCTACCAATATGATCATTTAGTCAGTCAAAAAATAAACAGAAATGTGGTCAGATGATCACTTTTCTTTCTTTTTTCCTCTGATTTAGAAACTGATTGTATACATGTATACATGTATACAATCTGATTGCATGTATGTATACATGCTGATTGTATTATATTCTGAAAACTCAGAAAAGTATGAAAAGTAAATACATTCAGCGATAATCCCCCCTCAATGATCATTACTATTATCATTCATTTTTGGGTACTATTTTCTTCCATTCATATTCTAAAGTAATAGGAATCATGTATTTCTTCAAACATATTAATGCACTGTTCTTTTTCACATATACTTAAGTAGGATTGGCCTAAGATTCACCAAAACACATTATTTGCCAAGAGGAGAATGAATCTTCTGCTGGGGCTCAGAAAACTCTACCCCAAAGTATGGCACTTTGGCATGCTGAGCACTTTGAATGAAAGAAAATTGGAAGGCCTTAGAAGCTGCCTCAGAATCAAGGTCTCTCTGATCTTCCTGGCTCCTCTCTGCAAGCACAGGGAGGGGCTCTCTCTGAAGTTTTCTTATATGACTGGGGGAAGTTCTTCAAAACGAAACACAATTGCCTTCAATCCTCTGTCTGAAATCTGATTAACCAGGGAAGATTAATCACTGAAGAAGAAACTAAAGGTCATCACCATGCCCACCTGGACAGAATTTTCATCTATTTTGAGAGCTGTTATCTGAGCGATTTTATCTATATAATAAAACAATCTTCACTCACAGTGCAGTTCCACCCCTCACCTTCTCATAACTTGCCAATACTTCCCTGGATCCCAGAGGAACTTTATCCCAGGCTATTGTCTGTTCTTCAGACCCTTCCATCTCCCCTAAAAATCATTTACTCTTCCTCTAAAACTGCCTATATCCCCCACTTCTGTCTCCCCTATGAAAAAGGTATTTAAGCTTCAATCATCTGACCCTTCTTTGAGTTTCATACTTTGTGTGACTCCCATGAGCTTGCATGTTAACAAATCTATATGCCTTTTCTCCTTTAATCTGTCTTTTGTCAGTTTATTTCAGCAGACTCAATTACTGAGCCTTCAGAAGGGAAGTTTAAACTTTCCTACAGTTCTTTTAACAGAGAGGCAAAGATATTTTAAACTTCAATGTAGGATCTTGAAGTCCCTGGTAAGACAACCTAAAAACCTGGTTTTATAGACAGAGAAAAGAGTTTTCAAAATTCAGCCACTTTCCTTTTACATATCAAAAGTGAAGTTTAGCAGTCTGGATCAAAGAGTTTTACTACATACCTGCACAGAGGGGGAGAAATCTGAATATGAAATATGGAAAGTTCCTGCCCAGGGAGGGAACAAAGGGAGAGCTGGAGGGGAGGAGCAGGCAGGAGAAATAGGGTCAGGGGTTGGGGAGAGGCTAGGGTGAGGTCACTGTGCTTGAATTCTCTCTGCCTCCCCTTCCGGAGTCTCTTCTGTTTCTGGCCCTCAGTCCCTCAGTGTGATGGAGGACTGAGGAATTGTGAGATAAAAGAAGTTCTGATAGAAGCCCCAGAATGCTTGAGAGCTCTCACCCACTGTCATCAGAATGGGGCAGGTTCAGGAGAGCAGCAAGTGGGCTTTGGAAGGGAAGACAGGCAGAAGCTCCCACAGTGAGGTGGTTTAGGGTGCTCATTGGCACATCTGCTAAGGGTCACTCTAGTGAGAAGCTAACTACTGCCCAAGCTGGGATGGGAAGGAGTTTGTGACCAGAGTTTAGAAAACCCAAGTCCCCATTTATTTCTTTAGATTCCTAGAAGTGGAATTTCTGGGTCAAAATATGAATATTTTAAGAGCATTTGATGTATGTTGTCAAATCACTTTTCAAAAAAGCAGTTCCAGTAGTGTTTGAGATTATACTTCGCTCTATCTTTACAGGCATTTAGGCATCATTTTTTGAAGTCTTTGCCAACTTGATAAGTATTGTTTTAATTTGGAATTTTATAACTGCTAAAGTTGAATAGTTTTTCTCTTTCTCTAGATATTTGTGTTTCCTCTTTTATGAAGTTTCTTTTCTTTCCTTTTTGTTTTTTGTTTTTTTTTTGTTTAGAGACAGGGTCTTGTTCTGTCACTCAGGCTGAAGTGCAGTGGTGTGATCATAGCTCACTGTGACCTCAAACTCAAGTGATCCTCCCACCTCAGCCTCCTGAGTAGCTGTAGCTGGGACTATTATGTGTGCACCACTGTGCCCTACTGATTTTTTAATCAATTTTTGGAGAGATGATGTCTTGCTATATTGTTCAGGCTAGTCTTGAACTCCTGGCCTCAAGTGATCCTCCCACCTCAGCCTCCCAAAGTGCTGAGATTATGTGTGTGAGCCACTGTGCCCTGCTGAAGTTTCTTTTCTTAACTACTGCTTAATTATTTTCTATTGAAGAATTTGTGTTTTTCTTATTAAGTTACAAAAATGTTTACCGTGTGTATGTATATTAATGCTTTGTATGCAATACTTACTACAAGTAACATTGTACTATTTTTCTTTTGTTTTTTTAATGGGCTTTTTGATATCTAGCATTTATAAATTTTTATGTTTTCTTTTGAGAAATTTCCCATTTCTTTTACTTCATTAGAAAATTCTTTCCCATCCTGAGATTAATTAAATCTGCCTTAACAACCCAGTTGTTTATGACTTTAAAAAATTTAATTTTGAGATAATCAGTCTTACTAAAAAGTAGCAAGAATAGTACAAAGAAATCTTTATGCCTTTACCCAGTTTCCTGAAATGTTACTATTTCCCAAATGTATAATGTATAAAACACATTTCTCTCCCTCCCTCTCTCTCTCTGCATGTGTAATATAAACACATATATTTCTGGACCATTTGAGAGTAAGTTGTCACATTATGTCCCTTTGCCTCTTTATTCCTAAATAATTCACTACATATTTCCGAAAAATAAAAAAAATGTTATCCAGGCCTTTGCAGCCAAAGTGAGGTAAAGGACTACACCAATGGCTTAGGTGATTCAAGCAAAGGGGATTTCCCTGGGGGCTCTGAGGTGGTTTTATTGGCTATAAGCTTTACCTGAATCCACAGTGATCTTGAGTTGCTGAAAAGATTCATGTTCTTAGGCTATATTAGAAGAAAAAGGTCCAGAATAAGGGAAGTGTTTGTAACAGCACTAGTCAGATTATATCTGGCATATTGTATTCATTTCTGGATTATACATACAGGAGAATTATTATTATGTTTTTATTTTTTCCCCCAGCTTTATTGCAGTATTACAGTATGACCATTCTACTCTTTGTTACTATAAGTTTGACTTCTTTTTAGATTCCACATTTAAGTGAGATCATGCAGTATTTGTCTTTCTGTGTCTGGTTTATTTCACTTAGAATAAATGTCCTTTAGGTTCATACATGTTGTTGCAAATAGTAGCATTTCCTTCTTTTCTAAGGCTGAATTATATTTCATTTTACATATATATGTATGCACAATGTATATAATGTGTATTTACATGTATATATAATGTATATATGTTGTATAGACATGTATAATGTACATATGTAATGTATATATAATGTAATATAATACATAATGATACACACATACACACACACACCTCTCAGAGATATTCAGGGTTCAGTTTCAGACCACTGCAATAAAGAGAATATCACAATAAAGTGAGTCACACAAATTTTTTGGCTTCCCAGTGCATATAAAAGTTATGTTTATACTATATATTGTAATATCTTAAGTTTACAATAGTATTATGTCTAAAAAAATGTACATACCTTAATAAAAAATACTTTATTGCTAAAAAATGCTAATGATCATCTGAGCCTTCCGTAAGTCATAATATTTTTGCTGGTGGAGGGTCTTTCCTCAATGTTGATGGCTGCTGACTGATCAGGTTGGTGGTTGCTCAAGGTTGGGGTGGCTGTGGCAATTTCTTAAAATACAACAACAATGAAGTTTGCCCCATTGATGGACTCTTCCTTTCATGAAAGTTTTCTCTGGAGCATGTGATGCTATTTGATAGCATTTTACCCACAGTAAATTCTTTCAAAATTGGAGTCAATCCTTTCAATTCTTGCCTCTGCTTTATAAACTAAGTTTATGTTATATTCTAAATCCTTTGTTGTCATTTTAACAATGTTCAATTCATAGCATCTTCGCCAGGAAGAGATTCCATTCAAGAAACTACTTTCTTTGATCATTCATAAGAAGCAACTCCTCATCCATTCAAGTTTTATCATAAAATTAATTGCAGCAATTCAGTCTCACCTCAGGCTCCACTTCTAATTCTAATTCTCTTGCTATTTCCACCACATCTGCAGTTACTTTTTCTATTGAACTCTTGAACCCCTCAAAGTCATGAATGAGGTTGGATCAACTTCTTCCAAACTCCTGTTAGTGTTTATATTATGACCTCCTCCTATGAATCACATTTTTAATGGAATCTAGAATGATAAATCCTTTCCAGAAGGTTTTCAATTGACTTTGCCCAGATCCACCAGAGGAATCAGTATCTATGGGAGCTACAGCCTTGTGAAATGTATTTTTTTAAATAAGAACTGGAGGTTGAAATTACTCCCTGATTCATGGGCTGCAGAATGGATGTTGTGTTAATAGGCATGAAAACAACAATAATCTCCTTGTATATCTTCATTAGAGCTCTTAGGTGACCAGATGCATTGTCAATGAACCGTCATTTTGAAAGGAATTGTTTTTTTTTCTTAGCAGTAGGTCTCAACAATGAGTTTAAAATATTCAATAAAGCATGCTGTAAACAGATCTGCTGTCATCCAGGTTTTGTCCTACCATTTCTAGAGCACAGACAGTATATTTAGCATAACTCTTAAGGGCTCTAGAGTTTTCTGGATGGTAAATGAGCATTGGCTTCAACTTAAAGTCGCTATCTGCATTAGCCCCTAACAAAAAGTCAGCCTGTCCTTTGAAGCTTTGAAGCCAAATGTTGACTTCTCCTCTCTAGCTATGAAAGTCCTAGATGGTATTTTCTTCCAATAGAAGGCTGTTTCATCTTCATTGAAAAATCAATTGTTTAGTGTAGTCACCTTCATACCTTCATCAAAGATCTTAGCTAGATCTTCTGGATAACTTGCTTGCATCAGCACTTGGTACCTCACCTTGCACTTTTATGTTATGGAGATGGATTCTTTCCTTAAACCTCACTAACTCACCTTTGCTGGGTTTCAACTTTTCTTCTATAGCTTTCTCACTTCTCTCAGCCTTCCTAGAGTTGAAGAGAGTTAGGGCCTTGCTCTGGATTAGGGTTTGGCTTAAGAGAATGTTGTGGCTGGTTTGATCTTCTGTCCAGACCACTCAAACTTTCTCGGTATCAGCAATAAGTCTAGTTTGCTTTCTTATCATTAGTGTGTTCATTGGAGTAGCACTTTTAATATCCTTCAATAATTTTTCGTTTGCATTCACAGCTTGCCTAACTGTTTGGCTAGAGGCCTAGCTTTAAGCCTGTCTTGGCTTTCAACATGTCTTCCTCATTAAGCTTAATCATTCCTAGGTTTTGCTTTAAAGTGAGAGACATATGACTCTTCCTTTCACTTGAACACTTAGTGGCTTTTGTAGAGTTATTAACTGGCCTAATTTCAATATTGTTGTCTTTCAGGGAATAGGGAGGCCTGAGGAGAGGGAGACATATGAGGGAACAGCCAGTTGGTAGAGCAGTCAGAATACACACAACATTTATCAATTAAGTTTGCTGTCTTATTGTGCTCAATTTGTGGTGCCTCAAAATAATTACAAAAGTAGCTTCAAAGATCAGTGATCACGGATCACCATAAAAGATATAATAATAATAAAAATGTTTGAGATATTGTGAGAATCACCAAAATGTGATACAGAGACATGAAGTGAGCACATGATGTTGGAAAAAATTGTGCTGATAGACGTGTTTGATGCAGGGTTTCCACAAACCTTCAATTTGTTAAAAAAAATGCAATATCTGTGATGCACAATAAAGTGGAGTACAATCAAATGAGGTATGCCTCTATTACATTTTCTTTATCCATTTGTTCATTAATGGACACTTAGGTTATTTCCATATATTGACTACTGTGAGTAATGCTGCAATAGACATAGGGGTCCAGATATCTCTTCCTAATAGTGGAGGGACTGTGGTTCTGCAACTAGGGTGGCAGTGGCACCTGTGACCTGTGTACAGGCTTCCCCCTCCCCACTGTCCCCCCTTCCCTGCAGTGTTGGTTGTTGGTAGGGGTGTGGGAAGTGCAGGTGCTTGTGAGCAGCTGGAGAGCTGGGGTCCAGAATGTAGGTGGTGCAGAGCTCCAATAGCTGTTGGGGCTGGGTTGCTGGTGCTCCTGTTGCAGTGGTGGCTCCAGTGTCCTAGGCGCTGAAGTAGCAGAGTGATTATGGAGCTGGGCACAGAGCATAGGCATGTGCAGAGCTTTCTTGGCTCCAGGGTCTGGTGTGGTTGCACCTGCTGTAGGGGTGGCTATGGTGTCTTCCGTGCAGGTGCTTAGGCAATGGCTATGGAGGTAGGGTCCTGGCTGGGGTTAGCCTGCAGCAGTGGTGGTTCTAGTGTCTGAGGTGCTGGTGTGCACAGAGTGGCCACAGAGCTGGGGTTTGGAGCTTGGGTATTAGTGGAACTGCCGTGGCTCTGGAGTCCTGGGTGGAGTTGGGGGTTGTGATGGCCCTGGTCCCGGGATTGAGCAACAACAGCTCCTTTTTGGAAGGGGTGGGGGAGCTGCCAGCGTCTCTGGCACAGCAAGCTGCTGGGGTCTCCATCAGTGTACACTGAGGTGTCCTGTGTTGTGAAAGCTCCCAGGAGTCATGGCTGGGGGAGGAGATGCTGTTCAGATCCTTGGTGGTAAAAGCTTCTGGGGTCCTCTGCAGAGCAGGCCACTGAACCATGGTGGCACCTGCTTCCCAGCTGGTCCTGATAGCTACAGTCCTAATTCTTTGTTCCAAGCTGTTTTTAGACCTCTCAGCTATGCTAATCTCCCCAATGATCTTTTCCGTTCTGTTTTTTGTTCCACTGCATTGCTACAGGTTCTTAAGTGGACTCTTGAGCTCTTCCTGAGATATCTGTGTTCATGGATAGCTGTCCAATTGTTATTTCTTCTGTAGGGTAGAAAGGCTGTTACTCTCATGCCACCATCTTGCTGACCAAGAGAATCATCATTGACAAACGAGTTAAGGTCAGACGCAGGTGATCAGAATTGTAAAGAGCTCTGAACATATGTGGCCTGAAGAATGAGTAAAGGAAGTGGAAATAATAAACTTGAAAAAGGTAATATAAGATAAGTGTCTTCAGGTAGAAGGACCACTGGGTGAATTTTTCAAGGATACAGAATTTCAGCTCATTGGAATGAAAATCTTTCTAACAATCATAACATTCACAAACTCTAAAAAATATGTGGACTTCTTCACTGGCATTTTTCAGCCAGGTTGGACCCTTGAGATTCGTTGTTAGAGGGGCACAGGGGCACTGGGTGGGAACTTGGAATGGGCGATCTTTCTAGGCCTTTATAGTTCTGACAACAAACAAATGCTACAAAACCCTACCCTAGCTCTGGGGCTCATCCTAAATGGTCTTTGGATAAAATTTTAATACACAACTTTACTTTATCAGTCTGCCTGACTCACACTGGGTCTGAATATGATCGGGACTCCTTGTTCACAGAACCAGTCTGCACACTCTGTTGCTCATCTTTTGGGGCCCCTGGGAAGCATTCTGGAGTTAAGTGGGGATGCAGAGTAAAGCCAATGCATTTCTTTTGGAAGCTCTTAAATGTTTACATCAGTTTTTATTTCCTCTGCTGTCTTATCTATTAAATAGGGAAACACACACACAAAACTGGTTTCCAATAGTGCCCAAATAATTTCAGAAGTGTCACTTCCATTCTTTCGTAGTTGATTCTTGAGTTATTCTGAACCAAGTGGTGGGTTGAGGCAGTGTTAGAGGAGGGGTGGGGCGTGTTGAGAAATCACTGCTGGTAACATGACTGATGGAAGTATGGTAGATGTTCCTACTGCTTCCATTTCACAGATGAGGGAAGTGAAGCTCAGAGAGCACTTTGCCCACCCTCATGCAACTTCTACATGGTGGATACAGAATATGAGAACTTGCTTCAGTGTCCAAACTCTTGGGTTTGGTTTTAAAAAAATCCTCTACAATTTATTCCAGATGCAGCATTGTTTCTGACATGTAGTAGCAACTCAGTAAATATTTGTTGATAAATAAGTAAATGTCTTTATTTCCTTATAGTTTCTATAAATAGCTTGAGGTTTTTATCCATATGGTTAATTTTGATTCTGATAGTCATACACCCTCTCTTGATACTACTTGTATTTTTAATTTATATTATTATTTACTACTGGGTATTGTTATTTAATGTCTCATTTAAAAAATTCATTCCACTAGATGATAATGTCTTTAAGGGAATGCACAGTTTCTGTAATTCCTTGAATCATAAGCACAGTGCTTTGCTCATATTCATGACTATTTGACTAAGGTTGGTGTCACCCTTTGGCCTCCATGCTCCATGATAGCAAGAGTCTTGTCCATTTTTTATGAATATTGAATCCTTAGGGGTTAACACAGGAGATAAACACCACAACAGGTGTTCAAAATATTAGTATTAACTTTGCATTCTAAGCTATTAGAAAATGCACTGGCTTTTGAGACAGATGAACCTTGGTTCTGCTCCTTCATAGCAACATGATCTTGTACAAGTTAATTATCCTCTCTGAACTCAGTTTCCTCGCTTGTAAAATGAGATAATAGTAATATCACCCACACAGGGTTGTTGTAAACCCTGAGCACTTAGGATGAGCTTGATAAATGTTTTAGTTGAAACGTATGTAGAATACAAATTCAGTGTTACTGAGGATTGTTTTATGATCCAGAAAATTCACTTAGAATAACATACATGTGTGATTCTTCTTAAGAAGTCCTAGGATCAAAGGATCTTAGGCCACATCCTACAGCCTTCTGTCTTAATGCTCTCTGATTCAGTGTTTTCCAACAGCCAGGCCCAAAACAATTGATGTTTAGAATGTTTATAGATGTTCCATGTGAAAAAGATCTTGTAGTAAAGAAAAAATATATAAGAGCTTAGTGAAAAAGTTGTGTTCTTCACTTCTAGTATCTTTCAATATGCCATGAGTATGGTATAACTTGTAGCATTTTCCACTCTTATTTGACCACCAAAGTCTTTTATGAATTTATTTATTTTGCTCCCATCCTGTAGAATTGATTTTTAAGTGTTTCTCAGACTATTCTTGAGAAAATCTAGGATGGTTAGTTTCTAGTCTTGTGCCAAAGTGCTGTACAAGTAACCCATTCCAGCGAACAAGATGTTCTTTAGAATATAGAAGAGGGGGCCGTATAATAATAGATTTATGTATAAATGTGACAGGAAGATGTTTCTAAAACAAGTACTTTGTGAGAATGATAGTCACTGAAATAATGAACAACTAACCAACCTAATGCTTAGATAACAAGGCAAATAAAGCCAAGTTTTTTGAACTTGCCCTAAACTCCCCACAAACCTCAAGGCTCAAACCACCATCTCCCACCAAGTGTTGAAGTTTTAATTGGTACACTGGAGAGAAACTGAAAGCTTGTTTTCATTCTAAATGCACGCCTATTAGAGGAGAAATTTTAGAAATTTGAATATAGCAGGAGAAGAACTGTTAAGTGGAACAAAGTATAAATAAATCAGAATATACTATCCTTCATTGCATAGCTAAGATATTTTATTTTTGACTCTTTGTAGGGGTCAGAAAGTGATAAAACTGCTATTTATTAGTGATTATGTTATGTTGCCACCCGAGGGCTGGTTACTATTTTCAAAGTTCTGAGATTCTTTTATGAACTTGAGAAACAGCTCCTATTTTCATATTGTATCATGGCCGTGATTGCCTGTTGGAAGCCTTAGAGGATGCTTAAGTAGATATTGTCGTTAGTAAACATACTTTATTATTGCAGTTTGCTTTTTAAAGATTTCCAAGAGCTGATGTTGAAAAGTTGAGCTATCCCCAAAACGTCTTGGTTGGAGTCTCCATGTGCTAATCTGAGATAGTGGGGACCATAATCCCAGTAGTAATATCCCCTTTTCCTTTACATTTCTTTTTTCATTTTCTCTTTTTAAGCAAAAAAATCCTTGACTTTGGAAAGAACTTTTGCCTCCTTGGGCAGAAACCATTACATTTTCTCTTTTATGAGACAGGCCTTGGGGAGGGCAAGAGCTGAGGATCTTCTGTGACACCATCCACACACATTTTTTGATTATGCATGTTCCTTAGAGAGGTAATATTCTCTATTATAGGAGGTTCTGCAAGATATTTTTTCAATTTTCACATTTACTTATCAAGTAGGCAAAACAAAGGGACATCTGTTTTCTCAAGACCTAATTTTTCTACCATTAGGAACATTGATTGAGGGCTTACTATATTTCAGAATTTAAAATAATTATCTAATCATCCTAACAATTCCTTTTTACAGATGAAAAAACAGAAGAGCCAGGATGTCACCCAGGCAGTGGGCCCTCAGATCCTGGGTTCCTAATTGTCCCCTCCTAGGTGGCCATGCCTGGGGCTAGGTGCTCCAACAGAGTCTAAGAGAATTATTGGGAACAGATGCCAGATCCTTCACCCCATCCAGACAGCCCCATCTCTTCAACCCTTTCCTTACCCTTAACTGCTGCCTGTAAAGTAAAAGTGCCCTTTTTGTAGTTGCAAGTAAACACCAGGGTAGGATAAACTACAGAATGGAGGATGGGGCACAGAAGTGATTTCTGTCAGTATTTATTATGTTTGGACCCCAGCTCAGCCAGCCCCAAATGCCTGATTAACGGTGTAACACAGAGTAGTGTCTGGCCCTGCCTCCAAAGGAACTTTGCCAAAGCCCTAGGGGAAGGGGCTGTTAATATGACATGTTAAAGCAAAATCAGCAGGAGGTCATTAGTCTGGGGTTGTTTCCGTACCGGAATCCTTCTCCCAAACCAAAGCTTAACTTACAGGCATTCCCTATAAGTGATTAAATTTGAATTGAGCTTCAGCTAATCACAAACAGCCAGTTAGCTGATTGGTTATATAGCTAGGGACCTCCCATCAAACCATAGCCATATAAGGCAAACACCTAGCTGTAGCCCATCAAGGAGTTAATTTGCCTCCAGGTCCAGCCTATAAAAGTCTGCTACTCACGATGCTGGAGCGGAGCTTTCTGAACCTTTTCCTGCTTTAAGTGTGGCCCAATTAATTGCCATTTGCTCATATAAGCTCCATTAAATTTACTATGTCTAAAGTTTTTCTTTTAACCGAAATTAAAAATAAATAAAATTAAATAATGTAAAATACTACCCATTAAGTGTTTCTTTAAGAAATGTGTGAATGTGTCGACTTGGTGAGAGGATGCAACATCCTCCAGCGTAGCCCGGTGCTGGCGGGAATGGAAGAGGACCGTGCCAGGGGCTGTTACCGTGGTGCCTTGGCAACCTCTCGGGAGTGGAAGTAGCAAGGGAGAAGGTGTATGTCACAGCCGTTTGAGTGCCTCTGAGAGATGCCCCAAGAAACCCCTTGACCAAGAGGAACTGGGCGTGGTGCTAGGTCTCCCGTGAACCTGGAGGTGGGTCTTGTAACTGTCATTGGGACCTTTTTGTACCCTCTACGCCAATATGTTTTTGGGGGAGATTTGGGCCACATAATCTAAAGTTTATAAATCTGTTTGTGAAAAATTTAACATAAGAGGTTCTAAACTCTCAATATGCCAATGCTATGTTCCAGAGCTGTTTGATCTAACAAGGGGTCTTCCTTTATTTGGGAACAAAAAAAAAATCTAACAGGATACTGTTGTTCATTTTCATACTTTTATTTCTATTTTTCAACATACATCATATTTTAATTTTCTTACGTCTTATACTCCATTCTGGTGGGCCTTATTTATTTATTTATTTAGGTAGGTGCTTTATTATCCCCATTTTACAGATGAGAACTGGGGGGCCTAGAAGGAAAAGAAACAGAGCAACAGTTAACATACACAGTTAGTGACATCACCTAAAAACAATTTAAATTTAGCTGTCATTTCAGTCAAATAGCAGAGAATCAAACCACCTCATTCTACTGCTGATGTGGCAATGATGCTTACAAACAATGAGGATTCCTACTGTTGATTCACTTATACCAAAAGGGCTCAGTCAGCTAGCAGGTGAGGTCTGGGTAAACGTGGAGCCCCAAATGCACCACACGATTCTAGAGCGCAGAGCTGACATCTCCACTCTGGATTTCTCCTCTGGTGGGCTTTAAAACCCTACATAAGATCCATAATATTTGATATGAACAAATAGTTAAGTGGGTTAAAGTCTGCATCTACATACATAAATCAGAATGAGGACTCGAAACAGTAAAAAAAATATTCTGGTTTCTGAACCAAAAATTCCTTCTTTGCTGAAATTCTGTAGAATTATCATATTATCGCCTGAAATTCTCAACCAGGAGAGCAAATGTTTTCTCTCTACCAGGAAATGAATTAACTGTCATAATTTCTTGGAACAGATTGAATACAGTCCCTGATGGTCATTTGAAAAATAATTTCCTTTCACTATTGAGGAAAACTAAACCTGGCTAGAGTATATCAAGTGACAATTAAATGGCTCATTATAAACTTGATTTTAAAATCTATCTGTATTTCCACAAGGACACATAAATTATTGTGGCTCAATTGTTGACATCTGCTAATAAATTAAAAAATGTATTTTAACATATGTCCATGATTTCAGGTTTGAATAAGAGAAAGAACCATAATTATACAAATGAATTTTGCTTAACTAAACTGGACTTGAGCAAATAATATTATACATTTTTGTTTTTCTAGTCAAGTGCATCCTCTCCATTAGAATATGTTTATGTCATTGTCTTTCTCAGTTTTGAATTCTATGGCAGAGATGAGTTTTTTTCCAAACATCATTATGTAGTTATCACCATAAAAATGTCAATATGAATCTTCACTCCTCAGCAAATACTATTTGCTCCAATCAGTTTGGTTTCCTGCCTGTTTCTGAGCCACACTGTGCTCAGCCTCCCTTTAGGCTCTTAAAAATAAGTTTACGTAATCTGGAAGACCTTCCCTTGTTCTGTTTTGCCCACATCCTCTGAGGCCTTGTTCAGGGTATCTATGCACTTTGACAACTTCCTTCTCCAAATCCTTCCAAGTTTGTCTGTACTATGGCTCTTTTGTGTACTTTGACACAAGTGGTAACGGATATCAGTTTGTTCATGACTTATTTCCTCGGTATATAACATATTTTGCATGTAAGTTATTTCCTCAATTATATTATAATTCTCTAGAGAGCAAGCCCTACACCTCAGTTTAATTATTTCACATTCCTTTACACCTAGAGGAGGGCTGGTGTTTGTGAGAGGTGGTTAATAATTGCTTGGGTATTGGTTGCCATTTGGTGTTTTCCCAGATAGCTTTTCTTTTCTTTATTTTTGAAAGATTCATGGCCAAGACCCGAAGAGCTTCTTATTCATGTGTGGGCAGGTCAGTTCACAGGCTAATTTAGTTAACTGAATAAAGTTACAAAATTAAAAGATGTCATTAGCAAGACATTTCTTTCAGTTAAATATAAAAGAATACATTTAAAAATATTTTATTTTTATTTTTATAGATTTAGGGGGTACAGTGCAGTTTTGTTACAGAGACATATTGCGTAGTGTTGAAATCTGGGTTTTTAGCGTACCTATCACCTGAATAGTGTACATTGTATCCAAGAGGTAATTTTTCATGCCTCACCCCCTCCCACTCTCCCATCTTTTGGAGTCTATTATTCCACTCTAGTATACCCGTGTGTACCCATTGTTTAGCTCCCATTTATAAGTGAGAACATGTGGTATTTGACTTCCTGTTTCTGAGTTATTTCACTTAGCATGATGGCTGCTAGTTCCATCCATGTTGCTGCAAAAAACATTATTTTATTCTTTTTTATGGCTGCGTAGTACTCCATGGTGTGTGTGTGTGTGTGTGTATGTATATGTGGTACATATATATAATATATATATACACACATCATCTTTATCTAGTGATTCACTGATGGACACTTAGGGTGATTAAAAGAATACATTTTAAAAGAGTTTTACTTCAGATATTTTTTACTCAGTCACTGAGTGTTTACTAGATGTAAAGAACTCTTCTTCTATGTCCCAGGCTCGAGAGTGTATGTAGTGATGATTTTTTTTATCATTGTTTTTATTCAGCCTAGGAGGTTGGTTAAGATATAAGATATGTGGTTGTTAATATATAAAAACTTTGCAATTCTATGAACATTTTTATTATAGTTTTTTTTCTAATTATAATATAGTACATGCTTAGTGAAGACAATTTGAAAAACCCGGAAAAGCAGAAATGAAAACAAAACAAAAGAAAAGAAGAATCACCCATAATCCCCTGATTTTTTCATCACTAATGTCTTAGGGATATTTGACCCTTATAGTACTTTTTCTAGATCAGGAATTTTTTATGAGGCCTGAAAGTTTACATTTTGGGGGACCTTCTTTAAGAAAATAATACAAAATTATAAATACAAAATTGAGGTTAAAAGTAAATATTTATGTAGAAGGAGAAAGAAAATCATAGAAATTACAAATTTTATAAAGTTGAAAAATACTACAAATGTCATACAATCCAGAAAAATCTAATAAAATAGTTGTTGTTTTAACTATTTTATTGCTTGACACTCTTCCCCCACCTTTTCCCCACCCCTACATTTTGAATTCAGTGCTCATTGAGGACTTCTTGGAAAGACAGTGATTAGTAATACCATTTTCTATAGAGAGACTAGAAAGGAAATTAAAAGAATAATTTAGTCCTTCCTCTCACATGTTTGATCAAAATTAATTTTTTAATTATTTATAGTTTATTTAAACATTTTTTCCCATTTATTTTTTTATTTGTATATATTCATGGGTACAAGTGCTATTTTGCTACACTGATATACTGCATTGTGGTGAAGTCAGGGCCTCCAGTGCATACACCACTGATATTACTGATAGATTAGAAGAGTCCTCTTTAAAACTTTTTTTTTAGCTTCACACTCATCTGTAACTTCCTTTGTTACAGATGGGGGAAAGGGGTGGGTATTTCTGGCCAGGGGGCAAGCACTGCTCCCACAAAGGCTATATAGTCTAGGGGAGACAGAGGTGGCACAAAGCCATGGTCAAAGTGGCCCTCTGAACCAGGAATTGGGCAGTGACTCATTTAGATCCTTCTCCTTGGGGGACAGGGATAGGGTCTAAATACTCTATAAGATTTTCCAGGGGTGTGTTCTTCCTGAACCTGGTGGATACAGAGGTAGGTTTGGCAGCCTGTAGCCTCTTGAACCCCCAGATGAACACCGAAGTACAGAGGGTGGCCTCTAGTCTGGGGCACCCTGAAGCTGAAGTTGTTCCTATCTGCTTGAAAGAGGACATGGCCCAGCTTGGGAGGGCTGGTGCAAGAAGAGGTACAGAGCTGAAGCGTGGTGGCTTTGTCATCAATCCAGCCCTGTTCTTGGTATATATTTAAACAAAATAGTATTTGAGTGACCTTTTTTTCATTTAGCAATATATTGTGACTTTTTTGTGCTAAAAAATACTCTCCTACAACATGATATTTAATAGATGCTCAGTATCATTCATATAAAAAAGTACCATAATTTTCTTAACTAATCTTTTATTGCTGGACATTTCAGTGGTTTTCTAATTTTTTTAATATTATAAACAAGGTTGCATCTACCATTCTCATGTACATGTCTGATGCCATCTTTCAGGATAAATTTTTCTTAAGAGAAATTTCTAGAAGTGTTGGGTGAAAGGTATGCAGAATTTTTTTCAAGGCTTTGAGATCTACATTAAGCCTTGATACATTTCAGACATTTCAGAGCTATTCTATAGAAATATTGTAACAATGTATTCTTTCAGTAACAGTGTAGGACTGTTGCGTTTCTTGAGTGGAAAGCATTATATAATAAATTAAGAGTATTACTCAGCACCCCTGAGAGAGCTGTTAAGGAACTGCAGACTGTTTTGAGAGAGAAATATACATGGTATGTCTGTCTGACGCATTTGTCAGAATAAGGCCACGTACCAGCAGCCTGTGTAAACAGCTTTCCAAAAGCTTTTTACTGACATCAAAAGCCTGACCTGTCATTGAATTTTGCTGCTTAGTCAGTACATACGATGTGTGATCAGATCTAAAAGATCAGAATCACGAAGGTTTGAGTGTCTTTTGGGAAGCTGATAGGATGTGGTACAATATTCAAGCCTGCTTCAAATTCAGTATTGGCAACACAGTATTAACGTGCTTTGATTTAGAAGGATGGTCACAGCCAGTATCTTCTAGTGATGCATGAATGTATTATTATGGTTTTATGCCAGTAAAATTTATGGCAGGATTATTTCCAATCCTATTGTATTTACTATGACATATTAAGAAGCAAGATAGCATAATAAAAACTATAGAATATGATTAGTGAAGGCCAGGAAAGATGATGAAGAACAAAAGAGCTGGTACATATTGCTAAGTAATTAAGCCAATTAAATCTTTAATAATGACTAGGATTTCTACATGTTACAAGGGAAGGATTTATAAAAAATCTAATTGTTCTGAATATTTAAAATCTCTTATGAAGCCCACAATTTAAAATTCATTAAAATCTTACCGTCTAAGGAAGATACTACAATTTGATATGTTATAAATAAGTCAAAAACATTTAATAAAAATTTTCATTTCAGATTGCTTGAAAACAAGTAATGATTCCTTTTAGTAACTGGCTCATTGGTTCATGTCTTTTCTAGGAAATGCAAAGTGAAAAACTGTAAACATAATGTACCAGCCTAAGGTAGATGCTATAAAATTGAACTGGAAGAAGGAAAAGGAATGTTCAGACAGCACAGAGCACTTGCTACATTTTGGGTCTTACAGCATTGAGCATATACAGTACCTTGTTATAACCAGGCCAACATGTCTCTGTCCAATTTCCCTGGGTGAGTCTCTTTTCTCCATTGCTCACGTCTACTTCCAAATGTAATGTGGTTGTGTTTGCTTGTGGATGTTCAAGTTATTTGAGGAACCCTAACTGTAATAGAATCTTTCTGAGATTTTGTCCCCAGGTGCCAGTTTTGTAGGCTATCTAGTACTAAGCACCAGCATTGGCACTGGTGATTTAACTTCTTTTCTTCACACGGAATATGTATCATCTCATGGGTTAGAGGTTGATGCATAATGTGCTGAACTCATCCAACAGTCTGATTCAGTAATATTTCAGGGGTACATACTGGGTGCTTTAGGATCTACAAAGAAAAATATTCAAACTACTTCTATTATAAAATGAGAAATATTTTTGGAAAAATTTGTGGAAAAGTCCACAAATAACTATAATGCAGAATCCTATGACCAATGTAAGAGAAGAAACATGAAGTACTCTAAAAAATTTAAAGGAAGGAGAGATCATATGTTTTTTGGAAGATCTGAAAGACAGTATGTAGGAGGTGGCATCTGAGATGTGCCTTAACAGATAGATAGAATTTTGACAGGTGTAGATGTAACCTTATAGATGGAGAGAACAAGTTGAGCAAAGGTACAGTGATATAAAAACATGACATGTTTGGAGAACAGAAAGTCATAAAGTTCTATATAAATGCAGAAAGGTAGTGAGTATAATGCCAGAAAATTCATCTGTGATGAGAGGAAACCACTTAATTCAGTAGCAAATACAATGGTGGTAGAGGTGAGGGGTGGCAGGAGATGGTTAGAAAGATTTTGAGCCATTAAATGACATGATCCGAGTCTAAACTCAGCTGGAAGACTCTGATTTGAATGTCTTGGATTACTTAGACCAGAAAGAGGCTGAATGGACAGGGGGAGGACAAGAACTGAGGCTACAGCCATAATCTAGTAGACAACCAGAGGACATGAGGGCAGGGATGTGTATCCATTTGAGATCCTAGTTTTGAGCAATAGAAACATTTCTGGCTAACCTTGGCTGAAAGAAATACATTGGAAGGATTTGTGGGATTGCTAGAGAAATAAGTGCAGAAAATAAAGTGCAGAGGAGGGAAGGGAGCTGGAACCATAGCCAAGGTGAACCTGTATGAGAAGTCTGGTTAGAGTCCTGTTATTGGCTTTTGTTGGTGGACGTGACATTGACCTATTGATTTTGCTGTTGTGTATACTTTCTAAACTGTTCCTACATGTTTGCATGTTTGTACCACTTCCTTAAATTTCAAAGGCCCAGGTGGGAGAATTTCAAAGGCACCAGGCTGAGTTTTGTTCCCTGGTGCCAGAGGTCTGGAAGACAGAGGCTTCTCCACTTTGGCTTCCAGATTGGGAGGTGGGGCACCGCCCCTACTCATACTGCACACCACGAAGAAGGGGGCTTCGTTGCTGGGAGTTTGAAAAGAAAAAAGGTCAATGTTCACTATACTCTATGTCTCTGGCTATTTAAGACACACATCCTTTCTTTACTCCTGCACTGAAAAAGAAAAAAAAGGAATATTGTTCGAACAGCTAAAAAGGTATTCACTCCCTCTTCAGTTGGAAATAACCCAAAGCCTTGTCAAATGTTGAATCTGGTTCAGTATTTCTGAGAAATGCCAATTTTTCTCCTAGGTATGCCCTTATTCTATCCTGATATTCTGCCATCTCTGAACTAATTTTTAAGCTGATCATCACCAATAAAACTTACATGCAATAATGGGAGAAGAGAAGAGAAAGAGAAGGGTTAGTTTGTGCAGCTGCTTGAGAGGCTGTATTTAGAATTTATGACTTGCCTCCTGCACAACCCTCTTGATAATTCCTTGCCTCCAGTGCTTGGGGGCAGGATGCCCCCAATCTTATTTGGTTTTTCACTGTTATATTCTAAATGCCTATTACAGTGCCTGACACAGAGTAGGTTAATTAATTGCTTTTTCTGCTGTCCATGCCTGTACAAGGGGAATTCCACAAGTGATGATCTGGCTTCCATTCACTCTCTTTCCCAGGAAGTAGTTGCCTGCCTATTCCTTTTGCTAGTCAAAGTAATCACCAGGACCGTAACACCATTCCCTTCTTACCCACTGGCGTGAGATGCCTGAGACTCAAATTCCAATTTGGTGGGACCACTGTTACATTCCACAGATTTGTTTCTATTTCGGAGCATTTCCAGCATCTCCATAGTAGCAGTCCAGCTTTGCAAATGTGGAGTCCTTTTGGACATTGTCACTAAGTCTCTGATAGGTGAATCCACCACTGTATAATATCTGCTGCATCTGGATTTTGTGGTGAATCCCATGGGCACCAACTTATTGCCTTGTACTATAAAATGTGATTATTGTCAGAAGAAATGTAGTTAGTTTGGTATACTTGAAAAAGCTGTCAGGGCAGTAGAGGTAGGCAGGTTGGGAGGTGTGAGCAACCTACTCAAGCAGCTTCTTATGTCTTCAGGTCTTGCTTTGGCCCAGTTCCCCGTGTATCTTTTGTGCCTGAAGATGGATGTGCCAGAATTTATGGCTGTGTGGATCAGAGACCACCAGGTCATATATACAGCTCAGGTCCCATGGTCACTTGAGTCCTAACATAAGCATTCCTTATGAACCTGGGCTCAACAGCAAGCCGTGAGCTTCTAAAGAGGGCTTTCCTTTAAAACCCAAGGGGCCTTGTCTATGATTGCCCTAAAGGGGTTTGACATGGTCTCTATGCAACGTTCTGATCTAGTTGAGAGTCTTTGACTTCCCTGCATCTTTTGGTGGTAATGTTGGTGGCAGAACTCCTAACTCTACTGGTGGGCTCTCCTGTCTACCCAGCCAGAGAACATTATCTTACTGTTGATCTCACTCAAGGTCAGTAGCTGTCAGGTCACTTGGTAAATGTGTCAGAGCATCATCCCAAATCTGACTTATTTTGCCTCCCACATTCAAATAAACCCAGAGTATACTGTGCCTCTTTTGTTATTGGTGGAGTGAGGAACTGGTTCTGTACTTTAGAGGGGATATATAATGCACTGAAACCACTAAACCCTTCCTTTTCTTCTTCATGGAGTTACGAGGCCTATTTATTCTTATAGGATCTATTCCCAGCTCTCTAGCATGCATATCTCTGTCTAAAGTGCCTGCTACTTCCTGCTCTCCAGGTCCTGCCAGCATGAGATGATGTCATCAAAGTAGCGAGCCAGCATGATGGTAAGGTGGTCAATTCTTGTTATATTCAATTGTGACACAGACTTGAGTTGACCTAACTATCAAACTCTGGGGCAAGAACATTAAGGTGTACTGCTGCCTTGACAAGTGACAGAAATTAACTTCTGGCATAATCTATATATTGGGAGGCAGTAGAAGCACTTGCCAGATTAAGAGCTGAATTCCAGGTGCCAGACCAAAATTGCTTTCCTTCTGTAAGGAGACAACTTCTAAAACAGGTGCTTGTCACCACATGATACAGCTTCTCAAAATCCACTTTTTGTTTCTAAGACCTATCTATCTTTTGCACTGGCCAAACTGAAAGAGTTAGATGGGGATGTGTATGGTTACCATCCTTGCATCTTTTATACCTTTGATGATGACATTAATCTCTGCAATTTCCCCTAGAGAAATGTTTAGCTTTTAGCCTTTTAAGTTTTGGGTTTACTGTCTGGTAGGGAGGAAGACAAATAGTCTTGGTCATGTCTTCCATCTTATTTCACATTGCCGTGGGCTAGTGCAGAAGGCCTTCTAGTTCCCGAGGATATCCATTTCAGCTGTTGGCTCAGAAACGAGGAAAAGAGCCTCAGAATGTGTTGGGAAATTTACTGGGATTACCATGTCTGAACTCTATTTGTTTGTCACATGAGACCTCTGTTTACCTGGTTTGGAACATTTTCCATTAAAAAATCAAATAGGATCTCAGTGAGCTGCTTATATATTCTGTCCTAAAGACCCCCCCCACCCCGGTCACTGCCAAAGAACCGGACTATTTTGATTGCTTGCCTTGATACCTATTGTAAAAGCCATTCTACTTTGTTGCTGGAGATTAAGGCCTTTGCCAGGATCCTTCAAATCCAACTGAAATCAGAAAGCCCATTTCAATATAGTACCTTGCAATGGAATACCTAACTTATGCAGACCAGTGACTAATGAGCTTTTCACAGATATTGGCACTGATCTCACAGGACTTAGCACAGGAAGTGTCTTCAGGATCACTCTGGAGCACACAGTCTGAGAGGGAGTGGGTGTGGTCATATGATAAACACACTTCCCCATTTCTATCTTCCAGGGTCTTCAGAATCCACTCACTACATTACACTGAGGAATTTCTGGCACTTCATTGTTGCTTAGTGTGGTCCAACACTGAGTCAAGATTTCTGTGGACCAGTGAGCACACTATTAGACATACTCCCAGCTATTTGAGAAGGACATTAAATCCAGAATTTCTGCTAAGAGTGCCTTTGATGATAAATTTAAACCTGATTTAAGGCTATATTCTTTTCTTCCTTTTGGTTGAATACTTCAAAATACATTCTTGCACATATCCTCTAGAGTTTTGTCAGTATAAGCAAGCAAGATTCTACAATGTTTTTGGTGTACAATTATTTATTCTTGGGTTTGACATTTTTGTGGGCACCTTGGGGCATGTTTCAAACTGGCTCTAGTTAAAGGACTGGTGACAATGAAGGGTATGTGTGTGTGTGCGTGCGCATGTGCATGTGCATATGCCTGCGCACTTGCATTTGTACGTGCCTGCCTGTTCACACATGCATCTTGGGGGTGGAACATAAGGAGAATTAGTTTCATCTTAAGAGGTAATTCTCTGAGATAAGAAAGATATTTTAAAAATATATCCTACACATGAATGTCCAATTTGGGTTTGCAGATTGATATGTAAAGCACAGAGACATAAAATAATGACCATTCAAAAAACGTTGTCAAATTGTGGAGGGCTGATTTCTCAAGGGATTCATTACTGAAAAATCTCTTTTCCAGATTAAAGAAAATTTCCCTGGATCAAAGGGGTTAGATTTGACTGGATTTAGAATTTTACTTTCTAAATCAAAATCAAGACCCAAATAATTCCACTGAGACCTTGCTTTGAATCTGATAGTCTTTGTGATCAAAGATTTCCTTCTACTTTCTACAACCTCGGTTTTTTCTTTCTTTTTTTCCTTGCATTAAAATATCTTTCCTATGAAGATCAGATAAATTTGTTTATCATAGATAATAACATATTAGACTTAAATAAGAACTTGATTTCCTATATTCTCTTGGGCTTACAACCATATAACTGGAAATTTAAATTGATAAGGAATTTAATGCACTTGTTTAAAAGTAGAAACAGAAGTTCTTGTATGTATTAATGCATCATTTATTACAGTACTTATGCTGGCACAAAAAAATCAATATGAACTATAAAAGAACATAATAAATCTGACATATCACCTAGTAAAAATATAACAAATGATTAAAAAAGGCAGACCTGAACACAGTCTGTCAAAATTTTGCCAAATACAGTTTCTTTTGCCCAAATACCCTCTGTGCCACTTGTCTGGGGATCTGTGGACATTTGCAGTAGAGCAAACTTCTCTTGACTTCTGCTGAGATTCTCATGAAGTCACTTCTTACATCCCTGACCTTGGGCTGAGACTGCTTGGGAGAATGTTATTTACTTAAGAAAGAACAACATTAGCCACCTGAGTTTAAATTTTTCTACGTTAAATTTTCTATATTAAATTTTTCTTGTTTGTATGAAGACATTATTAAAACAACTATAAAACACTGTGGAAGGAAATAAAGCTCTAATTTTACCCCTAATTTTAACGCCTTGACAGAGCAGCTATTTTTACTTTTTCTTGTGTTCCCTTCATGTTTGAATCAGTCAGGATAGGCTTAGGGCTTATCGGGGAGCTCCAATTTCTTGGGCAATAGGCTAAATAGGCTTTTCTCATCTACTTGATTTCAATCAATTTCAGGAATCAATAACCATACCCACAGTTCCTTTCTAGACGTCTCTACTGTTATACTTTATGTTTTCATTGCTTTCTACACCCCTTGCTTCTCTTTTGATTAAATTGCAAATTTGCAAAAATTTATTCCTTTTAATGCTACTTGTCCAAAGTGAGTCAGCAGTGGGCTCTGCCTAATCATATATATATATGGTTTTGTATATATATATGGTTTTTAATAGATACATATATCTCTTTCTCTCTCTCTCTGTCTCTGTTTCTGTCTCTCTCTCTCTCTCTTTCTCTCGCCTTTTGTCTCATTGAAATGCTTCGTAGGACACCATACTCTTAGCTGACCATCACTCATAGGTACTCTAATCCATTTAGAGGTTTTAACATTGAGTGTGATCCTTTTGATCCTTGCTTCAAGGCTGGGTTACATCAGCCTTGTTACTCAAAGCATTTCTAAATTTTTTATTTAACTGTTTGGGGCTAAGAAGCAGTTGCCTCTTTCCACCCTACAGTTCTATTAATAATGCAAATATGATGGACTCTGTTACCTTTCTTTCCTGCTTTCAAACTGGGCCAATTTGTTTCCGAGCTCACCTCCTTTTTGGACTGCTGATACCTTGATCTTGGACATCTAGCCTCCAGAACTGTGAGACAATATGTTTCTTTTGTTTTAAGCCACCCAGTTTGTGGTACTTTGTTATGACAGCCCCAAGTCGCTACATATCTACTATGTATCCAGAAGGAGGAGAAAGTTGTACTATTTCTGAACAGCATTAATGGCAATCACAATGTTTTTATTTGAGTGATATATACATAATTTTACTAGTTTTAATCCAGGTTTGTAGAAAAACTTGTTATTTTTCTTCATTTTAACATGATTTAATGAGCACATGTTTATATTTTATGCTGTTATCATATTTAGATTATTAAACTGCTGCATGATATGTTGTCATATAGTCTACATTTTTTAATTTAAAATTTTCATGCTGTTAACAATTATGTACTATGAATGGCAGAATCAAAATTTTAAAAAGCTATAAAATCCTCAGATAACATCAGTTTCCAATAAAGTAATAAATATGAGGATCCAAGAGTGGAAATATATTATACAGTGTTGCAATAAATGTGCCTAATGCTAATTCTTAGAAAGTCAGAGATTATTGCCAGAATATGATGGAGTTTATCATTTTATAGATAACATTTACTAATCTGTTTTGTTGCTAAACTTTCTCAGAACTGAAAAATATATGTGCCATATTAAATATTTATCTCTAAAATTCCAAAGAAAATTTCAGTTTTATCCCTTAATTCAGAGTTTAATAAAGCAAGCCCTGGTTTTCTAAGGAAGAGTCAATGGAAAAATCCAAATTAAATTTTTTCTTATTCTCAATATTTGGTATTACTTAAGAATAAAATTCTTTGATCTTCAACTTCTACTCAGATACATATCTTTGTAAGGGATGTTGTACTACATGCAGAAACATTTTCTTTCTCCTTTCCTGCTCCAGCATTAAATTATGTATGACTCCCTGGTGTATATAAATATTTCCTTCTAGTTGAAACCTCACTTGCAGATGGTAGACTGTCATAAATATAACTCAAAAAACCTAAACCAGTAAGAGGCTCAGGATACTCAAGGTATATTAATTTCACATATGTATGAAAAATGCATGAGATTCATTCTTGGAGGGATGATGCCATTTTTATTTCTTATCTATATTTAAAACTGAGAAAAGTGAGCACAATGATAGAATATAATGAAATATTTTCTTTAGGCTACATTTCATGGTTGCAGGGTCAGATTAAAGAAATCCTTATTTAGTGCCCTATAATGTGTGTAGCATGCTGAGACCATTTAATTTAAGTACCAAGCCCAATATAATAAACTTCAGAAAATTTTCAGCACAGCGTGTGGGAAATGAGGTTCTCAATTCTTGTTTGTGCAACATGTATGCAATTCTTACTACACTGTTATAAAGCTCCAGATATGGGTTAATCATAGTTTTGGTTATCTGAAGATGTCTAAAGAACTGACACAAAAAATCGCTTTTGTAATTTGCAGTTTTTCATCAGCATCAACCATTTCCATCAACACTACCATCGTGACACAGTTGTTATTCACCAAGCCATTGCTACATGCTGGGCACTGGACCAAGTGCTTTATAAGCATCAGCTCCAAGAGTTTGATAAGGTTATCTCCATTTTATAAATAAAAAAACCAAATTTCAGAAAGATTTCATTTAAGATCACCTAGCTGGTGAGTATTGACATGTGGATTTACATTGGTTTACTGCCTCTATATCTCTTGACCATTATTCCAGCACTTTCCAATAGTTTCTCAGTAATAGTACACATAGAAAGTAAAGATATTTGTATGCCAACTGGGAAAACTGAAGTGGATTTGATATTATCTATATTGGGCTTGGTGAAAACCAAATTATTATATTTCCTCTATGTTATATAATTATTTTAAGAAAAATAAAGTATGAAGGAAAAATATTAAACTTTTATTTTTTATAAAACTTGCAAATAAAATCTTGTCACATTTTAAATAAGAGACATAAACTTAAAATGTAATAAGAGACATAAAATATAAAGACATACTTCTATGACCGTGAATTTTTTGTATCGGATTTTAGGCTCGAAAGAGCCAAAGACAATTTTGGCCAGACTTTTCAATGACAATTGCTTCAAATACTTGATAGTTATCATCAACTAGAACTTTTTACAAACAAACAGGTAAAAAAGTTTGAATTCATTTTAATAACCATTTGCAACAGCTCAATTTTATTTAATAAGTCTAAGGATCCCTTTTATTATGTCAAAATAGTCAATGGTAAAATTTCATGTGAAAATGGATAGATTTTGATTCCAGTCTTTTTCACATCTGGCATTCAGAGTAATGATGAAGTTCTGCTTTCACCTGGAGTTGCAGCTACAAGAGTCTCCCCCGAGCTGTCCCATGCCCTCACCCCATTCCCATTAATAGTGCAAATGAGGGGCTTTGAGCAGAAGATCTTACTTACGTTTTAAAGGGGTCACTGGGTACTGTCTTCAAAATATACTGTATAGAGACAAAGGTAGAGGGAGGGAGACTGGATATAGTTTGCTAATAAGATACGAAAAAAAGAGGGATCAAAGACAATAGATTTTGGTTTTGAGAAGTGAAGTCACTTGTGCAAGTTCAGAGAAAACAAATTTGGATTTAAACCCAAGACTTTGACTCCAAAGCCTGAGCCCCTGACTCCCACATTCAACCACTAGATAATATTATATACCCCAACGCTTCTATTAGGGTCAATCACTGTTGACTGATATTTAACATTTAAAAATGGGCAACTTCTAAATGCTATTCAAAGTCTTGGTTAATCTTTTAAATCATGAGATTTACTTCTTCGTGTTTCTTTGTCCATACTTTCCTCAATATAGCTAGCTAAAAGAGGTCATCTTGCCTTATATATATCCACAGTGAGTTCCCAGAGGCAGCCGTAGCTCAGGACAGTACTGAGTCAGTGTGCATTCATAATTATAGATCACCTAAAATGTGCCAAGCATTTTGCTAAGTGTGGGATAGTGTACTAATGACTCAGTGGGGAAAAGAAAGCCCTGAAAATAGAAAAAAGTGTTGCTATGTATCGTGTGATTACAGAGGATGATGCCACGAACTCTACCCAAGGGCACCATCAAAGACTTCCCAATGAAATGACATGTAAGCTGGGTTTTGAAGGGCAAATAGGAGTATGTATGTATATGTGTATCAGAATAATCTGAGTTCTGGCAATGCGGTGAGGTAATGTCATGATATGGTGGAAAGAACATCAGGCAGGAAACCCATGCTCCTGTGTTGACTTGTACAGGCGTACTGTATTTTATGCACCTCTGTTTATTGTGCTTCACAGATATTGCATTTTCTACCAATTGAAGGCTTGTGAGAAATCTGCGTAAAGCAAATCTATGGGTGCCAATTTTTCGACAGCATGTGCTCACTTCATGTATCTTTGTCACATTTTGATGGTTCCCCCAATATTTCAAACTTTTTCATTATTGTTATATCTGTTATGACGCTCTGTGATTGGTGATCTTTGATGTTACTATTGTAATTGTTTTGGGGCACCACAAACTGTGCCCATATAAGAAGGCAAACTTAACTGATAAATGTCATATGTGTTCTAACTCCTCCACTGACTGGCTAGACCCTTGTCTCTCTCCCTTTCCTCAGGCCTCCCTATTTCATGAAAGATAATTTTGAAATTAGGCCATTTAATAACCCTACACTGACCTCTAAGTGTTCAAGTGAAAGGAAGAGTTGCATGTCTCCCATTTTAAATCAAAAGCTAAAAATGATTAATCTGAGTGAGAAAGACATATTGAAAGCTGAGATAGGCCAAAAGCTAGGCCTCTTGTGCTAAACAGTTAGCCAAGTTGTGAATGTGAAGGAAAAGTTCTTGAAGGAAATTAAAAGTGCTACTTCAGTCAACACACAAATGATAAAAAAGCAAAACAGCCTTATTGCTGATAGTGGAGAAAGTTTGAGTGGTCTGGATAGAAGATCAAACCAGCCACAATATTCCCTTAATACAGAGCAAGGCCCTAACTCTCTTCAATTCTATGAAGGCTGAGAAAAGTGAAGAAGCTGCAGAAGAAAATTTTGAAGCTAGCAGAGATTGGTTCATGAGGTTTAAGGAAAGAAGTCATAACATAAAACTTCAAGGTGAAACAGCAAGTGCTGATGTAGAAACTGTAGGAAGTATCCAGAAGATCTAGCTAAGATCATTGATTAAGGTGGTTACACTAAACAATAGATTTTCAGTGGAGATGATACAGCCTTCTACTGAAGAAGATGCCATCTAGGACTTTCATAGCTAGAGAGGAGAAGTCAATGCTTGGCTTCAAAGCTTCACAGGATGATTCTCTCGGTAGGGGCTAATGCAGCTGGTGACTTTAAATGGAAGCCAATGCTCATTTACCATTCCAAAAATCCCAGGGCCCTTAAAAATGGTGCCAAATTGACTCTACCTGTGCTCTAGAAATGGAAAAACAAAGCCTAGACAAAGCCAAAACAAAGTACATCTGTTTATAGCGTGGTTTACTGAACATTGTTAAGCACATCGTTGAGACGTACTGCTCAGCAAAAAAAGATTACTTTCAAAATATTACTCGTTGGCAATATTACTCATTGACAAGGTCACTCAAGAACTCTGATGGAGGTGTACAAGGAGATGAATGTTGTTTTCATGTCTGCTAATATAACATCTATTCTGTGGGCCATGGATCGAGGAGTAATTTCAACTTTCAAGTCTTATTATTTAATAAATACATTTCATAAGGCTATAGCTGCCATAGGTAATGATTATTCTAATGGATCTGGGCAAAGCCAATTGGAAAACTTCTGGAAAGGATTCACCATTCTAGATGCCATTAAGGACATTTTTGATTCATGGTATGAAGTCAACACATCAACATTAACAGGAGTTTAGAAGAAGTTGATTCCAACTCTCAGGCATGAATTTGAGGGGTTCTAGACTTCAGTGGAGAAAGTAACTGCATATGTTGGGAATAGCAAGAGAACTATTCCTAGAATTAGAAGTGGAGCCCAAAGATGTGACTGAATTGCTGCAATCTTATGATAAAACTTAACTGGATGAGTAGTTGCTTCTTATGGATGGGCAAAGAGAGGTTTTTTGAGTGGAATCTCTTCCTGGGGAAGATGCTATGAAATGACAACAAAGGATTTGGAATATTACACAAACTTAGTTGATAAAGTAGTGGCAGAGTTTGAGTGGATTGACTTCAGTTTTGAAAGAAGTTCTACTGTGGGTAAGATGCTATCAAACAGCATCACATAATCCAGAGAAATCATTCATGCAAGGCAAAGGCTACCAGCAAATGGTTACAAATTGCTCAAGGATCAGATGATCATTAGCATTTTTTAGCAATAAAGTATATTTAATAAAGGCATGCACATTTTTGAGACATAAAGCTATTGCATACTTAGACTACAGTATAGTGTAAACATAACTTTTATATGCAGTGGGAAACCAAAAAATTTTGCTTGCTTTATTGCAATATTTGCTTTATTGCATTTGTCTGGAATTGAACCTGCAACATCTCTAAGGTATGCCTGTACACTATAACTTCTGGATACATCATTTAACCCCTCTGTACTTCAGAATGTTTGCAAAAAATTTTGAGAAATAAGAAATTCTTGACAGGCTGGGCACGGTGGTTCATGCCTGTAATTCCAGCACTTTGGGAGGCTGAGGTAGGAGGGTAACTTGAGCTAGGAGTTTGAGACCAGCCTGGGCGACAGAGCGAGACCCCGTCTCTAGAAAAAATTAATAAATAAGCCAGGTGCAGGGACATGTACCTGTAGTCCCAGCTACCTGGGAAGCTGAGGCAGAGGGATCACTTAAGCCCAGGAGTTAGAGGTTGCTGTGAGCTATGATCATGCCACTGCACTCCAGCCTGGTCGACAGAGTGAGATTCTGTCTCTAGAAAAAAAAAAAAAAGGGACAAATATAAGGGGATTATTTGCTCCCAGAAATTATCATTTCTGTCCTCAACTCTTTTAGAGAAAGCTTATGACTATATCTATTTGAAATACACATTTCCTCCTTTGCCCCTCTCGATCTCCAATAATACGTCATTAAAAGTCATCTCTTTTTTCTTAATGAATCATTTCAGGGTTGATTCTCATCCAATATCACATGCTCATTGAGGAAACAAATATTTTTAAAAATATAAAAAAAAATTTGAACACATATTTGAGCCCCCAGTGTATGTGCAACCTTGTGCTATGTGTACTACGAGTACATACAGATCAATATGTTCTGCCCATTCCCTTAGGAATTCATAATCTAAAAGAAGAGACTGTTACATAGAAATAACTCTGCCCTGGGCAGACAGGAATAAAGTTAGGGAATCTGTGACTGCGTAGTGAGGGACAGATGTGCACATGAGTGCCTCTCTCACAGAAGTCAAACTTTAAATGAAAAGTAGTGATAGGTGTCCATGAAGTGCAACAACACGAGATCAGTAGAGTGCTCTCTGTGTAATCCGCACTTTCCCATACGTTTTCTCGTACGATCCTCATAGTAAAGTTGGGATGTAGGAAGGTATCATTTAATTTCATGGGTGAGAAACTCAAACTCAAAGAAACGAACTCACCTCCCGAGAGTTTACAGTGGTTAGTGGGGGAACCGAGATTGATTTCTAAACTCAGTCATTTTTATGTGCCGTCAGCTGGCTGAACACCTGCCACCTCGTGCTATGTGTGCTATGAGACTGGACACATAGAGTCACGCCGTTTTGGAGACTATAGGTTGGAAAGAATGGGGTTGAGAGAAAAGTTCTTGATATGGCTTCTATTTTTAAAGAATTCTTGCATGACCTTTTGGTTGACTGATTTTTGGGGTGGGGGGTGGGGGTGAAACGAACTACTAGATCACCAATTTCATGGACCAACCAACAGGTGGCACCAGGTCCCAATGCAAACCTTTCCTCCTTAAAGCTGCAGCACAGACTACTGACCTTCCTTGAGCACTTACTAATTAAATTAGGCAGATTAAAGTAGGAATCATAACCCTGCTTCCTGAGATGTTCACGGTCTGCTTACTTGCACACTTCAATAAGCAAAGAGTATAAAGCCGGTGTGAAAAAGTGGAAGGCACGAGGACTTTGGAACATACGAATTTCAGAATCAGCCATTTAGAGCTGACTGCTTTTGGCCAAGCAACCTCATCCCTCTAAACTCCAGCTCCTCACCTTTGTAGGAAAGTGCCTTCTTTTCACACTAGCTCTTGTGAAGATTAGTCATAATGTATATATGGTGACTGATACATAATAGCTGTCCAGCAAATGGTAGCTGTGTATATATATATCTAAAAGAGAGGTAAGAAAACCCTGAATATACCCTCATGTAACTTCCCATCCATTTTTTCTTAGGAAGACATTCCAAGTAGTAGATCTGATGTCCACTACTGGTGAGGTATTATTCTTGCAACTGAAACATTCAGGAGATTCTTTGATGAAGAGGGGTCAAGGTTGACAGCATTGAATGGTAGAAAGGGAGGAAAGATGGTGTCTGATTATGTTATGAGGACTCTGATCATCTTTCTTAGAAACAACATTATTTTATCAAAAGTCCCAGAAAGCAATGGACAGATGCATACTTATTAGGTATATAGCTAAGTACTCCACATTATTGAAATATGAGATATAGATCCTCTCACCTCAAAAATTTGTAGTTTAAGAGGGAAGAAAAGACTCATATTCATGAAACAACTGAAAATGACACTAAACTATGACTATGCATATAGTTACTTGCTAAATGATGTATTTGTGCAAGATTAGAGGTAGTTTTTGATTTCTGGTTCATCTAATCTAATGCTCATTTCTGTGATGTTTGTTATCAGAGGAATTTCTGGGGAATCACAGGCAACTTCTCGATAAATAACCCACAGACAGCAAGGAAGGAAATCCACAGAGGTCAACAGTCAAGAGGATCCTTTGCAATAATTATCTTTTCATTCAGCGGAGCAGGCCTCCCTCAGCAAGTAGAGTCATGTGACCCCTGTGCTAGTTCAGCTCTTTCAGGTTGCAAGGTAGGAGAGATGTCAGGTTACCTGAAGAAGAAAAAGGCTTGATATAAGGATACAAAGAAAAGAAATACACAAGGGAGAACTTTCTCAGAAGGCTTCATGGAACCTGGAAGTTTGTTCCAGTACAATGTGGTCCGTACAACCCTGTTCTGTCATGTCCTCTCAGCCACAGAAGTTTTTTGTTTCCTTCTCTTGCTATGCAATTGTCAACACTCTGGTTCATATGCTCTTCTCATCATCAAATAACTGCCTATGTTCCCCTCTTTTTTTTCTTCTTTTAATACCAGGGTTTCTGCTAACATGTGGGTTGTACTTATGCCTCCTTTTAGCTACTGAATGACTTCTTTATTTTAATTACTTTTCTCTGTGTGTCTCTTTCCTTCTGCCCAAAAACCATTTGTCTGATGACTCTTTTGGTGTCAAATAGAGGATTTGATTGTGTCGCCCATTATGATGGAGTATAGCATGATCCTGGGTCACCTAATAAGCTTCTGGTGAGTTATTTTGGTTGCCTTAGGTCAGGTGTCCTTCACTAGTTCATTTAATTCTGTCTGAGGTATTAGGGCTACCTTGGTCATCACATGGAGACCCGTGTATCAGGAAACCTTCAGAAGTGAGTTATGGCCACAGCGGCCCTTTCGAGGATTCTCAGGAGGGGGCATTCTAATTGCAGCCATATTTCATGGTGTTGCCAATGGGCTGCAAAGATAAGGACTGTACAAGAAATAAGAAATAAATGGTTTTGACTGAGGTTCCCTGTGCAAGCTATGGGAACTGTACTTGTGTATAGTTTTCTATTTCTGCTATAATAGATTGCTACAAATTTGGTGGCTTAAAGCAACACAAATTTATTATTTTACAGTTTTGTAGGCCAGAAGTCTCACTTGGGTATCACTGGACTGAAATTTAGTTGTCAGCAGGGCTGTGTTCTTTTCCGAAGGTTCTGGGGAGATTCTGTTCCCAGGATCATTTAGGTTGTTGGCAGAGTACGGTTCCTTGCCATTGGGGGACTGAGGACCTGTTTGCCTGCTGGCTGTCAACTGAGGGTCATTCCCAGTGTCTAGAGGCTGCCTGCATTCCTCAGCTCCTGGCCTCTTTCTCCTTCTTCAAAGCCAGCAACAGTGGGTCAAGTCACTCTCATGCTCCACATCTCTTCTGCGGCTGCTTGTCTCTGCCCATCTCCCTGACTGACACTTTCAAGGACTTATGTGATCAGAATGGGCCCACCAGGATAATCTAGGACAAGCCGCCAGTCCTGAAGTCAGTAATCTTAATCACATCTGCAAAGTCCCTCTTGCCATAGAAGGTAACATAGTCACAGGTTCTGGGGATTGGGGTGTGGACATCTTGGGGGTGTGTGTGGCAGCACTATTCTGCCCACCACACCATTTTTAACTTGTTCTTGTCTTGACCATGACACATATAAATTCTTCAGAATCTATGTCAGTTTTTATGAGAAGCCTTCCTCAAATATTCTTGGCAATCCTGATCTTTTCTTCCTTTGACTTCCGATAGCACTTAGATGGTTCCACCACATTTTATTGGGTGATCTGAATGTACTTTTGATGGTTTTTACTAATCTGTGCATGTATTTTGTGGTTCTGTCATTTTCTCCATGAGACTGTGAGTTTCTGAGGCTATTCATGCATCCTTTTTATTCCTCATGGCATTCACCAACTGCTGGGTATATACAAGCTGCCCAGTAATCTTTAAAATACTACATAAAAGCAGACTTTGGGGGAAGGAAGCCTAGTGGAGGTTCTTTCCTGGGGATGACAGTCACTTCACTGATGTACTTATCTCTAAAACAGAGCTGCCAAAGGATTATTTTAATATACTTTCTATTTCTCCTTTCTTAATCTGGCAGCCAAAATTGATTAGAATTTAAATCACTCCAGCAAGATCTTTCAGACATAGCAGAAACCCTGCCCTTGGATTTTCTTGTTCTTTCCATGAAAGAGATGTTGTCCAGTTGACAGTTCAGGCATGGGTAGAATTCAGGAACCCTCCTGGACAAAGATCACGTAACATATCATAATTACACTATTCAAGTGTCCCATAAAGATAAGAGAATAGAAGTGTAGAAAGTTCAGAGTCAAGCTTGATGCCTAGATTCTATTACTCCTATTCTCTTCCAAAGTCCAAAGAGTATGTTTATAAAAGACAAGACCAGAGATAAAATTATATATGTTATCAAAGGACCAAATAATAGTCCATTAGTCTGTTTCTAAAAACAGTGCTTTTTAAAAGGACCAAACTGAGACATGCCCTTTGGGAAACGATCTTGGACGCTGGGTTATCCTGGTTTACCCACTCACTTGTAGACAGAAAGCTGTAGGAGGGCAAACATGCTGATGTAGTTCTCTCTTTGCTTACAGCATGGGGGAAGATGCCAGCTTTCCTCACAGACATGGGAAGCAGGCAGCCTGCAGTGAGTGAGCTGCAGAGGAGCCTGTCTTGATTTTGAGTAGCTCACTGGTTACATGACCCAGTGCCTTTAGTTGTTCTGTGACTTCAACTCTCAGAGAAGATATTCTTTCTCCTAAGGAAGAAAAGAAAAGGAGGCAAGAGACTGGAAGTTTTATGCCCACTGCTACTTCCTGAGAAGTGGAACAAAAGTCCTCTCTCTTCCGTGCACATGTGAGGGTGGGGGATTGACACTAAGCTGAGCATCCCCTATTTATCAGTCACCAAATTGGGTTCTTCTGCACATATTTCCTGGTCCTCTGATATGGCTTGAGAATAGATACAAGTGGGCCATTGGGTTAGATGTGGGGGTTGTGTTTGTTGAGATAAGAACTGGGGTTAAACTATGTCTCCTATGTGTAGTTCCTTTTTTGCTTTTGTATTTCCTTTTGCTTTGTTTTTTGGAACCTCTTTATCCACAGGATTTGTCTCTTTTTGTTTGTTTGTTTGTTTTGTTTTTTTTAGAAATGGGGTCTCGCTGTTGCCCAGGCTGGTCTCAAACTCCTGGGCTCAAGTGATCCTCCCGCCTCAGCCTCCCCAAGTGCTGGGATTAGAGGCATGAGCCACCGCGCCTGGCCTGAGAATTCATCTCTTTTGAAACCTGTTTCCCATGTAGCAGGGCATTGTAAGAGATAATTCCTCCTCCCCAATGTCTTTTTAAAAACTTTTCTATTTTAGACTTACAGAAAAGTTGCAAAAAACTATCTAGTTCACATGTACCTTTCACCTAGCTTCTCCTGATGTTAACAACTTATAAAACCCTAATACAGTGATCAAAACCAATGGTCAAAACCAAGAAGTTAAGCACTGGCACAATTCTATTAACTCAGCTATAGATCCTGCTCAAATTTTACTAGTTTTATTTTTTTTTCTTTCCCCCTAATGTCCATTTTCTGTTCCAGGATCCTATCCAGAACCTCACTTGATGTTATCTTGTCTCTTTAGTCTTCCCCAACTGTGACAGTTCCACATTATTTCTATGTCTTTCCTGACGTTGACACTTTCATGAGTAGCAGTCAATTATTTTGTAGAATATCTCTCAATTTGGGTTTGTATGGTGTTTTCTCATGATTAGATTGGGGTTGTGCATTTTTGACAAGAATGTGGCAAGAATACCATAGGTGATGCTGTGTTCTTCTCAGAGCATCATATCAGGGAGTAGATGTGTCTTATTATTGGTGATGTTAATTTTGATCACTTGATTTAGGTTTTGTCTGCTGGATTTCCACTGTAAAGTTATTTTTACACTTGAAATTAATAAACACAGCAGGGGAGATACTTTGAGAGTACATGAATGTCCTGTGTTTCCTGAACTTTTGCCCACTAATTTTAGCATCAGTCAATGGATCTACTCTATAGCAGATTTTACTGTGGTGCTGGCCCAGTGGGGATTTTTATTTCCCTCTTTTCTTTTACATTTAGTAGTTGGAATTCTGGAAAGAAGAGATGTTCCATATTCCCAATTTATTTATTTATTTAAGTATTTACTTATATCCACAGGGACTCATGGATATTTATTTTATGGCTTATAATCCAATATAATAATAATAATTATTTTTTGCTCAAATTATTCTAGCTTTGGTCATTGGAATACCCTCCAGTTGGCTCTCTCTGGCTTGCCTCACACGCACTGGGGCTAGAGGGGAAGGTAGCTGCTGTTATGGGCTGAATGGACACTCCCCCTCAAAAAAATTCGTATGTTGAAGTCCTAACTTCTGTTACCTCAGAATATGACTATATTTGCAGGTAGGATCTTTATAGGGATGATTAATTAATTTTTTCATTTTAACTTTTTATATTTTTAATTATTATGGATACCTAACAGTTGTACATATTTATAGGGTACATGTGATGTTTTGATACAGGCATACAATGTGTATTAATCAAATCAGGGTAATTGGATATCCATCATCTCAAGCACTTATCATTTCTTTGTGTTAGGAACATTCTAATTCCACTCTTTTAGTTATTTTAAAGTATACCATAACTTATTGTTAAAGTATGGTCACTTTGTCATGCTATCAAATATTGTTCATTCTATCCATCTAACTATATTTTTGCACTCATTAACCATAGGGGTGATAAATTTAAAGTGAGATCATTAGGGTGGGCCCTAATTTGATAAGGCTGTACTTATAAGAAGATATGAACAAAGGAAATATGATATGAAGAAAAGGAGAAGACGACCATCTAGAAGCCAAAGAGAAAGGCCTGGAACAGATTCTTCCCTCATGGCCCTCAGAAGGAACCTGTCCCACCAATACCTTGATCTTGGAATTTTAGCCTCACAAATTATGAGAAAATAAAGTTCTGTGGTTTAAGCCAGGGGTCCCCAACCTGTGGTGAGTTGTATAATTACTTTATTATATATTACAGTGTAATAATAATAGAAATAAAGTGCACAGTAAATGTAATGCTCTTGAATCATCCTGAAACCAACCCCCCCCAACCCAGTCCATGGAAAAATTGTCTTCCATGAAAATGGTCCCTGCTGCCAAGAAGGTTGGGGACCACTGGCTAAGCCACCCAGTTGGTGGTACTTTGTTAGTGCAGCTGTATCAAAGTAACATATTTGTCTAGAGTAAAGTTCACTTTCATTAAGAGACCAGTCAGTCCTACCGATAAATTAGTAATCAGAGTTTCTTTTGCAAATTCCACTCCTGAGACAGATATTTTAGGCCAATTTGTGCTCTGAGCTGCAATATTGCTGCCACAGAAGCAGGCAATATGCAAGTAGCACAAGCAATATCCTCAAGCCACATCCTCAGGGAAACTAGAAATGAGATTTATAAAAAATAACTCAACTTTATCTCTATCTTGAGCCTCATTTTTGCCCAGTGGCAGAAACTTTACTGTTTATTCTAGTTTTGATTAAGTTTTTCAGATTAAGTCAGTTGTGGGCCTTTTTCATCTCCTTCTGCCCAGGAAAAGAGGTTCTGTGGGGGCCAACAGCATGGCTTGGGGGCAGCTGTGGACAATCCATCTGCTGAGGGGCACAATCCACAGTTGTGTTCTCTGCTGAGGTGACATGTCACCACTGATGTCTGGCTGCATGGCCCACCCATTTCCACTCAGACATCACTCGCCCTGACTGCGAGACCCCTTCAGGGTCTGCCAGGTGTCTCTTTCTCTCTTCAGCAGTCACCTTCTATGGCCCTCTGCATATGTTCCCCAAATTTGTTCTCCTATGATGCTATGTTGCTGCCAGAGAACCAGGAAGTCTGCCTTGCACTTCTCTGCTCCAGGTACCCCTTATGACCTCCTCTACTACACTCTCACAGGTCCTGGGACCATCCATGTCAGACTCCTTCATGCATTGATTCAGATTCTGTCAGCCTCGTCTGTCTTTTATTCTGGTCTTTGCTCTGATGACAAGCTTTGCAGGACACTGACTGTGTGTCCAAAGGTGCTTCATCTAATGCCTGCCCTGGGCCTCTCTGTTGACATTAAAGTGTGGAACTCCATAGAATTCTACTTGGCCCCATAAATTTACAACTTGGAAGAGCTGGGTAGTTAGTGCTCTTTGGAGTGAGGCTTTGACCACTGTGATACAGGAACTGATGGGTGATGGATAAATTCCTTTTCCATCCTCCTCCCTCCACTCCCCCTAGCAGACAGTCCTGAGACTCATTTTATATGACTTCTCAGAGATTGGTTCAGAAAGATGCAGCAATCAGTCATGTTTTACTGTGGCCAGCTTGATAATGCATCATCATCTCTGTCCCTGACTCACACCCCTTGTCTCTCACTCCTGCTTCTTTGTACTCCCTAAAAAGTAGTAGCAAAGAGAGCTTCTTCAGGCTCTGCTCTTTTTCTTTTCTTTCAGGCTAAGACAAGGACTTAGCTTGTCTCTATAGGAAATGAGCCAAGTCCTTTTTGGCTCTCTGAATGCTGAGATTATGTGTAGAAGAGAATTTTTTCATCTTTCCCCCTACTCCAAGGCCTGATCCTGGGTGGGATATGCAGGGTTTAGAGTCCCTTCATTAAAGACTGATGTTCCTCCCCCTCCCCAGATTATTATATATGAAACTTCCTTATCTTTTCCAATATCACGTTCCACTCTATGTTATATTCCATAATTTATTTTAACCAATGTCCCATTGATGGATATCTTTTGCATTGCAAACAATATAGCAGTGAATATGCTTGCATGTTTGTATATTTGGTAGTCATTTCCAAACAGATCTTCTTGTTGTCTGTACTGTCTTCTAGTGTCTCTATAATCCTATCAGCGACATGTGACGGTGCCTTGTTCCCTACAATTTCACCAACATGGTGAATAAAGGATAACTATCCAACTTTTTGATATTTATTTGCTAATCAGATAAAGAATGGCATCTAATTTTAGGTTAAATGTTTATTTCTCTTTTTCTGCCTGAGATTGGGCATCGTTTCATGTGTTTAAGATGTATTTATAGTTTTTATGGTTCATATTAATGTGTTCCTGTCCTTTGTACATTCTCTTATTGGTTTGTGTTATTGATTTTTCTGAGGTCATTATAAAGGAAATTATTCCTTTGGCTATGATAGGAGTTTCAAATACCTTTTCCCTTGATTTTTCATTTGCATTCTGACTATGTTTGCGGTGGGTTTTGCCATGCAGAATTTTTTATTTTGTTATTATTAATTTTTTAATGGTTTTCTTTGTCATATGAAAACACCTGTGAATATTTAAAACTGTAAATAATAGCAAAACAAGTTTTTTTTTCCTTTTCTTCCCTACCAGAACTTGGAGCAGGAGGAAGTATCACTGTTTCTTGCAAACTTTACCTTACATAGTTCTCCGTAGGACTTTGTCCGAGTGGGTTTGAAGTGCTGTCTACTCCATATTTACAAAAGAAAAACTCTTCATTTTGTCCCAATTTACAGACCTGCTAGTTTCTTATATATTCCTTTAACCCTTTGGACAGCTTTCCTGAAAGAAGAAAGAAGCAAAATGAATGGTGCAGAACAGTCCCTTGATCTGATGTTTTGGCACAACTATTCCAGTATTGATAACCGCTATATTCTACTTCATTGGCTAAGTTAATAGACAAGAATAATATAAAGAAAAAGAGAATGATATAGAGATTTCTTCTTTCATTTTTGACAAACTTCAATGAAATAAAAAAAGAATATTATCTAAAACATGTTTTAATATTTTCAAAGTGTTGTTTGTAACACTTTTTTTAAACTTCTAGTATGATAATGCTACTAGCTTAGGGTGGGTGAGAATTGTCTTATTAGAAAAGGAATTTCATTTCTAAATACTGCAAAACTGGAGTTTTTCACTGCCTCCCTTCCTACTAGCATAAATTTAAATAAGCTGACAAGGCTATTTAATTAATTGGATGCATGCCCTCGTGCATACCTCAAGTAACCTCTTCTGTGTTGACAACATGATTTATTGTCAACTGCTTTAAGTCAGTTGTTTCTTAAAGCTCTCCTTGTTCCTAACAACAAACTATGTTGTCAACAAGTTTATGGATTTCAGAGAAACATTTTCTTTCACCAGCTTCTGAGAGGTATTTGTCATATTGTTGTATATGCATGCATAAGACATCAATCAGTTTAATAGATGTATTTAAAATACATTAAAAAAAGAAACAACAGCCTGTGGGCTAATTATTGTCAATAAGATTTGCTTAACATTAGCTAACTAAAGCTAAAATTATAGTCTTGGTTAGAAATTTCTCCAAATTTAAATGACTGTACCCCTACAACCACCCCTCAACAGAATACAGCAAAATTTAAAAAAAAAGAAAAAAAATTTGTCAGTGTCAACTCATTCATTGGGAGACTGTAACAAATTCTCTCTTAAAACAGCTAAACCCACACATTGTCCTTTATTGGCTATTTGTTAAAGACCCTCAAATGGTTCTGAAGATCACCTGGATTTCTTAATGAAGCTGCAGAAGCTTCCTGCCTTAGAGGGCCAAGAGGGAGTCAATCAGAACTGCCTGTTTATTTTATTTTCCTTTTAAAATAATTGTTCCCACATATGATTTTGTTTTCTGCTTGTTAACATCATTTTGTGTGTGTACGTGTGTGTGTGTACCTGTGTGTGTATGATTCTATAATTGGGAAGCTTTTCTTCCTCATAAAACTTACACAAAATAAATGTCCATCAAGGTCATGAAAGACAAGGCGAGATTGAGGAAATATTAAAGGATGTAGGCAACTGAGGAGATATCACTACCAATTGCAATATGGACCCTGGATCTGATAAAGGACGTTTGTGAAACACTGGTGAATTTGTCATAAGGTCTGCAGCTCACTTAGCAGTGATGTCCTAAAGTTACTCTACCATTCATTCCCCCCCGCCCCAGTTTTACTGAGGCATAATTGGTATACTGAAAACTTCTCATACTTAATGTATACAATTTGGACATATGTATACGCACGTGTTACCATCACCATAATCCAGGTAATAAGCCCCCCCTTTTATTTGGTAAGAACACTTAACATGAGATCTATCTTCTTGATTTTTTTTTTTTTTTTTTTTTGAGAGACGAGGTCTCATTCTGTTACCAGGCTAGAGTGCAGTGGCCTGATCATAGCCTCCCAAGCAGCTGGGATTACAGGCATGAGCCACCTTGCTTGGCTCTCTTGATGAATTTTTAAGTACACGGTACCTTATTGTTAACTCTAGGCACTATGTCATATAGCAGATCTCTAGAAGGTACTCCTCTTATATAACTGTAACTTTGTACTTATTAAACAGCATCTCCCCATATCCCCCTACCCCCAACCCTGGTAACCACTATTCTATTGTCTACTTCTATACCTTTGACTATTTTAGGTGTCTCATATAAGAGGAATCATGTAGTATTTGCCCTTCTGTGACTGATTTATTTCACTTAGCAAATTGTGTTCCAGGTCCATCCATGTTGTCACAAATGCATTTCCTTCTGTTTTAAAGCTGAATACTATTCCATTGCTTGTATGTACCATATTTTCTTTATCCGTTTTTCTGTCAATGAACATTTGAGTTTTTTCTATATCTTGCCTATTATGAATAATGCTGCAATGAACACAGGAGTGCAGATATCTCTCTGAGATCTGCTTTCAATTTTTTTTCTGATACATACCCAGAAGTGGGATTGCTGGATTATGTGGTAGTTCCATTTTCAATTTTTTGAGAAACCTCCCTACTGTTTTCTATGGCTGAATCATTTTACATTCCCGCCAACAGTATGCAATGGTTCCAGTATTTCCACAACCTTGTCAATGCTTGTGTTATCTTTTTCTCTTTTTAATAACAGTCATCCTGACAGATGTAAGGTGGTATCTCACTGTGGTTTTGATTTGCATTTCCCTGATGATTAGCGACATTGAACATCTTTCATATACCTATTGGCTATTTTTGTTTTTTTATTCTTTCTTTTTTTAAAATATTTTTTATTTTTTAAGAGACAAGGTCTCGCTCTGTTGCCCAGGCTGGAGTGCAGTGGCAACATCATAGCTCACTGCAGCCTTGAACTCCTGGGCTCAGGTGACCCTCCTCCCTCAGTCTTCCCTCAGCCTCCTGAGTAGCTGGCATTACAAGTGTGAGCCACTGTGCCTGGCTCCATTTTTAATGTCTTGTTTGGAAAAATGTCTGTTCAAGTCCTTTGCACATTTGTTTTCTTCATTTGAAAATTACTGTGGAATGACATAGACTTATGAAGTTGCCACTAAGTATCCAAGTACTTAAGCAGATTTAATGCATTATTTTTTCTTTTAAGAAAATTCTTGGTCATTCTACCCCACTGTTTCTTCCTTTCTTGTTTTTTTTTTTTTTTTTACAATAGCAGATAGCACGTAGGTACCTAACTTTTACGAAAACTTGTCATAAAGTTTTTCAAATATTGAAATTGAGATATAATTTGCATACAATAAAATGCACATATTTTAAGGATTTAGTCCATGTTAACCATCATCCTGAAAAACTGTATAGAACATTTCCATTTCCTCCAGAAAGCTCCTTGTGCCCATTTTTAGTCAGCTCCCTCCCCCTCCAACAAGGGGCAACCTGTTGATGGACATATGGGTTGTTTCCAGATTTTGGTTATTATGAATAAGTTTGCAATGCACAGTTTTGTACAAGTCTTTTTTTGGACATATGTTTCCAATTCTCTTGGGTGAATGACTAGAAATGTAATTGCTGGCCATGGGGCAGATATATTTTTAATTTTGTAAGAAACTCCTTAACAGTTCCGCAAAGCAGTTGTACCATTTTATATTCTCACTGGCAGTGAATGAGGTTCTGATTATTCCACATTATCACCAATACTTGGTATTGTCAGTTTTTGATATTAGCTATTCTAATGAGTATAAAGTGGTATCTTATTTTAGTTTAAATTTGAACTTCTGTTTTGAATAATATTGAGCTTATTTTTGTGTCTTTTTGGTCACTTGTATGTCTTTTGGTTGGTGTGTGACACATTTGTTCAAATATTTTGCCCATTTAAAAAATTAGGTTGTTAGTTTTCTTTTTTAAATTTTTTTAAAAAATTTCAAAATATTAAGGGGGTACAAATATTTTTGTTACATGGATAGCTTTTATAATGTTTTAGTCAGGGCTGTAAGTGTGCCTATCACCTGAATAGTGTTCTTTGTACCTGTTAGGTAGGTTTTTACCTCTCCCCTACTGCCCCTTCTTGATTTCCAACAATTTTTACTGCCTTCTGTGTCCATGTGTGCCCATAGATTAGTTCCAAATTATTGGAGAGTACATGTGATGTTTGTTTTTCCATTCTTGAGATACTTTACTTAGGAACTTCAGTTCCATCCAAATTGCTGCAAAAGACATAAATTTATTCCTTTTATGGCTGAGTAGTACTCCATGGTGTATATACACCACATTTTGTTAATCCACTCACGAATTGATGGGCATTTGGGTTGATTTCCACATCTTTACAATTGTGAATTGTGCTGCTATAAACATGCGAGTGCAGGCGTCTTTTTGATAAAATGACTTTTTTTTCCTTTGGGTAGATAACCACTAGTGGTATTGCTGGATTGAATGGTGGGTCTACTTTTAGTTCTTTGAGGAATCTCCATACTGTTTTCCATACAGGTTGTACTAATTTGCAGGCCCACCAACAGTGTGTAAGTGTTCCTTTCTCTCTGCACCCATGCTAGCATCTATTGTTTTTCAACTTTTTAATAAGACCAATTCTGACAGGGATAAGGTGGTATCTCAGTGTGGTTTTAATTTGCATTACCCTGATAATTAGTGACGTTGAGCATTTCTTCATAAGTTTGTTGGCTGTTTGTCTATGTTCTTTTGAAAAGCTTCTGTTCATGTCTTTGGCCCACATTTTAATATGGTTGGTTGTTTTTTTCTTGCTAATTTGTTTGAGTTCTTTGTAGATTCTGGATACTAACCTTTTATTGGATGTATAGTTTGTGAGTATTTTCTCTCATTCTGTAGGTTGTCTATTTGCTCTGTTAATTATTTCCTTTGCTGTTCAGAAGCTTTTTAATTTAATTAGGTTCCATTTGTTTATTTTTGTTGCTGCTGTAATTACCTTTGGGATCTTAGTCATAAATTCTTTGCCTAGTCTAATATCTAGAAGAGCATTTCGTATATTTTTGTCTAGAATTCTTATGGTTTCATGCCTTAAATTTAAGTCTTTTATCCATCTTAAATTAATTTTGTAATGGTGAGAGATAGGGGTCCTGTTTCATTCTTCTGCATATGGCTATCCAATTTTCCCAGCTCCATTTATTGAATAGGGCTTCTTTTTCCCCGCCTATGTTGTCTGCTTTATCAAAGATCAGTTGGTTGTAGGTCAATGGTTTTATATTTGGTTTCTCTGTTCTTTTCCATTGGTCTATGTCTCTATTTTGTACCAATACCTTGCTGTTTTGGTTACTATAGCTGTGTGGTATAGTTTAAGTCTGGTAATGTGATGCTACTGATTTGTGTACATTGATTTTATATCCTGAGACTTTGCTGAACTTATTTATCACTTCCAGGAGTCTCTTGGTGGAGTCTTTGGGATTTTCTAGGTACAAGATCATATCATTAGTGAAGAGTGATAGTTTGACCTCCTCTTTCCTGATTTGAATACCCTTTATTTCTTTCTCTTGCCTGATTGCTCTGGCTAGTACTTCTAGTACTATGTTGAATAGAAGTGGTGACAGTGGGCACCCTTGTCTTGTTCCAGTTCTTAGGCAGAGTGCTTTCAACTCTTCCCCATTCAGTATGATGTTTGTTGTGCATTTTCATATATGGCTTTTATAATTTTAAGATATGTCCCTTCTATGCCTAGTTTGTTGAGGGTTTTTATCATGAAAGGGTGCTAGATTTTGTTGAATGCTTTTTCTGCATCTACTGAGATGATCATATGATCTTTATTTTTGCTTCTGTTTATGTGGTGAATCAAACTTATTGATTTACTTATGTTGAGCCATCTTTGCATCCCTGGTATGAAGCCCACTTCATCATGGTGGATTATCTGTTGAATTTGGTTTGCTAGTATTTTTTTGAGGATTTTTGCATTTATATTCATAAGAGATGTTGGTCTATAGTTTCCTTTTTTGTTGTGTCCTTTCCTGGTTTTGGTATCAAGGTGACACTGGCTTTCTAGAAAAAGTTAGGGTGGATTCCCTCCTCCTAGATGTTATGGAAAAATTTCTGTAGGATAGGTACCAGCTCTTCTTTGTAGGTCTGGCAGAATTCAGTTGTGAATTCATCTGGTCTGGGGCTTTTTTTTTGTTGGAAGTTTTTTTTTAATTAATGCTTCAATCTTGCTGTTCATTATTGGTCTGTTCAGAAGTTCTATTTCTTCCTGAGTGAGTCTTGGGAAGTTGTGTTTTTCCAGGAATTTGCCCATTTCCTCTGCATTTTCTAGTTTATGTGCATACAGATTTCAGTAGTATTCATGGAAGATGTTTTGTATTTCTGTAGTATCAGTTGTAACAGCTCCTTTTTTATTTCTGATTGAGCTTCTTTGGGTCCTTTCTCTTCTACTCCTGGTTAGTCTAGCAAGAGGTCTGTCAATTTTGTTTATTTTTTCAAAGAACCAACTTTTTGTTTTATTGATACTTTGTATTTTTTTCCATTTTATTTAGTTCTTTTCTGACCCTTGGTATTTGTTTCCTTCTGCTGGCTTTGGGTTTGGTTTGCTCTGCTCTTCCTTTTCAAGTTCTTTGAGATGTAACATTAGGTTGTTAATTTGTGATCTCTCTGTCTTTTTGATGTGGGCACATAAGGCTATGAATTTCCCTGTTAGGAATACTTTTGCTGAATCCCATAGATTTTGATAGCTTGTGTCCCTTTTGTCATTCAACTCAAGGAATTTTTTGATTTCCATCTTAATTTCATTATTGACTCAATAATCATTCAGCAGAAGTTTGTTTAATTTCCATGACTTTGTGTAGATTTGAGTGTTTCTCTTGGAATTCATTTCTAGTTTTATTCCACTGTGGCCTGAGAAGATACATGGTATGATTTCAATTTTTTTGAATTTGTTGAGACATGTTTCATGGCGTAAGATATGATCAATCTCAGAAAATATCCCATGTGATGATGATAAAAAAGTATATTCAGTAGTTTCGGGGTAGAATGTTCTGTAAACATCTGTTAGGTCCATTTGTTTTAGAGTCATGTTTAAGTCTAGTGTTTCTTTATTTATTTTCTGCTTTGATGATTTGTCCAGCTTTGACAGTGGGGTGTTGATGTCCCTGGAAATTACAATGCTACTATTTATTTCTTTTCTTAGTTCTAGTAGAATTTGCTTTATGTATCTGGGAGCTCCTGTGTTAGGTGCGTATATATTTAGGATTGTTATGTCTTCTTGTTGAATTGCTCCCTTTACCATTATATAATGAACATCTTTGTCTTTCTTTACCATTGTTGATTTAAAGTCAATTTTATCTGATATGAGAATGGCTACATCTGTTCCCTTTTGGTTACTGTGTGTATGGAATATTTTTTTCCATCCTTCCATGTCAAGTCTATGTGTGTCCTTGTGGTTTGGATGTGTTTTCTGAAGACAGCAGATATTTCAGTTGTGTTTTTTCATCCATTCAGCCAGCCTATGTCTTTTGAGTAGAGCATTCTGACTGTTAATGTTGAATGATAGAATTGATATGTGGGATGCTGTTCTGTTCATCATGTTGGGTAGTACCTTATTGCTTTGTTTTCCCTCTTGTGCTATTATAAGAGTGTAGCTTTAGCTTTTTTGGGTGATTTTACACTGGTGAGTATCTACTGTGCTGATTCCTGTATAATGCAGTTGTGAGTATTTCCTGCAGGGCAGGTGAGGTCATGACAAATTCCCTTAGTGTTTGCTTGTCTGGAAAAGACTTAATTTCTCCACCAATTGTGAAACTTAGTTTTTTAGGATACAAAATTCTAGGGTGGCAGTTGTTTTGTTTAGGAAGATTAAAGACGGGGCCCCAATCCCTTTGGCTTGTAAGGTCTCTGCTGAGAAGTCTGCAGTTAGCCTGATGGGTTTTCCTTTGTAGGTTAGTTTTTATTTTTGTATTGCTGCTTGTAGAATTTCCTCCTTCATTTAGACTTTGGCCAGGGTGATTACTATGTGTCTTGGAGATGTCCTATTTGCTATGAATCTTCCCGGTGTTTGATGACCATCTTGTATCTGGATGTCTGAATCTCTGGTGATACCAGGGAAGTTTTCTTCAGTAATTCCCTCGAATAGATTCCCCTTGCTTTTAGCTCTTTCTTCTTCTCCCTCAGGGATACCTATAATTTGTATGTTAGTTCACTTCACATAATCCCATATTTCTCTAAGTGATTGCTCAGTCTTTTTTATTCTCTTCTCTGCCTCTTTGAATGACTTGTTAGCTAGAGAGCATTGTTTTCAAGATCTGAGATTCTTTCTTCTCCTTGGTTTAGTCTGTTGTTGAACCTTTCTGCTGTGTTTTGAAATTCCCTAAATGACTCTTTCATTTCTTTAAGTTCTATTATATTCTTTCTTGTGTTGTCTAGCTTTTTAGCAACTTTTTCATTGATTTTCTGAAATTCTTTTTGGCTTCCTTTTGTTGGTTTTCAACATTTTCTTCAATTCCTTTCATCTTATTTGCCATCAATATTCTGAATTCCATTTCTGTCATTTCAGCAATTTCCTTGTGGTCGGAGTCCACTACTGTAGCTCCATTGTGATACCTTGGGGGTGTTGACATGTTCTGCTTTTTCATGTTGCCAGGGTTCTTTTGGTGGTTTTTTCCTTATCTGAATCCTCTTTTCTTGGCTCAGGGCTAATAGGTTTGCAGGCCACCTATTCATCTTGGCTGGAAACTCTCCTGCTTAACTGGAAGGACAGGAAGTCCCTAGATGGCACTTTTTTCCTGCTGTGAAATGTTGACATAGCAGGAAAGGGGCGTGTGCACTAAAAGCCTGTAGTATAGCTGTTCTGTCTTATCCCATTCACCTGTGATTGCCACAGTTCCGGCCAGTGTGGGATGATCTTTGTGCAGGGTGGTGAGTTGTTCCCCAGACAATTGTCAGAAGTTCAAGTTGGGGGCTGGGTGAGACCCTCTCCATGGAGGCTGGTGTTGTGGTGATTGCTTTGCCCAGGATCTCCCTGCAGAGTTGACAGTGGCAGCTGGGTGAGGCTATCTAGGCTGTGGACATGGATGCCCAGGCTGTGGGTGTTTGCTTGAACCACGTTCAGGTGTAATGGTGGCTTGAGGCTGGGAGGCCCCTGGCAGGGTATTGGGCCTTGGGGTTGTTCTGCTGGCTCAGCATCAGTGGTGGAGACTTAGCGGTGGGGTCTTGGGGTCCAGGTGCAGTGCTGGAATATTGGGGGCAGTGTCCTGGGCCTGATGGGAGTTCTTGAGCCACAGGTGCAGAGCCTTGGGCTCCAGTGCAAAAGACTCAGAGCTGGAACTGGGGCCCATGGAAGGAGAGCTGTGCAGGCAGTGGGCTGTTCTGACATGGGGCATGGAGGCAGGGCCATGCAGGCGGCGGGCTGTTCCGCCAGCGTGGAGACTGTGGATGCCAAGTTGCACATGCAGGGGTCTGTTCCGGTGGCATAGGGACTATGGAGTTCTCCCCACCTCCCCAGGTCTCACTAAGGCAGTTGCCCAAAGCTTCCCAGGTCGAGCCTGTCATGCCTGAGGCAGCCCCTCTGCTCAGATCCTACTGAGCTGGAAGCTGGAGGGGAGGGGTGCTTGGCTCTCAGTCACAGGGTATGGCTCAGGGGAGCAACCACTCTGTCTGCTCCCTCCCCAGCCCACTGGGGGCAATATAAAGCCTACTTCTGCAAAGCTGTGTCCCTTGCAGACCTGGTGCCATGCACCTGAGAACTCAGGATGGTGTTAGTTGTAGAAACCCAAATCAGCAGCCACCAGATCCTTACTATGCCTGTTCTCTGGTGCAATGACTCTGCACGGACTCTGACCAGCTCCCTAGTCAGTCCAGACAGAGGTCTGTGGTGGTGGAGGGAGCCCCCTCACAACTCAGCCACAGTGTCTGTGGGGTTAGTGTTGCACCCAAGTGCTCTATTATCCTAATCTTCCCCATGTATAAATGCCGCCCCATAGATCCCTTCGATCTTGTTGGATGAATCGCCCCATTACCTTCTCCTTCACTCTGAGCATCTCAACATTGCTTCTCTGGGGTTTCACAGTGTTCCTTTTGAGAAGAGCCATCTGTAGGTAGGCATTTGCCTGTAATTTACAATCCTTTCCTTGAGAGCAGTGTGCTCGTGGGCTGCTTCTAGTCCACCATCTTCTCTCTTTGCTGATTTTTAATGTGTTTATTATGTAAGTTATCAACAGAAACCTTAAGGGTTTTTGGTGATGGAGTATGTTAAAAACGAGAGAAAGAGAGAGAGAGAGAGAGAGAGAGAGAAAGTGCACAAGCATGTTAGTTTTCCTTTTGTTTGTTTTAACTGTTAATTTGTAGGAGTCTTTTGTATATCATGGATTCCAGATTTTGAAAAACAGATTTTTAGCCAATATATATTTTTCCTAGTCTGCGGTTTGCCTATTAATTTTATAAGTAATGGTTTTTAATAAGCAGAAGGTTTTAATTTTGGTGGGGTCTAATTTATCAATTTTTCTTCTATGGCTACTGCTTTTGTGACCTAAGAATTCTTCTTCTTCCATAGAGTTTTATGGCTTCAGTTTTTAAGTTTAGGTCTATGATCCATCTCAAATTAATTTTTGTGAGTGGAATGAGATCATAGTTGAGGTTTATTTATTTTTGGCTATGTGGATTCCAGTTTTTTCCTTACTGTTTGTACAACAGACTTACTTCTCCACATTGAATTGCCTTGGCACCTTTGAAGAAAACCGACTGACTATATATGTGTGTGCGGATTTATTTCTGGAATCTTTATTCTGTTATTAATACACTGATCTATTTGTCTATCCTTGTAGAAATGGCTCAATATCTTACTATTACTTTATAGTGAGTTTTGAAATTAGGTAGTATACAATCTTCAATTTTTTCTTCCTCAAGATTATTTTGGCTACTTCAGGTCCTTTGCACTTCTGTATACATTTTAGAATCAGCTTGTCAATTTCTTCAAAAAAGTATGTTGGGATTTGATTGGGATTGTATTAAAGAGATCAATTTGGGTAAAACGATCATCTTAAGAGTATTGAGTTCTTCAATTTATGAATATGGTATATCTATTCACTTATTTAGGTGTTCTTTAATTTCTCTCAGAAATTTTTGTGGTTTTTAGTGTAAGGTCTTGTGCATCTTTTTGTTAGAATTATTCTGAGGTATTGAATATTTTGTGTTGCTATTATAAATCATATTGTTTTAAAGTTCCACTTCATAATTGTTTGTTGTTAACATATAGAAATACAATTGATTTCTTTGTATTGCCCTAATATTCTGCAACCTGGTCAAATTTACTTGTCAGTTCTAATAGAAATAGTTTTTGTAGATTTCATAGGGATTTCTGTGTACACAATCATATCATCTGCAAACAGTGAGTTTCACTTCTTATGAAAACTATATCCCTCCTTTTTTCTTGTTTTATTAGCTTATTGCTTCTAATACATTATTCAGTATAAATGTTGGGAGTGAACATTGTGGTCTTTTTCCCAATCTTAGGGAGAAAGCATTCAATGCTTCACATTAAATGTGTTATATTAGCTATTAGTGTTTTTTAGTTTCTCTTTATCAGATTGAAGTTTTCTTCTATTCCTTATTTGCTCAGTGTTTTCTTTTTTTCTTAATTTAAATCATGAATAGGTGTTGTATTTTGTAAAATGCTTTTTTTGGTCATATATCAAGATGCTCTTATAATTTTTCTTCTTTGTTCTGTTCATGTGTCAAATAACACTGATTAATTTTCATATGCCAAACTAGCCTTGTATTTCTGGGGTAAGCTCCTCTTGATGATAATGTATTATGCTTCTTCTATATTGTTGGATTTCATTTGCTAATATTTTGTTAAGGACATTTGTAACTATGTTCATGAAGTACATTGGCCTATAATTTTCTTTTCTTTCTTTTTTTTTTATTGTTAGCTTTTGGTGTCAGGATTATGCTGACATCAAAAATGAGTTGAAAAGTATTTCCTCTTCCTTGACTTTTCTGCAAGATTTGTGTAAAACTGATCTTATTTATTCCTTATATGTTTTGCAAAATCTGCTAGTGATTCCATGTGGCCCTGGAATTTTCCTTGAGGAAAAGTTTTTATATAAATTCAGTTCCTTTAGATCTGCTATTTGGTTGTTGACACTTTGGTAAATTGTGTTTTTTTCAAGATGTTTATTCATTTCATCCAAGTTGTTAAATTTATTGGTATAATTTGGTCATAATATCCTATTCTTATACTCTTAATGCATATAGGATTTGTGGTGCTGTCCCATCTTTCATTCTTGATATTGATACTCTGCTTTGTCTTTTTTTTCCCCTCAGTTTTGCTATGGGTTTATCAATTGTATCAAACTGTTCAAAGAGTCAAATTTTGACTTTGTTGATTTTTATTTATTGATTGTCTATTTTCAATTTCATAAATTTCAACTCTTATTTTTATTATTTTCTATTTACTCTGGGTTAAATTTGTTCTTTTACTAATCTTAAGGTAGAAACACAGACCAGTGATTTTCTATCTTTCTTCTTAAATAATATAAACAATTTAACACTAACATTCTCTTCTCAGCATAGCTTTAGTTAAATCATATAAATTTCAATATGTTGTGATTTCACTGCCATTTAGATTGAAAAATTTCCAATTTCTCTTGTAATTTCTTCTTTAACCTATGAATTATTTAGAAGTACACCACTTAATTTCCAAATATGTGGTGGGGGTATTTCTAGCTATCTTTTTGTTTTAGAATTCTAAATTAATATCATTATGGTCAGAGAATATACTTTATCATTTCAATTTTTAAAAATAAGTTGAAACTAGTTTTATGGCTCAGAATACAGTCTATCTTGGTATATGTTCCATGTATACTTTAAAAAGATATACATTCTGCATTTTGGGGTATTGCATTTTCCAAGAATATAAATTAGGTCAAGTTAGCTAATAGTGGTCTAAACTTTTTATATTTGTACTGATTTTTTTTGTTTACTTTTCTATCCATCACTGAGGGAGGGATATTAACCTCTCCAGCTGTGATTATAGATATTTCAATTTCTCCTCTGATTTCTGACAGTTTTTGCTTCTTAATTAGGTGTGTACTCATTTATGATTAATTTGGCTTCTTGATGAATTGATAATTATCATTACTAAATGTCCCTCTTCAGCTCAGATTATACTCTTTGTCTTAGAGTGTACTTGGTTTGATACTAATATACCAATATCAGCTTTCCATGCTTAGTGCTTGCATGGTGTATTTTTTTCTCACCATTTTACTCTCAGTCAAGCTATATATTTCTATTTCAATTGTGTTTCTTGTAAACAGTTAATGATTGAGGCTTGTGGGTTTTTTTGGTCTGGTTTGACAATCTCATGCTTTTTATATGTGTAATCCATTTCCACTTAATATAATTATTGATGTTTGGGTTTAAGTCTACCATCTTGGTATGGGTTTTCTATCTATCTCATCTCTTTTTCCCTCTGTTTCTTTGTTCCTGCCCTCTTTTGGCTGAATCAAACATTTTGTAATATTCCACTTTATTTCCTCTATTGACTTTTGAACTATTGTTTTAGTGTGTATTTTAGTAGTTGGTATAAAGATCACTACCTGAGCTTTTAACTTATCACAGTTCTACCTTGAAATAATATTGAATATTACAACAGGAATCAGGACTTTCCCTCCAGCAGGGTTTGGGATCTACGCACTCATGAGACTCCACATATGCTTTATAGCCTAGCTACTGGCTTTTTGGGTTTGTTAGGGTGGGTGGAATTCTCTTTGCTCTACAAATTGCTTCCAGGTTTCTGTGCCTCATGAGACCTCTCTCTAGTATGCTGACCTCCCTAGCCTTTGGAGAATTGGTGTAGTACACTGAGTAAAAATCTGGTGAGCCTTAGAAACCATTCATAAGGGATCTGCCCCACCAGGACCCACCTCCAACATTGGGGATCAAATTTCAACATGAGATTTGGAGGGGACAAATATCCAAACCATATCAGGGGGCTTTGCATTTCACATGGGAAAAATCTGTGTGCTTATGCAGCCTCTTTAACTTCTTAGGTGGGAGACATATCCTCTCAATGACTTTCTGCATTCTAATAAGAAGAGAAGGTCCCTTTGTGTGTCAATTTTTAACATTTATGATCTAAAAATAATTAATCAAAGGTCACAAAATTTCACATAAAATCCAGATCCCTGACTTTTCTTGAAAATCCAGAAAAAATCTTATAACAATGGGTCTGTATTTCCTTTAAATGAAATGGGCTGAAGCTGGGTAGTGATTCTGTCAGATGACAAGCCATGTATTCTTAGTTTGCCTAATTTTCATAACTTTCTATTCATTCACTACCTGATTCAAACATCTACCTGCCTGGACCCTGTAGGCATTGTGAGTTGGAATCCCTGCTTAAATTTTATGATTATGTCTTTAATCAACATTACAGAATAGCAACATTTTAAGCATAATGAATTGATGCCAGTCCAGCTCTTTCCAAACTTTTATCTTGAAATATCTGATATTTTAAAGGCAATGTGTCAAAGACATAACTATTAATTCTTTTACATTTCCTAAATCCTCTCCATTTTTAAGTATATAATAATACTTAATCAGAATTCAGTTTGTGTGAATTCTAATTCTTTGAATACATCTTTTGATTTCTAGGTGGTGCTACACATTTTGTGTAAGGATAATACTAGAGTGGTCATTTGTAGTGTGTACCATTTGTAAAAGCATGGTGGTAAGCATTTTCTACTATCATCCAATATCCCTAGAATTAAAGTCAATGTAATAAATATTTTCTGGATTTACACTGGAAAAAAACATGCTTTTCCATGTGTCTTAATTCGTTTGGGCTGCTATAACAAAATGTTATAAACTAGGTGGCTTAAACAATGAACAGTTATTCCTCACAGTTCTGAAGGCTGGAAAGTCCAAGATCAAGGCACTGGCAGATTCTGTGTCTGCTGAGGCCCTGCTTCCTGCTTCATAGATGGCTGTCTTTTTGTTGTAACCTCACATGGTGAAAGGGGTGAAGGAGCTCTCTGCAGTCTCTTTTATAAGGGCATGAATTCCATTTGTGGGGGCTCTGCCCTTATGACCTAATCACCTCCCAAAAGCCACACCTCCTAATACCATCACCTTGGAGGTTAAGACTTCAACATAGGAATTTGTGGAAGGGGGGGTGGGCAGGTGGGGGACACAAATTTTCAGTCATTAGCACCATGCTAATATATGGCTCTTTAAAACTTATCTTTGGAAAGCATAGTCCAGTAATTTTTTTAACTTAGTTACTATGAAGCTTAAAGTGAAATTTAGCATTCAGTTATAAAATCTAACTTATAGTAATTGTTTTAGATAATTTCTCTGAATTGGCCAGAGGGATTAGGAGGAAAAGAACTAATCAAAACATTTTCACTAATGCCCACACAAGGCCCAATTTAATTGTACATGCAACACCAAATTCTTAAATTAGAAAGGAGTGATATAATTTACCTGCTCCACACCCTTGGCTCCAAAGTGAAATATTTTTAGCTCAGGAATCTTCTTTGGATTTAGTAGTGGTTGGGCAGGAAGGAACCCTCTAGGATTGACTTGACTCACTTTCTTGTTAAAAGCAGGGACCATAGATGACATGTCAGACCTCAAAAAGCATCATTTGGATAAGAACAAGGATGTCAGATTGTCCCAGTACCCTGGGGGGCGTTCAGCCCTCATTGAATTCACTCTCTCCCCTGAACCTTTTTCCTGCTTCCACCTGAGTATTGGTCCCACATGTGTTTATCACTGATCTACCTCCCTCAATGCTATTAAATCCAGAAGTTTTTCTTCTTACTGATATATTTACTTTAGGGTCACTGGCCAAGGATCCCTGGAAAGGAGTCATGGCTTAGTTATTAAATCTTCTTAGGATACAATGTTTAATTAATACTAGGAATCCAAACAATTTTGTGGTTAGATCTCATTGATTGGTATAAACCTTCATTCGTTGATTCAAAGTAATATGTTCAGAATTTTTCCAAATGTGAGATGAAAATGTTATTTAAGAAATTTCCATGGAGGCTGATACTTGCTGTCTTTTCTTTCTCTCACTAAGGGTGATCATCATAAAAACAACTTGAAATCTTCTCACAGGTGCTTAGTTTACTTATGTAACTTCTCTTTTTAATTGCCATTTTTACTTTTTCAAGGTATAATTTTCCTATTTTATGTGTTTGAACATTGTGAACTGCCTAACACATTTTTTAAAATGGAAGGGTTATAAATAATAAATATATAACAATCTAAACATCGAACAGATTGTGGTAAGCCGTTTTTATGATTCTTCCCACAAGAAGAGTGAGGAACTGTCACGAGTCAGAGGCAGGGTCGCCTTCTCTGCATTGCCAAATTATATAGTCTTTCTTCAGGGAAACAATGAGCATTGTGGAAGGGCGTAATGAATACATAGACATGTGATACCATCTGTAGTGCAGCAACTGCTAAATTAGAATCTCCTGCTAAGACTTCTCCATCTTGTACATCCAATTGCCAAGTCAATGTTCTCACTTACATGTCTAAATGGGATCTGAAGGTTAACATGTTCCAAAATGATTCCTGCTCTCCCCCACTCTATCTAATCCTCTCGCAATTTTCCCCTCTGATACTGTAGATGGTAAGTCCCTTCTTCCAATTCGTCTGACAAAGTACCTTGGAGCTGTACTTGATTCTTCTCTTTTACTCATATTTCACATCTGATCCATAGCAAGTCTCGTTGGCCATATCTACAAAAAATATCCTGCATTTGACCCTGTGCAAGCACCTTCACCACTACCACCCTGGTCCACATTACTGTCATTTCCCACCTGCATTATTGCAATAGTTTTCTAACTGGTCTACATGCTCCTGTCTGGTTTTTTTCAGAATATTCTCAACACCTCAAAGATCCTATTAAAATATGAGTCATATCTTGTCACTCTTTTGCTCCTTTCCTCTGTTCCAAACTTTTCAAGAGCTTCCTTTCTGTCTGACTCAGGGTAACAGCCAGAGACTTTACGATGGCTTACGGCATTTCTGTGATCTGGCTGCCTACGGCCTCTCTGAACTCATCCCCTTCTCCTCCTACTCTCCCCATCTGCCACTCCACTCCAGCCACACTGGCCTCCTTGCCATTCCCTGAATGTGCAAGCACGCTCCCACCTCAGGGCCTTTGCACACGCTCTTTCTTCTGCCTGGAATGCTTTCTCTGGGAATTATCATGTTTCACTCCCTCACCTCCTTCAGTTTTTTGTCCACGTTTCCTTCTCACGGAGGATTTTTCTGGCCAATGTAACATCACAACTCTCCCTGAGACTCCCTATCCCACTTGACTGCTTTATTTTTTCTCCTTAGCACTTGCCTTCATTCACAAATTGTGCTAGTTTCCTCAAGCTGCCATGAAAATGTACCAAAAACCGGGCAGCTGAAAACAACAGAAAATTATTCTCTCACAGTTTAGGAGGCCAGAAGTCTGAAATCAAGATGTCAATAGGGCTGGTTCCTTCTGTAGTCTCTGAGGGAGAGTCTGTTCCGTGCTTCTCTCCTGGCTTCTAGTGGGAGCAGCAATCCTTGGTGTGCTTTGACTTGCAGCTGCATCACTCCAGTTTCCGCCTCCGTTGTCACATAGTCTTCTCCTTGTTTCGCTGTATCTTTGTGTCCTAATTTCCCTCTTCTTATAAGGACACCCGTCATATTGGATCGAGGGCCCATTCTCATCCAGCTTGACCCCTTCTTAACTTGATTACATTTGCAAAGATGCTATTTCCAAATAATCTCACATTCATGTGTTCCAGGCAGACATGAAATTTTCGGGAGACACACCATTCAACTTAACATACTAATATATTAATTTTGCTTATTGCCTAGCTCTCTCTTCAAAATGTAAATTCATGAGAACTTTGCTCATCACTATATCCCATATGCATAGAATGGTCTGCAAAACACAGTAGGATTTAATAATGTTTGTCAAATAAATAATCCCTTTGGTTGATCAGGCTGTATTTCATTTAGATGGCAGATGCCCAGATAATATTGCAGCTGGTGATTGTTGTATTATAAGGGGAGGCCATTTTTCTAAGAAGTATAGCTGAAGGACTAAAAATCCAACCATGATATTTTATTCTTTGACTTTTTCCCCCAGATCTGCTCACAGACTTTGGACTAGCCTCTAAGCACCTCTGAAACTCTAAAGCACAAAGTAATACCTGCTGTAAAAGACACTTGAGCTCCCTGATAACAGCATCACATCCATGAAGGGACCATTATTTTAAGCCCTTTCTAATGTCACTTAATGATAGAGGGCACTAAAAACTTTTGATGTGCTTCCGCCTTCTCTAAATTCCCGGGATACTAGAAAATCAAATAAGACAGTCCAAGAAAAATATTTCCAAACAAAGCAAATAAAAGCCCCTGACATACTTTTGATGTCAAAGCAAAGCTCTACTCACATTTAATACTTGTGTGTAAACTCTTGGGTGCAGATGAATCAACAGCAGCTAAGTTAACAGATGAAATATGCAGCTTCATACCTCAATATATGAAGCTTCATATCCCATTCAAAGAATGCAACTTCAAAGCATGGATTTTTCTCTCAACTAATGGAAAATAGTTGATTAGCAAAGGTTGGTGCCATTGATTTTTAAAAATTAAACATTGCTTTCTACTTTTAAAAAGAATCTCTTAATTTTATCACTTGGTATTATTATTAGATCTTCATTTGACTGGGGTAAGAAGAACATTTTTTTACTGATGTCAATCTTATTTTATAGTGAGTTGATTATTTAGTTCCTGAAGTTGTGGGTTGTTCACCTAAATGAGGTTTCCTACTAGGCTTTCATATGTTCTTTTATCATAACCATGATTAGTGTGCAATGGTGCCCTGCCATTGGGGTGCCCTGCTAGAGAGTAAACATTTTTATTTGGTGAGAGACCATTATGGGTTGAATTGCATCCCTTCCCTACCACCCCCAAATTCATATGTTGAAGTTCTAACCCCCATACCTCAGAATATGACCTTATCTGGAAATAATGTCTTGGCAGAAGCAATTATTTAAGATGATGTTATTTGGGTGGGCTCTAATGCCAATATGACACCTACCTTTATAAAAAGGGGAGATTTGGACAAGGAGGTATGCACACAGGGAGAACACTATGTGAAGATGAAGACAGAGATTGTGAAGATGCTTCTAGAAGCCAACGAATGCCAAAGATTGCCTGCAAATCAACAGAAGTGAGGGGGGTGGCATGGGACAGATTCTCTCTCACAGCCTTTGGAAGGAACCAATTCTGCTGACACTTTCCAGCTCTAGAGCTGTGAGACAATACATTTCTGTTGTTTAAGCCACTCAGTTTGTGGTACTTTTTTATGGCAGCCCTGGAAAACTGATACAGAGACCTTGCCAACTACCTCATAAGTAGGTGGAGATAGAATATCACCTTGGAATTGCTGAACATGGCCTCCTGTTATAGGATGCTTACAGGATGAGTAAATCTGACAGTTCTGGGCAAAAAGGGTGAGCAAGGTTTTTTGCACTTTGAAGTTAGAAACAACAACCTGCCCTGTCCATAGGGTGTTGGTCCACGGGGAAAAAGCATTCCCTGGGGTTCTGGGTTTTTGTGATGTTGTGATGGAATACCCAGGATACAACAGGATGTCCTGACCAAGTACTTTGGGGGCTGGTACGTCGATGAGAAGTGTTTGTGTGGAGTCGGAGAGAGGATTACAGATCATGGGAAGACCTTGGATTTAATTCTGCCAGGGGACAAAGACCTTGCGAGTGCGCTCCTGGGAAATGGACTTTCCTGGAAGAGTCCCTGTGGAAGGACTGGGGGGTGAAGGACTCATTCCCAATTACTGTGCTATGGACCTACTTTTTGAGGGTGGCTTTGATGGTGCAGGCAATGCTCCCCCTCCCGGACAGCCACGGTTTCTTCTGGAGAGTCTGGCCTGACACAGCTTTCTGGCAGCCTCGTGCCTCCCGCTGGTGAAACCCCACAGCCGGTGCATTTCTGCCCTGCCTTTCTCCCCAGCAGCCTGGTCTGCAGCAGGCCAAATTCAGAAATCAAACTTTCATCTCTCATCCAACTCAACATTTTCTCCTTTCCCTCGCTTGGGCTCTGCGACCGGGAAAGAGGCCAGTGGTTTGTTCTTTCACTGTTTCCTCCACCTTCCTCCTGCCCTCCAGGGCCAGGGTTGAAATGCACAGAAGAGGGAGTGGAGGAGGAGGGGAGGAGGTCTTTTTCTTTTTTTTTTGGCTCATCTTGTTTACTATCATTCTTTCCCCTTTAAATGCCAAGTATCCAACAGCAAAGTCTTGCCTTGTGAGGCTCTTCTTGTGACTTCCTGCAGACCTCCCTGCTGGGACCTCTGAGTTGTGCTATTCCCTGGCCTTGCTGATCTTTCCTGCTGCCTCTTAACATCCTCCCACTCTCGTGCTCTGGAAGGACACACTACACAGCCTCTTCTGTGGGGAAGTTCTAGCCTCGTGTTATGGGTTGAATTGTGTCCTCCCCAATTTTTGTGTTGGAGTTCTAACCCCCAGTACCCTAGAATGTAATTGCATTTGGAGAGAGGGTCTCTCAAGAGGTGATTAAATCAGACTAACATCATTAGGGTGGGTTCCAATCCAATATGACTGGTGTCATCATAAGAAGGGGAGATTAGGACACAGACAAGTGCAGAGGGAAGACCATTGGAAGATAGGCCATCTAGAAGGCAAGGAGGGAGGCCTCAGAAGAAACCAACCCTGCCAACACCTTGTTCTTGAACTTGTAGCCTCCAGAATTATGAGAAAATAAATTTCTGTTGTTTAAGCTGCCCTTGTCTGTGGTATTTTGTTATGGCAGCTCTAGCTAACTAATACACCTAGAAGGCACTTGGGTGGGACCTTTTCAACATGCCCCTAGCCTGGCTACCTTCATGGTGTCTACTCAGCTGGCAAGAAGACTCATACCTCCCCGCCCCTCCAAATTCCCACTTTCTCCTTCTGTTTTCATGTCCTGCAATTTCAGGATCCCCCCTCTAATGCCTTTCCTGAGAACGTTCAGCAAACATGCAGCCAGCAACGTGTTGTCAGGTCCTTCTTTTGCAAAACCCAAAGCTCTATGATTGGTTCTTTTGGGGTCCTCACCCGGCTGGGAAGTGGAGACAAAAGAACCTACAGGAAGGGAGGAGGAAATGCCACAGCACTCTTTCTTCCTGTGAGTGAAAGATCTTCCTCTTTCCGTTCACTCAGTGGACACATATTTTTTGACTGCCAGGCCCTATTCTAGATACAACAGTGACTAAAACAAAGCTCCTGCTCTCTTGTATTCTAGAGGGAGGATATAAACTATTAACAAACAAAATAAATGACATGTTAGGTGCTAAGAACAATATAAACAGAGTGTGGGAGGGAACGGTAGTTCTATTTCATATAAGTTAATTTTATATAGGAGGGCAGGTCTCTGGTGCAGGGACGTTTGTGTGCAAGCTGTGGGAATTAAAAGTAAAGCAGTGAGGCTCTTTGAAGGAAGGACTATCCTGGCAGAGTAACGAGTAAGTGCAAAGACCCAGAAGTCAGATCATGCTTGGTTTGTTCATAGAAGAGGAAGAACAGCAGCGTGGCTGCAGCCTCGTGACCAAGGGGAAGGTTTCTAGGAGTGAGTTCCAAAAGGTGGGTGTGGGCACAGATCAGGAAAGGCCTTGTGGACAATTGTAAGAACTTTGGGTTTTACTCCAAGGGAGATGGGAAGCATTGATTTATTGTGAACACAAGAGTGACATACATGACCTGGTGAATTTTAATAAGGATTGCTCTGGCTGCCAGTGAAGAATAGATTGTGTAGGGGCATGGGAGGGAAGCAGGGACACCAGTGTGACAAGAGATTCTGTGAGGTGCCAGCTCAATGCCCATTCTCTTCTTTTTTGCTTAGAGATCTCTAATTTCATTAAGGTGGTGATATATTCAGATAAAAATTGCCTCCATTTCTCAATCTTCCTCACATGTAGGAAGGCCTAGTGGGTATTCCGGCCAGTGACATGCAATCAGAGTTGTTGTGAGGGGCTTCCAGGAGTGCTACTTAAAAAGGGCGCCGCCTCTGCTCGCACATCCCATCTGCCCATTGTCTTTTTCTCCTTCTTGCCTAAAGTAGGAAACGATGGCCGGGACTGTAGGAGACGTCACTGGGGAACCACAGTTCAAAAGTATAATGGTCCACCTCCTCACACCTATCAGAATGGCTAAAATTTAAGAAAAATGACAATACTAAGTCATCTGACAAGGATGTGGCACAACGAGAACTCTTATTCATTGCAGGTGAGAATGCAAAATATTACAACTCTATCAAAAACTTTAAAAGTTTTCTTATAAATTTTAACCTGCCCTTACTGTATGATCTATCCCACTTTCTGTTTGCCCAGGAGAAATAAAAACTTATGTTCATATAAAAATCTGTACAAATGCTTATGGAAGCCTTACAGGTAATCTCCAAAGACCAAGAATAACCCAAATGTCGTTCAGTGGGTGAATGGATAAACAGACTTGTGGTGTGTCCATGCACTGCAAGGCTACTCAGCAATTAAAAGAATGAACCACTGATACATGCAACAATGTGCATGAATCGCAAATGCATTTTGCTAAGTGAAAAGCCAGGCCCAAAGGCTGTATACTGTATGATTTCATTTATATGATATTCTAGCGAAGGAAAAACAATAGGGATGGAACAGAGAAGAATGGGGGTGAGGCTGAGGGAGGGGCTCTTTACAAAGGGGCAGCATGAGAGAATTTTGGGGACAATGAAACTGTTCTGTATCGTGAGTATGGTAGATGGATACCTGTACGCATTTTTAAAACCCACAGAACTGTACATTCACAGAAGTAATTTTACAGTATGTAAATTAAGAAATAAAAATTTAAAAATCTGAAAAAAAAAAAAGACGGGGAAAACAATTCATGTAAATGTGTCTCTTCTATTAGAAAAATGACCCAAAATAGGAAAATAAAATCATCCTGATTCCTGAAACTCAGTGCTTTGGTTCAGATAAAAGATAACTTAATTCCTCTTCTTAAATAAAGAGCCTGGTTCCCATTTTTTAAAGAAGTACTTTTGTTAGGAAGGCAACACAAGGAACAGAATAGTCCGTGAAGTTGGATTTTTTGGTATTTTTTTCCATTGTAATATCTCCTACTGAAAATATTTGGAGATGGTCAGAACCGACAGAGAGATAAGCCGTATGTTTAACTTCTTTTTTTCCCTGGTATATAAATATTAATATGCCAGATGAATCTCACCGTAACAGTTATGGGGATAACATCGGGATAAAACATCGGGAAGTTCTCTTCTCCACCCCCGAAATCTCTTTAAACCGAGAAACATGATTTAAAAAGTTTTAGTATAGAAGTAGTTTAGAAGTCCTAGGTCAGTTTTATTATTAGAAATGAAAATGATTTGGAAGGAGTATTTAGAGCTGAGGAACAATCTAATGAGATAACTGAAGTCCTACAAGCAGAGGAAGAGCAGCATCTGAACGAAATAAAGCTGCGGCCAGCTCAGGTCACCAGATGGCCAGCCCTGCTGAGTCTCTTTCCCTGTCACCAATTACTGCCCATGAATTTTCTTTCCAGGGACATGCTAAGAAAGTCCTACTCTTGAAGTCACACACAGAAAATCCTCCAGTAAATAATTCCCTTCCTTGCCCTAAGCTGCTCTGGCTCACTCTCCAGGACAGAGGTGAGACCAGCTCTCTTTTAACCAGCAGGGATCACCAAACGTGTAAACTACACCCAGGAGACTTTGTGCAGATTTTACAGGGAAAAAAGATTAGGTCAATTTGGGAAAGGAGATGAAGTGGGGGTCAGTTGGTGTGTTTTTACTGCAAGGGCTTTCTTATTCAGAGGCTAAGACGGACACTGTTATCCATTTAGACGACCCTATAAAACTTGTGATGATGCCCTGGTGTACGAATGCCTTCATGGCATTCAAAGTCAGTATTCAGAAGGCAATGCTGGACTAGTTGCCTTTATTAGTGTAAGCCGAGGTACAGACTAAGGAGGATCAGGGCGAGGAAAGGTTTAGAAGGGTCAGAAAGACCCTCTTGATCATTCTCAAGCCAGTCAGAGCCTCCACCTAATCGCGGCACCTGGACTTTTTACTAGGCTGCTAACTGGTTCATTATTCTGTTTTTAAAGTGATTCCTTGGCCTGCTGGGCAGTAGTGGCGTTCTGCCCCCTTTAAGTCATCTTTTCCAGCTTTACAAGTGCAAAGCTTTCCAGGACGGTGGGATTGAGGGAAAAAGAAGGTAAGACGGGTCACGCCATGGAAAACCTGCCCAGCAGTGTTTATGGCTGGGTACAGACTCCTTCCTCTGTGACCTGAAATACACCTGACACATGGGCCAGAACATGAAAATAGACTTAAGTCGAATGAAATCCAGTGGCATTTGCTAAATTGTGATTCCACACAAAAATAGTTTCCACAAGCCGTCGGTTAAGATGAAACGAAGTGTTTACAGAAAAGAGAAAGTGTGTGCCTTGTCCCCAACCCCTCCCTCCCCCATCTTCCGCGAAGCTGTCGTATTTCCCATCTCCACGAGACAGGCCCCTTTTGCCACCTCACTGGGACCCCTGCAGCAACCTCCTGACGGTGGTTCCTCGCTTCTGCTCCAGTCTGTTTTCCACAGCGCGGCCCGAGTGATCTTGTGACTAACAGGCCAGATTTTGTCACTCCCTGCTGAAGACATCAGTGATTTTCTTTGAACTTAGAGTAAAACCCAACATTTTTTTAAAAAACCACTTTATTGGGGTATGATTGGCATATAAAAACCACTTTATTGAGGTATGATTGTCATACAAAAGCTCTACATACATCTAAATGTATACAATTTGGTGAGTTTGGAGATAAATACACATTTGTGAGACCATCACCACAATCCATGCTGTAAACCTGTCCGTCACCTCCAAAAGATTTCTTCTGCCCTCTTTATTCATTGTTATTATTATTATTTTGTGATTAGAATACTTAACATAAGATCTACCCTCTTAGCAAATTTTTAAGTACACAATACAGTGTGGTTAACTATAGGCACTATGTCTAAGACTTAATTCATCTTGTGTAACCCAAATTTTGTCCTCTTTGACTAATACCTCCCCATTTCCTCCTCCCCCCAGTCTTTGTTGACCACCATTCTATTCTCTGTTTCTATGAGTTTGACTTTTTAGATTTCTCATATAAGTGGTATCATGTAGTATTTATCCTTCAGTGGCTGGCTTATTTAACTAAGTATAACGTCCTCCAGGTTTATCCATATTGTTGCACATGACAGGATTCCCTTCTTTTTTAAGGCCAAGTAATACTTCATTGTACATATACCACCTTTTCTTTATCCATTCTTCTTCTTCTGTTCATGGACACTTAGGTTGTTTCCATGTCTCGGCTAGTGTGAATAATGCTGCAATGAGCATGGGGGCACAGATGTCTCCTCCACATATTGATTTCATCTCCTTTGGATATATAGCCGGAAGTGGCATTGTTGGATCATATGGTAGTGCAATTTTTAATTCTTTGAGGAACCTCCATACTGTTTTCCATAGTGGCTGCACCAATTTACATTTCCACCAACAGCATACAAGGCTTCCCTTTATTCTACAACCTTGCAAACACCTGTTATTTTTTATTTATTTATTTTTTTTTAGTAATGGCCATCCTAACAGGTGTGAAATGATATCTCACTGTGGTTTTGATTTGCATAAAACCCAATATTTTTATCATGGCTTAGGAGGCCTTGACTCACAAGGATTCCCTCCACCTTCACTCTAAAACATCTGCCTACTTGCTCCTAACATTCCTGGGCAAAATTTCTGTTCCTCAAAACACAAAGCCCTTCCCCACTCCCAGCCCTGACCCTGGCTGTTCCATCTGCCTGGAATTCTCTTTCTCACTCTGTGTGGCTGGTCCCATTCTCCAGACAGAAAACAGGTCTGCCTTCCCCGACCACTCCATCTAAAAGGGCCATCCTCCGGTACTCTGCTCATAGCCTCATTTATTTTCTTTGTAGCACTTACCAGAATTGGCACTTATTTGCTCTTTTTATTGTTTTCCCTGCAAGAATGTACACACTGTGAGGGCAGATAACTTGTCGTGTTCACAGCTGTGTCTAACACAGCCTAGAACATTCAAAGGAACTATTAAAATATTTGAATGACTCAATAAATATTAGTGGGATGAGCAAGTGAATGAACGAACGTCTAGAAGGAGCTGCTCTTTTCCTCATCTTTTGTTTGTCATCTTAGAGAGTTTTCGATGATGTAAAGATTAGCTATGATCTTCAGCTAGCTTTTCTGGGTCACTACCTGAAAAATGCAGGATTGTATATGAAATAGAAAATCCTGGAGTGTCTTGGATCAGTTGAAGGTAACAATTTTAACTAGTGGAGAATGTCTCTCCAGGGAGGTAAACTTTCTTCATAAAATGTTAACTGATTAAATTCCTCCCCCCAGCTTTATTGAGGTATAACTGACAAATAGAAATTGTATATATTTAAGGTGTACAATGTGATGTTTTCATATGTGTGTATGTTGTGAAGTGATTACCACAATCAAGCTATTAACATATCCATTTTCTCATATAGTTACCTTTTATATTTTTGTGTGTGTGTGTGTGGTGAGCACATTTAAGTAACACCTGTTAGGATGGCTATTATCATAAAGTCAAATGATAACAAGTATTGGCCAGGATGTGGAGAAAAGGGAACCCTTGTATACCTTTGGTGGGATTATACATTGGTACAGCCATTCTGAAAAACAGTTTGTGTGTTCCTCAAAAAACTGAAAATAGAATTACCATATGATCCAGCAATCCCACTTCCGGGTATATATCCAAAGGAATTGAAATCAGTGTGGCAAACAGGTATCTGCACTCCTATGTCTATTGCAGTGTTATTCACAATAGTCGAGATATGGAAACAATGTGTCTGTTGACAGAGGAAGGGACAAAGAAAGTGTGATTTATACACAAATGGTCCACAACTTATGTTGGTGGGACTTACGATTTTTTGACTTTATGATGGGCTTAACTGGATGTAACCCCATTGTAATTCCAGGAGCACCTGGATTTAACTATGGTTCGACTTACAATTTTTAAAAATTTACTATGGACTTTTTGGGGTATTAAATGCATTTCGAACTTACAACATTTTCAACTTACAATGGGCTTATTGGGATGTAACCCCACTGTAAATCAAGGAGCATTTATGTATGTATGTATGTATGTACAAATGTACATACATAGACATGATGGAATATTATTCAGGCTTAACTGGTTAACTTTCAACTGCCCAAGGTGTCAGGGTACAAGACAGAACTAGTGGATTAGTGGTCAGGGGAAGGCAGGGATCTGCTCACAGAACTGAGGCACAAGCTGTCAGTTCCCTCTGCTGATGAGGCTTGGATGGTGCGCAGCTGGAAAGTAAATGCAAAAGTGAAAATCCAGAGGAAAGGACCAAGGAGAGCGCTGGGCTCGCCTTGCTTCCACCATTCCCCCTTCAGATCGGAAGTTCCACTTCCGAACCCTACTACCTGCAGACAGGGTGAACTTGTGATGACTGCTTAACTGCTCTTCAATCATCCCCCTTCCTTATCCTGGAGCAGAAGCAGGAAGCCTGGAAGTCATCCTTAGCTCTTTCTCTCCTCTCCCCCTTCCCGGGCTAACAAACCGCCATGCAGTGTTAAGCTTGCGTCCCAAAATGGCTCTGGACTCCACTGTCTCCATCCTAGTCTGCATCACCAACTTTGCTTGCCTGGACTACTTCAGCCGCATCCTGAAGTTGTGAAGCCTTGGGTTAAATTTTCCTCAAATACATCCTCCACGTCAAAGCCAGTGATGCTCAAAGATGCAAATCAGATCATGTTTCCCTGCTGCTTAAATCCCCAAATAACTTCTCTTGGTGCGTAAAGTCTTAACCTGACTTTTAAAGCCTTTAGAAACTCGCCCTTGTTTTTCACTTGTCTTAATCACTTCCTCTCTCTTCCAACTCACTTATTCTCAATTTTAAGACATTGGACATCTTTCAGCTCAGCAAATACCGTGGACTCTCTTTCCTTAAGACCTTGAAATATCCCTCAGCCTGGGATACTCTTTCTCCCCCTCTTCACCTGGCTCCTATTCGTCCCTTAGGTTAACCAATGTGGCGCTGCTTCCAGGAAGTCTTCCCTATCTTCCCAGCCTATATTAGGTGCTCTTACTAGATCCTCCCTGGGCAGACGGTACTTTCTCTATCACAACTCTCATCCCTACTAGACGCTAGATCCCTCAGGGAAGAGACCATTTCTAGTTGGCTCACCATTCCTGACACCTGGCACAGTGCCTGGCACATAACAGGTTCTTAAATAAAAGTGTGGTGACAAGTTAATATTCCTGGATTCTCCTTCAGTGTACTCAGTGATGGTTGTTGGGAGACCCTGTTATGTTACTCTTTGCTGTTCCATCCTACTGCTCACTCTTTGCCTTTGCCCTGTTTTCCTGTCCCCTGCCTGGGTTGGGCACCTGGGTAGACCGCCCCCCCCCCCCCCCGCCTGAACACACCCAGACTCTGGCTTCTCTGGTGTCTCTCCTGCCTCAGTGGCCAGGTTCAGTTTTAGGTCAACTCCTCTCAGTATGCCTGTTGCACTCATTCCTGCCCAGTTCTTCCATTAGATATGGCAATAATCACAGAGAAAATGGGCATTCTTAATACCCATTGTTGAGTGTAAGGAAACTGAGGCACAGAGGTAAAGCACTTGCCTCTGGCAGCCACTTCTTATATGAAGAGGCCTTAGACCAGGGGTAGCCCATATGTCAGGAACTTCTCCAAATTCATAATTTCCAAATACTGTAACTCCCTAATAAACTAAATGGCAGGTAATTAAAGTATGTGGAATAAGGTGTGACGTTCAGGGACTTGGCAGATTGCTGCTATATCTTGCCCACATTTGAAAAATGTATCTCAAAAGATAATCAAGATGCTCCGCAACCCCGTCTCCCTCATTTTCCTGGAGGGCCTTGGTTTTAAGTGCAAAGTTTGCCTTACTTTGGGGACGTCAGTGAAACTCCTGAAGCTTGTCTGTCAACTCAGATCTCAGCAGTCTGATTCCATTATGAAAAGTTCCTTCCCTCTCAGACATTCTCTTCTATAACTTACAGTGTGACCCTTACCCATGAACATCAAGAAATAAGTACTAAAATTGGATTTTTTTTCAATCGAACTGTTGCAAATAACAAGATTTGGCGAGGAAGGGAGTTGTAGTAATCATCTTGACCCCTTTCCTACCTCCTTTTGGCCTATCTTTGGCATTCCCTTCTCAACATTGCCATAGAAACTGTTGACTCTTTCTCGTCGGGGTGGTTATGCCTTTTCAGATTTTGACAGCTAGAAGATACAAATGAAAGAAACCCAGAGTCTTTCATTCCAATTCTCCCCTCCCACATTGGTGCTGCTTATGCAAATTGAAGAAAATGGGCTTTGTTGTGTTTTATTTTGTATTCCGCTAACAAATAGAGTGCATCTGTTTAATGCATGTGTGAGAGAAAGAATACTGGTTGCCCAGACATATGGGGAAGCAGAAGATTTTCTTGGTTTTATTACATTACTTTAACTATCTGCTTGACAGATAGAGTAATCATTACTGATTGGAAATACCTTGGCCAGGCAGCAATTTCCTATGATGGGCAGCTACACAATCCCGTGATATATTGGGTTGACAGCTTGTAGGGAAATCCAGGAAAAAAAAAAAGCTGGGAAAGGGAAAAGCTTATTTTAGCCAACAAACTTGGAAATTCCACAGACATTATAGGATGCTTTTAAAGCTATGCGTGATTTCTCCTCAACAGCTGCTAATTAAGGACATTAATTTATCTATTTGTTTGATACTGGAAACATAAGGCTTAGTTCAGCATGAGTTATAATTCCTCATGGTTTTAGTATCTTTTGAATAATTCAAAATTACGCTTTGCAATAAATGATTTATGAGGAGTTTATAAGTATTCTTATTAAATCAGCATTTTTAATGTATTATTCTTTGGCATTATGTACCTCTGGAGACTATTAAAGTTTATTACTCAGTGTTTATTTTAATAAGAACCTTCTGATGTTCCAAGAAGCCTGAGAAGAATTATCCACAAGTTTCTTCCCAATATTGAATGTGGCTATGGTTATAAGGGAATCCTCTTTGTCAATACTTTTAAAGGAGAAATCAATGGATAGTCCAAATTTCAGCTTTTATGTAATGGCTTATGCTGGAGCTTCCTAGTCATTTTTACTTCATGACTCATTTGTAAACCTCCAAATTTGCGGCAGCAGTGCTGGCACGCAGTGAATGGGTGCACATCTGGAAAACAGCAGCGCTGATGGCTGCAGGGAAAGCTTGCACTAGATGCCACATGTCTCACACACCTGAAGTTGGCTGGGTCCTGAGGTCTGACTCTAGAGTAAGAAAGGAGGGACATGGACTTATGGGGACATTGGAGAAAGATGTGAGATTGTTGGGGCTGCATTGTGCTGGGTGCATTTTAGTTGAAGAATTGTCTGAGCTTCAGGCAAAAAGCCAAACTTGTTTCCCAGACAGACAGACTGAAAGACAGACAGATGGATGCCACTTCCTCCTACATACACCCTCCCCCATCACACATGTGAAACCATCGTATGTACCAGTTGAGATGTTGGGGACTTAATATTTGAGAATAGGGCTATAGGCATTGCTTTTCTTCTGTTTGATATTTTAATTCTTTTTTATACACTATACAATAATACACCCAAACTGCCTTTCTTACACTGAATTTGGAGTGATGTCCACTGGCTATTGCTACTGCTTGCCAGACAGTAGGTCAGTGTTGGCTGAAGAGCAGCATTTGCTTCTGTAATTATTTAAATAAATATTGGACTACGCTTCATCCTTAATATTTAAACATGAATGGACAAGAGGAAAACCAAAGTGTTGATTGAGACAAAGACTCTGGCCCTCAGAGTGTTTAATTTTTTTTAACTTCAATTGGACACCCATCAGACCTAAGAGTTGACTGGTGTTCCATTGCAAAGGAAGAGAAAAAACAAAGAATAAGTTGGGAATGTGCTGTTGAAGATGGTCTAAAAGACAAAGTATAATTAGAGATTTTATTTTATATCTGAGCTTTCTCTAAAAAGATAGCCCCCTTTTAAAGGCTATTGTTTCACTTTTCTATATGTGGTTTTAGTGTGTCTTAGGAATTCATTATGCATTGAAATCAAAGATTGTCATTCTATGCCATCACCCTTCTGCCTTTTGGCAAATGGGTGCTGTGAGGTCTGGAACATGTCTTTGTCCCCTGTATATTATATAATATATAACATAATGATATATAATATAATATATATAATATATAATATATGTTATATATTACAGCTACTTATTATTATGTGTTAATACTCATGTATGAATCTTGTCAACTCTCAAAAATATAACTCATTTTTAACACTTTGTTTACCAAAAGTTTTAGTTTTTAAAAAATATTTTATTGTGTGTCCACCTTTGAATAGATACAGGAATTCTTCCCAGAGAGATAACCTATTATAATTATTTAAATGCAACTAAATACCATCCCAGAACTTTAAAATGAAAAGATAATAAAACAATAAGCCCATTATTATTACTAACATTAATTTAAAAATGTTTATTTCCTAAAAATCTTTGCTAATCCTTGAAAAGCATAGGCAAGAAATGGAAATAGGTGCATAGGGGTTGACTACTCCTACAGGGATAAGTCCTCAGACATAAATTGAAATTAAATTGTTGTTAGTTTTCTTAAAGAAACTTTGTGTATTTAACTGGGAATTCAGAGAAATAGTGTCCGGGTATATATGTGCCACTGACAAGGTGTGCACTTGAAATCACTTAACTTTGGAGATTTGAAACACTTCACTGGACAGCTTGCAGTGGACTTTTCCAAATAGAAGAGAACATGGAGAGCACAGGCTAAGCACGTGTGTTGATCTGGGTTTGAATTGAAGCTGATTCCTGGCTCCATGAACATAGACACTCTGGATATCATTCTCATCTGTAAAATGGGGACACTAACTCTCTCCAAATGTTAGCATTAATCTTACATTGGGTAACATATGTAAAGTGCTCAGTTCAGGGCTTGACATGGTAGACACCAAGGGATTGCTATTATGGCAATCATTTATTGTTCTTGGGTTATAGAAGCCTGACTGTGGTAGGCTGAAAAATGGCCCCCCGAAGATATCCACATCTTAATCCCTGGAACCTGGGAATACGTTATGTTACATGGAAAAAGAGACTTTGTAGATATGATTAGGTTAAAGATCTTGAGATGGGGAGATTACCCTGGATTATGTTCATGGACCCAGTGTAATCACAAAAGTCCTTATAAGAGGGATGCAGGAGGGTTAGATTCAGAAAAGTCAAGGGATGAAGGAAAAAGAGAGAGCATGTACATGAGAGACAGAGAGAGAGAGAAGAGAGGTTTTGTAAGATGCTACATTGCTGACTTTGAAGATAGAGAATGGGGTCACAAGCCAAAGATTGCAGGTAGCCTCTAGAAGATGGAGAAGGTAAGGGAACAGATTGTTCTCTAGAGCCTCCAGAGGGCCTGCAGCCGTGCTGACACCTTGATTTCAGCCCAGTGAAACCCATTTTGGACTTTTGATCCCTAAACTATGAGATCATAAATTTGTATTGTTTTAAGCCACTAAGTTTGTGTTAATTTGTTACAGCAACTATACTGACTATTATTATTATTTTGGTAGCACATGAAAAAGAAATGTGGCCTTCTTCCCTGCTTCCCCTGCCCCCCACCAACCCCAAACACAGTACCATGGAATGAACCACTTCTGTTCTAGGTCAGGGCATGGTAATCCTACTGCCTTTTGCTGGTGGTTTAGGGGTGGACGTATGAGCCAGTTCTACTCTGTGAGTCATAAGAGGAAGACTGCCTGGTGAGGAGGCTTTCTCGCAAGGATTTTGCTCCCTAATAAAAAGAGCTGTCAAGGTAAAAAAATCTTGCCTCTTTCTGCTTGCCTTGGACAAAGTTAAGGGAGGGTGTAATGCTTGGAGCTGCACTGCAAAACCATTAATTACGACGGTGAAATCTGTGATAATAAGGGACTGAAAAGTGTGGTCAGAAAAACTGACTAGATAACAACTAAAGACGGCTTGAGGTAAAGGGAAACTCGATATATTTCCATCATCAAAGCATCAAAAAAGAGCATTGAGTTTGCAGTTCAGGCAAATTTAGTTTTCTGTGGGGAGTTTGTGGTTGATTTAGGAACATTAGATCATGAACTCAAGATGCTCTGTCAGAAAATAAGCATCAAACAATACACTGGTATGATTGTTCTGGTGGAGGGCTGGAAACTCACTAAGGATATCTTTAAAAAAAATCTCTTTCTTCAAAAAGATATCTTTTTCTTTTTCTGAGCTTTTCATGAAAAGACAAACTGATCAGGTCCCATTACACTGAACTTAACCAGGGCAGACTTGCTATAGAGAAGCATTCTGTGTAAGGCCGGTGTTTTTGGAATCTTCTATAAGGGACTTTTTTTTCTCTTTGAAGGGTCTTCTCCTGTTTTTCCTGTCATGGCCAATAGAAGCCCAGTTATCTTTCCAGTGACATGGGTCAGACGTCTGGGCCTCTGCCTCTTCTCTTCCACCCCTTTCTCTCACTGCACAGATGCCTGCTACCCTAGCTGTTTTCTGCACCTGCTTCCTCCTCTGTTTCTGTTCTGGTTTGGCTCTTCATCATCACTTGTCTAGGTTACTGCAATCATATCTCAACGAGTCTCCTTGTTCCCTGCATCTGCCCCTCCAATCCAGGCTCCACACTTCAGCCAAATGATCTTTTCAAGTGCAAAGCTGATCATGCCAACCCCTGCTTCCCCCCATGTAATGCGTCTCTTTTACCCACAGGGCACAGTACAAACTTAGTGTCATTACTAAATAAATCCTTCCCAAGTGTGGCTCCTCGTTAGGCTTCGAGGCTATGACTTTTCCTTCCTAGTTTCCTGAAGTCAGTCAGAACGACCTGCAGGTCCCTGGCGGGCCAGGCTGCGTCATGCCTCTCTGCCTTTCATCACACTGCCCCCTCTGCTGGGACTGAAAGCCCTCACCACTCCGCATACTCGGCTCGAGCACCACCGCTTCTGGGATGCTGTCCTGCCCTCTTCTCAGTACTCAGAAAAAATTGGCCATTTCCTCCTTGGTACATACACCTTGCCACCTTAACCCCACATTTACCTATCTTTGCATTACTTTCTTACTGTTTTATGTTCTTGCAGACTTAGCAATTGTTCTTCCCATGTTAGGTAGTGAACTCTTGGAGATGGAATCATTCCTAAGCTGTCTGTCTTTTCTTGGAGCTTAATATAGTGCCTGACACTTACAGGTCACTCAATCTCAAACTCTTGAATAAATAAATGAAAGGATAAGTGAGTGCTACAAATGATGAGGTATTAGAAAGTTAGGTCAGCTTTACGACTGAATATTATTTTGAGCAAAAGGAAACTCACGTATTATATGGTGCTGCCCTTTTATTTTATACTTCTAGAGCTGCACTGTTCAAATTGCTAGTCACTAGCCCCATGTATCTTATTCAACACTTGAAATGTGGCTCTTCTGAATTGAGATGTGCTGTAAGTGTAAAATTCTCACCAGATTTCAAAGACTCAGTACCAAAAAAAATGTATATCTCAATATTTTTCATATTGATTACATTTTGTAATGATAGTATTTTAAATATATTGGATTAAATAAAATATATTATTAGAATTCATTTCGCCTATGTTTTAAACTTTTAAATTGTATGACTATTAGAAAATTTTTAATTACTTGTGTGGTTCACATTTGTGGCTTGCCTTATATTTCTCTTGGAGAGTGTTGTTCTAGAATAGGAGCCAGCAAACTATGGCACGTGGCCACATCTGGCCAGCCACCTGTTTTTGTTTTTTTTTTTCCTGACTGTTAACTAAAATGTTTTTCACATTTTTAACTGGTTACATTTTAAATGTTTCTGTAAGTACCTACATAATAAACTTGATTCTGCCTCTAGGTGCACAATACCTAAAATATTTACTATCTGGCCCTTCAAGAAAAAGCTTGCTGACCCTCTTCTAGAAGATTAGGCTCAGTGTGAAGAAATAAAATAATAATGATAACAACAACAAATAGTAGCTACAGTCTTAATAACAATAGCTCTCACATCCGAGTAATGCCATAACCTTAATGTTCTTAAATTATTAGAGTGGAGATCTACCTTAGCTTTATTGATCAAACAGTGTATAGCTAGTATTCATGTAAATGATGCTTAAAATTACTTGAGAATTTTTTTTCTCTCAAGTGATTTAAACATTCTTTCTAATATGGTATTCATTTTTTTCATTAATTAATTAATGAATTCATTCTTTTATTCAAGTATTTATAGAACATGTATTGAGGGCCAGTTGTGCTGGAGGGTATGGCATAGCTCTGGTCCTCGAGGAAGCTCAGAACCCAGTGGGTAGATCAGGCAGTGAGTAAGTACTGATGATGCTGCATGATTAATACTCTAATAGAAATGTGACTAAAGTGCTGTGCAAACATGGAGTTAGAGCAGCAAACTTTGGAGGTTGGGAAAATTTTTTCAGGGGAGAGAATCTTACAGCAAGGTCCCATAGCATGAGTAGAACTTTGCCTTGAATCAAAAAGAGATGCATTCCAAGAAGAAGAAATAGCACGTGTAAGGTAATGGAGGTGTTAAGTATTGAAGGGACAGGAAGAAATTCAGTTTTTGGGAATGAGAAATGAGCTTGAGGGAAGACAGACACTGGGACCAGATCATGGAGCAGCCAGGTGTCATGGAGAAAAGGCTGAACTCTCTCATTGGTGATGGGAAACCTCTGAATGAAAGTACAAATGAATTATATTATGTGTTTGTTTAACAACATAATCTGAATGTTTACAGTTCATCTTTCCAGTGCAAGGTACATAGGAGTGGGGAGAAATGTATGGATTGGAAGTCAGTTATGAGGCTGTTAAAATATCTCAAATGAGACATCAAAGTCAGGGTGTGGGCTGGGTGTGGTGGCACTTTTCTGTAGTCCCAGCTATTCAGGAGGCTGAGGCAGGAGAATCACTTGAGCCCAGGAGTTTGAGGCTGCAGTGAGCTATGAGGGCACCACTGCACTCCAGCCTGGGTAATACGGAGAGACCCCAGTCTCTAATAAAAAATTGAATAAATAATCACGGTGTGTTAGTGAGGATGGGGAAGAAAAGTCAGATGCAAGAGACATTTTTAGAGAAAAATTAATTGATTTTTTGATGACTAATTTGATGTATGATGCAAAGGAAAAAAATTTAAGGATAATCACTGTATTTCTATGTTGGGAGATACTGGAGACACCATTAATTTAGAGAGAAAAAAACAGGAAAAGAAGCAAGCATGGAGGGGGCTGATGGTAAATGGCCCTTGAGACCCTTCCAGGCTGAGTCTGCTCCTAGCGGGGGACATGGATGTGGAGGCACTTCTGGGGCCAAGGATACAGAAATGAATGGAAAAATATTTCCATGCTACACATCTGATAAAGGGCTGATAACAGGAATCTATACAGAACTTAGGAAAATCAGCAAGAAAAAATCAAACAACCCCATACCTCTGGTATTATCCTGGATGTAGCTAGAGCCCATTCTTCAAAGCGAAGTGTCACAAGAATGGAAAAACAAGCACCACTGGTACTTACCATCAAATTGGTACTAACTGATCAATACTTATGTCACACATGGAAATAATATTCATCAGGGGTTGGGCAGGTGGGAGGGGGGCGGAGAGGATGGGAAAACTCACACCTAATGGGTGTGGGGCACACTGTCTGGGGGATATTCACGATTGTAGCTCTGACTTGGGCAGTGCATAGGCAATATATATAACCAAAGTGTTTGTACTCCCATAATATTCCGAAATTAAAAAAAAAAAGAAATGAATGGAAGTATATTCTCCGCCTGGGAGGACGACATAATCTAGCAGAGGTGCAGAGTGTCAGCAAATTATTTCAATGGAGTATGATGAAAGCTGAAATCCAAAGCACCACTGAATCATAACAGTAGTTATAACATAGAGAGATGATTTTAAAAACTTCATCTCTTGTGTTATCCCTATTTTATGAACTAATTTAGTCAAGGTAATGAGTTTTTACCCATTAACACTCTTGGGTCTTCGATTTATTTTCCCAGGCAAGAATTTGGTCTGATTCTATGGTTTTTAGAGCACTTTGATATCTCTAACAAATACATACTTATTAAACAATAATGAAAATGGTATTTGTTTTCTTTTAAAATCTCATTTCTATTTCCATCTTCCTCCCACAGCTGCTCTCTTTTGGCTAAAGTTTTAATTGTTTCCTTTCTCATATCCTTTCCCTCTGTATATTTTCCTCAATCTGTTTTTTTTTTTTAATGTGGCACCATCAGAGTTTTTGCCATTACAAACATTATTATTCTCCACACTCCTTTACAATGTGCTGAACTACCTTACGCCAGGGAAAAGAATGGAAAAAACAGTTGAATTTGATATTTAATATGTATTAATCTTAAAAATATTTGTCCAGTTTTAACAATAACTTATATTCAAAATTTCCCACTGAGGATTTTTTTTATAAAAGTAAAACTAGAGAAGGTATAATTTTAGGGATTTATATAATTTCAGCAAATTCTTCTAAAGATAACTTTGGTGTGACAGCTGTACACTAAAGGAAGTACAGTACAAAAAGCAAGTTATTCTAATTGGATATCTTTCTCATCATCCTGTATCAGTATAAATTATTTTAATCTCTAATAAATCTTTGAAATTATAAAAGCATAACTTTACTGTTATTATTTTTGAGGAGTTCACCTTGCTTCTGTTAACTACCAGCCAAAAAGTCCATTCCAGGGGAGTGTTATAGATTCAGGGTTGTCGTAGTTAAGTCCTTATAGGCAGCTTTTCTCAACTCATTTCCTCTTTGGGTAAAGGTGAATACTTGGACAACTCCTCACTAATCATCAGTGGTAGGAATTTCATTTACTTTCCATGGTCTGTGTTCTCTTTCATCCTTCTCTCACAGATACAGAGAGGTTTTCACACACAAACTATTGTTCTAACTTTCATTCCCTTAGTGGGCCCTGTATATGGTGAAGTAGAATGCCAGGATGCCTTCAGTAATAGCATCTTTGAAAATCTGCTTTCAAGACAGAATTTGGAGTGCCAACATCTGTTTAAATCAGAAACAATTTCCTAAGGGGTACAATATCCTTTCAAAGTTAGGGGCTGGGTGTGGTGGCTCATACCTGTAATCCTAGCACTTTGGGAGGCCGAGGTGGGAGGATCACTTGAGGCCAGGAGTTCAAGACCAGCCTGAGCACCGAGGGAGACCCTGTTTCTACAAAAAACAGAAAAATTATCCGGGCATGGTGGTGCATGCCTGTAGTCCCACCTACTCGGGAGGCGGAGCCCAGGAGTTTGAGGTTGCAGCGAGCTATGATGAGGCACTGCACTCCAGCCCAGGCAACACAGTGAGACGCTGTCTCCATTAAAAAAGAAAAAGTTAAGTTATTTTAACAAACAATTAAAAAGAAACTCTACCACAGAGCTACAAATAAGTTCTCCCCAATCTTCAGTATCAGTTTCAAATTAGAAGAAACAAATGAAAATTCATCATCCTACATTGTTAATTGAGATGTGGCTAATAATTGGTTGAGAATATTGGTAAGAATGTTCTCTCTGGGCCCTCAAACAAATCTCTGCTCCTTGGATACCTAAAGAATAAAATGGGAGATAAGAACATACTGTTCACAGGGTTGTGAACAAGATTAAATGTAATGACACGTGAAAATCTAAGATTATCAAGTGCTATATAAGTATAGGCACTTGTCGCTATTGTCTTTGTGAGTGGTGGGTAGTGGTAGTACGTTTGGACGTTGCAGTAATGTTAGTCTTGTTGGTACCTCATCCTCCTTAGGTTAGGGTACTGCACGTTGGACTGCCTGGATGCCTAAAGGCAATGTCAGTCAGTGGAGAGCAAAGAAAAAAACAGGAAGAAAGAGAGTAGGAGAGTTGAAAAGATCAACAAAAGGGGTAGGATATTATTTTCTGCAATAAATGGAGCAATCCTAATTTATTCAAAGTGGAAAAGGAACTAACATTTAAGGAATGCCTGCGATGTAAAAGGTGCTTAAATGCGTTGTTTCACTGAATCCTCACAACTACCCTGCAAAGTAAGTTTTATGAGACCCATTTCGCAGATGAGGAAACTGATGAACAGAGAGGTTATGCAACACTCTCAAAACTGTCATACAACTAGTAACTATTAGAAGCCAAGATCAGAAAATGGAAACTAGAAATGCATTGGAGGACAAAGTAAAGCAAGAGGGATCTGAGGTACAGAAGGGAAAGCAGGTGTTGTCTGAAAGCCCATGAACTCATTTTTCCTCTAAACATTGTACTAGCCCAACAAGGATGCAAATTTAGGCCATATTTGACACCCTCTTTCTGTATGTGATAGGTTTTACAATTGGATGCGGATCTCTGTAGATCCTGGTTGATATTTGGGGGCTGGTTCTGCTCCAAAATTTCATGTTTGGTACAGGAATCCCTGGTTCCACTTTAGTGCCTATGTATAGACATCTCTCCTTAGGTATATAAACACATAGATCCAAAGTGCTAGAAATGCACAAATTGCAGAAATCCAGAAAGTAAGCACGTAGTGTGTCCAGGAAGAAGCACAGTATAAAAAAAAAATAAACTTAATTTAACAGTGCTTACTATATGCCAGGCGTTGTAGTTAAGTGCTTTACATGTAACAATTCACTTACTCCTCACAACAATCCTGTGAGATTATGCTCCTATTTTCCCCATTTTACGGAAGAGGAAAGTGAGGCATTTGAGAATTACATAGCCTGTCCAAGATTACATAGTGAGTAAGTGGAGGAGCTGGGAGTTGAACCCAGGTTTTCTAGCTTCAGTGACCGCTCACTTGACCAAGGTAGAAATTATATTGGACTCATGTGATAAAGAATACATTATTTCATTTTAATATGTTCAAACAAAACAGATTATTGCAATTCAAAATAATGAAACAGTTGTTAGCAAGTCAATGGTATGAAAAGGACAGGAAAACTGTTAAGGCATTTTTGAGATTCTGGATAAAATTAGAATAGTGACTGGGTACTAGATGAAGTTAAAGGATTATAGTTATTTTTGGTAAGTGTTTCAATGATATTGTTATGTAAGAATGTCTTTATTTTTTAGAACATAGAAGCATTTTGGGGTGAAATGTCATGATATTTTGAATTTGCTTTAAAATTATTCATGAGGAGAAAAAGCAGGAAAGTGAGAGAGAGAGAGAGACAGAGAGAGAAAGGAGAAGAAAAACCAAGGTGGCAAAATGGTGATAGTCATTGAATCCAAGTAATGGATATGTGGTGGTTTATTGTGCCATTCTCTCCACTGGGTGTATATTTAAAATTTTTCTTAATGAAAATTAGAAAAAAGAAACAGTTCACTTAAGTTCACAGAAGCCCAATGGTAATGCCAACATCATTATGTGACAAATGAATGTGGTAAAAACAGAGGACCAGCTTAATAGCACCAAGCAATTTACATGGAAGTGTCATTTTAAGCCACAAAATTGCCCTGTTTACATTTCATGTGTTAGTGCTTTTGAGAAAAAAAATGTAGAAAGGCAATAATATCTAAGTCAGTTTGTTTACTAGGAATAATGCTTGTATAATTGTTTTAATGTGTTGTAGCTCAACATTTATTTTTAGCATTCTTTATTTTATTGGTTAATTCAAAACATAAACACTTCTTGGCTTGAGCAAAATCAGCAAGTCACTTCCACACCAGAGGGGAAGTCATAATCACTTGCTCTGTCTCATTTGAACTTTGTGAAAAGACAAATTTTCACTTTTCAAAAGTTCACAAGTAGGAGGCAAATATATTTGCAAAGATTTCCCCATTTAATTGCAGTCCAAACTACTAGAACATTAACAGAAAGTTTTTCCCCCACATTCATAGATCAAGTTTTATGAGAAAGAGATAAATGAAAACCAGACATTTGATGAAAGTTCCTTCTGTTGTAAATAGTATATTCCTAGCTATATCCCATAGGTCAAAATATTATATATTTTGGCCAATCCTTTTAATTTTCCTTATCTATAAATATTTGTCTTCCAAAGTTTGATCCAGTCACTTCTGAAATATTTTTAAAAGATTAAAATAAGTTGTATATACAGGTCCATGATCTCTTCTCTGAAATCCTTGCAGTCAGGTATTTTTTGGAATTCTGAATATTCCAGATGTTAGGGCAGTACACTTTGCATATACTGTTTACCACACAGTGTCCCCAGTGGCATCTAGGAGAGCAACTTGTAGTCAAATGCATCATATTTCTACAAATACTCACACTAAGTGGGATAATTAAAAATTCTAAGGAGGCTTATATCAATTTAGGTCAGATTTGGCCTAATACGCCAACTCTAAACAACAACTGGAGGTTTGCAATGGCGTTGGGGTTTCAGGATTGCGGAGGACTGTGGGGAGGTCTGCCGTGGGTGTCAGCTTAAGAGTCAGACAGACTCGGGCCAAAATCTCCCCTGTGACCCGTGCTACTTGTGTGACTCTCTAGACTTCATTTTCCTCACTTATAAAACGGAAATAATGCCTACTTTGTAGGATTCTTGTGAAGATAATTTATGCAAAACACTTAGAATGTCTGTCGTAAGGTCAAAAAGCAGTAGCTATTATACTATTAATCTTATTATTATTAAAGATAAAAAAGGTGTAAAAAGTATTTTTTAGTCTTTTAAGTTGGCCTCCAGGTCTTCTTATCTCTGTGTTATTTGCTGGGTAGGGTGAGAAAATAACATCTGAGTCTAAGCTATGAGAGAAATTAAGATCTAGGATAATGATTGTGGTGCTCTGACTCTAATGAGTTTTGCTCAAACTAAGTTTAGCATCAACTAGGCGATCTTCTCGGGCCGTAGCATCTCTGGTTGAGTTGAACTTGAGAGAGTCTTTCTTTTTCTTTTTTTTTTTTTAATTTCAGAATATGATGGGGGTACAACACTTTGGCTATATATATTGCCCATGAACTGCCCATGTCAGAGCTATAATTGTGGACATCCCCCAGCCTGTGCGCCCTGCACCCATTAGGTGTGAGTTTTCCCATCCCCTCCTCCCCGCTCCCGCCTGCCCGCCCCCTGATGAATATTATTGCCATGTGTGACGTAAGTATTGATCAGTTAGTACCAATTTGATTGAGAGATTCTTTAACCTCTCCTCTGCCACCAACCCGTGCAATGGAAGCAGTCCATTCTTTTTTTTGTAAGAATACAAATTTATTTGATATAAGTTTTACGTGACACAGAAGCCTTCAGAAATGAAGGCTGGAAGAGACAGGTGCATTGGTGTATTTTTATGATTAGGTTTGATGAAGAGGTGGATAGTTGTGAAGAGGTATGATTGGACAAAGGGGATATGATCTGATGGTAATAGACTAGGAGGGGGGAGTTTAGCAAGGCTAGTTTGTTCAGATTCTTCTGTGTCCTTGTATCTTCAGAGACAAGGATGTTTCTTTCCTTCGGGTATAGTGAGGGTACCTCTTGAATGAGGGTCTTAGGACCTGTGAAGCAGTCCATTCTTTAAAAATTATTCAAGTGTGCACCTGAATAGCGCATGCTCCTTGTAACAACAAGTCACAGTCTCCTGCTACATCTCCTCCCATCTCCAGTTCCAAAGATCAGAGACAACCTTTAACATTTTTTGTACATTTGTTTCTTCTGTTAGTAATTTCCATATCTCTAGATCTATTATCTATTTCTGACTCTTCAATATAAAAAACAATAATTAAATACTGTATACTTCTTTTCCTTTCTCTCATATCCTCCTCAAAACATCATTCTGAGTTCTTCTGTTGGTTGCCTTTATAACTCTGAAAATAAAATACATAAATCTTTATTATTTGTCCAATGAATTTTTGTTATAAGATGCATATACTAGCACCTATATATTTTCCTTACATTTTCCTGTTCCTTATCATGCCTTTGGTCAGATACCTTTTTTGCTTTTATATTGAGAAATATAACATTACTATTATATGCTACATCTACAACTAAGATTTTTGTGCCTGGTCTGCAGTTGAGTGTAAAACTTGAAAACCAATAAACTGAGTTTGCATTACTCCGACTACATAAAAATGTTCACATCCGGGGCCAGGGTCCACTGCCACAATCCCCAGACCACTCAGAGGAGAATGTTGTGAGCTTCAAATTTAAATGGAGTCTCTCTTGTTAACTCTACTTTCTTAACATTATGCATTGTTTTATTTTATTCATATTTAGCCTATGATGTTCTTGTATGATGTTTATTTGTGTTTCCTAAAGCTTTTAATTGCCTTTATTATTTCCTTGCATTATATGCTTTTATTTTTCCATGCTTTCAGCCATTGTATTTAGTTTGAGAAGTCTTTCTGGCCCCCTAATTTAAAAACAATTTTTAAATTATACATATAACACATGAATACACTATATGTTTGTAAATTTGAAACATTAAAGATAAGAGTAAAGCACTTTTAACCACTAGCCCAATGAGACCACATTCCTTTCTTGTATAATTTAAAAACTTCCTGAAACACAATGTTTTTCTATATTGAATTGAAATTCTCCCCACCCTTAAAATTTCCTAATTTTTACTGCTTATATACTGTTTGCTATGTATAATTTAATACCTTTCATGATGATTTCCATATCCAATCTTCAGACTCATACTGTCTACTAGAAATTCCCACTGGAGTTGGCCACGGTAATCTCAAACATAACATGTCCAAGACTGACTTCATGATCTCTGCTCCTCATCCTTTCCTCCGAAATCTTTTCCCAGTGTTTACAATTCGGTGATTGGTTGTTGTTATTTACCCAATTGCTCCAGACAAAAGTTATACTCTTCACATCCAGTGTTGCACCAGGTACTGTTGATTTTACATCAGAAAAATTTCTTTAATCTATTCACTTCTTTCCACCTCATGTTTTCCAACTGAGGCCATATTGCTAAGAATCTCACCTGATTTATTGCAAGAGTCTCTACCAAGGGGTCCTTGTACATGCTGTTGTCTATTTCTGCAATGGTTTCCTTGATGTTGTTGGCTAACTTATTCTTTGGCTCCTAACACAACTATCACTTCTTCATAGAAGGCATCTCTCACCCCCAAGTATAGACCAGGTTTCTGCCCTCAGAAATTTTGCTCTCATCTTTCAATACTCATGTTTCAGTTTATAATTAAAATTAATTCATGTGGTTAATTAAATTCTGTTTTTCCTGCTATCAGGAATTCCTGCTATCTGATTTAAGTGCTATCAGAGTAGAGACTCTCCCAGAGTTGGCACATCTTGAACATCTGGGACAGTGACTGGCACATAGCACAATGTTGGAAGAATGATTGGATGATAAGTTTCCTCTCCACGGTATCCTGGATGATTACAATCTCTACATTCATGCTTCACATGACAACTGGCCCCTCAGTTTTAGTGCTTCAACCCCTTCTACATCAATAGTCTTTACTTCTGTCTATTACATTTCCAAGCCCTTTGTGCTTGACTATAATCTGGACTTCATTAAGTACATTGCTGCCTCCAAGAGATTTATATCCTGAAATTTCCTCCTGAAACCATTACCTATACATTCGCCCTTTTCGTTCCTCCTAGAAAGTTTTCTCTGTGTTCAATATGATATCCTATTGCAAAACTGTTTCCATTTCTTCTAGCTATTTCATCTTTTAATAAGTGTCATTTGCCTTTCTATCAAATGTGGATTCCATATCCTATCCTGTCAACTTTATTCTTTCGTAGGCGTTAGATTTCTGTATGTTTTTGCAATTCCTTACCCCACGTTTTACCAAATCCCAAAGCAGGTAAATAAGTTGTTTCAGTAAGTGGGAACACTTTATGTGAAATGGACAAATTATTTAAAAAATAAGTTAGTTTTAAACATTAAAGTAATTGAATCATTATTTAAAAGATCTTCCTACAAAGGGAACATCAGAACCAGAAGGTTTTTACCGGCAAGTTCTGCCAAACATTCAAGAAACAGCGAGTTTTAATCTTATACAAACTCTTTCAGAGAACCAAACAAAAGGAAATAATGGCCAGTTTATTTAATGTGGCTAAGATAACCGTGACAAAAACCAGGCCAATATAACTTATGAATATTGGTGCAAATATATCAAACAACATATTACCAGTCTAAATCCAACAATGTATAAAAATGAAAAAAAAAATCATGACTACTTTTTTCCCCCCAGAAATACTACTAATGTTCAAAAAAGTGAAAATCTGTTAGTGTAAATTTTCTCATTAATGAATTTAAAAAGAAAAAAACCATATGTTCATTCTGATGGATGCATAAAAAAGATTTGATAAAATTCGGCACACATTTATGATTAAAAATAATTTTAGCAAACAGGAAAAGTGATATCTTTTCCTTCTTTCTCTTTGTAATAATAGAACACCTTATTAGACGCTGGGCATTTAGCTGCTCAGCATAAGGACTGAGCTTCCTTTGAAGCTAGCTGTGAATATGACTAAAGTCTTTTTAATGGGATATAATTTGGAATTACATATGGAATTACAAGGTTGTATCCTTTAAGGAAGGGGGCATGGCTTCTCGCTTCCTCTGGATGGAGAAGAGAATGATGTTGAGCCATCTAGGACTCTGTGCAGCAGGAAACACCCTAAGAATGGTGGAAGAAGAGAAAAAAAGAACCTAGATGCTTGATGACGTTATACAAAAGGACTTCTGTAATAGCTTAGATTTAATGTGACAGAGAAATCTGTTTTCTGTTTTCTAAAAGACATTTGTGAAGTTATATCTCTGTTACAGCAGTCAAAACTTTAATCCAACTGATATAGATGGGATTTGCCTTAAGCTGATAAAGTATATTTAAAAAATTCTTACAAAAACATCATATTCAATGATAAAGTATGAAAATAGTTAATGCCCACTATAATCACATCTATTTAGTCTATTTAACATTTCACTGAGGGTCTTAGTCAGAACAATAAGACAAGAACAAAAAATAAAATATATAACAATTAGAAAGAAAAAAACAAACTGAGTTTACAGATGAGATGGTTACCCTTAGAGAAGACTCAAAATAATCTACAGAAAAAATACCAGAATTAATAAAAGAGTTTAGTAAGTTTATTGGGTATATAAATAATATACAAATGTTAAGCAAAATAGAGCTAGAAAATACAATTATATAAAAAATATCATTTACAATAATAAACAAAAAAGGTACTTTGGGAATACAAGTTACAAAACAAGTATGAGAGCTCTATAGATAAAATAATAAAATAATAAAACTTTGTTGAAAGATATTAATTATAAGCTAATATAAATATAAATAATAATAATGAACATCTAAACAATAATGAGTAAATTATAAATAATAATATAAAAATAATGAATGTAACTAATAATGAGAGAGGTCATTCTCATGGATAGGAAGAATACTTAAAAAAGGCCAATTCCTCTCCAATTTATATATGTGTATATATATTAATATATTTGTGGGTATATGTATATGCATGGGTACGTGTGTGTATACACACATACATATGTATTTATATATACATTTAATGCAATTACAATAAAAATTCCAGTAGGATTTTTTTAGTGGAACTTGTAAAGACAATTTTAAAATTTACAAGGAAGAGCAAAGGACCGAGAATAACAAAGCACTCCTGAAAAACAACAAATTGAATAGCCTTTCCTACCTAGATATCAAAAATTTTTCCTATAAAGTTTTAGAAAATGTGGCATAGGGATAGACCAAGAGACCAACGAAATAGAATAGAGAGCCCAGAAGCAATCACAGGTGTAGCTGAAATTCTGATTTATAATGAAGGTGGGATTGCAGATCGTGCAGAAAGGATATGTTTATCCAGCATACAATATATTACTAGGACAACTGGTTTTCTTTATGGAACAAAAAAAAAAAATCATGAAAATGAATCCCTACTTTATGCTATACACTAAAACCATTCTGAAATGGATTAAGGACTTGAATGAGCAAAGAAAAATATTAAAAATTTTAGAAGAAAATATAGGTTAATAATTGGGTAGAGGAGTAGTCTTTGCAAAGAGAGAAAAAGCATAAATAATAAAACAAAAGGTTAATAGGCTACATTAACCTTAAAAATTTCTGTTCATCGAAAGAGGCCATCGAGAGAGCAAAAAGATAGATTGCAACCTGGTAGAAGATATTTGCAACAAATATTACTGACAAAAAATTAGTACACAGAATATATGAAGAAATTGCTACAAATCAATTGAATAAAGACAACTGTGCAAAAAAGGGCAAAATAAACATGAATTGGCACTGGACAAGAAAGAGGAAACATGACTGGCCAAAAAATATGAAAAGATATCAAATAATTGTGTATTCAAGAGAATGCAAACTCAAAGCGTGCTTAGATTGGATGATGCCAAGCGTTGGAGAAGCTATGCACAGCGGTGACTCCTCACACTGTTGGTGGGAGTGGGAATTTGGTCAACCAGTTTGGTAAAAAAGGAAAAAACTTCACAATAAAGTTGAATGTCTACATATCTTATGACAAAGTCATTCCACTCCTGGGCGTGTATCATAGAAAAATTCTTGCACATGAACCATGGACATGCATAATATCATGAATATCAGTATTTTCCTAATAGCAAAAAATGAGGAACAACTGAAGTATTTATTAACAGGAGAATGGATACATAAATTTTAGTGCATCCATTAAAAGGAATACTATATATCAGTAAAAATAAATGCACTATAGCTTTATGTATCAACCTGAATGAATCTCAAAATCATGGTTGTATTAAAAAAGAAATTTCAGAAGAATATGTAATTTATGATTCTACCTATATAAACTTCCAAAATAGGCAAAACAAAGAAAAACATTGTTTAGGGATATGTATATGCATGCATTGTAAAAGTATAAAGAAAAAGAAGGAGCTGATTAACTAGCAGTTCATTTACTGGATACTTCTGGTGGAGGGAAATGCATACGATCTGGGAGGCACAGAGAAGGATTCAAAGACATCAGTCATGCTCTATTTTTTAGGCTGGGTACTGAGTACAGAGTGTTTACTTTTAACAATTCACATATGTTAAATACCCTCCTCTGAATGTATGGTATATTTCACAATGAAAAAGTAAAGATTAAAAAAGGCTCTCTCGCTTGTTATTGCTTTTACTTCTTGTTCTTGTAATTCATTTCTCAAAGCATCACATTCTAGCTCTTGACTCCCCCTATTTTCTTGAAACTATTCTCTCCAAGATGACCTGTAACCTTTTAATCAATAGAAATATATCTCATTTGACTCTCATTTGAACTCTTCCTTTCTTGCAATATTCTCCTCTGTGAGTTTCTCTGGAAAGCCATTCTCCTATTGCTTGTTTGCATTTAAAGACAAAAGAGGTTAAAAAGTCACTTCTGAAGGTTAAATTAACTTTAAGCCCTAAAAAATTTATTTGCCATATTTCACATTTTATTTGATAAGTAAACATTTATTGAGCACATACTCTATATAGAGCATTGCAAATTCAGAAAACAATCTCCACTCTCAGATCTATTCCTTGGTCCATTGTGTATTATTTAGCAAAAATTAATAAAGTAATCATATCATAAAGGCAATCGAATGTATCACATCAATGTGAAAATCACTATTGTGCTTATATAATATAGCTTTGAGCTTCAAATTAGCAAGCATTCAAAATTAGGGTTTTCCCTAAATGGATAAAAACCTGATCATTTTCCAAGGCTTACTATATTTATATTTTGTTTTTTATAAATATGTATGGGAGGTTTATATTAAAGATGTAATTGTTGATTTTTTAATTTAATTAAATATTTGAAAGAGTGCATTTTTTCCACATTCATAAGTCATCATACGGATTTCCTCAAATTTTCCAGAGGAGAAAAAATAACTATATTTGGGTGGAGATAGAACATGGAATGGAAAGTTTCAGTTCAAAAGGCATTTTTTTCATCAAGTATGAACATGTGAACATGGAATTATAATTGAAACCATTTTGTATACTTCACCATCAAATTCATACTGAAAACGTTTTACTATTTTAAGCAACAGATATAGAAAACTCTCACTAGTCCACAGGATTTATCAAATGCCTGCTATAGCACCAGTGCAGCAACCGTGGTGGAGTGGCCAACAAAGTCAATGGCATGTTATTAAGGATATTAAGTAGATGTAGAAGAACTAAATGAAACCTATAGATGAATCTAATTATGTTTTATAACAAACCCAAAAGTTTTGGAGATGGTTTAATGCAAAACAATTAAGTTTAGCCAGTATTATCTTCTAGGGATGGTAGATTAAGACAAAATGTGGCGTTGGCTTCCTGTACTTTTCATTTGTGTTGTGCTCTCTCTACCAGTGATTTCAATGAGCGGTGAAGTGACCCTAAATGAGACAATGAATAGATCAAAACCAAATATCTGAAGAGAATGTAAGGGCAGAAGGACCTTAGAGATAATTCATTTACCATAAAGCAGCTCTAATTATAGTAAATATAAACTGTGGCCCAAAGAAATTAAAATATGTACAGATCATACAACTAGTTAATAGCAGGTCAGATCTAAAACCCAGGTCTCTGGAAGGTAATTTCAGTCCTCTCTCCTCTCAAGTCTTGTTCTACTGTAGTACCTTGTAGGTAGAAGACACTCAAATATATTCATAAATGAATGAATGAGAGTTGATTTTATATTTGTACAAGTAGCATTTAAATTATTGAATATATAAAATAGAAGGAAATGGATTACAATATAGGTTTTTGTTCAAATAGTTAAAAATTTTTCCTTAAACTAGGAGTAAGAATTTTAGCTGCATTTCATTGTTGGTCTTTTATAAGTTTAATAAGATTCTATGCCTTTGGATAGGAAAAGTCTCCTTATGGGAGACATAATCGAATCAAAGTTTATCACTCTTTCCTCCCATGTGAGCTATCACCTGTTCACACCATGGGCACATATCCTCCAAACATCTGCAGATTTGGGACCCCAATTCTCCCATCATGCTGGGCAGTGCTCAAGCACCCCCAGAGCTCCTTGACTCAACACCAAGGCTGCCATCCACACTCAACGTCAACCCTCTGTCGTCATCTAGAGCTGCCCTACCTCAAACAACTTTTCACTCTTTACTCTTCGCCCACCCCAGGTTTTTCTGTCCCTTACAGTGCTTCTGTCTACTGTTTAGCCTCATTAATCCTCAATCCCTCCTTTGATTTCCAAACTCCCAGCCCCATGTTGGCTTCCCTTCTTCTTCAGAAAGAGCCTGTGGTCCATTACAGCACGCACTTGCTCCTACCACTTCCTTACCACATTTCCCTTTGCCACGTCAATTCTACAAATCTTTCCACTCTGATACAACTAATCACCTCCTTTTTTCTGTGAAAATTGCCCTCAAATTAAGGACGAGAACCCCCACGAATTGAAAGCTTCCAATCTCAGCTTTGTCTTCTTGGCTGCCCAGAGGCAAATCCTTACAGTTTTCCCTTGTGAGTTCTTGTTTCGGTTCCCTTAGACACTAAACTAACCTCTTCCCCACTTCTTACTCTCTTTCTTAGTCAGGATTCTGGTAGACGCTTGAGGTTAGCTATCCCTAGCTCCATGTTCCACCCCTTTCTCTCTTGCCTGACCCCACTATGCAGGCAATAAAGAGGTGAAGACTTGACTTTTCAACCCCCCTTACAGCCACAGGTGGCCAAGTGATGAAGTTTTTTCCAGCTAACCACAAGGTGAAGTTTTTGGTTCCCTTCTTCCTCTTGCTCCCTTCCTTCCTGAAACATGAACGTGAAATCTAGGGATGCAGCAGCTGTGTTAGAACCATGAGTTATAAAGCAACATGCTAAGGACAGGGAAACAGAAATTAGAAAGAGATATGAGACACTGATTTTGTGGAGCCACTGTGCCAGGTGCCCCCTCTCCACGTTTCAAGTTTAGCCAAAAAGGGGATTACGTTTGTTGTGCCTACTTCCTCACTTCTTACTGACTTCTCAAACCACTGCACTGAAATTGTTCTTGAAAAGAGTATTCCTAACTTCAATTTAATCTTTCAGTTAACTTAACTGAGCTAACTGTAGCATTTGCTTTTTTTTTGAGACAGAGTCCTGCTCTGTCACCCCAGTTAGAGTGCAGTGTCATCATCACAGCTCACTGCAGCCTCAAACTCCTGGGCTCAAGCGATCCTCCTGCCTCAGCCTCCCAAGTAGCTGGGACCACAGGCCCCCACCACCATGCCCAGGTCATTTTTCTGTTTTTAGTAGAGATGGGGTCTCACTCTTGCTCAGGCTGGTCTCCAACTCCTGACCTCCAGTGATCCTCCCACCTTGGCCTCCTGGAGTGCTAGGATTACAGGTGTGATCCACCACACCGGCCGCATCTGCATTACTGATCAAACTTTCCTTGAAACTCCCTTTGCCTCTGGCTTCTCCTGATTTTCTTTGTAACCTCTAAGACAAACGCTTCTCAGCTTCTTCCCAATTCCTCATTCCACCTTCCCCATCCCCCCTTTTCCTCAATTTCCTCTTTTGTTCTTTTCCTACCTGCCCCCCAAATGATGGTGTCCCAGGGCTCCCTCCTTAGCCCCTTTGTAGTTTCCCGACTACACTCTCCGTAGCTGACCGTTTACTCTTTGATTAAATACCAGAGCTATTCTGGAGACTTCCAAATAGGAATTTCCTGTTCAAAGCCGCATCTCTTTAAAGCTGCATCTACAGCTCCTGAAGAGGCATCTCCACTTGGAAAGTGTGTTGGTTAAGGTCCAGTCAGGAGATAGAAACCACTTTGGTAAATTTAAACACGGAACTTTTTCACATAAAGAATTAACTAGTAAGAGGTGATTAACTACTGAAAGGGGGCACAAGAGGGCTCTAGGGGGTATAGAAACAGTAAATGCCAAAAGCAACTACTACCTCTAGGGCTGTATAAGAGTGAAAAAGTAAGCAACTAGTAAGAATTTAGAAGAGCTGCCCTTTTCTCCTCTCCCCAAGGCTGAAATCCAGCCTTCTTTGGAGAGGACGTGGCTGCCAGAGGAACATGCAGTGGCGGGAAGCTTGCCAGAAGGCACAGGGCTGGAGGTTGTCGGAGAGAATCTCAGAGGTGAGTGCTCTAGGGCCATCCACATGCTGATTTGCTGGCCGTCATACCCAAATAACAAGCGCACTGGAAATAGGAAGGGAGTTCCTGCTGTTATGGCCTAGCAGTGTCTCTCCAGGGCTCTGTGTTGAGAAAACCAAACATGGAGCCAGCTAGCGAAGGAGAAATGTTTGCAGGGTCTGGCTCCAGTATCACAAAGCAAAGAAAAGAAGGGTGGATTTGGGGGCTCAGAGATGATAAATTCATAGCTGGCACAAATGTACCTTCAACTCTACCTGTCAAAAATGGAACTCATTTCCCTCTGGTTCTTTTCTCACTGGACAGTATCACCATCTCCCTAGTCACACACAAAGTCAGGCATCCCAGACACTTTACTCTTCCTCACACTAGCTTTTAACCAATCACCAGCAGAGCTGGACTACCAGGAATGTGCAAAGCCCCGACTGAGGCATTATAGTTCCCGCCGGCTTTTGGAGGGACTTAAAAGTTGACTTGATTCCACACAAAGAGCATCTCTCAAAGCAAAAGTCCCATAGGCCCAGGACCTTTGTCTCTTTAGTGGAAATTGAGCCATTATCTATGATTCCCTCCTTTTGCTCTGCAGTTTTGAGCCTTAAGGAAAATCCCTCATGTGTTTTATTCATTGAAACTCCTCGGAAGTGGCTGGTCAGGCCTGATTATCAGAGCTATATTGTGTGTGTGTGTGTGTGTGTGTGTGTGTGTGTTTTGCTTCTATTTTGTGTAAACCAGGGAAAAAGTATTTGAATGCAACAACTCAGGGATGCAGTGGAGATTATAGTTGCCTATTGGTGTCTTACATATAGCTTATTTTAAAACCAATGGTCTCCACCACTGAAATATAATAGAATTTTTTTTCTAGTAATCTGTAATATGAACAGTTTTTTATTTTGTATACTGTTAAATATAGTTATAATAAAAATGTATATAGAAAAAAACCCCAGTGGACTCCAAACTTTTCTGATTGCATCCTGAGCATGTATCTTCAATGTGTGTATATTAGAGCATGGACTATATACATATGCTTCTCTAATAATGCATTGTATGCATATGTAGAAATCTATACCAAAACAGTAATAAGTTACATTAAAGTTAATATAAAGAGGTTTCCATGTTTTCCTCTTCCACCCTGATGGACTGTTTTGTGTGTCATTTAGGGTCTATACATGCAGCTTTGGTGACAACTGTATTCGTCTATGTATGGACAGGGCCAATACGCGATCAGATGACTGAGCATTCCCTAGGAAGCACTCTAGTTTCAAAAAGGTGACTAGTTTGTGTCCTGTCCAGATTCTCATTTAACAGGGATATGCCTTCTGCCCTTGCACTTACTTTACCATATACTTCTACCATGGATTTCTGCTCCTGCAGGCAGAATGGTAGAATGGAATGAGAGTTGATGAGGCTTTGTAGTATTAAAATCACAGCTCTGCAATTAACTAACCATGTACCCTTGTGACTTTGCAAAATTTACTTGACTTCTTTTACCCTTGTTTTTCTGGGATTAGGAAGGCTTTAAGCCAGAAAGAACAGGCTTGTAAGCCTGTAAAGCACATCCCTTTTCTGACCAGTGTGTAAAGTATCGTCAGATCTGTTATGAGAAGTTGGTATGTGTAAGAGTGATCAAGATACTCCTTGATTGGGAGGGAAGTAGTGCTGGAACTACAAGACTCACCAGGAGATAGAGCTGGAGATATCTGAATGTGGAGCTCCTGTGCAAAGCACCACATCAATGCCAGATTATCATATACAACATTCCAGAAAGGGGCTCATTCAATTTTACCTCTTGGGATGGAAAATTCACTTGGTTTTAAACAAATTATTTCATTTAGAAAAATTTGAACTGAGACTGCATATTTAGTACTTGAAAACCAAGAGATCATGTACAAATGTGGAATAAAAATAATTTAAGTTATATGTATGCACACGCACACACACACAGAGCAGTCCTTTAAAAATCTGAAGACAACTGTCATGTTCCCCTTGGTCTCCTTACATTAAGATCAACATGTTCAATTCTTTAAATAAATTCTCATATGCAAAGACTTCCAGACCCCTTGTTATTCTATTTGACATTCTCTGAACACTGGAGTTGGTTTGAGGGTTGCTAGTTCCCAAAAATTGTCTCCACAGCTGGTTTTCTGAGCAGGCCCCAGCTCTTGCGGAGCACTGCTGCACTTTGAGAAGCAGCCTGTTTCTACTCCTTCTTACCCACTCACTCCAAGCAGTCTATTTAGAAGCAGGCAAGGTTTCAAGTCTTTTGGATGGAACTCCATTCTTCACTTGTTTCTAGATTGCTGGCTCGAGGACTGAAACCTGATTAGTACATGTATTTTTGGATTTTACTTCCACTGTGTTTTTCTGCCTGGCTTGGATCTTTCAAAGCTAAATTTTGTTAGCTTTCTTGGATACTGAAAGTCATTCATATCATTCAGTTTGCCCTGATATCCTGGATTCCAGCCTCATCTTTGCCCACAGGACTCCCAATAACATTCTGCCCGGGCTGTCCACATCTCAGGCTTAATTTCTTCAGAATTGCTCGTCTTATGGTTATCTTGAGCCTGGCATGGCAGTCTCTTCTTCCTCCCAATTCCTTCAACTTTTAATATCCATACAATTCATTTTACATTTATAATATATAGACTTGTATTGTCAGTTACCCATATAAGCACGTCTTGTCCACCCAGCTGAATTATACATATTATATACGGAGAAACTAAAGTTTTAAAAATCTAGGTATGCAATATAACACTTAGTATAAACCCTTGAACAAACTAAATTCTTAATATTATAAAACTTAATAGGTAAAAGTAATTGTTGAGCTAAAGCAATGGCCAGGCATTACTTCTACCTTAAGGTACTTCGGAAAATGATTAGGCTTTTTGGACCAGTCACTATATTCGTACCTTGAATAATTTGTTTCCTCTTTGCTGACTTTTTAAGTTGTGTAACATACTGGGTATTTGCTGTATTCGTTATAGCTTTGGTCGCCAGGAAAATAATAATGAAGTTCACTTACTCTGTTGGCTCCTTGCTTTCCTCATTCTTTTCAATTCTAACTTCCCATTTCTATTATCTTAACTTTATTTTATACCTGTTTTTAAAATTTTTTTTTAGTAAGACATTTTAAATCCTTTTTGAGGAGAAAGAGTATTATGAATACACTGTATGAGGGTATTTTTAATGAAAATAAAATTGTTTTTATTTATTTTTGCATTTCAACATTTAGGAAGTATAAAAGGAGCTGATCTGAAGAAGATTTAAGAGGCAGCATAAGTCTAGATCCCTACCCGTTGAAGGAATATTTATCATTTTGCTAAACAAACTGATTGTAATGCTTTTTTTTTGAAATGTGATCTAAGGTGAACTGAATAATTAGAACTTCAGATGGAAAAGAGACTAAAAGATTCATATATTCCAAATAATACTACTAAGTTACTGAGAACAGAGCCATCTGGACAGAGTCCTTGTTGATATGTGAAAGAAAGACAAGTAATTTCCTTGAAGTATACCTGCATGAAATAGCTTCCAAAATAGACAAAATATGAGTTTACAGAACAATAAGAAATACTGAACCAAAATCAATGTTTAACAACTCTAAGGGACATGGAGCGACTATAAAGTAATTATAAGTTTTGTGTGTTGTTTGTGAAGTTATTATTTTTGAGTCCTACTCCATGTTACCATAGTGCTGTGATGAGGGGAAAATGGCAAGTTTTATGTAATCAGTGCTAGAAATCTGAATGTATTCCTCATCCAAATTTCATAGAAATATATTTTATACTACCTACGTTAGTGCTTTTGTTTTATATTATTGTCTAATTGAATTCAACAAATGGTTGTATACAGGAGACACAAACAAATAAGACCTAGTAATTGATCTTCAAGAACTTACTATTTAATAGGAGAGTTTATAGTCTCAAATTAATCTAATTATATAAGTTGTATTCATCTTGCCTCTTCAAATATATGATGTGTGGCTCCAGAAAAATATGATGTCATCTTATATTTGATATTTCCGTGTTGTGTCAGGTAGCAGTAACAACCCACATAAAAATGAGCAGGATTTTAACAAAATGGTATGATATAACTAAACTTTTGAGTTAACCCTGCCATAAATCACTGTAGCATATAGCTCCAGAAAAGAGATCACAACTTTAAAGGAATTAAAAAAGAATAAAAAAAATTAAGTTCTAGTCTTAGATGACATATAGATAATTCTGAGTGACTGGTACAGTGTAATACAAATAGTTGGTATTCCACAAACACTTGATGTTTGGTTGATTGATGTAGAAGAGCAAATAAACCATTGGAACAGTGAGATCAGGGTCTGTAGACAATACCAGTTTATAAATCAGTTCATGTGTACGTTGTAGAAGTACCTTTTTTTGCTAGTGGTCTGAAGGATATTGTTAGTGTAAGGGAGAAAAAGTAATATCTTTTCCTTACCCATCACCAGGTTCATGGCTGATACCCCTATAACAAAAGACAGATTAACAAGAGAAAAGCATAACAAATTTAAGTTTTAAGTAACATGGCAAGCTTCAGAAATGAAGACCCAAAGACCTAGGAAAAACTGTATTTTTATAGACAGTCATGCAGAAGTGTGACTGTAGGACAAAAGAGTATGATCTAATGGTAATAAATTGGGAGGGAACTTAACAAGGCCTGTTCAGATTCTTCTTGGCCGCTAGATATAAGGCAAAACCTCTCTGGAATGAGGGTCTTAGGACCTACTTTCAGTGGGTACATCAAAGAATTCTTTCATGGCCTGCTTCAGGGGAGAAAGGCAGGAGAAGGTCAGAGAGTAACCTTTCTGCTTCTGTGATTTTTTTCAATTTTCTTCAGCTTAAAATAGTATGCCAGGTGCTATATTTTGAGGTATTGTGTTCTGAACCCTAACATTAGACATCAGGATGGCGGTAATGAAGGAGAAATGTATGAATGAAGGTTACAAGAGAGGTGGAGTCTGGATCTGTTCTGAGAATGACAAGAATGGTATTCTCAGATCTGAAAGACAGATCTGGTGTTTGCAAGTCCCTCAGATATGAAGCAGGTAAGAAATAGTGATCTCAGGATTTCACTAGACAGGAAAGAATTCCATATGACTTTCAGAGGGCTGAAAAATGAAAGATCCAAGGTAATGACCAAGGTAAGACAAATGTCTACTTCTGGGGAGAAGTTTTAGTCAGAAGGATTTAATGATCCATCAGATTGGAGTATATCAATTGCTGAGGAAAGTAGATCTCAGGTCAGGTTTCAAGTACTTATGAGTCTAGTGGAGGAAATAAGACAGTATTAAAAACTACAGCCCATGATAATTGTCAAAGGAAGTGTACAATCAAAGTACTTCCCTGTCCCCTTTCCATGGAAAAATTGTCTTCCATGAAACTTAGGAAAGGTGGGGGGGAGGGGGTTGCACAGCAGGAGGTGAGCAGCAGGTGAGTGGGCAAAGCTTCACCTGTATTTACATCCACTTCCCATCGCTGGCATCACCACCTGGGCTCTGCCACCCCCCACCCCCACCCCAACCCCCACCCCGTCCATGGAAAAATTGTCTTCCATGAAACCGGTCCCTGGTCCCTAAATGATTGTGAACCACTGCTAGACTATCGAAGACGAAATGTAAGGGACATAATATTGAGTAAATATGCCCAAAAACATGCTATTTAAAAAAATGTACAGGAGGAAGATACCATGTCTGGCTGGAAGATTAGAAAAGGCTATATCATTAATGTCTTTAAAATAGGTGGTGAGAGAACCAAATCTAGAGCCAGACGATCTGGATTCTAATCTTATCATTTATTTAATCATTGTGTAATTTTGGGGGGTAAATTACTTCAATAGTTTAAATTTGAGTTTCCTAATGTATAAACTAAGGATAGCAATAGCTGCATAACCTTACAGAGTGATGGTAAGAACTACATGAGATGAACTTAAAAATTACTTGAAAGTTGTAAAACCTTATAAGTTATCATTTATAAAATATAAATATCATTTTATATAAATAAGTGCTCAATAAATTTTAAATATTTGGAAAAAATGGAAAGTTGGGAATCAATTCTGTTATATCACTGCTACCAAGTAATAGTGATGTGACATGTTTCTTTCTAACAGCAAAAGATCCATTCTATGTTGCTTTATTCTTGGAAAATAAAGTCTTGTCATCAGAATGACTGAATTCATTTTAAAGTAGAATATTTTCTTTAGTAACTTATTTGAAATACAATTTGTGAAATACCAATTGGTGTTTAACTGACATTCATATTGATGAATATGTCAAATCCAACTTGATTTAGTATAAATATTAAAAAGATTTGGGTTCTCATCAGAGCTAGCAAGGAAACCTTAAAAATCAGACATTGTTGGGATTAGGAAAACCAAAGAGGTCAACAATTTGCTTTAATGAAAGATTATTTATTGCTCATATGTATAGATTGTGATGTCTCTCATAGGTTTAATTTTGGTAGAATTAATTGATGGTTTTTTGGGGGTATTTTCATAGTGCGAATAAAGATAATATAGTCTCTGTCTCTTTCTGCTTTCAGACTTAAAGCTCTTATAAAAACTGAAAACAAGTTCTTTCTGTGGACTCTACTCAAAACTGGCAGCCTTCTAGGTCATCTGATAAATGGGTTAGAATTGTATCCCTGAATATGGTATATACTTTCTCCAAAATCCAAAAGGGCCTGCCAAATATTGTGCCTCTTTTTTTGGTCTTTTCTCTTAGAGAAGTTATTCTGGCATACCCCAAACTATTGTATCCCTAGAAATTTCAAAAAAGCGACAGGCCCTTGGGGTTTTACTCCAATTCTTTTGTATGTATGTGTCTTAATGGGTTCATTTAGGGTCCTTGTCAATTTCTGGCCTTGTCACCAAGTCCAAATTAGTATGTTGTCATTAATATAGTAGACTAGCATGATGCCAGGATGATTAAGGTCCTTGTGTGCCACAATATAATTGACAGCAAATCTGTTGACCTACCCTGAGTTAAGTTCTGAAGGAGTACTGATGTCCTTGCCCTGTAAAATGAACTACTTTGATCTTCCCTATAGACAGGTATCATGAAGAAAGCATTTGCCAACATAACAAATGCATACAAATTGCCAGAGTCTGTGTTGATTTATTTTAGTAAAAATTCCCACCTTGTACAGCAGCTATACTATGGATATCATCTGCTGTAAGTGTCTGCTAATCTACTGTTATCCTACATAATCCATCTGGGTTTTGCTGAGGATGGACTTGTAAATTCAATGGGGCTATGATCTGTGAAGATGATTTCTGTCATCTTCTTGACAGTATTTGATATTTTTGATTACGTAAATCAAGTGAAAACTTAATTTCCTTTTCTACAAGGGTGCCAAGATAATCAACGAGGGAAAGAATAGTGTTTTCAACAAATGGTCCTGGGGAAACTGTATATCCACATTAAAAGAATGAAGTTGAGTCCTAACTCACATTATATACAAAAATTAACTCAAAATGTATCATACACCTAAATGTAAGGGCTAAAACTATAAAATTCTTAGGAAAAAAACAGGAGTAAATCTTTATGATTTTGAATTAGGCAATGGTTTCTTAGATATGCCAACAAAAGCATAAACAACAACAAAAGAAAAATAGATAAATTGGACTTAAAGTAAAAAATTTTGGGATGCAATGACACCATCTAGAAAGTGAAAAGATAATTGATAGAATGGGAGGAACTATTTGCAAATCATATATCTGATAGGAGACTTTTATTTAGAATATATAAGAATACTTATAATTCAACAACAAAAAGACAAAGTAATTTGAAAAATGGGCAAAGAGTTTGAATATGTGAATGGCCAATATACACACGGAAAGATCAGCATTATTAAGAAACACAAATCACAGCTGCAGTGAGATACCACTTCACACTCACCATGACCTCTAAAATATAAAGGAAAGACAATAATAAATGTTGGGGAGTTGTGGAGAAATTGAAACTCTTGTACATTTCAGGGAGGATTGTAAAATGGGACAGCCACTTAGGAAAACACTTTGGCATTTCCTCAAAATGTTAAACATAGAATAACATTATGACCCAGCAGTTCTACTCCCAAGTTTTTATGCAAAAGAACTGAAAGCATATGCCACTTGAAAACTTGTACATAGATGTTCATTGCAGTATTATCCATAATAGCCCAAAGTGGAAACTACTGATAAATGGATAAACAAAATATCCAAACAATGATACAGTATTTAACAATAAAAAGGAATGAAGTAATGACATATGCTATAACATGAATGAACCTTGAAAATATGCTGAGTGAAAGAAGCCAGTCACAAAAGGTCACATATTGTCTGATTCCATTTATATGAAATGCCCAGAATATTCATAGAGATAAAAGGTATGTTAATGGTTGCCAGGTGGTTGGGAAAAAGAGAGTGACTGCTAATGGGTATGGGGTTTCTTTTGGGGTTGAGGAAATGTTCTAAAATCACATAGTAGTGATGTTTGCACAATTCTGTGAATATACTAAAAAAACACTGAGTTGTACACTTTAAAAAATGAATTCCCTGGTATGTGAATTTTATGTCAATAAAGCAGTTATTTTAAAAACTTAGTTTGCTCTCCACCTTAGAATACCATGATCTCTTAGCCATCGTCATAGATCCCAGTAGGTCAAAACACTGTCATTCCAGTCTTGCCATCTATTGCAGTAAGTATGTCCATGTCCATCTTGCCTCTGACCTTTAAGTGCCTCCATTTTGCTCTGCACCCCAGGATGCCAACCTCCCCCCCATTGATATTGGGAGTCCAAATCCATGCAGCAACTCCCATCATCACTCCTGAGTTATAGAAGACGTCTAGAATGGAGTTTCTCAAAAATGCTGTTACCCTTTTCAAAGGATTACAGTAACTATCTTTGCGAAGAGAACGTCCTATAGGATCTTTCATGGAAAAGAGGTAGAGGTTTTTGAACCACGTGCAGTAAATCCATTTCAACATTTCTACATTCCTGGTGCTCCTAATCTTTTCTTCAGTTCTATGCCAAAGACATTCTATCAATCTCATTTCATTTATAGTAGGTCGTAATCAATTCTGGACTTCAAAGAGCTGCCCCCTCAAACCATTAGGAACCCTTATATGTGCTCTCGACAAAATATTGAATCCTGAGTGAAGGGTTAGTGCTCCCTAGTTAGGAAATTCTCCTTTATCCAGCCTTATATCCTGTGCCCCCAATCCTACTCCATCAAAATATGCTCCTACAAGTTCCTCCAGTCTCTGCGAGGACACATTTGCCAGGTTCCACAATTCCTTTGGTATGCAGGCTATTTTCCTTAGAATTATACTTCTTTACCCAGACTATGATAAGACCTGACTCAGCTTTTAGCCAAGAGGAAGGCCAAGAGGAAGAGGAAAGTTTTGTAGGGAATGAGACAAATCTCTGCTGTCATGCTATTTTGTTTATTTCCCCACAGCAAGTTTACTTACTTAATATATACTCACAGCATGCTTATATTTTGTGTCACATTGTAAAAATATCAACTTGTTACATTTCAGATATATACTTTTGGGTCATTTCAGATACATACCATTGCAATATACCATTTGCAATGGTAATTGTAGAAAAATGATAGAGAAACAAATTATTCTTAAATAGTAATTGCTCCCTAAAATCCAACAGGTAATGATTGTTTAGCAAAAGAATATACTTACAAAACAAATTGACATAATCACTTTGCCTGGTCTTTCAGTGGAAATTTATTCAGAGATTATACTCTTATTGGTCAAGCAAAATATGAAGGCAAGGATATTCATTTGGGCATGTATTCACCTGGATTCCTCTAAAAGAAGATCCTAACAGGAGGAATTAAGTGACTTATTTGGAACCTGTGTTCCTAGGAGTCATTAGCAGAGGAATGAAAACGTAGGACAGGATAGGAGAAGATACCAACTTAGAGTATATTAATGAGCAGTTAGTGCTGTGGGACACTGGCACCTTCTAGGGATCTCTGGGAGGTGGTGTGCATATGGAACCCTTCAGAATAATCTCACCCAAAGAGTGAGGAAGCTGAGATCTAATCCTCCAACTCCTGACTATCATTGGCTGAAGGCTGCCTTTAAGAGTGTTGACTTTCTAGCACTTCTGGCCATCCCAGCTCACCCGTACCCTCATGTGGAGAGTTGTAGATTCTTATCGTTGGACACCACTGGCCTGAATGAAGACAGTCAGTACCAAAGGATATGGGCAGGGTCTCAACAAACTTCAGTTGAACAGATAAGCATATCCCACATTCTTTAGCATAGATCACAAATGTAAGGATATTTGTTACCCTATCAGTGGAGAATTAAGAAGTGAATGGAAGGATCATTTAATATGATATATAAACCCTTTCCCCACCATACTATAACTAACATGAGAGTTAGGAATTTTTTCTTTTTAATTACTGTAATAGATCAAGTATCTAGTAGAATGCCTAATTAATATTTTTTTGATGACATTATAATGTCTACTTTCTAACATTGTTAAAATGAAAGCTTTCTCTCTCTCTTTTAATTTTTAAAATTATGATTCAGAGATCTCTACAAAGTATTAATCTGTTAACTAGAGCCTGGTAAAAAGTAGGCACTTAGTAAATATTAGTAGAATGAATAAATGAACCAGAGAAAGTCATTATTAGATGGTGTTACATTTTTAGTCATGCTATATTCATATTCACTTCAATTAATACTAACATTTAGCTATTACAATTATTAATATGTTATGTTTTAATGGGAGCTAGAGTGCTTGGTCTGCTGGTAAATACTAGAAGATGTAATTCTTTTATAAATGATACATGAGTCTATTTAATCTGCAATGACTTTCTATTAGTTCTAGTGTATGTGGAATTTCAGACTATACAGTCTGTGTCTACATTAAGAAATATTTTGACTTTTGAAATATAAACACACACACACATTACTAGCCACTCTCCATTATTCTGTCCAGGGAGATGCAGGAGATTCCACTCAGTTCAGAATAATTTATATTTGGCACTGGACTATATTAAAGAATTTATTTTGGAAAACTTTTTTTTGTTTTAGAGACAGGGTCTCGCTCTGTCACCCAGGCTGGAGTGCAGTTGGTGATCATAGCTCACTGCAACCTTGAACTCCTGGGCTCAAGTGATCCTCCTGCCTCAGCCCCTGGAGTAGCTAGGACTAAAGGCACGTGCCGACATGCCCGGCTAATTTTTTTTTTTTTTTAATTTTTGTAGAGACAAGGGATCTCACTATGATGCCCAGTCTGGTCTCAAACTCCTGGCCTCAAGCGCTCCTCCTGCTTTTGTCTCCCAAAATGCTAGGATTACAGGTGTGAGCCTCGGCACCCATTGCAGAACTTGTTCTAAAGATTTTTTTTTCCATTAGGTTCTTGAAATTGGTTTGCATGTTCTGAACATATATAAATTGAAAGTGGAAGAGAGTCTGACCCAGAAAAGTTCTGGTAGAGAGGAGAAACCAAACTGGAATTAAACATGGACTTCAGATGATCCACAAAATATAGATGCAGCTGTATATTTTCTCTGTTGTATACCTACCATTAGAGTATTTGGTGTCTTCTTTACTTTAATTCCCATACACCCCCACCTCCGCTTTGGCCAAGACTGTATTTGTCTGTATATGTGTTTTTGACCTGTGATCTGGCTAATTTCTTTGACTTCTTAGAAGTGGAAAAAGATGGAGCTTATTTGATGTCTACTACTCTATTTGTGGCAGGCAGAGGGCAAGGAGGGGGTATCTCTGCAGGATGAAGGTATATAGAATTTTTCTGTACTGTTTTTTCCCCACAAGCATTTAAAAATAAACAGCAGATTTAACACTTGCAAGTTGATCTCAAAATTATCTCCAATTAGAAATTAGATATCTAAAATTACTTATAAGTAACACTCCTGGTGGCACATTTATTGCAAATGTCTGTTGCTGTATTACCAAAATATATATTTAGCTTTATAAAAAGTTGTTTTGAAAAATATCTATAAGTTGAGGACAGGGACAAATCTAGGTTTTTTGGAGCCCGAAGATAATAACTTTGAGAGCCTGGTTAAAAAAGTATAATATTATATATACAAAATCAGGAACAAAGGTGAATATTTATTTATTTATTTTTGAGTGCTAAAAGTCTTTATTGATAAACTGTATATATTTCCAAAGTATAATATAATAAGTTCTGCAGAGAATAAAATATAAATTGTTCACTTATAAGATTAATATATAAATAATATTTACAGAGCATTGTCTTGAGGAATGTAGTGTGATGACATTTCAATTTGGGGAAAAGATTAGGCTCTCAAATACATTTCTTTCACTGCTAACAAGAGCAACTCCAAACTTTCTGTGAAGATAAAGAAAGTCCCACATTAGTTAGTGTGTTCCAGGAAGTCCAATATTCTTTAGGTTTGGAGGAATCAAACACGAAGGTGCTGACTGCAGTATCCATGTGACGGTGGAGAAACTCCAACCCGGGGAGGGGGTCTCCTGGGTCCACTGGCCTCAGTGACTCTCAGATGGAGCCGAAGTGGGTGGATGCAGCCTGGTAGCTTGGGAGGGCTGAGAGGAGGGGAGGGAACAGTACTGCGTTAAGACCCAGGCCCACTCTTGGGCAATGCACCAGCAGGGCTTAGCTCGTGGCTTCTGGGCAGGTTTGGAAAATCTCCTCCTGCTGGGGTGATTCTCCTGACCTCCTCTATTGTCTCCAGCATTTTTAGCATTTCCTCCATTGCCTCTTGCTGTTTTGAGAGTTTGTGTCTCTTTTCTTTCAATTCTTGAACCAGCAACAAGCTGGTACTCTTCACCTTTTTGTGAGTGTCTATAATGCTGAGTATATTTAAAGACGCTTTCTCTAGCCTGGCATTCTCTGAAGATGCCTCAGTCTCTGCATACTCCTTTTTGGCAGCATTAAGCTTGTCAGTGAGTTGGCATTTCTTCTCAATCTGTGAATCCAGTGTTTCTACAAGTTGCTTTTCATGTATTTTCATGCATTTCATAAAGATGACTCATAACAGACTGACCAAGTCTGAATAGAAATAAGAGACCCACCAATAAGCTCATGAGAGGTAGACACACTAGTGCCTCACACAGGAGGCTGTGGAAAGCAAGTCATGGACTCAGGTCGTGGGGCAGCTGTTCTACCACCACCTCACCCAGCTTCCCAAGGTTCAGCCCAGGACCAGGCTCCACAGAGGATCACAGCCCCTCCAAGGCACTGCAGCCACTGCAAGGCTCTGCCCAGTAACCATGGACCCCACAGCCACAACAAACACCAGAGAGTACCCCAACATTTTGTCTGGAACCCAGCAGCTACCATGTGGATTGGTCAATTTTATGGTCTGTGAGAGGGAGAAATTTGTAACAAAATATATTTCTCTGTATTACTGTTTAATGATTCTTTTTTATATTATTATTTTATATTAAAATAAAATTAAAATATAGTGAAATGTGCAAATGTCAAGTGTATGGCTTAACAGATTCTTAAAACTTTATATTCCTAACAATATCCGATAGCCCTATCAATATATGAATAATGTCCAATAACCCAGAAAATGCCCCCTGTAACTTTTTGGGTTTTTTTAAAGTCCTGGTTCTCCATGATTTCATGAAGAATCCCAAAATATCACCTGTGCCTAACACATTGTCTGTGACAATGCAAATTTCATTTTATTTTTAAAATTTGTATAAATGTATAGGATACAAGTATAATTTTGTTACATTTGTGTGTTGCATAGTGGTAAAGTCAGGGCTTTTAATGTATCCATCACTGCAGTAACATACATTGTACCTATTAAGTAATTTCTCATCATCCACCCCCTCACCCCTCTGAGTCTCCATTGTCTATCACTCCACACTCTACTTTCATGTGTACACATTATTTAGCACTTACTTATAATTGAGAGAATGGGATATTTGTCTTTCTGTGTCTGAGTTGTTTCACTTAAGACAAGGCCTCCAGTGCCATCCATGCTGCTGCAAAAGACACGATTTCATTTTTTTCTATGGCTGGATAGTATCCCATTGTGTGTATATACCACATTTTCTTTATCTAATCATCTGTTGATGGATACTGATGTTGATTCCATATCTTTGCTATTACGAATAGTGCTGTGATAAACATACAAGTGCAGGTATCTTTTTGGTATAATGATTTCCTTTCCTTTGTGTATACACGTGATAGTGGAGATGGCTGGATTGTACGGTAGTTCTATTTTCATTTCTTTGAGAAATTTCGACACTGTTTTCCATAGAGGTTGTACTAATTTACATTCCCACCAACAGTGTATAAGTGTTCCCTTCTTCTGCATCCTTACTAACATCTGTTATTTTTTGTCTTTTTATAATAGCCATTTTAACTGGGGTAAGATGATACCTCATTGTGGTTTTAATTTGCATTTGTCTGTTGATTAGGGATGTTGCATAGTTTTTCATATGCTTGTCTGCCATTTGTTTGTCTTTTTTTGAAAAATGTCTATTCATGTCTTTAGCCCACTTTTAAATGGGGTTATTTTGTTCTTGTTGGTGTTGAGTTGTTTGATTCCTTATAAATTCTGGATATTAGTCCACTGTCAGATGTATAGTTTGCAAATATTTTCTCCCATTCTGCAGGTTGTCTGTTTACTCTGTTGATTATTTCTTTTGCTGTGTAGAAGCTTTTAAATTAAGCCCATTTGTCTATTTTTGTTTTTATTGCCTGTGCTTTGGGGGTCTTACTCATGAATTCTTAAAGCCTAGATCAATGTCCAGAAGAGTTTCCCCAAGGTTTTCTTCTAGTATGTTTATAATTTCAGGTCTTACATTCAAATCTTTAATCCATCTTGAGTTGATTTTTGTGTGTGGTAAAAGATAGGGAGTCCACTTTCATTCTTCCACATATGCCAATCCAATTTTCCCAATACCATTTATTGAAATAGGTCTTCTTTTCCCAGTGTACGTTCTTATTGATTTTGTCAAAGATCAATTGGCTGTAAGCATATGGCTTTATTTCTGGGCTCTCTATTCTGTTGCATTGATCTATGTGTCTATTTTTATACCAGTACCATGCTGTTTTGGTTATTATAGGCTTATAGTATAATTTGAAGTCAGGCAATGTGATACCTCCAGTTTTGTTTTTGTTTTTGTTTTGCTTAGGACTGCTTTGGCTATTCAAGCTCTTTTGTGATTCCATATAAATTTTAGAACTGTTTTTTTCTAATTCTGTGAAAAATGACATTGGTATTTTGATAGGGATTGCATTGAATTTCGATTGCTTTGGATAGTATGGTTGTTTTAACAATATTAATTCTTCTGATCCATGAACATGGGATGTTTTTCCATTTTTCTGTGTCACCTACAATTTCTTTTTTCAGTGTTTTGTGGTTTTCCTGGTAGAGATCTTTTGCCTACTTGGTTAAATGTGTTCCTAGCTATTTTTTTCATAGGTATTGTAAATGGTATTGCCTTCTTGGTTTGGTACTTGGCTCTACTGTTATTGATGTATAGAAACACTGCTGATTTTTATATGTTGATTTTGTATCCTGAAACTTTACTGAATTAATTTGTCAAATCTAAAAGTTTTTTGGTGGAGTCTTTTCTAGATGTAAGACCATATCATCAATGAACAGGGATGATTTGAATTCCTTTTTTCCAATTTGGAAAACTTTTATTTTTTTCTCTTGCCTGATATTTCTGGGCAATCCAGGACTTCCAGCACTATGTTGCATAAGAGTGGTGAAAGTGGGCATCCTTGTCTTGTTCCAGTTCTTAGAGGGAATGCTTTCCACATTTCCCCATTAAATATGATGTTGGCTATGGGTTTGTCATATACGGCCTTTATCATTTTGAAGTATGTACCTCTTATGCCTACTTTGTCAAGGGTTTTTTAGTCCCAAAATGATGTTGAATTTTGTCAAATGCTTTTTCTGTGTCTATTGAGATGATCATATTGTTTTTGTCCTTAATTCTGTTGAGGAGTGTATCCCATCTATTGATTTGTGTATGTTGAACCATGCTTGCATCCTTGGTATATAACCTAGTTGATCATGGTGTACTATCTTTCTGATGTGCTGTTGGATTCAGTTTGCTGGTATTTTTTTGAGGATTTCTGAGTTTATATTCATCAGGGATATTGGCCTACAGTTTTCTTTTTTTGTTGTGTCTGTCTCTGGTTTTGCTATCAGGGTGATACTGGCCTCCCTCATAGAATGAGTTAGGGAGAATTCTCTCCTCAATTTTTTGGAACAGTTTCAGGATTGTTATTAGTTCCTTTTTGTATGTTTGGTATTTGGCCATGAATTCATCTGGTCCTGGGATTTTTTGTTGTTGTTTATGGGAGACTGATTCAATCTCACTGCTCATTATTGGTCTGTTTATGAGTTCTATTTCTTCCCAGTACAATCTTGGAAGGTTGTATGTTTCCAGGAATTTATCCATTTCCTCCAAGTTTTCTAGTCTGTGAACATGTAGTTGTTTAAAATAGCCTATGATGACCTTTTGTATTTCTCTGGTATCTGTTGTAATGTCTCCTCTTTAATTTCTGATTGAATTTATTTGAATATTCTCTCCTTTCTTGGTTTGTCAATTTTGTTTATCTATTCAAAGAACCAACTTTTCATTTTGTTGATCTTTTGTATTGTTTTTTGTTCTCTATTTCATTTAGTTCTGCTCTGATCTTTGTTATTTCTTTTCTTCTGCTCACTTTGGGCTTGGTTTTTTCTTGTTTTTCCAGTTCTTTGAGGTCCAATGTTAGGTTGTTAATTTTGTTAATTTGTGATCTATTTTTTTTATGTGGGTATTTAATGCTACAAATTTCTCTCTTAGCATGGTTTTTCTGTATCCCATAGATTTTGTTATGCTGTGTTTTCATTTTCATTCATTTCAAAACCTGTTAAATTTTCCATCTTAATTTCTTTATTGAATAATGATCATTCAGAAGTATGTTGTTTAATTTCCATGTATTTATATAGTTTCTGAAATTTCCATTGGTATTGATTTCTAGTTTTATTCCACTGAGGTCTGAAAAGATACTTGATATAATTTTGATTTTTAAAAATTTGTTAGGACATGTTTTGTAGCTTAACATGTGGTCTACCTTGGAAAATATTCTGTATGCTGATGAGAAGAATGTATATTCTGCAGTTGTTGAGTAGAATGTTTCATAAATACCTGCTGAGTCCATTTGGTCTAAAGTCCAATTTAAGTGCAATGTTTCTTTGTTGATTTTCTGTTTCAATGATCTGTCTAATGCTATAAGTGGGATGTTGAAGTCCCCCACTATTATCATATTGCTGTCTATTTCTTTAGGTCTAGGAATATTCGTTTTACGATTTTGGGTGCTCTAATGTTGCATGCATAAATATTGAGGATTGTTATATCCGTTTGCTGAGTAGATCCCTTCATCATTATATAATGACCTTCTTTGCCTTTCTTTACAGCTTTTGATTTAAAGATTGCTTTATCTGATATAAGTATACCTACTCCTGCTCTCTTTTGGTTCTTGTTTACATGGAATATCTTTCTCCACCCCTTTACTTTCAGTCTATGTATTTCTTTATGGGTGAGGTGACTTTCTTGTAAGCAGTATATAGTTGGATCATTTAAAAAAATCCTTTCTGCCAATCCTTATCTTTTAAGTGGAGCATTTAATCCATTTCCACTCAAGGTTAATATTGGTATATGAGGCTTTGTTCCTGTCATATTGTTAATTGTTTTAGTTGTTTTGTAAATTCTTTGTTTTTTTCTTTCTCCCTGTCTTTTCATCTTTGTGGTTTGGTGCAATTCTATTACATTGCCATTTGATCCCTCCTTTCCTTTTCTCCTTTGTGGGATTGTTTTACAAGACTTGTGAGTTTTATACTTTTGTGTGTTTTCGTGATGGTGAATATATACCTTTTATTTCCATGTTTCAGATCTTTTAGGTATTTCTTGTAGGGCTGGTCTAGTGAGGATGAATTCTTTTAGCATTTGCTTGTCTGGGAAAGACTTTATTTCTCCTTCATTTGTGAAGCTTATTCTGGCAAGATATAAAATTCTTGACTGACAAATTTTTTCTTTCAGCACTTTGAAAATGCCATCCCATTATCTCTGGCTTGTAAGGTTTATGCTGAGAAGTTTGCTATTAGTCTGATGGGTTTTCCTTTATAGGTAACTAGATGCTTTTCTTTTGCTAATTAAAAAATTTTTTTTCTTTCACTTAGACTTTAGACATTCTGATTAAAATATGCTGTGGTGAACTCCTATGTACAGTGTATTTTCCTGGGTATCATTGGGCCTCCTGTAACTGGATGTCTAACTCTCTTGCTAGGCTTGGGAAATTTTTATTGATTATTTACTTAAATATGTTTTCTAAACTTTTTGATCTCTCTTCCCCCTTGGAAATACCGATAATTCATAAGTTCAGTCACTTTATGAAGTCCCAAATGTCTTGATGGCTTTATTCTTTTTTACTTATTTTTGTCTGACTGGATTATTTCAAGAGACCTATCTTCAAGTTCTAAGATTCTTTCTTCTACTTGGTTTAGTCTATTGTGGAAGCTTTTGAATGTATTTTGTATTTCCTTCAGTGAATTTTTCAGTTCCAGAATTTCTGTTTGTTTTTTCTTTTTAAGATACCTATCTCCATGGTAAATTTCTCCTTCAAATTTTGAATGGATTTTCTGAAATCTTTGTATTGTTTTTCAGATTTCTCTTGCATCTCATTGAACTTCTTTAAAATCAATTTTTTTAATTCTTCATTTGGCATTTCAAGGAATTCTTTTTGATTGGGATCTGTTGCTGGATTATTGTTGTGGTTCTTTGGCAGTATCACATTTCTTTGCTTTTTCATGTTTACTGTGTTCTTGCATTGACATCTTCACATCTGATATAGCAATTGCTTCTTCCAATTTTTTGGAATTGTTTTCATAGGAGAGGATTTTTTTCTGAAGATGAGTATATATTATTGGTTGAGTAGTACACTTCGGCTTTGATTTTGGGTGCCTGCAGTAGTGTGATCACTGTATGACTTCAGAAGTACACAAGGTCAGTGGTATATGTGATTTCTTTGGTGGCTTTAGAGTATGGTTATTAGTTGAGGCTGTGGTGAAGTTTTCTGGCAATTAAGATGCCAAATGATCCTGTCCTCAAGCACCTATGGTGGTAGTAGTGGGTTGAGTGTGCCTGCTCTTAGGGCCCAGAGCAACTTGCACTGGCACTGGTGTTAGTGGGTCCCAGAAGGCTGATTCTTGAGCCTTCATGTGACTTGCTCAGGTGCTGGAATGGGAGTGGTTGTCCAGATGTGAGGGCAGGTTCTTAGGTCCCTGTGCAGCTGGTGTGATGTGGGTGATAGCAGTAGCAGTGATGGAGCAACCCCTGAGACCCAAGCAGTCCATGTTGGTGTTGCTTGTAGCTGTGATGGGTTGGTCAGGCTAGTCCTCTGGCTCCTTGATAGCATGTGTAGGTGGGTGTCAGCTGTGGTGGTATCAGTAAGTTGGGTCAGCCTGACTTCACACCCTAGTAGGGGTGATCAGGTGCCAATGGTGATGGATGGTTTGGGCCATTTCTGGGCCCCTGTGTGGTGTACTCAAGTCCTGGGGGGATGGGTCTAGGCCAGCAGGCTTGTCCTCAAGCCCCCTGTTAGTGCCTTCAGTCACTGGCTGTGACAGGCAGAGGCAGGGTGGTCCCTAGGCTACCAGTGGAATGCTTGGGTGTGGGCTGTGGTGGCTGTGCTATGGGTCTGCCACCAGGGAGGGCAGGACCCTTCTCAGGTGAAGCAGCATGCAATGAAGCTGTGGGGAGTGCAAGCTCACACCCCAGTTTCATAGCTGCCTGTAGCATGGTGGTGGGTATTATCCTATGTGTGCATAGGAAAGTTTGGTCTCCTCTCTCCCTTCTCTGCACAGTGGCAGTTGCAGAATCATTAGCCTGTGCCTGGCCCAAGGGTAGGGTGCAGCCCAATGTTAAATTCTTGAAATGATGCTGGCTGTGGGCCCACATCCAGAGAGGTCAACATCCCTCTCAGGTGAGCAGCATGGGCAATAAACTATGAGTAATGCTGTCTGCTTGAGTCTCAGTCTCACAACAGCTAGCAGCAAGGTAGTGTGAATTGTTCCAAGGGTGTATAGGAGACCCTGATCTCTCCCTCTTTAGCTGGGCTATAGCTTCAGCCATGTGTATGGATCCCTGGTATCTAGGCTCTCATAATGGTGCCAAGCTGATGCTGCTCTAGGCTTGGATACCTGTAATATTTTGTGTGAGTTTCCTTTCTGGAGCCATGTCTCTGTGCAATCTCTAGGCAGCTTCCTATGTTAGGCCAAGGGCCCATGTGGGTCAAAGATTTTTCCGGTAGCCAAGATCATACAAGCCAATTTTGGAGTGTGGTGCCCTGGGGGTTTCTCTCTTACTGTTTCCCTGTGTTCAGGAGCATCTCCCACCTCTTAGCCAGTCCCTGGCCAGGCAAGCTGCCTTGAATCCTTTCCTTCCTTACTTGGTGTTTCCTGCCACTTCTCTGGTGAATCCTAGTGATCTGTCCTAGATAACCTGTTCCAAATGTATCTACTTACTATTCTAGCTCCTCTCCATGGAGGAGGAACATACTACCTGTGTCTAGTCACACATCTTGATCCATTCTGAATATTTATTTAGAATGAGAAATCACAACATATTACAAATTAATCAAAGCTGAACAATTCTATATAGTCACTAAATCTGGAAAAACAACATAACTTCTTATGATTTACCTGACTTATATGTACAATAATTTTTTTCCTACATCTTTGATTGTATATTTTTGAAAGTCTTTGTTCATAACAGCTTTGTAATTCAATTTTTTATAGAGAAAATAGAAAGATGACATTTTTTTCTCTAAGCATGGTCAGTAAAAATTTGTTTTTATTATTGATAATGTAGAAAATTTACTTTCAGTTTCCTAACGATATAGGTAATGCCCAGTAATTTTTAGGATTTCTGTAATATTTGGGAAAACCTTTTTTACTTATTTTTGTATCTGGACTGTGAAATTGCTGGGCATCTCCTCATGTGTTGCCTATCCCCAATTCTTTCTTGTTCTCTTAGATGTATGTTGGACTTTTCCATTATATCTTCCTTGTCTCTTAACTTCTGTTCTGTCTTTAATCTTATTGTCTTTTATTTTTTGGTTGAGTTTAAATATTTTTTTCCAATGTATCTTCTAGTTCAACAAATCTTTTTCACATCTGTTGTTAAATTGGTCTTGTGAGTTTTAAGTTAAATTATTAAAGCTTTAATTCCTAGGAGTTTTATTTGGTTCTTTTTCAAATTTTCTTGGTTAATTTTAAATCCCTTATTTCTTACTCACATTATCAGTCCTCTTTTTATTTCTTTAAACCATATTATGCAGTTTTTGATATCTCATTCTTATCATTCCAATATCTGAATATTTTGCAATGTGATTCTGCTCACTGTTGATCTTGTTGCTTCTTGCTTGGTGCCATACTACCTGTGTATTTTGGTTTTGATTGTGAACTCACACTTTCTGGAACTTTATGGGAATATTTTAAGGCCTGAGTTGAAGGTGCATAGATTTGGAAACAATTTTTATTTGCTTCTGCTTAATCATCAGGGAAACTATCAACTTAGGACTACCTTAAAATTAATTCTTAGCGTGAAGTTTTATTTTTTAATATTTATTTTTATCAATTATGTATTTTTATCTCACAGGTAGCATTTGAATGCAGTTTGTGTTTCTGAATTCTTAGGGGAGAATCTCTCCCTTGACTTGGCATCAAAGTTAGGACAAATATGTTACCTTGAAATCCCCTTCAGTAGGTAGGTTTATTTTTATTTCTCTCTCAAAGGGAAGGTAAATCTCATTGACATTCCAAGTTTACGTGGAGGTTCTTACTTGATTCCCTGTCTTGGATTGGCCCTGGGCTTTGTCTCCTTTGCCTCACACCTAGGGCATCAAAACTCAAGTTGAATTGTACCACGATTGTGGCTCTGACATGGGCAGAACAGGGGCAATGTGTATGGCCAAAGTGTTGTACCCCCATGATATTCTGAAATTAAAAAAATAAATTATAAAACAAAAAAAAACAACAAAAAAAACTCAAGTTGAAGGTCACAAGGGTTCAGCTAATGCCCTCAGGGTGAAGCCAGAGTCAGTGCTCTGCTTGCCTTTCTCAATTCCTCCTTTTCACTTTGTGTTTTGCCTCTGTGCATTCCTTATTTCCTTTCCAGAACAGCAATACTTTAAAAAGAGGTTTAAAAAATGTCCAGTGTCTTTATTGCTTTCAGCAAGACACTTTTTCAGGTTATCTACTTTCTGTACTATGAAAACAGCAATTCACTTTTCTTTGTGTCTAAAATAGGGAACTCATGGAAATAGGATGGGTTTTGGACTCTCACAGCCCCATGTTTGGATCTCAGTTCCACCAATTACTTAGATGCATAAACTTCCACTAGTCACAGCCTCTCTAAACCTGTTTCCTCAACATAAAACGGTTACAATAAACATTACCTGCTCTACATGGTGGTTGTAATTATTATTGGTAATGTAAGGTACATAGTTTGGGGCTTCACACATTGAAGATATTCAACAAAGCTATCATCATGATCTTTATTACCGTCATCATCATCATCATTACTTTAATATTATTGTAGGCCTAATTCCTTACAGTATTGACTATTTTTAACATCTTTTTTGTGTGTCTGTGCACACACACATCCATGTATGCATGCATACATATATAAATTTATATTTTTTATCTTAATTTTTTTTTGGTTATGACACATAACTACAGACAAACAGATGAACTCTCTAGACTAACACTTCCCCAAAAAATATTAATTGCCCTGGTCCAGACTACCATCACCTCCCTTCTGTATTATTGCCTCTTAACCAGTCTTTCTTTTTCTAGTTTTGGTTCCTTCCATCCATTCTCTTCACCCCAGTGAGAATTACCCTTCTGAAATGTGAGTCTGCTCATATCACCCCACTGCTGAATGGCTCCCATGGACCTCGGGATGACAGGGCATTCCTTCGTGTGACTGGCGAGGCCCCTGGAGAGCTGACTCCATGCCTCTTGTGCAGTCTCACCTGGAGACCTGCCTCACATCTCCTGCTTCAGCCACAACAATGGCCGTCAAGTCTCCAGGCTTCCAATCACTTCCAGGCTTTGGCACAAAGTTTGTTCCTCTCATCTGGAATATTCTTCTTCTTCATTCCTCTTTCCATGACTAATTTCTATTCAGTCTATAGATATTCTCTTAAAGGTTCCATTATCCATGAAGCATTCCCTGAATTCTTGTTCATTAAGTTAAAATTAGGTTCTCCTGCTTCTCATTTCCAAAAAACTCAACACTTCCCCTCCCACAGTACCGTCAGTAAGCTCAGTGGGAGCAGGGGCCACGTCTATTAACTGCACCCAGCACCAGTACAGAGCCTGCCATCACGCAGGTGCTCAAAATCCTTAAATGCATGAAGGGCTGAAGGAATAAGTCATCAGCAATCTTTGCCTCCAGCCTCATATCTCACCCCTTCCCACATCACCCTGCTCACCCAAAGTGAACATATTTTAGTTCCTCAACGGTGCCATGTGGTCCCTCCCTCCCAGGCCTGGCACATGCTCTTCCCTCGAAGCAACCCTCTTCTCCTTCCTCTTTATCTTGCTAAGTCCTGCTTATCCTTTAGGTGTTAGCTTACACCCCTCTTTCTCTGAGAAGCTGTTCTCAATCTCTGCGGCTGTTCAGTTGGGTACTGCATTTCTGACCCTGGGGCACTACCTGTAGGTTTCTTTGATGCTTGTTAAAATGCACCTTCCCTGTTCTCCTTTGCGTCTCTAGCACCTGTCACTGTGCCTCTCACTGAGTCTGTGCACCTTCAATTTCTGTGAAATGAGTAAACGAGTGACCTAGTGTTCTGCTGAACACACCTTGTGGAAAGCACTTAAGAAATAGTGGCGTCGGGATATTTATTTTTTTCCTTCTGACTTCTTAGAGAAACAAAAGCTAAAATGAATTGAAATTCAAATCATTCAATTTGTTAATGGACATGCTTTTTCACTCAGAGTGTGAGGGATCAAATTATGAAAATTGAAGTTGCTGAGCTTTACTTTTTTTACTTTGAACATGTGTTATACTTGTATATATGTGTGTATATACAAACACAGGCACTTTTATACAAATATGCATGCAATATAAGACACAAAAAACAATACAAAATAAGGTAAATTATCAAAATAAATTTAAATAGAAGTTATGATTTTTCTCCTCACACTCCATCTTCAACACATACTTTAGAAATCACTTAGATTTAAGAGCACCAATGCAACCTGGGCTCTAAACATAATTCAGAAGTAGGATGACTTTGGTCATAAACTCCAGGCCTCAGTTTTGGTAGGTTTAAAATGGGAATAATAGCCACTCTGTGTGCCTTTGCAATGACTGAAGGAGATATCGTATGAAAAAATGTCTAGTAGCACACTGGGGACCTAGAAGGTATTAAATTTTATCTGATTTAAAATATTCCTTCTAATGAAATATTGTTAAATGTTTTAAGATATACTGCCAGTCTCTTTTTCAATTATTGAAATATTAATTTACATAATAGAAGTATATCTATTTTTATTAACCAATTTTATTATGCTATAAAGAAGGTTGTTGGAATAATAATGTTAATCATTATTTTGACATAAAATCTACTTTAAAACTGCAAGAATATACTATAATGTATACATTTCATAAGCACATAAGTATGAAAATACTCACATAACTGTATTTTATTAGTATATGCAGATATCTGCCATTTTTTAACAAACATGACAGTGGAAAAATCACTTTGGTAAAATTATAATAATGTTTTACATTTTGGTCAATGGATGATCTAAAAAACTCCTTCAAAGCTAATGGAAAATTAGACTACATGATGGGACCTATTTAAAAATTTAAATATTCCATGGAAAATTCAAATAAAGTAGATATTTAAAGTCATAAATTTGGTTTAATTGTAACTTGCTCATGTGGAGATATTTTTAAAACACAGCACACTATCTGTGTATGTGTGCAGTAGATACAGAGCATAACTCATTTCTCTTTAGATTAAAGAGAAATGTTCATTTGAATGTCATGATAATGCTGCCTAGTGTTTTATGGCCCTCATACTGTCATCTATTACTGAAGAAGCACTTAAATTGCATTAAAAATTGTAGCCTCTCTACAAAATGTTGTAGGAAAAAGTCCACAGAAATGTGGGATAGAACGGAGGCCAGGAACATTTCATTCATTTACCATTTTTTCATCTAACAAACTTTTGAAAAAATGCCGATGTGTGCCAGGCACTATTTTGGGCCCTGGCGATATAGTAATCACCAAAGTGTATAAGTCAGAGATCTCACATGGGGTGGGAACCGGTTTGAAACAGACAGCAAATAGCACTAAGATAAGCATATTATAAAGCATCACGTAGTGAAAAGTGCTTTGCAGAAAAATATATCAGGTAAATGGATGAAAGAATGATGGATGGTGAGGGAAGCTGTTATCATAGGTAGGTTGGTCAGGGAGTACTTCTCTGATGAGGGGACATTTGAATTGAAACCTGAAGGAAATTAAGAAATGAGCCATACAATTACCCAGGCAGAGGGAAGAGCAAGTGCAAAGGTCTTGAGGTGAGTGGGCCTGATATGTTGGAAGAATAGCCAGGAGATAGTGTAGCTGGGTTGAGTAGGTAATGATTTTGGAGAGGTACCCAGGGGCCAGGTCATGTTAGGCCTTCTGGTTCATGGTAGGAACTTTGAATTTTACTTTAAGTGTGCTGGGAAGCCCCTGGATGATTTTGAGTGGGGTCAGGACAGAATAAGATGCACATTCTAGAAGGATTGCTTTAGGTATTGTATGGCACAAATAGACTAGGGAGGAGGAGGGCGAGAGTAGAAGCAGGGAGACAAACAGAAAGCTACTGAAATAATTCAGGTAAGAGATGATGGTGGCTTGGCTTGAGAGGGTGTGCTGCAGTGGTGGAAAGTCTATGAGGCCGAGCCTACACATCCCACATCCCACATGTGTCTTTTAGTGGTACAGCCATCAGAGTTTGCTGATGGCTTGGACTATAAGTGCAAGAGAAAGAGAAGCCAAATGTGACTCCAATATAATTGGACTGAACAGCTGGTTAAAAGGAAGGATCATTTACTGAAATGGAGAGAACAGAGTTTTGGGAGGAAAGATAAAAAGTTTGGTTTTGGATATTTTAGTTTGAGATGCTTATTAGATAAAAATTGGACGTGTCAATAAGATAGTTGGATACATGTGCCAGGGCTGGAGATGGGAATATAAAAACTGTCATGATTAGTTGGTGTTTAAATCGAGAAGACTGGAAGACATCACAGAATTTTTTTTTCTATCACTGATTTTCTTCTTGCAAGCATTAAGTAATATGTCCTTCAATTTCTAATGAAGCCGTCTATTGTTACATGGGAAAATTCCAAGAGCTAATTTTGTCTCAAGATCTAAAGATTCTTTTGGAAATTAAGCATATGTAAGATAATTATTTAAAGGGTTTCAGATACGTTAGATGCATTCAGCCTTCAAAATGAACCTTTTCTAAAGGCCCATTTTTTACTTTCAGAATTGAAAGTAAAAATTCTTAAAATTAGTTCCATTTAGAAAAAGGAGATGAAAACATACCTTTCCCAAGAGTGCAAAAGGGATTTTAAAAGCATAAGTGGTCTGCCAAGGGTATAAAGCAGTAAACGGTAAAACTTGAATTTGAAGCCAGGTCTTTCTTATTCAGGGCCCATGTTTTTATGCTGCACCACACCTATGACAGTCAACTATGTTTGGGAAACAGAATGTGATATCTTCTACTCTTGTCATTTGCTTTTTTGGTAAAAAAGTATAAAACTTGTTTTTAAATCATAAAAGGATGTAAAATTAAATTCCATTGTTTTAAAAGTCAATATTCCTTTTCATATAACAGTTTGAACATTATACCTGTACTACTTTTTATTATGTATTTTAAAAGTTCTATTGATTTTCCTGTTTGTAAAATGAAATATAACCATTTCAAAATTCACTTAATATAAAAAATATAAGGAGGAAAGTTCTACCACTTCTATTATAGAGACTCACAATTAAAATTTGGATGATTACATTTTAATATTTTTTCTGTGCATGTACATGCACATACACATATACATACATATTAAAACTTAAAAAAAAGATGGAAATATGGCAAAATGACAAAGACCTGATGGATTATGGACATTTTCCCAAAGTAATAAATAAAGATCTGTATTATTTATTGTATTAGCTGCAGAGTATTACACTGGTATGAAAATCATTTATTTAGCAAATCTCCTATTGATGGACATTGGAACTATGTCCATTTTTTCCTATTGTAATCAGTGTTATGAGCAACCATATTAAAGGATATTATATGCAATAAAAATTTTGATGTCAAGTGACAAATTATCCTCTGGAAACATTGTACCAGAATATAAGAATGCCCATTTCCCCACGTTCTTGCCAGAAGGTGGCAACTTATAACAATTGCCCATTTGATTACATATTATTTTTCATTTGTAGCATTTATTCCTTTGTTAGTTCATAGTCTTTGCCTATATTTCCATTGTGGCATTTCTTTTTCTACTTTGTTTGCATTGTCATGATCATTTTACATAATAAAGATATCAATCTTTGACTGTCATAAGTTATAAATATCCCCCCATCCCACCCCAGTTCGTCTTTTGTCTCTTATTTCATATATAGTTTTTTGTCCCATGAAAGTTTTAAAATTTGATGCCGTATGAGCATGTTTCATTTTTAGTTTATGTCTCATAATTTAGCCCATTATTTTAGCAATGTAATGATACTGTGTGGCATTCTATATTTTTTGAATTGCTTTCTTATGTAGTATATTGTTTTACCCTTAGAACAACTCTGAGAAATAGGCAGAATAGGTATTCATTTTTCTCATTTCAATGATGAGGAAGTTGAGACACAGAGGAGTAAGAAACAAGCCTGAGATTATATAGCTAGTGAGTACTGAGACTAGGAAAAGACCATCCGCTTCATCTATGGAACTCTTTCCACACCAATTAAAGTCTTGTTCATTAATTGTTTATGTGTACAAGACTCCTCAATGTCCATGTCTTCTGGTTCTATTTTCTCCTTTTAGCATTTAGCGACAGTTGGAGGTACGTGGTAGCTACTCCCTAAACACTTGGTGATAGTCGCTGTACATCAGTGAGGACAAGGGTTTCACCTTGAGGGGTTACCGCAGTTGATTGGTAATGGCTGCCCGAGGACTATGATAATGATTCTGAGGTTACATCTGGGCTCAGTGGGAAGAGTGTGATGACTGATGGGTGACATCTGCATTTGAGCATGGCAAAGCTACACATGCATGCTAATGAACAGAAGAGGAAACGCAAGTGTACAATTTAGTTTTTGCTTTTGAATTCCTTATCTGATTTTTAAAGGAGTCTGTCTTTCTAGTGCTTTTTAATTTATGGCATAAATTTATACAAGTCTAGGAAACTTATATGAGATTCATCCTTGTTTCAAAACTATGATTTTGTGAGTTATATATACTTTTCATGCATGTGCGTATGTTATAAAATAAATCCCTTGAAAGTCCTTGGCCTTCACAGGTGTATCCCCAGTGCCTGTGTATATTAGGTGCTCAATCAGTATTTATTGAATAAATGAATGAAAGTCTAAGTGATTTTCACATATTTTTTGAAGCCACGGTTCCTTTATGTGTTGCTTTTCATTGATCAGAAGCCTAAATCCATGCTTGTTTGTGTATTGGTTGGACTCTGAAAATATTAGAATCAAAGAAGTTAAACAAGACATTTAATTTCAGTGAATTTCTAGAGGTGCCTTATAAAGCCCTGTAATTATATGGATCAAAATCTTAAAACTATTTCTCTAGCTCTAGATTAAGGCATATTTAGTAGAATCATGGAGTCCTAGCTTTGGAAGGAACCTGATAGTTAATTCATTTGCTATTCTCCCCAACAGTATGAACTCTTTGTGGGCCGTAATGCTAATCTTTCTATCACTAATACCCAGCACAGTGCCTGTACCTTTTGGGGAAGGGACTTCATCAGTTAAGTCTCAGTGTGCCTCAAAAATGGAGGAAGAATTGGTAAGTTAATTGGTCAGAGCCACACTTTGTTATGTGCTTGGGTTCAAGTGCATTAAAACCCAATACTTACTGATAGCCTCTCTTTCTAAAATTTCCTTCCTGTCTGTTTCCTAGAGAGGTCATGATCACAGACGAAAGTTCTTCATTCTCTTCTCTTCTATTCATTGTAGCTAGCTAGTTGAGCAGATTGAAGGCCCTTCTGTGACCTGACCATCTCTCTTTCTCTGAAGGCAACTAATGCATGTTGGACCCTAAATTTAGATTAGGAGTAGGGATGGGAGTGGAAAATAAAATTTCCCAGCTTAGACTAAGCTTGAGACATAATCACTTTTGACTAAAGAGCTTTGAACCATCAATAAATTGGTATTTTGACTCTTGTTCTGCTACTCCTTGGGTATAGGGTTGTTGATCTGAAATCCTTTAGGGAGGAGAGATGAGTAGCAGGAGACTACTGGGGCATTCCAGTGTCATTGGCTTTGCTTCCTTTTGATAGCAATAAAACTGGGCTCATAATCTATTATGGTTCATTGTATTCACTCAGTAAATGTTTGTTGAATTGAACAATTGCTCATGTCTAGCTCATGACCTGATGTTCATCTCCCTTCTAGAGCATGTCTCTCAAATAATTGGTTTCTGCTTGAATTATAAAATGTCAACTACCTTAATATGACTAAAATTTTAAATTAGAAAATCGGAGTTCTGTACTATATTTATTTTAGGGAAAAAATTTGATCATTCTAGAGACAGATGGTGGAGTTTGCACCTTTTTTATAAAAACACAAACAGGAGCTTTTAGAAGCCTAGTGCTAAAATCACATAAGAATGAAAATTAAGGAAGGAAAGCTGGGTTCTAGGACATTATTTTATGCATTTTAGACGTTTTACAATTCTGCACAATGACAACTGAATGTGTCAATCATCATCAGTAGCAAGTCTATAAATTTTGTAAATAGAATTTCAGATAATCTCTAAATTCAGAAATAAAAGAAAAAAAATCTAGCTGCTGAAAACACATCTAGTGCACATGGAGAAGTGAAAGTAAACATAAGCAAATGAAATGGAAGTCACTGGATTGAAGATGTGATTTAATATACTCCCCTGAGAAAAAATGTGAATGTCTAACGCTATTGAAAATAGCATCTATTGAAATTGGAGCAGGTATTTTGTCATAAAAGAGAGGACTAAAATGAAAATCAAGACATACCCATAACAGAAATTTTCCAATTTTCTTCTACCCTGCAGTTCATCTGTCTCCCCAGTTTGAATCCTATAATTTGGGGCTTCCATAATTCTTGTAGCTCATCAAATCACTCTACCGAAAATGTTCAGAGATTTACATTCATTTGAAATAAAGATAGTGATGGTGTGATTTCTATTGTTGGAGAAACGGGGAGAAAGGAAGGAACTGAGAAGTGACAGGGCAGGAGCCAGGGATAGGATACATCCTGGAACAGAGGTGCTCATCAACAATGGGAATAAGCAAGAGACTGTGCCAACAAGCAGGTGCTTGTTTTTTGCTTCATTGCTCTGAACTCCCTTCAAAAGACTTTCCTTATAAGTAGGATGACTACATAATTTATTGTTGAAATAGAGACACTTTTAAGAGTGGGAGGGAGTGCTGTGAGAATTATTATGCCTGAACAATGGTGTCAATCTGACTTTCCTGGGGAAACTGGAATGAATGGCAACTCTACCTCTAGGTGCCTGTGGCTGTGAGCTCTACCTCTCATAATTGGCACCTCTATCCTCTCTTGCAGATATTATTAGAGTCTGATCAGTATCCTCAATCATCCACTGGCCCCCAAGGGATGGATATCCTGCCTTTGTTTGCCCTGTTCCTCTCATAGCACACAGCCTTATGTGACTGGAAGGTGAGGCCAGCCAGCGCTGCTCCCTTTTAGGAGAAGAACCAATTCTCTCCCCTTCCTTTGGCTTCTTTGTATCTTTTTCTCTCAGTGCTCTGTGTTAGTGTGGCAAGCCTGTTGAGGTAGTAGCTTTCCCAGCCTTGGACTGAGAGCTGTCTCTGTAAACTGTTCTCTTCTTGCTGGTGTGTTCTGGATGGGGCTTTTCTCACCAGAAGTCCAAGAGAAGTCGTGAGCTTAGGAGTATGATGGTGAAAAAAACAAACCAAAACAAAACAAAACCATTATTTTTGCTGGTCTGGTATACGTAAGCCTGAGCAAAACTAATTCCCCACATGGGTCGATTTACTTTATCGGGGTCCTGCACTGATATTGGAGCTCAAAGTTCCAACTGGTAATAAATTATTCCTTTGCCCAGCTTATACATAAGATAGATAAATATATGGGGAACGTTTCCATTTTCACTTTTTTACATTTTCTATTTTAGCCTTCCTGATGCTCATAGTTTGATTTTTGGGAATGTTCTGCTTTTTCTCTGCCTAGAATCTTTAGGCAATCTTGGGAGTTTTTGGAGTTGTTTAACTGGTCTGTATCATTTTCTCAGAAGCCTATAATTCTCCAACTGGGTGCAATTCACAAATATTTCAGAGTCCAGGGAAATTCTTTTTACTTACTTTCATATACCAACTTTTTCCACTCAGTCAGATGTCTTTGGCTCTATTTCTTTACTGGTAGACTGAATATCATTTCCAGTCTCTTGTGGAGGCCTTTTCTTTCCATCCTATTTATTCCCTATGGCCTCTCCCCAATACATGGCTTTGATTTTGCTATTCGTCATTTTTTGCTTTTCTTTTTTAAAAAATGTGCAATGTACTTCTAGAAGGGTATATAAACACATATATATTTTATATACCTTTTAAAGGTTAATTATAAAACAAAGCCAAATAATGTGTACCAACTACTCAAGTCAAAAATAGAATATAACAGTCACTTTAGCACTTCTCTATATGCCTTTCCCAATTCTGTCCCCATCCTGGGAAATATTTTGAGTTTTGTTTTAATCATTCTCTTGCTTTTAATAATAGTTTTACCAACTTTGTTTCATGTATCTATAAGCAATATATTACTTAATTTTACCTTTGAAATTTCTGTAACTGGAAACTATATCAGTTAGCTTTTGCTGTAAAACAAACAACCCTAAAACTTTTTGGTTTAAAATAATAATTATTTCCTCATAATTTTTTAGGTCAGCAGTTTGGGCTGAGTTCAGCTAGAATGGCTCATCTCTGTTCCAAGGGTGTCAACTAGACTCACTCATGTGTTAGTGGTCAGCTACCCCACAGGTGATCCACAGTGATCATATATATATATATCTGGTCTTTAGTGAGCTGACAGCCAGAGTGATGGAGATAAATAAGGCCAAAGGCATTTTTTATCCAGCAGGCCGGTCTAGGCTTATTCATTTGGTGGTGGTTGCAGGGTTCCCAAGATTAGCAAGAGAGCAAGTGCCAAAGTATAAGCACATGTATCATGTTTGCTAGTGACTCCTTGGCCAAAGAAGATCACATCCCCAAACTCTTTCAAATGGTGGGAAAATAAGCTCCACATTTTCATGGAAAAAGAAACAAAATCACATTGCATGCATCCTGGAATGGGAGGAATTTGTGGCCATTTTTGAGCTCTATCACTGATTTATCAGTTACAGAGAACGGTGGGCTAAAATCTTCCCTCATAACTGTAGATTTTTCTTTTTTCTTTGTAATTCTGTCAAATTTTGCTTTATGTATATTGAAGACATGTTATTTTACGTATACAAGTTTAGAATTTGAATATTTTTCAGAATAAACCTTTTATTATTACTAATTCTTTTTTTTTAACTCTTTGTTCCTTTTTGTTTCATAAACCTTCCTTTTTATAGGAATGTCCAGCTGACTGAAGAACTCATGGAATTTTCTTAGTAAATGTCTGCTGAAGGTGAATTTATTAGTTTTACTTGTCAGAAAATATTTTTAAAATTTTGTCTTTGTTATTTGAAATTTGTTTCCTGGATATGATAGATTGACAATGACTTTCTCTTAACACTGAAATCCCATTGCACACTACTCTGACTTCTGCTGCTCTGCGATTTAACGGGTAGTCCAACTTGCACTCTCTTGAAGGTCTTTTCTCATGGCTGCCTTTTACTCCTTCTCACTTTTTTTGTGTTCTATAATTTCAATGTGACGTGAGTAGGTATGAATTTCTTTCTATTTTTCCTGTGTGGCATTTAGCATATTATTTAATCTATGAATTGATGGCTTTCATGATTTTTTTCAAATATTGCATCTGTCCTATTATTTCTCTTCTTTCCTTCTAAAATTTTAATTAGTTGTACATTTAAATTGCTCACTATTATTTACTTTTTCTCATGATGTCATTCATAATTTAAGAATTTACCTTAACAAATTCTAGGCACTATAAATCAAACAAGAGACTAGTTTCTTAGTGTTCCTGTATTTGAAACGTCTACCGTAATCTCTTGGAAGTCATTTGTATATTATTTGTTTTTGTATCATTCTCTCCCTTTCTGCTAACGTCTGCTCCAGAATTCTGAGAACTGTGTATTGAAACTCAGTGTTTGTTGGTTAAGTTAATAAAAGGGATACTCACTTGTTAATTTTTCAAATCAAGCCTCTACATACTGACATGTAAATACCACCTTTTGAAACTAAGGATAATAATGTGTGTGTGTGTGTGTGTGTATTTGTGTGTGTATGGATTCATATGAGAATTATTTAACTGTCCAAATTTTTTCATTAGAGAAAATCCATTCCATCACGCAGCAGGGAAGTGAGGAAGAAGGCAGAATAGGAGGAAACAATTGAGATTCCTCCCTCTGTCTCTTCATTGTTCCTCCCCATAGGAGAAATGCCTTCTCTCTTTAGGAGAGGGAAAAGTTTGACCTCCATGTCAGCTGTTTGAATCAGAGAGTGGTGCCAAAGCAGGGTGACTTTGCAAGTCCCTTCTTAGCTCTCTGTCAAACTCTTGGAAATACTTACACTCAGACATTTCTGTGTTTCTATGTCCATGAAATAAGCAAACCAAGTTAGGTCTTTATTGTCTTATTGATGGCTTCCTCACCTCTAACTTAATGTTTGAGTCAGGATAGTGTGGATTCTGAATTCCAAGACCTGAGTGGAAAGAGGTAGCCCTACTTTAGTCTCCAATCTAGCTATTACCAGAGATCCCTAAATAAAGCTGATGATTTGTTCTATTTAGCTCAATTCTATGGACTTTTTTTTTCTATAGACTACAGGCCAAAGGAAGAGACATCTGACCCTGGAATCTTCATAGATTGTGACAGAAACAAATATTCATAAAGAATAAAGGCTGAGTAATCATTATTGTAATTGACTACAATAAATATAATAAATTATAAAATATTAAAATAAATTTTATAGCAAAATATGGCTCTTTACTATTATGTAACAATTGGTGATTGGGAGAAAAAAGTGATAAAACAGAAGGACAATGATTTAAAATGGCTTTAGATGTACTATATTTTAATTCTTCTGTTTTGTTTTGTTTTTTTGCTTGCCATTAACTGATTTTGCAGTTTTTGATGAGTAATGTAAGGCAGGGATCAAATTTATTAGGAGTTCTTGCATTCTTGAAATTACTTTGTAAGATTTATTGAAATGAATACCTTCAATGCTCTATTCAATTTCTCCATCTATTTTCTGAAGAAAACTCTTAAAATTTTTATAGGTAGAATAAAAAAAGTTTCCAAGCCCAGCAAACAACACTCAAAGGAGAGATCACCAATAAGTAAAGGAAGAGAGAATACTCAGAGATAAAACAGCCTGACAATATGTCCAGGATGGGAAAACACACGTTAAAATTTCCCTGTTTGAAAAGAAGAAATCATATTCTTGAGGTTGTTTACTCATAAATGAAATGCATAATTCTGATGATAAATACCAAGTGTGCTGAGGCCTGCCATCTAACACACTCATATATACACTCTGAAAAAAAGGAAAAGTAAGAATGGTTTTATGGAGCTTTATTTTGGAAGATACACCAAAACAACAACAATACCAACACTAAAAAACACCAACAAACAAACCGAAACTTCATGAAATTCACCTAGAATTCTGACTAGTTTACATTGTTAATCTGTGCAATATGGAAATAGTTTGTCAGAGTTGACACAGCTAGTTAGCCAGGAGAGACCAGACTCAAGTCTAGGCTTGCTTGTTCTTGAACACAAATTATTTCAATTAGGACATTCTCCTGCTCCCAATAGTTAATGACTATTTTCTGTATAATTTAGTGGTCATTGGAGATACATGATGAAATATGGCTTAAGATTCATATTGGATGCTATGATCTGAATGTGCCCCCCAAAGTTCATATGCTGAAACTTAATCACCAGTGTGATAATATTAAGAGGCAAGGCCTTTAGGAGGTGATTAAGTCATGAGGACAGAGCTCTCATGAATGGGATTAGTGCCCTTATAAATAGGTTGAAGCGAGTCTCTTTTGCCTTTCTGCCTTCTGCCATGTGAGAATGCAGCAATAAGGTGCCATCTTGGAAGGAGAGAGCAAACCTTTGCCAGCTACCAATTCTGCCAGTGCCTAGATCTTGGATTTCAGAACTGTGAGAAATACATCTTTGTTCTTTATATTAATAAATTACCCAGTCTCTGCTATGTTTTGTTGTAGCAGCACAAATGGACTAATTGGCCAATTGTCTGACATGTTAACAAAAGTGGGGAAAGTGATCAATGTTTGCATATGAGAAAGTACACAAATAATTAGTTATCTACATTTTAGGATTTTTAAAAAAGCTATGAATTGAAAAAAGAAAGTACAAAATATAGTGACTTTATTCTGTGATATTAAATTCACTTCCTCCTTTGGATCATATTTTTTATCCTTTATCAAACCAGATTTATCTCAACATTAAATAAGAAATGATTCAATTTCTTTGGGAAATTAAGCAATGACTTCTCTATGTCTAAAACACAGTCTTTCTGTGCGTATGTGATTCCTTTGGTCCTTATTCTCAGATGATTTTTTTCTTATGATGATACAAAATGCTAGCGATGAATGAAATAAATTTTTGCACTGATGAAAAAAGTTGGCGTCATAGCACATTGGCCTTGTAACAAAAAAACCCAAAAAGCAATACAGATTAGAATATATTTAATACAAATTGTTATTTGGTATGATAGTTAATGCTTTTATTAGCACTTAAGTTTTCAAAGAGAACAATATATATTCCAATTGTGTTGTTAACACTAACAAAATAAAAACATTAGCTTTTTGTTCATCTTGAAATAATACTATATAATTTACCCTGTTGCTTTGACTGTTTTTTTCACATTCCTAAACTTCCCTTGAGCAAAGCTCTTAAAAATTATATCTAAAAGTAGAAAAGTTGGAGTCTTTAAAAGCAAAATCAAATAAGATAAAACTTGCTTAAAGTCTTATTGCCTATTTTCAAAACATCACATTTTTGTCTGCAATCCAACAGCATGTGTTCGATTTCTCAATTTTTTATGATATGTGCACTTTTCTGATTCCTTAACTCTCTTAAAAACACAAACTGACACATACACAAACACCACCACAAACTCACAAACATTGAAGACACTAATGGATTCCACATAGGACAGATAACTTAATTTTTTTAACAATAGGATAAAATTAAGAAGATACAAAACCAGCTTATGTTATATACATTAAGATTCCAAGAGAAATGAAATGAATCCAAAATGAGCTGTGCATAGGAATTACCTTCCACCCATTAGAGACTAAACATCAAGAGGTCTTTAGATTTTTTTTTTTTGGAAATAGTTATTTCAGTAGAATAGTTGAACTATAATTTTAAGATTATGGTATCTGAAATGAATAAAGTATAAATTGCATTTCTGTTTAGTCCTATCAATGTTGATTAAGAAAATGTAGATTTGCCAAACAATTACATAAACTGTGAGTATTCACATTACAAAAAGTATAACCTCATTTTCCAAAATTAATTGCTTCCCTTGATACATTTAAGTCTTGGCTAACGAGTCATTAACTGTTTTCCAAAAGTGAAAAGGAGGAAAAGTAGAAATCCTGAAGGCTATACCTTTAGGAGCCATAGCTAAGCAAAATCATCCAGAAATGGAGATAAAGTACGTCTAAAACTATAAGGCAATAAAATATAAATTTTATTAATAAAATAGGTTTCACACAACATATTCAGAAATGTATCTTTCAATAAATCTTATTTCATCTTTCCTTTTCTGTTGAATTCAATGTTTTATGGAGTCTTTCTCTCCTCTTGAGTGTAGTTAGATGACAGTTCTGAGAAAATCCTGGAACTTAAGATCCTTTATGCTACTTTGTAACCATTTTCCTTCCCATGAGAAGCCAATGAACAAATAGTTGGTGACTCTAGTCTACTGTTCTTAAAAAAGAAATACTTTACAGCATCTGATAATCCTCTGTTAAATGTCCTCTTTGGAAATAATGCTTATTTTCTTTTTATATTTTTATGAAAAATAGGGTAAAACTTGCCCATCAGTGTCTTAAAATAAGGTGAAACACAATTAGACACGTGAAACACAGACTATCACAAAGGGTCATGATTTCTTCTCTGGAGCGAGTAATATTTATTTATTTATTTATTTATTTATTTATTTTTTTAATTTCAGAATATTATGGGGGTACAACACTTTGGCTATATATATTGCCCATGCACTGCCCGTGTCAGAGCTACAATCGTGGTCATCCCCCAAACTGTGCACCCCACATCCATTCAGTGAGAGTTTTCCCATCCCCTCCACCCCCCTCCCGCCTGCCCACCCCTGATGAATATTATTGCCCTGTGTGATGTAAGTGTTGGTCAGTTAGTACCAATGTGATGGTGAGTACCAGTGGTGCTTGTTTTTCCATTCTTGTGACACTTCGCTTCGAAGAATGGGCTCTAGCTCCAACCAGGATAATACCAGATGTGTTAATTCACCATTGTTTTTTATTGCTGAGTAATATGGAGCAAGTAATATTATACCTCTGTCCTGTACAGTGGTCACATGGGCTTACTTCACAAAACCTTGGTTGCTTCTGAGGTAGTCCCTCTGGCGTCTAACCCCACTACTCAAAGAGCCATCCTGCTATGGAGTTTGAGACCACGTGGGTAGTTGAAGAGCTCCTCCTCCCAATAGAGGGCAGGAGCCATGTGGGTTTTAAATATTATGGTACTACTTCTACTGTACTTGGTAGGGAGTACAGGGAGTATAAAAACTTTTGGCCACTCTTTGCCTCTTGGTGTTCTGAAATGTTTCTCTCACTGTAATTAAAAGACGCAAAGTACTCTCTTGGGTAGTTTAGAGAAGCACCTTAAATGTGGTGGTTCTTAAGGCAAGTATATATTGAATTTTTGTCTGGTAAATAATAATAATAATGTAGCATATCACAAAGGAATGAAACAATCTGAAAGTGATTTGTATGCAATTGTATTTTACATTTAATTTACAATATTTTCCCCCTTTTCTGTAAATAGCATAACAACACAAAAAATCTTAGGATAGATGTTCAAAGAGAGAAATTATCTAGCCAGAATCCTAGGTGTATCCTCCCTGTGAGGCCTTATATCTTATGTATGGTGGGAAAATAATGTAACTATTGGATGCACCTTTTTCTTTCCAGAGGCCACTATTTACATTGTTGTCATTATTATTTCACATTTTCTAGCTTTTAATCTTCCATATTTCACAAAGGTGATTTTTCCCAGGAACAACTAATGGATGTCTTGGAGCACTTATTGTGAGGGAGAAAAAAGAGAAAAGCAATGTTCACTTTGAAAGTTGCAACTGTGAAAGTTCCTTCATCACTATGCTTTGTGTTCCTTACTTCCTCCCTTTCTTCGATAGAAATGGTTATCAGTATAAGACTGGATATATACTGCGAGGTGAAAGTAAAATAAGCAAAAATCTTTCTATGAGAAAAGAAAAATTACCTTGTGGTTTTCTACAAGGCATAAATACGTGAACATGTATAACATATAGGATGATAAAATAAGCTGATGATGAAACCATTTGCAAAAGCGAAATCTGAAAATATGTATGTATAATTTATGTAAACATGTAAAATATCCCAGTAGGTACTGTGTTAATACCCTTGGTGCTTCTTGCTCATTAGATGATTTGGTCTATTAGCTATCGTCAGTTCTGAGGGACAGATTCTCATCCTGACACCCAGAATCTTTATCCCACAGAAAAAAACTTATAAAACATGCAGCCAGATAAGCGATTGAGAAATCAACTCTCTTATTTTCCAGATTGAAGGCTGATTGTAAATTCATCATAAAAAGGCTGAGAGGCTTTTTTCCATTCCTGTCTCTCCTGTGGATCAGCCAAGAATTTGTACAGTAGGACCTAGGTTAGTGTTTCTCCAAGTGTGGTCCTAGAACCACCCGTTTCAGATTTGTCCAGGGCCCTTCCTGCAAATTTCTGGGATCCACCCAAAATGGACTGAATAAGATGTATATGTTGACAAGGCACTTCCGGTGCTTCTCATGTGCTGTGTAGTTTTGAGACCAACTGATTAAGGGCCCACTTCTCTTCCTTTTTACATCACCTTCAGGTTTAGCCATGTGTTGGGGAAGCCAAGCACAATAAAGGATGGCGTAGAAGTTGTCCCAGAAGAAAGGAGTGAGAGGAGAGAAGCTGATGCTTGGAAAGTGCAAGAGAGTGGCCTCAGAAAGGATTTATCTAGCTGGGCTGAGTTGATGGAGAATGGATTCCATGGGTGACAGAGACCAGCACAGCTCCTCAGAAGGCAGTGATGGAAGTGGCTCATGGATATGGAAGCGCAGATCTCTGTGGCTGAGCTGGCAGGCTGTGTGGACTCCCTCCGTGAAGGGCATCTCTCTAGCTTGCCCTGAGAAGCGGCCTTGACAGATGCTTGATCGTGGCATTTTGGATAGCAGAAAGAACAGCCACAAGTAGGGAACCACCACAGACCAAAGACCAGGTTGAACTTCAATTTCCTGACATCACATAAGGCTTCAGAGTTTTCTATAATCCACTGGATGTATGTGGGGGGTGGAGGAACAGGAGTGAACATTTAATGCTCAAATACGGACTGGAATTAAAAATACTCTAAAGACATTTGACAATTTTTATATTCAAGGTACATGGAGCTAATTCATACCATTTAAACAATTCATACCATTTCAATATTCACTGAATATTCAGTGAATATTGAAATTGTGTCTTAGAGGGTTGTTAAAAGTTCTCCATTTTTTTCTATTTCCTATTCCAATACATGCAAATATAAAATATTTAAAACAAAACATTTGCTTTGTGGAACCGACTGAAAAAATTTCTATGGTGGGTGTAGAAAGAAAGGCATCTATTTTTATTTAGTGAGATCATGTGAGAGACTGAAACTATTAATGTCAATTCAAAGGAAATTCTTTTTTTTCTTGAATTTCAATAGTATTTAATATCTTTGAAAAAAGCGAGCATCAAGTTATCTATTGGGTATTTGCCCATCTCAAACCACTGATTCAAGTGTTCATCTTTTGGGGAATAAATAACATAATCATATAATGATATGATTAAAATATTCTTTAGATTTATTTTTTCTCAGTTCTTATATACATATAATGAAATGGAAACTGAGTTATTTTGATTATACTAACAAAACCATTAAACACTTTTCCCTCTATTATCTGGACAGTTGGAAATAATTTTAAAAAGCATCATCTTGACCTCTAGGAAACTATTCAAATTCTCCAGTTTGTGTCTGAATTGTAGCTCAAAGCTTTAAGAAAGCTTTAGGACTTTTTTTTTCTTTTAAAGAGAAAGGCAATCTGAATCATGGCATTATAGTCTATTCTAGGCTTTTTTTCTTCCCTGTAAGTATTGTGGAAAGCTTAAATCCTTGGGTATGAATGGAAGCCTTTAGTTAGAAAAAAATGTTTCTAACTGGTTAGGATATCATTTTGGAAATATCAGTGCTCTATGAGTAGGCAGCCAGGCTGTTTGTCCTGGCACTGACGTGAATTAACTCTGTAACTCTGATTAAGTCACTTCACGTCTCAGTGACTTAGTTTTCCCATCTGTAAATTAGAGCTCATATTCTATTTTTTATGCCTACCTGGATGGGCTATTATGAGTGTAAGTTGAGCTTCTCTGTGTGAGTTGGTTGCTTGCTGGGACAAAGGCTGCATGCCTATCAGCGGTGGGAAGAGGGAAAGTCAGTGAATGAAGGCAGAATCCACAGGGACTCAAACAGGCACCACGAGGATGACGAACCAGGGTATAGAGAGGATGTGGGCTCCAATTATATGGAACTTGCTGGAGAAAGAGACCACAAGGCTCACAGCAGCAGGTGCTAGCATCACAGACACGTAGGAGTTTAGGCATCGGAAGCCCCAAATATTCTGTCCTTGGCTTTAGTCAGGGACATTGTCGGTGTCAGCTTTCAGCTACAAATGGGAGCTTTCAGAGATGGAATGACTGGAAGAAACTGAGAAGTTGGGGGTGGAGGATAAGTAGAGAGAGGAGGAAAGAAATGCATGAGGGAAGAAAACAGATATTTCTGGCATTCCCATTTTGTTTTCTGTAAGGGCTACAGAATGAGAGCAGGAAGGGAGGGAAGAGGAAAAGAGGCATGCGTAGCTTTCGTGAGGAAAGAGACACAGGAAGACCCTTTCAGGGAAAGATCTGACTCAAGAATCTGCTGAACATTTAGTTATAAGGAGCAATGTAGCAAGAGAATATGTAATGGAGAACTGATTACATATTCAGTTTGGATGAGTACAAGAAGTATGTTTGCTGTAATCCAAGTTCTGGAGCCAGGAACAAATGAATTTTAGATCAGCAGAGGAGCCTAGTTCTAATTTTAACTTCAATTTAAGAGCGATAGGACTAGAATTGCTAGACGTTTCTTATTTGAAGACATCATCATCTGTCACCTAGACTAGTATAATAGTCTCTGTTTTTCTCTCCTTGCAACTAGTCACTTCTTACAATTTATACTGGGTTTGCAGTCAGAAGTATCTTAACACACACACACACACACACACACACACATATCTGATCATTTCTTAAAAGTATTCATTGCCTACAGAATAAAGTCCAAATTCTTTGATGTAACATTGGTTCTTTTGGTGCCTCCTGCCTCTCCAATCTTATCTCCAAACTCTCGTAATTACAGAGAGTTCAGTCTATTGCCAATTTTCTCTCCCCACAGAATTTCTGGAAAACTTCAGAATGGACCTATCCTGGATGCCTCTTGCAGACCCAATACCATTTAGTCCCAGATTTCTGGTCTCCATGGGCCTGTGGGCTACCATTTAGCCCACTCAGGATCAATTTCTATTATTAAATATCTTCAAATTGGTTTTACTTAGACTGTAGCTGTTGTTATGTCTGAAGCTATGAAAGGTTACCTGAGATGTTACCCTGTTTACAAGCTAACTAGTCATCCTGGCATAGTTTTATATCTCTATGTCTGTCTCTGTCTCTCTGTCTGTCTCTATCTCTACCTCTATATCAACACAAGATCTCAGGATCACGAAAAAGAGCAGCTTTTACTCACAGAGCAGCTTGCGTCAGTTTCAAGCCCCAATTCTCCATGGAGTGGCACAACGAGTGCCAGAGGTACCTGCACATGCAAGGGCTTGCATCACAGGGGAGGAGCCCCCCAAATTATAGAATTCAAATTTTGTATAGACATTACTCACATATCTGCCCATCCTCCCCTCTCAGTGCTTGTATAGGATGGGAAGGAGGGAAGGAAGGAGGGGCAGAGAAAGAGAGAGAGAGAGAAAGGATTTTGCTCTGAAATGTAAACAAATCCTCTCTAGGGAGAGGAGGGAAAGGTCTCTACCTCACCACTTCACCACCCTGGAATGTAAACAAATGGTTCCAGGGAGATAAATCTCTATATCTCCCCAGAGGTCTCTATCTTTAGAGTTGCTCTTCAGTTATCCTTTAACCCAGGTGCCAGGGCTCTTTGCTCAGAAAGCCCTGACTGCAGAAACATGACAATATTTGTGGAGCATTATTTCCCAACAGCTGCTTTTCCTCGTATTGTTTCATCTCATTACTTCCTTATACCTTCTCTTATTTCCCTCAGTGAAAGATGAGACAAGGCTATAAAATTTAGTAAGATTTTAATGAGGGTTTGGGGATAATCAAAGGTAGGCACAACAAAGAGAGTGATATATATTTGGTTCTAGATGTGGCCACTTTCAGAATTCACAGACCCAGAAACAGGCCATCCTCTGGGGCTGCCTTTCTGATGGTCTCCCTGCCTATATCACTGGGACTAAGTGGCTAAGCCCATCTGACCTCCTCCAGATAAGACTGCCCTGGGTCAGGTTTACTGTGCTTGGAGAGCCTGGCATTAAAACAGGGAACGTTGAATAGCACAGTGGGGCATAATGGAGACCCATGCCTCAATTTCAGCTCGATATGCGACGAGAGTCACACTTCAGTGAGGAAGGGATATATGTTTCAATGAATCATTCTGGGACCATTTTTCATATTGAAGGAAATGAAAACGTATCCTACTTCACACCATATGCAACATTTGGTTCAAGGTAGATTAGCTACATAAGTGTGAAAGGTAAAACATATTCTATACTTTATAATTGTTTATTAACAAGTCTGTCTCAATACTAGACTGTGTTTCCTACCGCATAGTATGTGCTCATTACATGACGCTTGACAATATGATTTGAGATTCAGGGGGATTGTCTTTCTGTTTCTAAAGCTGTTTAAAAAACAAAGCAACACTTTAATATTTTTCTACTGCCTTAATTTTTAAACTTGTGATATTTCAAATACAATTCCATAAGAATTTAAGGTTAAAAAAAGCAAGAATGTGAAAAAAGTTGGAAAAGAAAGTAAATACAGAGAAATTCAGGGAGAAAGTAGAATTGTAAAAATTTACTTTTTCTGAAAACTAAAACATTTTAATGAATAATTTTAGAATGTTCCATAAAATATTTAAGGTAAGGCATTCTACTAAATACTTTACTTTTCAGCTTTCATAACCCTAAATTATTAGTAAATACTACAAATTAAGAAGATTTGGCACTCAATAGGTACTTATTGAATGAATTAAATAATTTTGGACACCAGCAAATTGAAATTCCTATTCATCAGGGCAATTACATTGCTCAATGTCTTGGTTCCGAGGTAGAAAATTGATGGCAATGGTAATCCTAATTAACATTTTATTGGATCATAAAACAACACTATATTTAAAATGATGTTGGAATGTGTAGTGGGCATTTGTTACTGTTTTGCCTACACAACCTCTTTCCTAGCACCTTAGGGAAGAGGGGTGTTGGCAAAGACCTTCTTCCTCTATAGGAGTGGTAGATGCTCCATGCCGGCTTCCTCCATCGTCTTGCAATCAGAACACAGGCACATAACCCAGCTCCGCTGCTCAGCAACCCTCACGTCACAACCCAGTGGGACACAAGGGAAAGGAGTGTGCAGCTCTCGCTTTGGTCACAGATGTAAGGTTGGGCTCCTGAATGCAAGGGCACGCGGCTATGGAATCAGCTGCAGCAAGATATAGTGGTTGCGGAGTCGGTGGTGGTGAGACATTCCCTCTCCTGAGGATGGGGCTACTCACAATCCACCCCATTATGGGCTTGTCATGCGGACTCCAAAAGATAATCACATCTGAACATTGTCCAAAATAAGTGTATTTTCCAAACTCTGTGCTATTCCCTTTTGAACAATACCATGTGTGGAACATTTTATTTCGAGTTCCTTTTTACAGTTTCTTGTCTGCTGGCAGTAAATATCATCTTTCTTGAGTCTTCAGAATCTTTGCTCCCAAATTTACTATGAGCAAGTGCTTAAACTTGAGTACACACACACAGCCCTCCACAAAAACAAGCAATAATGCAAAGACATGGGGCGGTTTCTATCCTTACAGAAAACAAGAAACATTTATCTCAACAAGCCAACTAAATCTTCAGAGACATAGCTCTCCTAGAAACATCTGTACTCAGGATGGACGCTGTGTTGTTAAACAGAGGTGGATTTTTTCCTCAGAAAATGAAGGAGCATTTTGCCTCAAAGGTTAATTCAATTCTCCATCTGTCAGGAGACAAAAGCACTTGCAGTTTTAAAATGGCACTTTTTCCAGTGTTTAGCCATAAGATTAAAAGAAATAAAAATCAGGCCAAGCATTCCTTATAAAAAGGGAAGTAGAAAAGCAAAATGAGCAGGACTTAGGGTGCATGACATAATAGGGTGCTAATATAATGGATAGATATTTCTTTTGGCCAGCAATGCAACCCAACACCCAACCTGTTTTGTTTTTAAATGAGCTCGTTCGATGAGCCTCAGAAGCAGATCTATGCCTTTCACTATGGAAATTGAAGAAAGCCATTATTTCCTCACCCTATCCCTGGCAGCCAGAACACGTGCACATAATTTCACCTCCACCATTAGGGTACTCCTACCTGGGAACTTGATGCTTGAGGAGAAGACATAGAGCTGAAAGGTTTAAAGCAATGGCTATGGCTATGTGTGGTTGGGGATTACACCCTGCAGTTGGCTTCCAGAACCCCCTTGTTTCCTATTTACATTTCAAACCTTCTCCTCTACTTTGTAATTCCACCCATATATAAGAGAACCAGAGTTCCTTTCTACTGCTTGTAACCAAGGCTGAAGACCAGAGAAAAGGATAAGCTTTTTGAGCCATGTGATTGAAAACCCTATGACACTGGTCATTTTTGGGTTCTGAGGGAGCCAATAAATGGCACCTCTGTATTCTTTGCCCAAGTTCTTGACCAATATAATTTTACTTATTTATCTGTTCCAACTTTAATAGTAGCACCATAACTCCATAAACACAAGGCTTTTTTTGTCTATTTTGTTCCAGCTGAGTCCTCAGCACCCAAGATAGTACCCGGTTTAAAATAGGCTTTCGATAATTAATTGCTGAATGGATAAATGAATAAATGACTGAGTGGGCAAGGTATATGCAAATAAAAATATCAACTTTATTTCAGATACAAGATTATATCCATGAGTTGAGCAAACTTATACACTCCATTGTGGGCCCCTTTCACCACATGAAAGAGAACAGAGCAGGACACATGGTCTCTGTAGGCAGAGCAGCTGTCAAGAGGAACAGAGAGGAGCCATGCTAACTAAGCCAGTTTGTTACTTCCAAATCTACTTACTGATTAGGAGGAAGAATGACGAGGGGGTGGACAGAGCCTAGGAGTGTTAGACAAGGAAGCTCTCTCCACAAAGAAAGTAACACCAGGAGCTAAGAAAAAATGTTCCATGATAATGTCCCATGTGGTGATGTCCACATCTACTGCTGCCTGGGCAAAGTTGAATGGGGTCACAGTACATTTCATGGTGCTGCTCTCATTTAGAATTTGATTGAAGTTTGGACTCCAAGCACAAAGAAACTCTTCCCACTAAAATGACTTTAAAACTTCCCTTACATCAAAAGCACAAGAAACAAAATAAAAAAAATATATAAATTGGACTTCATCAAAATTAAAACTTTTATGCATTCAGAATATTTAAGAGCTGACTTATTACCTTCCGTGACAAATGACCAGTCAGGATGGCCTTGAGCTATGGTGCTAGAGCGGGGTTCGGAGGTCCGCTGCGGTGTGAAGCATTATCCCTTAAGTTGATGGGTCGTGACGAGTGAGTATGTAGAGGGGATTTGGAGGGGTGGTATGGGGAGTGTTTGCAGGAAGAGTCAAGACAGCCAGGCAGCAACTATTTACAAACATGATGAAATATTTCTATATTGTAAACCTGGTCACTAGTGTCACCAGCTGAATCTTAACCCCTGTGGATCCTACTTGAGTTTCAAACATGAATTCTGATTTCCAGAGTGGGCAAAATCAGGTAAACATCATCCTCACAGAAACCTGTAGTAAGGGTACTTCTTTCTGTCCAGCTAGGTTAATTCTTCAGAAGCAGGAAAATTTAGCAGAAGTAGAAATTTAAGGAGAATAAAAATTTCCCTGTACATCAGCATGCTTGTTTGTGTGTGTGAGCACATGCTTGCACACGGGTGTGTTTTGGGGTGTGGGTGCTGCTTTTCTTTGCCTGCCTCTTCTACCTACCCTCTTTCTTGCTGCTCCCGAGGAGGACGTCCTAATGGATTGCTCATGATGTGAGGAATGCTAAGATCACTGTGTGTGAAAAGGTTGTGCATCTACCTGTCGGTTGTTCCTATTCCAGACTCCATCAGGTAAGCACACGTATGAGGTCAGCTCCTTCTCCTTTTCTCTTGGCTTCTGGGCCTGGGTACACAAGCCATTTTTAAAAGTTTTGTACCACTTAAGCAATTAGATGATCATGAGAGCTTATCTGACAAAGCTTTTGGTCTAGGTCAAGTATTCTGATTCTGTTTTGGCCTGATTTGGAATGGTGTCCCGTATTTCATTCCTTGTGTTTCATCCTCTAAATGTTTGTTTCATTCTTTGAATGTTTGTTTTTAGGGAGGAACTCATGGTCATAGGGCAATTGACTGGGCATAATTAGGGCATCTATAGGTTCTCCAATTAACACCATTAAAATCTCATTCTAACTGCTAACAAATAGGATGAACTTTAAAACATAAGAGGAATGATTAAAGTAAAGGAAGTCTTGGTCCTTTTAAAAAATGACAGAAGAGTCGAAGGACATACTTTAAAAAAGGAGAACGAAGTAATCAAGGTGACGAAGTCCCAGCAACTTTAAGGAATGTGGTAGATACTTCTATAAGCTTATGCAACTAGTGAAGATTATGGGTAGATAAAAAGGTTAAATTATTGTAAATAGGCAGTGAACATCTGAGAATAAATAAGAATCAAAGTTAACAAAAGGAAGATAGAAATAGTCAGCAACAACACCATCAACAAAAAAAGCACAACAGACTTCCTAAAATTTTCAAGAAGCAGGGAAGGTGAGAGTTAAGAGTTAGAGAAGAAAACACTGCCCAATACGGCATTTACACAGAAATCATGGAGAACACAATAGTTACTAACTGAACTCTTAGCACATACAATGTGGATGATTGAAAGTTACAGATATGTATTATAATCACTTTGTTCTTTTGCATTTTAAAGTTTGAGAAATAGACATCTATAATAAATTCTTTAGGAGTTTGACTATCTCTTAACCTTGAGCATTTAAGGAAACATGTAATATCAGTTATCTGAGGTTGAGTTCCCTGGAAAACAGACACTGAGACACTGAGATCCGTGTGCAGAAAGTTTAGTAGGGGGTGCTCTCGGGAGCACCTTCCTTGTAGCGCCCATAAGGAAGTGAGGGAAGCAGGTTTGGGCAAAGGAATAAGTTGAATTTGAAGCAGTTGCCACAGAGGCCTCAGCCCATTTTAGAGAAAGCTCTGGAGCAGGTTTGACCCTTTAGAGATTTTCAGAATCAGGGCAAGAGCCAAAGCAAGGGATCCGGATTTGTACCCACATAAATTAGTCATTGGATGTAGACTGCCCTTGTCAATGGGGCGTGAACTTGGACGAGGCCCCTGCTTTTGGCTCAGGACAAGTCTCAGCTGTGAGTGGCCAGCAGCATGTGGGATGGGAACCAGGAGGCTGATGTGGGAATCTGGTGGCATAACACAGCACCCACTGTATCAGTTTTTATAGAATATTTTCTCCTAGGTGGCATATTCCTTGATGTCGTGCATTTCTCCTAAAGAATAGTATCTGTTAATATTAGGCAGCGAGGCATATTATACTAAAGGAGATCTTGTTATGGCTGCCTGAGAATAGCGTAGAGAGGAAGAAAATAAGATTTAAAAAAATCAAATTGCCACTGCCCTAGGGCAGATTTTCCTAATAGATATGTTTCTGGACATTCACTAATCTGAATTTATTCTCTTTTTACCATTTGCAACAATTTACTATAATGTCTAATCCACTGACCTGAAAGATTTAATGCAGCTACTGAATATGCCTAATTTTCACCAGGCAATGGCTTGTGCTTGATAATTGTAATGCTAATGTTGGATTAGTTTCTTTGGGACTCTCAGCCTTATCAGTTAAAATGGAAGGGATGTATGGCCCCTCAGGTATACCTACTATTATCTTCATTCCATAGCTGTGAATAAAAGATAGTCATATTCTGGAATATTTTGACTGTATTTACCTGTTGGTGATGAGAAGTGGGATAGAGGCAAGTAAGTTATAAGAACTAAGAAGAAATTAAATTCCAGATCTGACAAATCTCATAGTGGTTTTCTTCTTTTTATTGCAACTTTGCTTTCTTTCAGTAATTTTTAACAAGATGAAAAGTATCTAATTCTCTTAATAGTTGATGTGAGAATTTCATCTGAGGAAGAAATACTTTTTTTATGGAAATAAGCCTTGGTATGCCTGCTTGGGGGAAGCTGAATCACTCCAGGACAGGGATGCAGGAACCAGACATCAGAGCAGGGATATGTTGCTCTGTGTGATAGAAGGAAAGTCAATTATAGCTCTCAAGGATATTCCAAGAAAAAGTGTGGCAGTTACAGTGGTACAATGGGAAAAGGGAGAGCAAGAAGCAAAAGATGAATGAATGGCTAAAGGGCATTTAAAAAAATGCCTCCTATTCGCATCGATTTGCATCATGGGGATGTAAACCTTTCTATGTCTTCCTTAAAAAAATCTTCAGTGTAGTTTTAAAAACAAAACTAGGTGTTAATGAAAAATTTTTGTGTATGTGTTTGAAACTGAAGGAAAGAACTGGATTTCCTATTAGGATTGATGCTGAAGGAAATCAGAGGCCTGAGAGACGGGGGAGGCCATGAAACAAAAAGTCCCTGGAAATTAGCAGACCTCTGTAGCAGTTTTTCTTGAAATCCCATAGGTTTATTCATAGTTAAAATGGACCCCTGTTACAAAAGACAGATTAACAAGGGAAAAACAAACAGAAGTTTATTAACATGTATATTTCATATATACACGGGCGATATCCAAAGAATGAGTAGTTCTCCAAGAGGTGGCTTTGAATTCCAGCTTATGTAGCATCTTCAGCAAAGAACAGTACATTTTTAGAGAAATGACAAGACAAAGGAAAAGGACTTTGAGTCCCTTTGTCATTAACTTGGAGAAAGGCAAATAACTGGCATACAGGCTAGTTAGTAACGCTGGTTAATATCAGTTCCTCCAAAGCTGTCTTCAGTGGTTAACCTTTGTTCTCCTCGGTAGAAGCGGGGAGGCAGGATACCTTTTGTCTTTGTGAATCTATGTCCTGCTTTTAGGCAAATAGAGGAAAGGCAGAGAGCTTTCCTGTGTCTGCTTCTTGTTAATTGTCTTCAGCTCAACAATCCTTCAAATTTTGGGGTGGGATATTCTCATCTCTCACAACTTTTGTTCAAGGGCATTTCTGTGGTGTCACTAGGCAGGATCAATGTTGCTGACATCTGAGTTACACACTGGTCACACTATAGTCAGAGCCATTGTACTTTCTAAAGCACAAACACATCTTTTTAAAAAATCTTCAGTAACTGCCTGTAGTGTCCACATAGGATCTGAATTTCTTATCAGTGAACACCTGACCGGCTTTCTGCACAAGTGTCTCTTGCCATTTCGTCCTCAATCTCTAAGCTGTCATTCGGTGCAGCTGATGAACTTGTCCTGAGCCTGATTCTCTCCTCTGTGCACGGATGCTCACCTCCTCTTTGTTGTCTGGCTAAGCTCATAAGATAAATTTTAAAATATTTTTCCTACCCCTTCCCTCTTCCTGTGTCCTTCCTTCTTTCTTCATTCACCTGACATGTGAATCACCTGCTTCTGCCAATTCATCAAATTGGGAGTTGGAGAAAAAGCACCTTCATTTCTTTGAGTAATATTTCTTTGTATAGGTGTCAAAATATTTCAATGGATGCATAACAAAACGGACACTGGTGATGTGAGTTGGAGAAAATTACATTCATTGGAATTCTTCTTGGAAAAAGCACATATTTGAAAGAGAGTCAGTAGATATGGTCATGTAATTAGGGATGGTAGCTAAGTAATCGACTTCTAGTTACATACATTTAAAAATACAATTACAACACAATGAGGAAAGTGTGTTGGAAAGGGTCTATAAAGGGTCCTAAGGGATTATAAAAAGGCCCTTTTCCTAGTTTCAGGGGCCAGGGAACTCTCCACTATTTCTGAACCCTAGGTCCCTGGATCCATAGGACAATGGAAAGCTATTTTCAATATTTGCAAAAAGCCAATAGAAATGGCTCATTTAGTATGGCAAAGCTTCTCATGCTAATTAAAAATGTCAAGTTTCTTTGCTTTAGCCTGGAATTAAAATTAGCACTTTGTGGAAATATTAGTTATCCCAGGCCGCTTAGAAGCTTTCTTCGGCAGCTATGTCTTTGATGAATAAAACTCGGCAAATGAATTAATTTACTTTAATGAAGTTTGGTAGATACAAAATCTTTCAAAACATGTGATCTCTGTGGAAGAAAAGAGGTCCTTGGTGGTGGAAAAACTGGGAAAAACTATACATAAAAACCTATTTTGTATCTTGAAAGCCAGAAGAAGAATGGCATTTGTTGGTATGATAGGAATTTGCACATTTTTGCTGGCCTTTTTGCCTCTCTCAGAGTAGATTTGGTCCCTTTTTCACATTTGGCTCATTCCTGAGCAGTGAGGCAAAGCTGCCCAAGCCAATACCCTGTTCACCATCTAAATGTCCGCTTCCTCAATCCTAACCCATAGGATAACCTGGTTTCCATTACACTGAGCAGCAACTCAAGGCAGAGACCTATCTGGTTGGCTTGCATTTTGTCTTAACACTTGATTAACTTGACAGTGTGGTCGAGCTGCAAGAAAGTGCAAAAGGAAGAGATTTATTTGCTTGGTTTAACACATGTGAGTGTCACCACTATTGAGAGGGATGAAGTCAACAGTGTCTGGGTCAGTGACCATAGCTTCTGAACCTATGGGGCCAGCAGTGATAGCCCCACTAATGCTGACATACAGGTGAATGCTCAGTTGTGTCCAGAATGGGACACTTTTCTCACCCCAATCCCCACACGGCAGTCAAAACAGAGACTTCAATCATAAATATGGAAATGTAGTGAAGGAGGATTTTAGGACTCTGAATATTCTACAGGTAGCATTGAGGAGTCAGCTTCTACTTACTACATATGTGACCTGAGTAATTCATCTCTCCCAAACCTTGCTTCCTTCTTCTAAGAAGTAAGGATTCTAATACCTATTTTGTTAGGTTGCATTAAATTAATGTAGGAAAAGTCCCTTATAGACAGTTGGACCCTTTCTTAATATTCTATTGTGTGAGCCCTGCCCTCACTGTACTCATCTGCCATATTAAAAATGCCCACGCCTCCTGGCCTTACTCTATCACTAGATCTTTTTCTCATATACAAATATCTGTCCATTTCTGTAAGGACAATGCCTACTTCTTAGACCTCTATTTTAACTGCTGTGATAAAGTATAATTTCAAATTGATATGTATCTATTTTCTGTTTCTCTGATTTAAGCAAAACCTATCTGCTTCATCATCCTCCTGGTGAGTTCCATTTACTCCTCTATAGATTGCAGGTGCAACTTTCATTTGTGACAATAGGAGTTCTTCCTGTGGAATCAATTCAAGGGAACCACAGCTGGGGATAAGAAGGCCATCAGACAAAAAACAAAAGCAGTGACATTTGCTCTGAAAAATGTTCTAGGCCTTTTGGCTCTTCCTTGGGTGCTCCTTTATGTGGGGGTGCCCTCAAAGGGGAACCAAAGTTGGAAATCACCTGGATCCTTTGGACTTAGGACACTGAACTTTTTGCTATGATTTTCCATATCATAATACATTCCCAGAGCAGGTGGTAAAATGTTTTTTAAATGGTTTCACATCTATAATCTTGTTTGATTCTCCTAGCAGCTCTTTACAAGGATCATGAAACTCTGGATCTGAGAGGTAGCTTATGGTCATTTAGGTCAATGTTTTCCCCTTACAGTAAAGGAAGCCACTCTAGAGACATTAAATGGTAACGATCTGGGACAGAACACCTCTCCCCAGTTCTAGTTATGTGCCCTTACTTGAACAACATGACCCTATCAGCCAAAACAAATTCCTCCCTCCCTTCTCCCATTATTGAAGCATACTCTGGGTTCTAGATTTGTTCTAAATTTTTTGCAGGCAATGGAACCAAGAGTTTTAAATTTCCTCTACTATAAAAAGGTTTTGATTAAGTAGTTCTTGCTGTAGGGCACTCTGCATTTTAACTGTGTGCCCGTGATAATTTACCTAACCCAGTTAAACCTTGAGTTCCTCATTTGTGTCCTGAAGAAGGGAAAATATTTACTATTAGGGGCATGGGGGGAATTTGGTAATCCACTACCTATTCCAATTCCCCAAGAGGGTTTCCAATCAAGATATTTACACAATAAGGAAAATCATCAAAATGAGAACTAAGGAGCCACTTTAGGGGTTAAATAGAGGAGTATGGGAGCTGGAGGCAGGAGGAGGGTGAAAAGCCTCCCTGCCTCAACAATGCTGACCACAGAGAGCAGTTGTAAGCCTTGATTACATCAATTCAGGTAAACTCCTCAGGACGCAGTAAGGGCCCACCACAGGTGGGCTGCTATTATTCCTTTGTGCTCCTTATCCTGTAGGCGATTGTGATAAAACTCCAAGATCAATTCCATCATACAGGAAGTACAAACACTGGAACCACTTCGTGAAAGTGACTGCATGGATAAGATGAAATCTTTACATTTTTTGCCAAGGATCCAGTCTTTTGGGAAGGCAGGGATAAAATGAAGCTGCAGAAATCTTTCCATTTTTGCAGGTTGATACCAGTGGAAATCATCCAAAAACTTCTACAGTTTTAGCAGGTTTGCATTCAGTTACAGTTTTTCTTCCAGATACCCTTTGAAAGAGCTCGTCTCATGTTCTTTGCAGTCCGTTTGTACTAACACACCTATTTTGAATGTCTGATTCATAATTATAGGCTGGTAGAAAACTGTTCCTCCAATCAGAGCTATTAATGCACCTGACTTCAGCATGCTCAAGTGCTCTGTTAAGTTGTAGACATTTATTAAAAGATAAGGAATTTCATGACTCCACATATTTTCTGGATCTTGCCACCAAAGCAGCATAGAAAGAAATGTCTAAGAACACATTCTTGGAGCCAGACCACTGAGGCTCAATCCAAGCTCTGCCGCTTGTTTACCTGCTTGGGAGTCCTGGGTAAATTACTTAATCTATGTTTACTTTAGTTACCACATCTGTCAAATGGAGGTGATAATAGTACAACCTGATAGGATTAAGTGAGTTAACATACGTGAAGCACTTGGAGGAGTGCCTAATGCTTACAGTAAACATTATGTAACTATTTGCTGCTACTATTAATTGATAACTAAAAACAACATTAAGATCCTTCTCCATAATTCTCTATGGGGACCAGGCAATTTGTACAACACGTTGTTACCTTAATACCTTGTTCTTTAGCAACATTGACTGTGGGTCTTTGGATATCTCATTGTTGAAAAGATGCTATAAGCTACAAAAGAATAACAAGTAGTTTTGGAAAAGAATAAAACAAAGACTAATTAAATGGCAAATAATACAGGTGAAGAGGCAAGGAAGGCCCAAGACCCAGGACTTATGTCATGCCTATCCTGGAGAGTCCCAGTATGTGCAAGAAGTCGGAGGAGCCTGATATGTCAGAACTAGATTCTGAGACTAGAAATACCCTGAAAGTTGAGACATCTGTGTTCAGTTGAACTGTGCTCAAACCATCCAGGTAGTAATCCAATCTGTTTCCATTTTCAGAGCAATAGCCTGTCCATTCTTGTATTGTATAAGGTTTTACTAAGCACTAAATAATGAGTTTCTATATTTTCTTAAAAGCTTTTTATCAATTTAATTCTATTATTATGATTTCCTCCTTGAGTGGTCCTCTGAAAATAAAGATGTGTGTTCAGCACCCACCATACATCTTTTCACATTTTTGAGTTCTAACTGCTTCACTCATCTTTTGACTAAGAATCTTTATTCCAGCATAATCTTATTTTTAAACTAATAGTGTTGTTAACCCTCAAGAGATCATTAATTTACTTTAGATTCTAGTCTGTCTCAAGAAATGGAAAATCAAATGCTAAAGGTATCAGTGATGTACAATGTGTCATTGATTAGGCAATTTAGTAATTATCTCAGGCAGGCATGGTGGTTAACTAATTGGTGTTGGGCGTCAAATGTATGACTTTTAAACCCAACAGCTGGGTGATGCTAAATAACCAACTTTTTGTGGCTCTGTTTTCTCATATCACAATAGTCATAAAACCTCTTAATGGAGTGAAAAGCAGAGGTCTCAGTACCATGTCAGTCACAAAGTGAGCATTCATCAGCAGCAGCCAGGCCAAGCACAAACCCAACTCTCCCCTTCCCCTTCTGAATCCACCTTCAATGGCTTCTCATTGGTCGTGGAATTACATCCAAATTCCTTACTGTGGCTTGCAAGGCCTGTGTGCTCTAGCCCCTGCCTACCCGCTGTGGTCATCCTTGTACATGCACTGTCTACTTCAGTGGATGACTTTCTGTTGCTCCAACAACCACATTCTTTGTCCCTGCAGGAATTTGCCATTTTCTGTACTTGGAAATCCTTTATCCCTGCTCTTAACATGATGGGCTCTTCCTCACCTCCAGGCATAAGTCCAAATATCTTCTCTGACTTCTCTGCTAAAGAAATTTCCCTCTGCTCCTACCTCCCCTCCCCCCAGGTTACTCCCTTTCACGTTTCTCTGTTTGTTTCCTTCAATGAATACCTTATAATCTGCAATCCATATTTATTGCTTATTATTTTGTTTGTTTGCTCACTGTTTGTCTCTTTCTTCCATGGAGGTAATTCATAAAGGCAGGGAACTTGTTTGCCTTGCTCATTTTCGTATCTTCAGAACTGAGAAGAGTGTCTTGAACATAATAGGGACTCAATAAATAATCTTAAATTGATATTTTTAGGGTAGCCAACATTAAGTAAATTATATTATTAATTGCTAAATATTACATTACAACTTCTTAGCTAAAATGTCATTTTTCATAATATTACAATAACTGAAATGTAATAAACTGTCTTTATGCTGTTGTAACAATTAACAATGAGACTCATTTCCAGGGCTATTGAGAAGGAAAGTCAAAGATGGAAACACTTGGCTAGCCAACTATTTGAGTTAGATTTCAGTAACTGAAATTTCCAAAGCATATGAGTAAATCTAGTCAAATAAGTTTTAAAATGATATTTCTAATGATATCTAGAACCAAGTAATTTCATAACATTTCTAACAATATTTAGAACCAGATAATGCCAATGATTCAGCATGCATAGATACAAATATTAGTTCAATATTTGATGGGCTAATTTCATGCCTATTTTTAGTGAGTGTGTTTAACTAAAGAGGTAAGTGAATTTATATGCTGTATTTAAGGTTTAATTATGGTGTCTAGGTTCCAGATTATTTTTTTGAAGTGTTATCTAGAGGCAAGAGAATGATAAAGGGCCTTAGATTCAGAAGAATAATGATTTACTTCCAGCATTGTCACTTATAAGCTGCATGAACTAAGGTTAAGTCACTTCCATCTCTTGAAGTCTCAGTTTTCTTAGGTATAAAACTAGGACACATATCAATAAATTATTACAGGAATTAAATCAGATAATGGATAGAAATGTTGTTGGTGCACCTTTAATAAGGTGACAGAGGAAAAATGGCATGTTTGACTCCATACATTTCTTATTAATAGAAAATTTTCCTCTTTTATTGTAATGTTTTGCATATTGTTGTTTTCTATTTGACCACAAAGTATGATGATGAAAATAAAACAAAGCTCAAGCACCATATAGTAACAAAAATAATTCAGTAGTATTTATTGCATCAATAACTGTTACCTGCAAAAATAGAATATAGTCCAGTTAACTTAAGAACTGATGTAATTCTTCCAACAACAAACAAATTCATTAATAAATATTAATGCTACAGAGATTTTCTACTAAAAGAGAATGGAGTAGGCTCTGTACATGAGTTAGAACACTCTAGAATTCTCCCCCGGGCTTTCATCCACCTAGAGATTTCAGTATTGTTTTAAAAGCCAAATGGTTTGAATGCCCTGATATTTGTCTATAGACTTCCCTCTTGTTTTTCCCTCTGCTTTTAGCCTTGCTTAGTGGTTTTCTGTTTTAGTGTGCGTAAGATTACTGTGCAGAATTGTGTATGTTATCCATTTATACGGTGCTCTAGGTAAATTCAAGGGATTTTTCATGGGCAGTTTTGATTATACACAATTAGGCCTCTCCCTGCTGAGAGGTAAGGATTGACTTGCTCAACATTGATCTCCTACAGGCTGGCCTTCCAGTAAAGGAATTGTTCTTCTTTGAAGCTCCATGCAAACCAGCTTTGGATTGGTGCTTAAGATGGTTAATCCTAGTCAACTGTGAGTATAGGCATCAACCTCCTATTCCCACACCATCATGGCAGGGAAATGCTGAACTAACCCTCAAAAATGAACATTTATGGAAATATAGGATTGGGGTCAAGGTTCTGTCAATTCATATTGCTATTATATATTGGCCCCTGATTAACCAGAGGAAGGGCATGATTCTCTAATCACATAGCATAAGAGCCTCATAGCCCAATGGTTGGGGTCCCTCTCTTAGAATCTAATATACAGGCCTGCTAGATTTCTATGCATAGCCCTAGCAGGTCTGGTACGTGGGATGACTGGCCATTTGCACTTGTCTTCATGATATCCATTCCTTAGGGTCCTATTTTCTTTCTAAGACACTACTGTATTAACTTCTCATCATCTGTTCACCCCGATCCCACCAAAATTATAATGGATAAAATAGTAAGTGTAATGAATTCTATGCATTTATAAATTTTACTTTTTTAATTTTGAAGACAAAAAATTCTCTAATGTTTCTGTTCTCTCTTTCCCACAGAGTTAGAAAGTAGTTAAGGAAGTCTTTAGTTAAGACTAAAATCCTAAGCCTCAGTTTTTTAGCCTCTAGCACCCTTCTACCTATGTTGCTGTGTTGTTAAAATCCAGTCCACTCTATACCTATCATGTGATTAGGTTCTATTGGCTCAAAGCAGCAGTAACAAAAACAATACTAATTTGAACATTGTTTTCCAAGTACTTGTGACTATCACTTCAAAATATTATTTAATTTTCATAAGTACCCTCTGAAAAGCCTATTACTATCTGTGTTTTGTGAGTAAATTGAAGCTCAGAGAGAGTAAGGAATTTGTCCAGGATACATAGCAAGTAGATGGCCAATCTTTGAATTAAACCCGAATCTGTTTGACCTCAAATCCCAAGCTCTAACAAAAGATTTTCTACCACCTCTCCACTCTGGGAGTAAGAGGGATACCCAGATCTGCCATCTCACCCCAATCTCTATTTATGTCTCTTGTACTCAATATTTTGTCAAGCCTACTTCATAAAAAGAAGCTAGTGTTTTATTTTCTTTACATATTTGAGGCATTGCCTATGTAGTTACTGATCAAGTGGTTTTTCTTAAGAAATGTTATTTCTTAATACTTCAGTCCTCCATCAAAACTATCACTAGCAATAAATTTATTTACAAGTTCATTTACAAAGAAACGATTCTTAGAAGCACTACTTTAAGGTACTTAGACTTTTCTAATATGACTGGTTGTCTGATTTCTAAGCTCACTGTGCTTTTGAAGCAGCAGACAAGAAGATGTGAGAACACATTGTGGGAGGTTAGAAGTGGTAGATGACAACTCTTTCTTCCTACTCAAAATATGACTTTATTTTAGTTTTTATATTGTCTTGACAAATGAAGGAGGTAACAGAAAAATAACAAAAGCTGATATGAAAATGTAAATTTAGCATATGGGTAAATGGTTCTACCAACCTGAGGGATCCTAGGGTATGAGTATATTGTATTATATTATATTAATAACGTCTGATGCTTATCTTGATGATTTTGAGTCATTATGTTCCATATAAATGCTCTCTTAAAAATGGTAAGGCATTTTAAATATATTTTAGAATGCGTTGACTACAAATTAGATTGAATAGTAAACATTTTTATGATTATGAGGGTAAACCCAGTTAGAAATCCATCACTCAAAAAGACATATTCTCCGAGGGATGTCTACTTTGCTGTGGTGGGGTGTATCAAACCCCACGAACATCTGAATCTACTGCTTAACCTACCTTGAAAGTATTTTGGAGTTGTTCAGTGAATATAATATCCTTTCCCCCTCTTTAGCTGGTTTGATTGTATGTTCCTCTCTTTCTTCTCTAGGGTGGGAGTGTGTGGGATTTGGAGTCAGTTCAGGTGAATATGAATCCTAGCACTGTGGCCTTGGGCAGAATTTTCTCCTCCCTTTATTGGAGTATGATAGGTATGGATTTTTATTTTAATTTTGCTAGACATGTTTTCCTTTTCCCACTTCTTGTGGTAACTGAACTGTTCTTTTCCGTAGGGAACTCTTTTCATGTGATTTGGTTGAGTCTGCCTATACCCTCTCACCACAGGGGTGAGCAGGTGACCCAAACCTGGCCAGAGCACCCCATTCAAGCGATTGGTTGAGGTATGGGCATATGATCCAAGCCGAACCAATCCTCAGGACTTTTTCTAGAATTGTCAGAAAAAAAGGCACCTTTTTCTCCCTGCTAACTATAAGAATGATGTTAGCCTGGAACTTTGGTGGTCATCTTTGATACACATGGAGAGAGCCTACCCAAGAATAACGCCAACACCGAGGGAAACAGAGCTGAGAAATGAACACGAAATGACAGATACATGATGATAATCTTTGAACTTGTGGACTCAGCCAGGTCCGAAGGCAGCCCTGCAGACTTTCCAGGTATGTGAACCAACTAAATTCTCTGACTTAAACTAGTTGGCATTGGAGTTCTGGCAATTTCACCCCCTCCCCCCAAAATCCTTATGTATATACTCCCTAAGCCTTGGTTTTCTAATTCATAAAATGGTGATGAGATCCACTACATCATAGAGTAGGATTTAGATAAAACTAAATCATGTATGTAAACTATACAGCCCAGATGACATCCTCAATAAACTCTGAGTTTAACAGCAAACAAGCTCTCAGATTTCCCTCACTGCAGGTCCTCTCACTGTGGGCCTCTGCCTGGCTCCCCACTGACAGCTATTGTTCTTGCTTTTCCTGGATGGCCCACTTGATGGTGGGCTGCTTTTTCCTAATCAAATTGATCAGGGAGCCTCCTCCTACTCTGGGCAGGCAGATGTTCTTAGGAAGGAAAGGCCTCTGTCCTGCTGTGCACTGGAATTGTGAAAGATCCCACCCAGAGAAGACAGTAACTCCCTCAAGGATTCCCAAGAAGACCACGTTTAAAGTACAGATGAGCTGATTTTGGTTCTGGTTCAGGAACATCTGGAGGAGCAGCTGTGGACGACAAGAACGTGTTTATCTCTTTTGAAAAGAAACGTGGTGAATAGGCAGGGTCCTCAGGGACTGCCGCCTGACAAAATAGAAGTCTGTTCCCATCATCCCAACTTGGGGTGGAAAATAGTTGAATAAAAACACAGCTTGTTTTTAAATCAAATAGCTTAACGCGTCATGAATTGAGAGGGTAGAAAAGAGAACTGAAATCATTTAAGCCACTCGCCTTTTTGCCTCCCACCCATTGTTAATATTAGTAGTTAGGGTCTATAAAGTCCATCGGTGTCTGATCTCAACATTTTTTTTCCACTGGCAAAACCTAAGCTTCTTCCTTATCATTATTTGGGAGGTGACATTATCAATGACCAGAATAAGTCGCAAAAATTTACTATACCTCTCACCAATAAGTATTTTTTTTCCTTTGGTAAGATTGAAAAGATGGGACAATGTCTTTTTCACGAATGAATTCAGTAGCTTGGGCTTCCACTTGACAAATTTATGATCATAGCTTTTAAAAGAATTTTGTTTTTTAAAAAAGTGCCTGTCCTCATATTTCCCAAAAGTAAAAAAAATAAAATTTAAGCATTTATGAATACTTGGAAAAAAGGAGACTATTTGCAATTTTTTACTCTAAACTCTGACTGTAACAGCCATGTATTTTTATTTTCATGTCAAGTTACTGAGGGTTTTTTCTCTCTCCTCATAAGCTTCAAGAAACTTGAAGAACTAGAATCTGATAATAAACGAACTGTAGAGCCATGTTATATTGGTCATTATTACTCATTTTTTAATCTTCTTTTGTAAGGAGACTTTATAAAAAATCAATTCTATACTACTCATCAATGGTAGTGGAAAGAAGAAATTCATTTCTGTTTTTAAAAGGGAGAAAAATCCTTACAAAACATATGGGTTTAGCTTTATAGGAAACAGTTTCTAAACAAACATAGATGAATGATTTAACAGCAGCAGGACATCCATTTTTGTAAATACTGAACTGTGGGACTCAAAAAAACAAACTCAAAGAGAAACATTATTAATCAGCTTGAGTCTCTCCCCTCCCCACCATCAACATTCTAAAAGAACAAACAGATCAACATTAAGGAATGCTTTCAACAAGAACAGCAAGCAAGACAATTTGGTGTCGCCCTTGATAAAACTTCTCAGAGTTTTAGGGACTTTCTGTTAGCTGTTCTTCATTTTGATGCACAATATATATGAAAATAGTCAAACACCAAAGTACTCTAATGTCCTAATTGCTTTTCCTTTAAAATATTGCCTGTTCAACTACTTGTTGACCCAACAAATATGCTCCACCTTCTTATTAGATGAAAGTTGGTTTTAAAAATATACCTGAGTTAGAGAATAGCTTACATACTAATATTCAAAGTGTCTTTTTTGGTAGAAAGAAATGATAAAAAGTCTAAGTTTGGGATCTCATATTAACTAAATATGCAAAGTGAAGTAGCAATTTAACATGCTTCTCTGGAGTAATCTAGTTCTAAAACACTTTCACCTAAAATAAGCAAGGAATTGGAAGAGAATAATTTTTGTTCCTTGGTTTATCACTGTAATTTTCTTTACTGAATGCTTAGTGTAGACAAACTGTACAAACCATTCTGAAAGTCACATGACAGACTCCAGGCACCTGTTTGATAAATGTTGAGCACCTCACATCTTACCGAGCAGAAGAGAGGACCATGTGGCTCAATTCCTTTGTGACCAATTATTTTTGTATTCTTTTTCTTTAGATAGTTTTGCTTACATGAAAATAAGTACATTGCAAGGTTGAGATTGGGGGGCAACTTTTAAATATAAAAACAAAACTGTCTACAGTCTCCATATTTACCATGAAGCTAATGCTCTTAGATTATTAGGTGACCAATGTTAATTTGCATGTCTGTATGTGTATTTGAATCTTTACATTTCTTCGATAGTGCTAAATGTTGTATTTAACTGTAATTGTCAATGCCAAAGATTCTCTTTGCTTTATTCTCATAAGTAAATAAATAGATACAAACACATATAAAAATTTCAGTACATTGTAATGGTGAGGTAAATAATTTCTCAAACAAATCCATATTGAAAATATTTCTCAATAAAAATAGTTGTATAAAAAGTATTCATCTTGAATTAATTTTTGTGAGTGGTGGGCAAAAGACACGAACAGACGTTTTCAAAAGAAGATAGACAAATGGCCAATAAACACATGAAAAAATGCTTAACATCACTAATCATCAGGGAAATGCAATGAGATGTCACCTTACCCCTGTTAGAATGACTTTTATTAAAAAGTCCCAAAACAGTAGATGCTGGCGTGGAAGCAGAGAGAAAGGAACGCTTAGACACTGTTGGTGGCGTTGCAAATTAGTACAACCTCTATGGAAAACAGTATGGAGATTCCTCAAAGAACTAAAAGTGGACCTACCGTTTGACCCAGCAATCCCACTGCTGGGTATCTACCCAAAGGAAAAGGAGTCATCATGTCAAAAAGACACCTGCACTCGAATGTTTATTGCAACACAATTCACAATTGCAAAGATGTAGAATCAACCCAAGTGCCCATCAATTCATGAATGCATTAGCAAAATGTGGTATATGTATACCATAGAGTACTACTCAGCCATAAAAAATAAAGAATTAATGCCTTTTGCAACAACTTGGATGGAACTGGAGACCATTATCCTAAGGGAAGTATCTAAAGAATGGAAAAAAAACCACCATATGTACTCGCTGTTAAATTGGAACTAACTGATGAGCACACGTGCACAGAAGGAAGTAAAACTCAGTGGAAATCAAGCAAGGGGGAGTGGGAAGGACGGGAGGGGTGAAAACCTATCTAAAGGGTACAATGAACACTATCTGGGTGATGGGCACACTTATAGCCATGACTCAAGTATTACAAAAACAATCCACGTAACCAAAAACATTTGTACCCCCTTAATATTCTGAAATTAAAAAAAATTTAAAAATAGTTATTTAAAAATAGTTTTTTAATAAGACTACCACCTTTAGTGTTTAGCAAATTTTCTAGATTAGAGGCTCATATGACTTAACATTGCTAAAAACTGATAATCTAAGTGTGTGTGTGTGTGTGTGTGTGTGTGTGTGTGTATTGGTAGACCCAACTTTAGAAAAGATATGCATTCTGATTGGCTGAGTTTTATATTACTTTTATGATTAGTTTCATATTGACTCTTCCCAACATTAAATAAGCAATTATTTATCTGCCATTAGGAATCCTAGTAATAGGCATTCTCAGCTATTTGAGAATTAGTTGTGAATGAGGTTTTGTAAACCATTACAGAGGAATCCTTTGGAGAATGGGATTATTAGTGTTTTTTTTACTTGTATGACAGAAAATAATTAGCAACTTCCCACAATCAAATAGCTAGTTTCTAAACAGAGTTTTGGTAAACAGGGTATGTATACAGTTTAAACTGCCATCTACACAACATTATAACTGACAGTGGAAAATTAAAAAAAATTTGTCTGAAATCTCTCTTCAACAGATCAAGATATTTTTATTTTTTTGAACTGTCTTCTAGTCCCACTGTATGTTTACAGCGTTTGAAATAGTTTTAATTTTATAACATGAATTCATAAGTTGCATCCATTACACTTTGTATTTAAAGTACCCCTGTCATTATTTTTACTGTGGGTTGTTGTGTTTCAGCTCTGGTTTTTATGAACTGCTTTATTCTGTGCTTTTTGAACATCTATATTCGTAATAATTGAAAGTAAGTGTGGGTTTGGAGGTATTAAAATTTTTTTAAGTTAGAAAAAATTTGAAACCAAATATTCCTTTTTTATTACTTAACCTTATATCCTACATTTTAAAAAATCATAATGATGAAATGAAGTTAGAAAAAAGGTTGGATGATAACAAGTATTGTAATTTCTGTTCTTACGACCTTCTGATAGCAATTGAATCTAACCCTGAATGTGAAATGATAACTACACTGTCATTCTCCTGGCTGTTGTGGTGCACACTGAAGGATTTTACCATGTCAGTCATATGTTTTTTGAGTTTTCATTCTACAGGGATGCAAACAGAGGAGGGAACACTAAACAGAGACATGCTCTGCTCCTAACTTTAGTTATCTGTGTAGCCCAAACATGTCATTATTAGCTCTTTCTTTGCCTCTACTAATAACTTTTTTGAGTGTTCATTTTGTATTAAGCACTGTGCCAAATACTTTACTTCTGTTTTTTCCTTTAATTCTCCTAGTGAGCCAACAATGTAAGTCCCATTTTGCAGGCAAAGAAAGTAAAATGTCCCAGAGATTGAGCACTTGACCAAAGTCACCTAACTTTGTGAAGCTCTGTGGCAGTGCCAGGGCTTAAGCCCAGACATTCTGACTCCGCAGTAGATACATATAACCACTAAATTGCCTTCCAACTAAGAATGGAAAGTTTGATAAACTCTCAACTGTTAAAAAAAACCTCATTTCTGTCATTGTCTAGGGATTTAAAATTCAACATCAAGACCATTATTCTGGTGAAAGCATTCCTGAGCCTCTTGCAGAGGTGTTTCCTCTCTCCTAACATTATGGTTTTGTGGATTCTATATACATTATACCGTGGGACCACTTTGCATATTAGATCCATGGCATGATCCTTCAGCATCTTCTCAAGGGTTTGGGTTCTTTCCTGGAGGACCTTGGGTGAACCGCTGAGAATACTGAACTGTACAATACGGTAATAATTAGTCCTACATAAAGGCATATTACAAAAGAGTTTACTCTCCATGGATAAGGTTCTCTTTAACTAAGGACTAGAATTGATAAGGTGTATTAGTATTGTCTGGACAAATTATGCTTCACATTTTATCTACATTGTGTTCTTTCTTTGAGATCTTGTTCTGATAAGTTCATCTTTTGTGGCTAAAAAATGGGTGCCATCCAATTCTGTCAGGGCTATTGAACTCTCTGGAGTCAACAAAAGCAACTGGAAAAGCTTTCAAAATTATGAGTCAGTTGTCATTCTCAGGGAGAAAGTCTTTTAAGAAATAACTAATGAAAGCATGTTCAAGATATGTTCACTGGCTAGAAATGGAATAAATTTAACTAGAAATAAAAATAGAAATTTCTTAAAAATATCCTCATGATATTCTACATTTATGTGTTGTTATTCTCCATTTTGATTAATCTCTCTGCTTGATTCTGCTCATACAATTTAAAAATGTGTCTAACTAAAGAGATCATAATAATTACTCCAGAACCATCTGCCCCTTTGTGTCTCCAGCATCAGAGAGTGGAATGCTTTAGCATTTTAAGTTATTTAATTTCTAACTAATGAGAGAACTTTAGAGCTAATATAGATTTTATAGTACATTTTATAATTCAATAACACCATACATAATTATGGAACATATTTTTCAAATATGTCTCAAAAATGTGAACACCCAGGGTAAAAGAAAATCAAATAAAGGCATTATCTTCTTGTACAGAAACCTTACTAAGAAACAACTAAGAATTTATTGTGCGATTTATTAAGAATTTATTTAATATTTACAATGAATTGTCAATTTGACTTACTAGCTATAGGAAACAGCATTAGATTACATGGTGGGGGTTAGGAGCCAGTAAAAATTAAGATTATAAGAAATATTATACTTGCTCTCAAATAGTTTATCATTTCAGGTCAGTGACTGAAATATTGGCAAAACACAATGAAACACTGTTTTGTATATAAAGCCAATGTCACAAACTATTAAAATGTGGTGTGTGCTTCACAAAATAGTCTTGTGTCCACTTGTCAACAATTTCTTCTTTGGTGTCTCTGATGACTGGTAGCAGGGATGTGCAAAACCACATCGAAGTAAGATATTAAGTTCTCTTGCAAAAGTCTTCAGATTTAGATGGTTCTTGAACTGGGTTAGGTTGAGTGGGAAGTAATTAAATAGGTGGGTAAGTAGTTTAATTTACTAGATAGTCAGACAAAAACAAGGACTATATTTCTCTCTCATCTTTCCTCTCTCTCTCTTTCCCCCATCATTATTGAGCCATCCATATTTTGTTATGTGGAAAGATGTGTATCTATATCTACATGGATTCAATACAGAGATATACATTGTTAACATTTCCTTTGTCTTTGCAGTCCTCCTAATTTAGACCTAAAACTCTGGTTTAGCTATAGGAAGATAAGTTTGGCTACAGGAAAAAAAAATTTTTCCTCATCCTTCCATGTTCATGTTTGCAAATTAAAAGAAATCTGTTGTATAATATAGTAAAAAAATATGCTAGATTGGGAATTTATGGTATGGGTTCTAATTCTAGGTCTCCTCATAAGTAGACACTAATTAGCAGGGTGACTATGGAAAAATGATTTAACCGTCCTTTGGTGTGAATTTCCTTATTTGTAGAATAGAGGAGATTTGATCAGGTAACTTGTAAGACTTCTATCATTCTGCAATGCTCTAAGCATTTATTGAGCTAGTCCTCTGATAAGCATTATGGACAATACAGAAATATTATTGGAAACTGTCTTTGTCCTCAAGCCATTCATAATCTAACCCCAATAGGAAGATAAGACAAATATCACTAAACTATTAGGAAAAAAATATGTAAACTCAATTGATATATCTCTATCTCATCTTGTTTTATTTCTTATGAGCCTCGGAAAGAGCTGTCTCTCCCTCTTTTTTGAAACACTCCTCTTGTGGCTTCCAGGACACCAGAGTCTCCTGCTTCCCTCCTACCTCACTTAACTGTTCCTTTTCAGGCTCTTTGCTTCCTTCTCTTCCTTGTTAAATATTTTTGTTGCCTTGCCCTGGGTCCTCTTCTATTTTTTTGGCATACTTTCTCCATATATGATCTTACTGATACTCATGCCTTTAAATGTTGTCTATATTATGCTGATTCCCACACCTATATCTTTAGCCTAGATTTTTCCTTTGAGCTCTGGCTTGTATTCCAAACTGCTTACTTCATCGCTCCATTTGTGTGGCTCATGGCAGCTTTACTAATAATAATTTTAACACATCTTAAACAGTCCTCTCAGTAAATACAAAGGCCAGATTTTTTCCATTTATTTGTTAGGGTCTTAATGGTTTTCCTATCAATTTATACAGACCTTCATATTTTAAAGGGATTAAATTTTTTTTTCTGTTGTATAGGCTAAAAGTATTTTTCCCTAGGCTTTTTTGTTGTTGTTTTTGTGTTTCAAATTCTAGACCTAAATCATTCATCGAAAAATGATTATTATTCACTTGAGGCAATAAGATTAATAAATGAAAGAAGGAAAAGAGTATTATTAATGAAAATAATATAGATTTTAAAAATTAATAAATAGCATATCTTGCTTATTAGCAAAATATTTGAATGAATCCATTGGTGTAGAATACAAAGTGAAACTGATATTTTTAATTTTTATTGGTAGTATAAACTGGTTCAACATTTTTGGAAAGAATTTTAGTGTTATGCATCAAAACTCTAATAGTTACCACCTTTGAGTCAGTAATCCTTTCTTTCTGATAATTTATTTATGAGAAGGAAATTTTGGAAAAAGATAATATTTTATATGGGAACATCATGATTACATTATTATTTAACATATGGGAAAAGAAGAAATCTAAATGACTAACTGTAAAGGAATGGTTGCTTCTCAGCTTCTAGGGAATATTATGCTGTCATTACACCTAATTTTGAAGTCTTTGTAAAAATATAAAAAATGATTAATCGAGGTGTTGGCACAACCCAAATGAAGTAGGTGTAAGAGTTCTCTTTTGGCGGGTCATGGATGACTGTGGTGAGGCCTTCACTATGGGTCCAATAGGTTGTGCCATCTTTCAATTAATCAGAGGTTTGCAGTATTATCCAGGAGGAGTAAGCTGCAGAATATAACGGAATGTGGTATCTATTAAAACCAGAGCATCACCATTGGAGGGTAGCTTTGAAGTATAAGGAGGACTGTTTTCCATGTTTGGTGGCAATTTGGTTTACATTAGAGGGAGGGTAGATTCTCAATCTCTGTAACACTCAGTGTCTGAAGACAGTAGCCATATTGGTAGCAAAACATGAACCTGGGCATGGTTAGGTCCACAGCGGTGTATGGCACTCTGGGTTTTACAAAAGGAGCTAATATCCTATTGATGATATTTGCCTCTGCACAAGAGTCCAGTGGTCCTCAGATTGCTGGAGACTGTTGTAATTACCTTCAGCCCAGTCATGCTATTGCCATTCAGATACTACAGGCCCTCTCATAGGCCTGAGGTCCCCGGGTTAACAGTGCAGAGTTCCTATATGAAATCTCTTCTAAATAACCAAAGCAGGTTGATTTAAGATTATAATCCATTTTATCCATCATATGGGTTTTGCAATCAATTAAGAAGTAGCTGTTTCCTGGTTAAGTATTTGAGCAAGTATTTTGGCATTGGTGTAGGTAGGTAGGCTTAGGTAAGTTGGCAATTTGGGTAATTCAGGATTCAGTCCTGATCTTTATGCTTGTTACCCTGTTAATTCAGGAAAAATACACTGAATTTTCCGCCTTTTCGTTTTTGCTTAATTTTAAAGAATTAACTTAGATATAGCAACTATATCCATACCATTTTCCAGAAAAAATAATCTCTGAGGAACATGATATTTGAGGGGAGGAAAAATATCTTTTCCTTCTTCCTATTTTAGGCTAAGTGGCTGGGTCTTTGTAACAAAAGACAGACTAACAAAAGGGTATAAATTCACTTAATAGAAGCTTTACATAACACAGGAGCCTTCATAAGGAAATGACGACTCAAAGAAACAGTTAAACCTGAGTGTTTTTCATAGTAGGTTTGATGAAGAACGGAGAGCTGTGGATAGTGCAAAAGGAGTACGATGTCGTGGTAATAAACTGGGGGAAACTCAGCAAGGGCTGTTGGTTCGGATTCCTCTCTGTGTGCCTGTGTCTTTGGAGATGACCAGGATGTTCCTTTCCTCCAGGTATATGGAAGGCACGACTCACATGAGGACCTTATGGCCTGCTTCAGGGGAAGGTCAGAAAATTTTTCCTGGGTGTTATGATCTGCTTCAGGGAAGAAGAGTGGGGGAAGGTCAGAACAGAGAGACCTTCCTGCTTCTGCCTTTTCTTAAATTCTTTCCCCTAAAAATATTCAATATGCCAAGGTGCCATATTTTGGGGGGTAATGTGTCCTGAACTCCATCAATATTTATCTTCCAAATTAATATTCAGCTACTGAAAATAGGGAGATTATGTTCAAATTAAAGCTAAATAGGACTAGAAAATAATATCATAAAATACTAATAGTTACATTCAACACTTCAGGAAGATAAGAAAAGTGGGGAAAGATTGGCAAAGAAATAAAATATTCAGAAAGAAATAGAATAAAAGCCATTATTACTAGATCTGGGGAAAGCAAATAAACATGAGAGAAGTAGCAAATATAAATAGAATGGGACAAGGGAAAAAAAGGCATCATTAAAAGATATAAAAGCCAAGAAATCTAAGATTTATACTATTGGTATGGCTTTCAGTGGTATTTGCAAACTACATCCTTTTATTTGATTTCAAACCATCTTAACTCAAAATAACTGACATAGCATTAGAAAATATTTCCTACATTGTTAATTGACTTTCATGTAAACATACGTATGGAGTTGGAAAATATAGAAAGGGATGGAAAAAAGGAAAGTGGCTAAGTGGATTGGCTGAATTGCTGATGTATGAATGAAACAAATAATTATACAAATGACTCTCTGTAGGATTCAATTCAGAGAGTAATGAGCTCAACTCTCTATTTCCTTTCTCTGAATAGTCCTTTCCTGTTTTGTGTGATCTGGTTCAGCTGAGACTGAGGTTATTTTATTTTATTTTTGTCACTTGGACTCCAGTTTTTGTCTACATACTTCAAAATAAACGACCTTGAAGAAACTGATGAATTGTATCCCTGCAACAATTTAATAAAAACAGTTGTCATTTATTGAATGTCTATAAGGGGCCCATCTTCTATTGTTTTAAACCTCACAGTAGTTCTGGGAACTAAATATTATAAATTCATATTATTATTTCACATTTCACAGATAAAGAGTCAGAGGCTCAAAGAGTTACGCTATGACTTTTGACAAAGGACCCAGGCCTCTCTGATTCCAAAGACCATGCTGTTTGGATTACATATGCAGGGTTTTTTTTTTTTTCAAGTTTTTCCTCCTTTTGGGATTTAGCTTTGCCTGTGCAGGTGCGATTTTAGCTTTTTATTAAAGACAAGGGTGAAGAAGAAAGAGTTATTATATATGTATGGCATTTGCAGATCTTAGTATCTCCGATTTAGGAAAGAATTGTAATGATGCCACTCAATATTCCACCTACCTCTGGTAAAAGGAAGATTAGAAGGTTGGAAAATTTGACATGACTTTGATGTGTGAAATGCTAAATAGTGCTGCACAGGATGAAAATTCTTTGGAAGAAGACCACAAGTATAACTATTTTTGCAGGTGTTTTAGAGCAAAAATCTGTTCACTCAGTGATTCCACATTTTGGGGAAGGACTTAACTAGGAAAAGTTTTATTTTATTTTTTTCAAGGAAGGAACATGAAAATGCCAGAAATACAGAGGTAATTATTTTGATCAAGCATTTATGTTACTCATTATGATGGCAAAATCAATGTGTACTTTAAAGAATCATTTGTCAAAAAGCCTGGAAATATGGCACATTGGCAATTGCAACAAAAACAACTACATTTGGTTTCTTGATTAAGAAGAATGAAAATGAGTATTTCCCATTAACTAACAAAATTATAAAGAGTCTTGATTCAAGTATACAACTTATTTGCTTGATGAATGCAAGGTGATTTGACGTTTGTAAAAATCTGTTGCAGTTTGGGTAAGGAAGTCTAGGCTTTCTCAATGTTAAAGGAAGATGAATTTAAGCTTTGTTGGTAACCCTCTCAATGAAACGCAGAAGAAAAAATTAGGGTTTTCAAGAAGGAAAACGTTGACTTATCAGGGCACATGAAACTACTAGGGAGAAAGGATCCGTGTTACTATCTTTCACATAGTCTTGGAATATAGTCTTGTATTTGGCTGTAATCCAAATTGCAAATCTGTGTTTAACCAGATGACAACTAAGGTCAAGATCTGAATCGTCTAACAGCTTGATCCAGACCTTTGTGAGGCCTTTCCAGCCTTTGAGACTTCCCTCAGCATCTGAATTGACACAGAGAAGCATTAAATATCCTGAACTGTGTCGGGGAGTTGCTCCTAAATAAGGTTCATTTCTTTTAAACCACGGATTAATTTCCATTAAGCATGTAAAAGTTCTTTTAGAAACTTTCTTGTGTGGGCTGTAGCTCATTTTCATTACTCTGTCTTTTTATTTTCCCCCCATTGCTTAGGACAATTCATTAGAAAATTCACCAAATTTATTTCAAGTAACCAATTAATCCTTTGACATGTGACAATTAATATGCAAATTGTACCACATTAAGAGTCTCAGGAGGAATGAATTAAATTGAAAATATACAGCCCTTCAGAAATTAAAAGAGATATTGTTTTACCATCTACTGATTTTGAAAATTCGTGTGATTTTTCTTCTATGGTTCATTTTATTATCTCCTTGCCTAGAAGTACCAAAACAAATGACCATGCCTGTCTTAAATGCATTACATCAGGATACTAATAGAAGGATATTAAACATGATAGTGATATTGACGAAAGACCTGATGAGGCAAATAACCATATACATAAATATGGGTTCGTAACAGAATAATTACATAAAAAAGTAAATAATTTTCATTGCCATTTCCTTCTTAGAAATGCTCACAGGGAAATTAAGGACCAAGAGGTTATTTTGAGAGCATTACCAAACAGACAACATCTTTACTCACGCATGTAAATTCTGTGTTACAGTTAGGTTTTAGGTGGGTTTTCCTGGTGCCTGGATAATGTTAGGGAGATATGAATATTGTCAATAGGACACCTTTTCAATAATGTCTAATACTCACTGAGTACTTTCCATAAACAATTTGCTGTTCTAAATGCTTAGCATGTCATCTGAGCCTTACAATAGCTCTATGAAATTGGGACTGTCATTATCATCTTACAGGACAAGGACTGGGTGCAAAGTGCTCTACCTGAGGCTGTCCAGAGAGCTGGGCCAGGATCAGAGCCCAAATATCTAATGCTAAAGACCATATTTCTCACCACTGTGCCATTGCTGGATAAGGTGCCCAGAAAATACTGACATTTTTCTTAGGTTAAGTATTAAGCTCTTAAAAAGTTAGGGAGTTGAACATTGCTGCTGAGATCATTATCATATTTCCTTCTTGCTATTATTATTTTAAATATGCAATAAGAAATATACCTTAAGAAGTAATGTGCAGGTGACTTATTTTTCTACTGAGCTTGGTAGGCTTTGAATGTTTCATCTCATTATTTTACCTCTAATTTTCTCAGTAAGAGATTGGAAGAAGCCAATTTGTCCTCAGAGTGTAAATAGGGAATATCAAGGTGGCTACACAATTATTGGTCATGGATATTTGCAAGAGAATTGAGTCAATTATCAAAATTCTTTTGGAAAACAGTTACTTTCTAGAAAACTACCCAGTACTCAGATTCTTTCTTTCTTTCCATTTACTTACCATTTATTCTTCTTCATCATCATCATCATCATCATTGTCTTTTTCCCAAAAGATTTGAGAAAAGTATATGGACCCCATACTTCACACAAAAGCCAATTTTGACCTGAACATTAATTAATTCAACTAACAAGCAATTATTGAGCATGTATTTTATGCAAAACACTGCTTTAGGTGTCTTGCAATAATAATTTTAAAATGCTCCAACTTTCAAGAGCCTGCAGTTCAGTTGGGCCAATAAATCATACACACAATTATAATCCAAGGACTTTTGAGATAAGTACTTTAAAAACTACCAAATTATAAAGAAATTCATAGGTTATTTCCAAGCGAGGATTAGGAATAAGGAAGGATGAGGGAAATCTGAGAAGGATCATTAAGAAGGAGGCTTTTGAATTAAGTTTTATGGGAAGGATAAGTTGTGTGTGTTCACGTAAATCTATTTATGATGTAACAGCTTTGCCAAATTTTCTCTGAAAGGTGGATTAGCCTTTATTAAGAAGAATACCTTACTAGGCTAGAGAGTCTGTGTTGCACAGTGTGAACCACAGCTCTGCTGCTTAGTCACTATGTGATCTTGGGCAAATTACTATGTCACTGTTTCCTCATTTGTAAAATAGGGGTGATGAAAAGTAACTGTAAATACCTATAAAATAGGGATGATCTACCTTATTGCGTTATTCTGATTAATATGGGTAAAGATAGCACAATGATTGGGACTACATAAACGTTAGCTACTAGGATTATTATTTAAGTGGGAATGGCAAATTTTAATCAGTGGTGTGTATTTTGGATCCTTAGGCAAGAATAATTTCATATGTTTCAGAAATAAAAGGGAGGACATTGTGAGCTACAGCAATGGCAAAGGCACAGATATGGAAAAACACAGAGCTTATTTCATGGAACACTTGCATTTTGTTTTGTTTGGGAAAGTGTGTTTTAGTTTGGACTTTAATTATAATACCTTATTTATCATGAGATATATTTCAGATCAGATAAAGATAAAATTTTTGAGGACTCATGAACATTAAATTATTGTACTTTGCTTTAGAAGCCTTACATTTTTTATAAGGCCACAAGAGCAACATATTGTCCCCAATATTGCCTACATGAAGCTAGATAAAGTACTAGAGATGGAACAGGGTGGAATCCACTGAAAATTAATTGATTCTTCAAGAGGATACCTTTGGAAGAACTCTTTTCAAGAGGATTAAGAACAACCATTTTCTGCTCCACAAGTTCATATAGCAAGGAGGCATTCTTATTCTTGTTTTCCAGAGAATAAAAACCATTCTCAGCACTATACAAGAATATGACCTAATTTGTGTAGAAAATGCCCCCTCCTTCTTTAGCAGTTTTGTATCACTCTGATCGCTTAGCCCATTCAGTATTGTTAACCCAGGTGAAAGTGAAAGTCTCTCTTTTCAAATCTCATGTACTCACAAAACTTGTTGATTTATTTTTATAAGGATATTCAGATTTTTATAGTAAAAAGCCACTTGAAAATCTTGTCTAAATGCATTCAGGTGCATGTTAATTGATTTTTCTCCTATTGAATTTTGCACAACAGGAGAAACAGCTGGAGCCAGTTTATTAATTAATTAGAAATCTTGGGCTTAGGAGATACTTGGAAAAGAACAGGAGGGGAAACTAGAATATTATGAAAGAAGACAAGAGGACTTCCTGACAATGAGATGAAATATTATTTCCTCTATAAAGCGTGTGGCTCATAAATAGACTGAAAATTAAATTAAATTTACTTCCTAAAAGACGTTCCAGAATGATAAATGTGTCTTTTGGTGTTTGATGTTCGATGGCTGATACTGGTATAATAGACTGGTATTTTATATTTCAGAACCATTTGTTTTAAATGGTGATCACTCAACTCAAAATGAGCAAAGAAGGGAAATTATTGACTCATTTAACTGGGAATTTCAAAGGTGGCTCTGACCCCAAGTATGGCAAGGCCTCAAGTAATGTTGTCCGTGCTCTACCTCGCTGTATCTCTTCATGCTCCTTTCCTGTGTGGCCTGGGTACACTTTTCTGGCTGGCTTCCTCCAGGTGGTAGGAAAAATTGCTATGAGACCCCAAGCTTAAATCCTTATGGCTTGAGACCTAAAAGGAAAAGGAAGTCCCCCTCTCTCAAATGCATGTATCAATTCTGAGAGTAGACCCTGGTTGGGCTTGCCTATATCAATGGTCATGTCATGTGTGATAAAGTCTTCTCAGACTTTAACCTGTACACATCACTTGATGACCTTATAAAAATGCATGTTCTAATTAATCCCTCTTTTATATTTGTAATATGGGAAACTTAACTCCCAAGGCTGGGAATTAATAAAACGTGATTGGCACCAAGAAAGGAGAAAAACAATAATCAATGAAATAAATAGAAATCAAGAAATCAAAGGAGGTTGTTAACAGAAGAAAAAGATGCACAAAACATTAGATGATCAAGATACCTGGGTAATAAATTCAAGGCTCATGTAAAGCAGTGCTATGATCTGAATGTTTATGTCCCCCCAAAATTCGTATATTGAAATACTCACCCCCAAGGTGATGGCACTAGGAGGTGGGGCCTTTGGGAGGTGATTAGGTCATGGACAGCCTACGAATGGGATTAGTGCCCTTATAAAAGAGACCCCAGAGACCCCCTTTGACACTTCTGCCATGCAAAGTTAGAATGAGAAGATGGCTGTCTGTGGGGAAGCAGGTCCTCACCAGGCACAGATCTGCTAGTGCCTTAATATTGGACTTCCCGGCCTCCACAACTGTGAGAAATAAACTTCTGTTGTTTATAAGCCACCCAGTCTATGGTACTTTGTTATAGCAGCCTGAATGGATTAAGACAAACAGCAATGACTTTATTTTCTATGGAGAATTAGCCAAAAGGAAAACTGGGTATTTCAGTTTCATTACTCTTAGTTTTACCCAAATGATAATTATAATCATATACATTGTGATGCTATACAATCCCGTTTTATTTTCATAAATATCCTGAGAGGAAAGTTATTTGCAATTTTTCAGCATCAAATGAATCTAGATTGCTTTACTCCCTGAGCAAAGAGGACCAGCAATATGGCAGGATCAGGTTCCTAACTTGCTCCCATTTGGTGAAAAAAGTCAGGGAACACCTGCTGGTTTAATAGTAAGTTGTTCAAACGGCTCTTTTTCTTTTGCTCCCTGTGTCTGGCCGAGTTCCATTTTTTGAGCTTTTTGCTGGCTTTGGATTTCAGAGATTAGGTATCTTGGTTCTGACACTGGCCATAAATATGGGCCTGTGTCTTGTGCTATTGGTTTAACTTGATAAAGGTTCTATCTCCTGAGTCTGTACCTGACAGTATCTGGAAAATAATTGCGTGAGTCAGCTTTGTCTCAATTGCTTCTTCTGGTTCCTTTTTTTAAAAAACAAAAATTCTGTTAGCCTTGCTGGTCACAGTTGTTTTGACTCCAGATTCACCTTAATTCAAATAATGATAATAATGATAATGAAACTGACTTTTATTGAGTATTTACTATATTCCAGGCACTATTACAAATACTTCATGTACATTAAGGTTAATTATCCTAGTAACCTGCAAATATGCATTATCATTGTCTCCACTTTACAGATGGGGAAATCAAGGCACAAAGATGAATTACTTTGCCCAAGTTTGCAGAGGTACAAAATATAATAGTAGAGCCAGGGTTTTAACCCCAGTAGTTTGGGCCTAGAGCTTCCTAATATCAAGGAGAAAACTATACTACATAGTATTTTAATATTAATCATTTATTATGTGTCATAGTGCCTTTTCATAACAATGATGATGATGATGATAAACATAATAAAGTCACCTAACATTAATATAGAACTTACTGAGTTACAGAATACTTTCACTGCTTTGTTTCCCAGAATAGCAGCTCTCACTTGGAGTACAGATATAGTTGGGAGTTGGCATGGTAGGCATCACTCAAGGCCAAGTGATTAACACGAGTAATTATTTAGACGACTCACTGAGTGGCATGCAGGAGAAGAACAGATAAGGGGCATTAGTTTTATCTCCAAACTTGAAGACTATGCTCAGCAAAACAAAGTGGTTGGGTAAATTCACCCTCTTTTAGTGAACACTTCTTGTCGTTCAAATGTCTTATCAGCCTTTTCCTCTTAATCACAAAGAATATTGTCGCTGAGAGAAGTTATGATACAATTTCCTAAGTGTTTGCAATTCCAGTAGCATTTTAGTGCTTTGTATTGATTGGCATCCAGGACAACTGTCTTGCTGGGGTGCTTCTTAATCCAGTTCTGTCCAGGCCCTTCCCCAGAACTATTTAATTAGGATTTCCAGATGTGGTACCAGGCAGAGGTACATTTCAAAAGCTGCCCTGATAATCCAGATGAGCAGCCCTGGTTGAGAACCACTGCAGTAGAGTCTTAGGACCAGAAGGACTTTGGCAAGGTAAATCAGCCAAAACTCAGAGAGGTGAAGTGACCCACCATACACAGGTCACTGGCGGAGCTGGTGATAAGACTCACGTCTTTTTTCACTGCTTCTATCTCTTCTTTGATGCTATTGGTGTCCCTAAACGGAAGTCAGAGTAGATTTCTGTCACTGCTACCTTTCTACTTTGCCTTGTTAAGTGGCCTGGAGACAGGGGAGCTGGCAATGTCTATGACAAACACAAATTGTCTCAGGAGAACTTTCACCTTAGGCCTGAAGTTTTGCACAAGTCAAGGTAAAGTCACATGAGTGCACAAAAATCACAAAACACACAAGTACATGGCTACCATACGTTTGAACCCACAGAGAACAAAAACAAAACAAACTTGCAAAGACTTTAAATATCAACACAAAATAGACCATAAATATGTTTAACATGTTTATAGAAACTTAAAAGGAGTTGAAAATGTAATAGAATAATAAGAGAAGATCAAAATTTTCTTGGCAGGTAGAAGGAACAAACAGAACACCAAAAAATGAAAAAAAAATAATCAAAATTTAAATATATATAAATGAATTAAACAGTAGATTTCACATAGCTTAAGAGATAATTACAGTAGTAGAAGACACAGCTGCAGAAAAAGACTACCCAGGATTCAGGGAAAATTTTTTAAAAATGTTAAGATACACACAGGATTAAAACAAAAAAGGTGTGACAAATCTAATTAGAGTTCCAGAAGTTGAAAACAGAAGGATAATGGGGAAGAGTAAAATATGTTAAAAGAAAATGTTGAGAATTTTTCAGAATTGATCAGAAACCAATTCTTACATTCAGGAAGTTCATTAAATCCCAAGAATGGTCATTAAGAAGAAATTCACAAGTAGGCACATTACATAAAATTATAAAGGGAGGGAAGGAAGAGAGAAGGAGAGGAAAAGAGAGACGTGGGGGAGGGAGAGAGACCTTGATATTTAAAACCAAAGAAAGCAAAAATAAATTTACCAATAAAAAATGTAATTAAACTGACATCTAACTTTTTAATAGCTAAAAGTATGACGTGAAAATAATTATCAAATTAGAACCCACTGAATCTTTCACGAATTAAAGCAGTTTAAAGAGAGCTTTAATTAAACAAAAACTGGCAGAGTTTGCCTCTAGCCAACCCTCACTAAAGGAAATTTTAAAGGATATACTTCCAGAAGAATAAAAATATTCCAAAAGGTCGGAGATGCAAGAAGGAATGTAGAGCAAAGAAACTGGCAAATCTATGGACAACTCTAAACAAATATTAAAAGTATAAAGCAATAACAATAATGTTTAATTTCTTGGATTTAAAAAAAGATAATGTTGATATTGAGAATATGAAAATGATTCAAAGATTCTTAGAGTCTTTGAATAAATATGTCATTGAATAAATATGCATATTAAATTGTGGGGTAAAGCTAAATCAATAGAAATATAGTGCATAGCTTCCAAGCCAAAGAGGGGGGAAAAAAGGAATATAAAAATCTCATTTAATTGAAAAGAGGTCAAGAGGGAAAAAAAAATCCAGAAATAGTTTAAATGAAAACACAAAATAATATTGTAGAAACAGATCTACATATATCAGTCATTATAATAACTATGAGTGAACTAACTCTCCATTTAAGAGATAAAAATTGTCAGCCTTTATAAAAAATAAAACTTATCTGTTTAGAAAAGATACACCTAAATCTAAGGACATAGAAAAGTTGAAAGACTAGAAAAAGATACATAACACAAACATTAAGACTGTCTCCATAGAGCTATAATTCATGTAACTGTGCACAGACAGTCTAATAGGCATACCACCCGGTCTGTCCCTCCCAATGACACTTGCAACAGGCTTGGACTCTGGAGCTAGTGACACAGAAAGAATGAATGGGCAACTCTCTCTGGTGGCACTGGAAGTAGCAAAGGCTGGAGATTGGACTCTTAGCACAGAAGGGCAATGGTGTTGGTGATGAAAGTGGTTGTAGGAACATTAAGTTCCTGGATCAAGAGTAGCAAACTACCATTTAGTGCTTAATGGTGGTAGCAGCAGTTTCTTGAACAGACCAGTTCTGCAGTGTGTTTTTCCTGGAAAGTTACCTGGAGTTAGGAATTTCGTGAGTATCTTAGATCCTTAAACTAACAAACACCCTCCTGTTGTGTTTTTTCACTCAGAATCAGCTTCTATTGATTGCAACTAAGAATCCTAACGTACAAAATGTGCTTTCCTAAGAGGAAGAGGAGAAAATCTCTTCAAGCTGCTTGCCTCAGGATCGTTAACTTGGACCCTGCTATTAACTGAAGTTTTATGTTGCCCACAAAATCATGTTGAAATCCTGACCTCCAATGAGGTAGTATTAGAAGGTGGGGCCTTTGGGGGTAATTAAGTCATGAGAGCGGGGCCCTCATGAATGTGGTTAGTGCCCTGAGAGATCCCTCACCTGTTTCACCATGCGAGGACACAGTAGGAAGACAGCCATCTATGAACCAGGAAGTGGGCCCTCACCAGACACCAAATCTACTGGAGCCATCATCCTGGAGGCTGGGGAAGCCTCTAAAATGGAGAAATAAATTTTTGTTGTTTATAAGCCATTTGGTCTATGGTATTCTGGAGCAGCCTGGAGGGACTAAGAGGGACCTTGTTACTTTGATCCTTCCTTCACAATGGAGGCACAGCTTCTGAATTCTTCCACTTTGTAATGGTTTCATTCCTCCATTTTCCAGCAAAATGTGAAAGTTCATGACCTATGTTCAGAAATACGGTCATGTGTCGCTCAGTGATGGGAATCTGGGAAATGCATCATTAGACAATTTTGTCATTATACAAACATAATAGAGTATACTTACACAAACCTACATGGTGTAGCCTGCTACACACCTAGGCTGTATGGCATAGCCTACTGCTCCTAGGCTACAAACCTGTATAGCATGTTACTGTATTGAATATTGTAGGCAACTGTAACACAATGGTAAATATTTGTGTATCTAAACTTAACTAAACATAGAAAAGGTACAGTAAAAATATGATTATTATAATCTTATGGGACCACTGATGTATATGCAATCCATTGTTGACTGAAACATTGTTATGTGGGGCATGACTATGTATCAAATTTGGAAATAAGCTTAGGAAGGAAGTGCTTGTTAAATCTAAGGCAAACTTCTATTTTCAGAAGTTTGTGAAGATGACTAAAAAAGGAACTGCAGCTAAAGAGGCTTGGTAAATGAGATGGATCACTTTTATATATTAAAAGTGATATTCAATTTGTCTGGAGATTTTTTTCTTTCCTTTCCACCTGAATTTCTTCTGAAATTGAGTCTTATTTTTGTATCTGATCAACTTAGCTTTAGTTTTCTTAGATAATTGTTTACACAACTCTGCCTCCCTGGGAAGCTATAAGAATGGGGAAAGCAATGAAGTGCTTGTCTTGTTCATGGGGGTATGCCTGGTGCCTAGTACAATGTCTGGCACATAATAAATAATAGATAAAAATATTCTAAGTTAAATGAAAAAATAATGAATTAATGAATTATGATAAAAGCAAAACCCAATTTTTTATACTGTACTATTAACAACTTCTATTCTCAATTTTTCCCCATTTTCCATCAAATAGTAAAATTAAAGAACTGGTTAAATTTTTGGAGTGCAGAAGTATATAATACTGGTTCTTATCAACGTGAAAAAACATTTGAAAAATCAGTCAGTGAAGTGGTAATTTTGTCTGAATGTTTTCAAATGGAATGCCATTAAAAAACACTTTAAACTATAATATATCTGATGTGATTTATTAGTCGTGAAGAAGTACATACTGTGTTTTCGTATCTCCAAACCAACAAAGTGACTTTTGATTTGCAGAGAAGTTTAAAGTTCTCATTCAAATACCAATTGTTTCCACAGTTTTTTTGTTGAATGATCTTAAGATGTCTAGAGATTTTACTTCTCAAACAAGCCCTCTCTCAGGATTTACTTTCTTTCAGGAAGTCCATTAAATCTTCCATATTTGAACAGCAGTTTAATCTCCAGAGCTTTTCTCTATATGTCTACTTAACAGTAGCTGCTCTAATAAACTTGCCTTTCCTTAGGAATTATTCTTTTCAACCTTTAAATGAAATTTCCACTTCCTTCTAGGTCTCTCTTGGTACACAATTCATCTGCCTAGACAGTGCCTATTTCTTCCTTTTCTGGATTAATAGTTTGGAACTTTTACTCAAAAGCCTTCCTTGTATGATAATAATGAAATATTAAGTCAAATCTGCAGTGGACTTTTTTGATTGAACTTGTTCTTTGCTGGCCTTGAAATGAATGAGTGTGCTGGTAGGGGTGATGGTGACAGCTGGGGAGAGGGGTCACCTTCCGTTGACTATCTCTGTAGAGGGATGGCCTTCCACGTGGTTCTCCCAGCCCTGGTCTCTGCATTCTGGACTCCTTCTCCAGGGCTGTAATCCACTCTCTCTCATAATTCCAGCCCCTGCCTGAAAGAATGACTTTCAACCCTTCTTTCATGGAGGCAGAGGAATCTGAGGCTTTCTCCATTCTTTTAAATGTATTATTCTGGCATAAATTCTATATATTGGTTTGTAAGGGCTGCCGTAAGAAAGTATCACAGGCTGAGTGGTTTAAACAACAGAAATTTATTTTCTTACAGTTCTGGAGGCTAGAAGTCTAAGATCAAGGTGTCAGCAAGGTGGATTTCTTTTGAGGCTCCTCTCCTTGGTTTGCAGATGGTCATTTTCTCCCTGTTTCTTCATATGGTCTTTCCTCTGTGCTTGTCTGTGTCCTAATCTCTTCTTCTGATAAGGACACCAGTCATAATGGATTATGGCCCGCCTTAATGATCTTATTTAACCTTGATTACCTCTTTAAGGAGCCTATATTCACATATAGTCACATTCTGAGGTACTGAGGGTTAGGACTTTAACATATGAATTTGGGGGAGACATAATTCAGCCTGTAACACTCAATATCTTGCTTCTTCAGTATTCAAGAGCCTATTTTTAAGCTTCAGAAAACCAGAATATTTATTATTTCTCTTTCTTTGTCTTCATCATAGAGAAGTTCTAATTTTTCTCTAGGAAATGATTGACTATTAAGATTATGTATAAAGAAAAGCACACATACTGTTTCAAGACGGTATTTTACTTCTCCTACACTTTGCCAGGAATTGTGCTGGACACTCTAAAATTATTGACCTTGATCAAATAGGCACTGAAGGTGTCAGTGTATCCAAGAGGAAACTGACTTCCGGAGTACAGGTCAGGTGCATAAGGTTACTTGGCCATTGGTAGTAGTGACAAGATTGGGAGGCAGGAATGTCTGTCTCTAAAATCCAAGCTCTAATTATAACAGTGACTATCTTCAATTCAAATTGGGCAAAAGTGTTTAAGTGTATTTATATGGTGTTAATGACTCATCTTGCTTATATTAAAATAGTTAATGGAAGGAGACTATCAAAAGAGTAAAATGGTGGGCTGCTCTGAAATTGGCATAATAATAATCACTGAAGTCCGTAGCAGGGCCTTCTTAATGTCATATGGTACTCAATGAAAAATTAATGAACCTCATTTTTCTGCCCTGTGGTTCTAAGGCTTTTGATAGGGCAGAATGAGAAAGAAAATCTCTTTCCCACACTGACTGGGGCAAAGCCCAGGCCGCTCAGATTTCTAGGTTTTGGCCCATTCCTTGGAGAGGAGTACCAGTGACTTTGTGCCCTAATATTCCTTGCCACTTGTTTATATTCTTTATAAAACAATGCCAAGCAATGACAGAGCCAGTAGGCATATAAACTACTGGCATAGGAAAGAATTTCAATAGACATAGAAATTTTTTCCACATTTGAGGAAAGTTTTCCTTTGCAGAAAGGAAAATGACCAATCTAATAATGTTGATGATGATAATTATAATGACAGAGAAATGGTGGAAATTATTTCCACGTGCTATGGTTTGGGCTGTGCATATAATTTTATTAGTGAGCAAAAAATAATGATCTTGACAGACCCATTGAAATGGAATAAATCACAAAATTAATCAAATCTATTTGTCATTATTCCTGGCAGATTTTATTCTTAGGTTTAATTTATAACAAAATGAATATATAAGTTTATTTAGAACAAAGTATTTATGTGAACTCCAAGTCCCATAAATTACTTCATCTTTCTTTAGGATCGATGTAGGAGATATCTGTTGCCACTTTATCATTATCTTATTAATCAGTAAATTTTAACTAAGAGGTTGGAAAACACACATTAATCATTAATTTTCTTCAAGAAATATTAAGGGGAAGGAGGTGTAAAATGAAAGTGGAGAAAATTATGTGAGATGAAATGGGGCGGGAATGTGGAAATGGTCTGAGCCTGGGAATTCTGTAGCAGGAGTTCAAGGTTGCAAGACTATTGAGGTTGAAGATTTGGACTTGCTTGCCCAACAGTGGGAGAGGAGAGAGATACATAAAGAGAGCATATGGAGGAATGAAATGTGTTCTCCACCTCCAAACATAGATGATTTAGAGATGGGTTTAAACTGCAGGTTTTAATTTAGTTGTAAAGAAATTTTCCTACTTTCAAGTGGCAAAATCCAGATAAAAGTTAATAAAGGAAGATCATTCATTAATTCTTTTAACCATTTAGCCATGTAATTCATTTAACCACTATTAGTTGAGTGTGTATTATGTATAAGGCACTGTGCAGGCATTGAGCATGTGTCAAGAGATAAGATGGAGACCGTCGTTGACCTTATTTATTCCATAGGCTTGCAGAGACATTTTCATCTTCATGGATATCCTGATGAGTGGACATATGTCTCCAATTTTAGTATTACTTTCAAATTCTGAGACCTGACTTTATTAACTCTAGAAGTGAATTTTCTCGTTCTCTGAGGTTTGCTGCTGTGTTTGAAGAATAGATGAGAAGAAGCATTTTCTCTAATCCCGTCAATGACTGTGGGCAACATTCCCGTTTTCCCTATCTCAAAATTTCAGGAAGTTGGCCAGACACAGTGGCTCACACCTGTAATCCCAGCACTTTGGGAGGCCGAGGTGGGAGGATCACTTGAGCCCAGAAGTTCAAGACCAACCTGGATAACATAGTGAGACACCATCTCTACAAAAATATTTAAAAATTAGCTGGGCGTGTTAGCTCATGCCTGCAGACCCAGGTGCTCAGGAGGCTGAGGCAGGAGGATAGCTTGAGCCCAGGAGTTCACGGTTACAGCAAGCTGTGATTGTGCCACTGCACTCTGGCCTGGGTGACAGAGTGAAACCCTGTCTAAAAAAAAAAAAATTCAGGAAGATTTTAAGAAGAGCTCACTTGGGGCACAGGACATCGGAGTTAGGACAAATGCCTTGCTTTCTGTGGTGGTTAGGTAGAAGGTCTCTTTCTTATGTGCTGAGTGCCAGTGGGCTGAGGAGTTGGAGCATAGGTCTGAGAAAGACAATAATCAGAGAGTAAAAAGTGCCAAAGCTCAAGAGATAGGTAAGGGACCAATGAAGGAGAAGCTGTATGGAGAGCTGCATGGGGGGTAGGAGGTGTATGTTACAAACAGATGGTGCTATAGTTTCAAAGTCTGTGTCCTCCCAAAATACATATACTGAAACTTAAGACCCAATGTGATAGCATTAAGAGGTGGGACTTTTAGGAGATGATTAGGGTATGAGGGATCTGCCATCATGAATAGGATTAGTACCCTTATAAAAGGGTTCTAGGGAACCAGTTAGGCCCTTTTGCCCTTCTACCTTCTGCTATGTGAGGACACAGCAACAAGGCACCATCTTAGAAGAAGAGAGGGAGACTTCATTGGACACAGAATCTGCTGCTGCCGTGATTTTGGACTTCCCATCCTCCAGAACTGTGAGAAATAAATTTCTGTCCATTTAGTCCTGGTTCTGACATTGGGGCCAGACCAGACCTGCTTCCTGTAACAAAGTCCCTTGTCCTTCCTTGGATTTATTATTCTGTTCCACAAAACAGCAAAGAAACAATCACGCTGATGTTTTGGTTATCTTCAGCTACAGGCTTTAACTAATCAGATTTTTCCAATTTATCATACTCTCAAGCAAATGCCAGAAAACATCACAGTAGAATGGAAAGCAAATTTCTTTGCTCAGAATTCATGGAAGATTGAAAGCCACAAAGAGATAGCAGAGACCTGGGCTTTGCTGAGTACTTAGGCTTCATCAATTTGAGAATGTGGATACGTAACTGCTTTTTAAAAGCAGAAACAAAAAACCTTACCTGCTACTTGCATTTTAAGAAGTTGACATTCAACAGGATTTGGAGAAATGGAATATGGCTTCATGTTCAGCATTTCAGTAGCTGTGCCTCTAAGCATTGTCTGGAGACATAGACGGTCACCATAGTTTTACTGTGATAGTTTTTCAAATACTGACTATGGGTGTTACAGGTTATATGACATTATTGGTTATAGGAGAGAAAATCATACCCTGAGATTGGGAATTGGATCGTATTTTCATACTTCTAATGCTTTTGGCCTCACCATTTTCCCTGGATTTGTTAGAGCTTTTAGAAAGAGAAAACCAAGGTTGTCACATATAGATGACTGTCAGTCAGCCAACAATAAAAAGTTTTAGATCAAGAGCAAATTCATCTTGAAAGATTTTATTTATTTATTTTTATTTTTTTAATTTCAGAATATTACAGGGGTACAAACGTTTTGGTTACATAAATTGCTTTTGTGCCGTTTGAGTCAAAGTTATAAGTGTGCCCATCACCCAGATGGTGTACATTGTACCCATTAGGTGTGAACTTACCCAAACCCTCTTCCCCCCTCCCACCTGCTTGATTTCTGATGAATGTTATTTCCATATATGCACATAAGTGTTGATAGATTAGTTCCAATTAATGGTGAGTACATGTGATGTTTGTTTTTCCATTCTTGTGATACTTTGCTTAGAAGAATGGTCTCCAGTTCCATCCAGGTTAATTCAAGAGGTATTAGTTCATCATTTTTCATGGCTGTGTAGTACTCCATGGTATACATATACCACATTTTATTAATCCACTCATGGATTGATGTGCACATGGGTTGTTTCCATATCTTTGCAATTGTGAATTGCACTGCTATAAACATTTGAGTGCAGGTGTCTTTTTTATAGAGTGTCTTTTTTACCTTTGGGTAAATACCCAGTTATGGGATTGCTGGATCAAATGGTAGTTCTACTTTTAGTTCTTTGAGGTATCCCCATTCAACTTTCCATAGAGGTTGTACTAGGTTGTAGTCCCACCAGCAGTGTATGAGTGTTCCTATCTCTCCACATCCCTGCCAACATTTGTTGTTTTGGGACTTTTTGATAAAAGCCATTCTCACTGGAGGTAAGTGATATCTCATTGTGGTTTTGATTTGCATTTCCCTGATGATTAGAGATGTTGAGCATTTTCTCATATGTTTGTTATCCATTAGTTTATCTTCTTTTGAAAAGTTTCTATTTATGTCTTTTGCTCACTTTTTAATGAGGTTGTTTGATTTTTTCCTTGTTGATTTGCTTGGGTTCTTTATAGATTCTAGTTATTAGCCCTTTATTGGATGTGTAGCATGCAGATATTTTCTCTCACTCTCCAGGTTGTCTATTCACTCTAATGATTGTTTTCTTGGCTGTGCAGAAGCTTTTTAATTTGATTAGGTCTGATTTATTTATTTTTGTCATTGCTGTGGTTGCTTTTGGGGTCTTCTTCATAAATTCTTTGCCTAGACTGATGTATATAAGAGTTTTTCCAATATTTTCTTCTAGAATTCTTATGGTTTCATGTCTTAGGTTTAAGTCTGTTATCCATCATGAGTTGATTTTTGTGAGACGTTTTTGTGAGAGGTTTTTTGGATCCTGTTTCAGTCTTCTACACGTGGCTATCCAATTCGCCCAACACTATTTATTGAATAGGGATTCTTTTTCCCAGTGTATATTTTTGTCTATGTTGTCAAAGATCAGATGGCACTATGAGGTTGGTTTTATGTCTGGGTTCCCTGTTCTGGTCCATTGGTCTATATCTCTGTTCTTGTGCCGGTACCATGCTGTTTTGATTTCTATATCCTTGTAGTAAAGCTTGAAGTCTGGTAAATTGATGCTTCCCAATTTGTTCTTTTTGCTTAAGGTTGCTTTGGCTATATGGGGTCTTCTCTGGTTCCATATGAAGTGTAGAATTATTTTTTCTAGATCTTCAAAAAATGATGTTGGTATTTTAATAGGGATTGCATTGAATCTATAGATCACTTTGGGTAGTATAGACATTTTAACAATGTTGATTCTGCCAACCCATGAGCATGGTATGTTTTTACATCTGTTACATCCTCTGCTATTTCCTTACTCAGTGTTTCGTAGTTCTTCCTGTAGAGATCTTTCACCTCCTTAGTTAAATATATTCCTAGGTATTTTATTTTCTTTGTTGCTATTGTGAAAGGTATTGAGTTTTTTATTTGGTTCTAAGTTTGACTGTTGTTGGCATATGTGAATGCTACTGATTTGTGTACGTTGATTTTGTTACCTGAGACTTTGATGAATTTATTTATCATTTCCAGTAGCATCCATCGAGAAGGAAGGAATCCTCTCCAGCACGTTTTACGAAGCCAACATCACCTTGATACCAAAGCCAGGAAAGGACTCTATTAAAAAAAACAAAAAACTGCAGACCAATATCCCTTATGAATATAGATGCAAAAATTCTCAATAAAATCCTAGCAAACCAAACTTAGCTGCTCATCAAAAAACTAATCCGTCATGACCAAGTGGGCTTCATCTGAGAGATGCAGTGGTGGTTCAACATGTGCAAATCTATAAATGTAATTCACCATATAAACAGAAATAAAAACAAAGACCATATGATCCTCTCAATAAATGCAGAAAAAGCATTTGACAAAATTCAGCACCCTTTTTTGATAAGAATGCTTAACAAAATAGGCATAGATGGGACTTACCTCAAAATGATGAAAGCCATATACGACAAACCCACAGCCAACATCATACTGAATGGGGAAACACGGAAAACATTCCTGCTTAGAACTGGAACCAGAGAAGCTTGCCAACTATCTCCACTTCTATTCAACATTGTGCTGGAAGTCCTAGCCAGAGCAATCAGACAAGAAAAGGAAATCAAGGGTATCCAAATGAGGACAGAAGAGGTCAAACTATTGCTGTTTGCTGATGATATGATCTTATATCTAGAAAACCCCAAAGATTCTGCCAAGAGACTGCTGGAATTGAAAAATCTTCTCAGTGCCCATTAACAGCTAAGTTTCCCAAAGAGAAATACGACTGGCTGATTTAAAGAGTGGTATGGTAGAGAAATTTATTACTATTATTAAAATGCTGTCATCTCATTTCACCCTTACGTGAAATATATGACAGAGGTTCTAGTATCCTTGCTTAGTGAATGATGAATTCAAGAGCAAATGAGATCAGGTATCTTGTACAGTCTCAGACAGCTGGCCTGGGGGCAGAACTAGGAATTGAATACATCAACTCCAAGTGGTTTCCATTATACCAGTCTACAATTGTGCCAAGAATATTCTAGGCTCCTTGAAAACAATGATTATTTTTAGCATTTATGTTTCTTATTGCCAAATACCACTCTGGGAGTGGATGGTTCGATTTCTTCAGTTTATGGCACTACTCTCCAGAGATGTGTAGGTTACTATACCATTAAAAAAATACAAAATATGAAACTACAAAAACTCACTATCTAACATCTTGTGCTCTTAGAATAAAGTATTTTCAAGAACTGTGAAGGGTCTGAGATTTTATTCCACTTGAAAGCTATGAAGTTAGCCTGCCACTGCTTTCCTAAAGGCTGGTAGAAGACATAGATTCCTTAGAACTATTGTTCTAAGGCAGTAGCCAAAGTGTCAGCATTTTTCATGCTATTTCCCTGAGCTTCAATTCTTATAGGGTGCTGCCAAGAGGGCACATGCAGTGGATTGCATTACAGGAGGGGAACCCTGAACCAAAGATTACCCAAATCTTTTACAGTGGGCAGTAAGCATGTGTGCCTTTTGCTCCAGAGGGAGACATTGTTTCTATCTTCCAAAATTGTTCACTTACAAAGATATTCTGTAAAAAAGGGCAGTTAGGCAGCTTGCCAAATGTATACTTGCAATTTGGAGACAATTTGTGGAGAGTTGTCTCTGAATACGTACTGAACTTTTTCACATGTTTATATGATCAAGCTGCTACTTACCTCAGAGGCCTAGACAACTGCACTGCTGTGCTGTGAGCACTCCAGTCCTTTTTCAGTTTTTGAGTCATGCCGTGCTCCATTCTTTTGGGGTCCTGCCACATAGTTCCCTCTGTCCAGAAATGACCAACCCCCACCTTCAACTCCTTATTCTCCAGGTCTCAGTTTAAACCTCAGGTCTTTAGGGAGACTTCTGACTTCCCGCTAGCCCCTCAATGCCTTGAATGGTCTGAGCTTTTACCTTATATGTAAGCTAACAAGTTATTCTGCCAGATATTCACAGATGCTGGCAGAAGACATGAGACTCCTGGATCAGAGACAAAAAACTTTATTACTCATGGCACAGCAGGCAGTAGAGCTGCATGTTCTCATCAGTTTCCCCTGTTCTTGAAGTCTCATGGGAGTGATACAGAGTTAGCCTTTAAATTTGCTTTTAAAGACTTCCTAAATTCCCTAACACTACAAAAAATAGCAAACTATAAAAAATGTCCTGTACAACTCAGTTTCAGAGAAATAGAGGTGTAAAAATGAGGGACAGTGCATCTTTTAGAGCCCTGGGCTTAGAGTCAGAAGGCTCTGATTTCTTCTCCCCTAACTCACCCACTCCCCAGCTCTATGATAGATAACAGGATGCTTATACCTCCCTTGCCTCAGTTTCCCCATCTATGAAAATGGGTAATAATAGCTACTTTACATGGTGGTTATAAGGATACCCGAGATCATGTTTATCTCCCTGCATGGAGATTGGCACAGGAAGGTCTCAAAATGGGTAAGCTGATTTTTTAAAGTATAGACTTTATGTTTTAGAGCAGATTTAGGTTCACAGTAAAATTGAGCAGAAAAGTACAGAAAGTCCCTAAATACCTCCTGCCCCCACACATATGCTCTACCACTGTCTATATCTAGCACCACAGTGGTAGATTTGTTACAATCAATGAACCTATATCAACACATCCTTATCACCCAAGTCCATAGTTTACATTAGGTTTCACTCATGGTGTTGTACATTCTATGGGTTTGGACAAATGTGTTATATAATGACATGTACCCACCGTTATAGTATCATGAAGAGTAGTGTCACTGCCTTAAAAATCCTCTGTGCTCTGCCTATTCATCCCTTCCTCTAGGCAACCTCTGGCAACCACTGATCTTTCTATTGTCTTCATTGTTTTGCCTTCCCCAGAATGTCATATAGTTGGAATCAGATTGGCTTCTTTCCCTTAGTAATATGCATTTAAGATTCTTCCATGTGTTTTCATGACTTGATAGCTCATTTCTTTTTAGCACTGAATAATATTCTGTTGTCTGGATGTACCTACATTTTATTTATCCATTCATCTGTTGAAGGACATCTTGGCTACTTCCAAGTTTTGCCACTTATGGATAAAGCTACTATGAACATCTATGTGCAGGTTTTTGTGTGGACTTAAGTTTTCAACTCATGTGAATAAATATCAAGGAGTGAAATTACTGGATTGTGTGGTAAGAGTATGTTTAGTTTTATAAGAAACTGGAAAGCTGTTTTCCACAGTGGCTGTTCCATTTTGCATTCTCACCAGCAATGAATGAGCGTTCCTCTTGCTCTGCAGCCTTGCCAGTGTTTGGTGTTGTCAGTGTCCTGGATTTTAGCCATTCTAGTAGGTGTTTAGTAATATCTTGTGTTTTAATTTGCAATTTCCTAATGACACTTGATGTTGAACATCTTTCCATATGCTTATTTGTCATTTGTATACCTATTTTGGTGACATATCTGTTCAGAACTTTGGTCCATTTTCTAATTGGGTCTTTCAGTTTCTTATTGTTGAGTTTTTGGAGTTCTTTGTACATTTTGGATAACAGTCCTTTTCAGATGTGTCTTTTACAAATATTTTCTCCCAGTTGTGGCTTGTCTTCTCATTTTCTTGAGAAGGTGAGTAGATTTTGACTCTGAAACTATTCTGAAATCATTGAAGGTGAGCAATAGACCAAAGATTTTATATGGTGAAAGAGAGAAATGATAGGTCCTTCTACATTGCAATTAACATAGATTTTCACAAAATTACTTTAATTATTGGTATTTTTTTCATAATCTTAAAAAACAAATCAAAAACTATTGTTCCAAATCCTTATTAGGGAGAGGAGTCTTTTTTTTTTTTTTGACAGGAGTGGCAGAATTGGGGTTTAAGGGAGAGAAGATTCAGATTGTAAAGAATTGGGACTACATAGGCCAAAATTTGTTTCTTAAAGGTGGGAGGGAAGGTGGCGTGGGAAGTGAGGGGTAGCCTGAAAGGAGGAGCAACGCTTTGTTTGTGTCTTTGTTTCCTGCTCCTGAGTGGGAGTACTACAAATGCAGCATGGACTGGCACTGCCTTTCCATCTCCCCCCACACACACACGCACGCGCGTGCACACACACACAAGGGACTATTTGCTACTGTCCCACAGCTTGCAGTTACTGGAGTCTAAACATACACATACGTAGGGAGGAGTGGCAGTTACAAGTTGACAGTGTTGAAGAGCTGATAGCATCTTGAGAAACCTACCCCCTTTGAGTATGAGCGGTGAGTATTGAGATGCGAGTGTTACGCAGAATGTCTTGGAGAAGGGGATTTGCTCGTGCTTTGATGTATGGCCAGAGCTGTTCATAGGGCTTATCGTTGTGAGATGCTGGCTTGAAGCCTTTGCTTGATGAAGGCGGGCTCCCAGCTCCTCCTGCCAGGCTGCTGGGGTTGTTAGCGTAGTCTCCCAGCATTCTGAGACAGCTTAGTCAAGGCAGTGCCTCAGTGCACCCTTAAGTCATTACTTTCGCTTGCCACATTTTTGCTCAGGCTGTTTCAACTTTCTTGACAATCTCTTGTCATCAGAACTATACCTTTGGGGAATGAGGTTCTTTATCTCCTGCCTGGAACTCTAATACAAGCAAAAGTTGTTAAAGAACAGCAAGGGAATTCTTGATCAATAGCCTCTGGCACAAACCTTCAGGTATGTAGTCAGTACCTTGGGTGGAAGCGATTACCATTCACTGAGCCCCAACTCAGCTAGCATAGCTGTATTAGCCTGTTTTGTGTTGCTATTGCAGAATACCACAGACTGGGTAATGTACAAAGAAAAGAAATTTATTTCTCACAGTTCTGGAGACCAGAAGTCCAATATCAAGGTGCTGGCATCTGGCAAGGGCTCTGTCATCCCATGGAGGAAGGTGAGAGGGTGAGAGAGAGAGAGAGAGAGCGCATGCGTGCGCACGCTAGGGAGCCGAACTCACTACTTTTTTTTTTTGTTCTTTGTTTTTTTCAAGCTCACTTGTATAACAAACCCATTCTAGAGATAACAAACCCACTCCTAGGACAACAACATTAATCCATTCATGAGGGCAGAGATCTCATGACCTAATAACCTCTTTAAGGTGCCGCCTCTCAACACTGTTGCATTGGAGATTAAGTTTCCAACGTATAAAATTTGAGAGACACATTCAAACCATAGCAATGGGTGTGCCCTGGTTCAAGTTACTTCTTTTTCTTGTGGAGGAGTGGGCTTCCCTGGAGTCCCTTTGAGTCAGGCGCTCTCAGAAAGGCTTTGAGTGTCCAGGCCCCTACTATTTTGGTTCAAATACTTCTAACTATCTGGATGTTCAACTGGGGCCAAGGCAGATACTCCAAAACCTATGGCTACAACACTGAACTGCCCACCTTCTCTTCCCTTCCTGGATGGCTTGTACTTCCTGCCGTTCAGATTTCCTTGCTTTGATCAGGAGATCTGCTTTCATACAGTATATAAAGTTTAACTGGGCATTTGAAAGTTTTTATAAGCTGATATTGATTCCCATTTATCTATAAGTAAGTCCTTATTCATGTTCTCCTTCAGGTCAGATTGAGGTTCCCCCAAAGACACACTTGAAGTAAGGAGAAGTCTATAGTCTTTGGAATTACACAATCTTGGGTTTGATTTCCAGTTCTGCTTCTTATAAGCTTTGTAGAATTGGGCTTAATCAAGTTTACTAAGACTCAGTTTTCTCATCTCAAAAATGGGAAAAATGTTTTCTGTCTTGCAGGATTGCTTTGAGGATTACATAAAATAGTGGTTGAAAGTCACTTGACATGTCTTAGGCACTCAAGAAATGTGAGTTGTCCTCTCTTCATGTTTAGAAAGATTGCCACAATTTGTCATCCTTAGGAATGATTCTACCATCTATTTTCTGTGTGTGTCATGCCAAGGGAAATGGTGCTGAATTACATACTGAACAAATCAGCAGTACTGTCCAGTAAAAAGTTAATGAGACCTGTTAATTAACTAGATTTTTTTCAACCCCATGCTTTTGCAGAACAAGACAAATGAAAGCAATTAGGAAATGATTGTCATATGAGCTGAAATGAAAAGGGAATTTTATGGCATGCACTGAGAGCTTGTGTGCAGAATGATCTCAATTGCATGTATATTATTGTACTGGGGTCACCAGTGAATGTTTTGCATATTGGTTTTGAATGCACCTAAACCCTTAATTACCAAAGAAATATTACGTTCATTATTAGCCCTCGTGTTTGATTGGCCTGGAAGATTCTGGTGATCAGAAGATGTTAAATTCTTGAACTTCTAGCTTTTATATATATGTGTGTGTGTATATATATATGTAAAATAAATATAATTTTTTAATATATATATAAAATAAATATCCAGTTAGCACCAGTAACCACTGTTTCATTTCAACATGGAGAGTGATTCCAGAAGTGGATACTGACTCTCTGATAACAAATTTCAAGGCCACAATAACAAACATCCAGAAGCTTTTCATCACAGAGTAACAGCTAATTACACCCAAGATCTCATTAGAAATTTTAGCTTGACTGTACCTCAAACTATATATCTTTGTGATTTCAACAAGAATGTTAACAATTTGGTTATAATTTGCAGTAATTTGGGGCTAAAATATAAGGAAGAGGAAGGTAACTGATGACAAGGCAAAACTGTGTCTGCATGACCACTGATGCGTTGGTACATTATTATTGCTAATTCAGCAGAGAGTCACTTTATTCATAAATTACAATCCTAAATCTTATATTTGCGGAAATGGCAAGATTTCATTGGGATGTATCTATGGTGCTTTTCAATGGATCGGCAAATTTATTCATAAGAGACCAAGGTTCTCCCTCAAGATTTAGCATATTTAGTCACAGTTAGACTTGTATATGGAGTATCAGTGGAAAACATCTGCTATGGTTTGAATGTGTCCCCTGGAATTCATGTGTTGGAAGCCTAACCCCCAGTGTCACAATGTTAGGAGTTGGGACCTACTGGGAGGTATTTAGGTCGTGAAGGTGGAGCTATCTTGAATAGATTAATGCCATTATAAAAAGGGCTTATGCGAGTGGGTTTGCCCTCTTGAGCTCTTGCCTTTCTGCCTTCTGTCATGTGATAAAGCAGCAAGAAGGCCTTTGTAAGATGCTGGCACCATGATCTTGGACCTCCCAGCCTCCGGAACTGTGAGCTATTACATTTCTTTTCATTGTAAATTATCTAGTCTCAGATATTCTGTTATAGTAGCACAAAATGGATTAAAACAACATCCATTCCTAATACACAACAATTCTTTTCTTAGGTGTTCTAGGAGATGATACTTAATTCTCTGTCCTGCCACTTTTAGTTGGTTGATCCTGGTAAGGGTTATTCACTTACAATTCATTTTTTGTTGTTCATAGCCAAGCACTGTAATAGTAACTTTGGTAGATAAAATCTACAATTGACATCAAACCATATTTTGGTTGGCTGTCACTTATGGAGTTTTGTTTGTGCTTTGGAAAGTGCCTTGTGTTAGATCCAGGAACAGAGAAAGCTGGCTGTGATATTTGAGGACCAGGGCTGGTAACAAGGAATATTATCTGTTCACATAGGACTCAGAAACAGGAAAAACTCAGGAAAGGGTGATTTCCTATTTTGCTACCTTTCATTTCTTACTTCTATATTTTGGTACAGATAATAACATCTATGTGTCAGACCAAAAAACGAAGAAGAAGGAGAAAATGACCAGGACTTTCTGTACATTGAACAATCAATGTCTAAATAGGGGAGGATAAACTAACAATTATATACATTTTGGTACTGCAAGCAAAATTTTGCCAACGATATTCTACCAGCCTTTCACATAAAAATACCTTTGCCACCAACCCTTAAATACTATAAAAGTCATTTGGGCCTAGGTGTTTTGAAAAAGACGGGAGACAGAGAACATGACTGTACAAGGATGCCAGAATGAATACAACCTGCAAACAATTTGGTGACTTGTTTATACATTTGTGCTCAGAAGGCAGGGATCTGGAAGTTCTAGAGTTATTGTTTTTTGTATTCAGATAGACTACAGTGAATAAGTTAAGTCAAATGTTTCAGATATCTAGCTGTTTTTGGCTCTTAAACACCCAGCTGGAGTCATTTTTGTTAGGGCCTCTTCCCAATTCAGGCAGACAATGAGTAACCAGAAATCACCCTTAATGAAGAAGCCAAACCTGAAAAGCTGCCATCTCGAAAGGTAGCAAATTAAATGTGAGGTGATCAATAGAAAGCAGAAAATGTCCAGGTCAATGTAACTTTCACTGGAGAATCTTAATGGCACGATTTTGGAAGTGAGGCATCCCTTTCTGTGGGATTTTTAAAAATAGGAAGTTTTAAGCATTTTGGATAAATTGAAAAGAACTCAGACATGAATAATGAAAATGATGAAGAAGCTGGAAGAACTGATTTATTAGGGAAGATGAAAAGATTTTAACATGGATAGCTTGGCTACGTGGAAAACATAGATCGTTTGATTAGTAACTATGCGTTCTTGAAGTGCATAAGAACTAAGAAAAAATCAGTAAGTTTTTGGGTCTGGAAACATGAATAATGGAATCAATTAAGTAAAGGAAAATAGGCTGAATATAACATGTAAAACATCTATTTCTGGATTTTTCAGATGTGCCTCTTGAGGCACATCTTTCAATGTTAAATATTTCCTAGTAATTGGATAGATTCTTAATATTTTTAAGCGGAAAATAAAAAACAAAAGAAGTAAAAGCATAGAGGGTTTAAAAGGATACATTTTGTTCACAGGGGCAAGTGTTGGATTTTGGGATCCAGATCTTCAAACGTTGCATCCTAAATCTAGTATCATTGAGCATAAAGCCACGGAAGGGGTTCTAGTTTCTGTCTGGGAAGTTTACCTCCTGCCTCTGAGGGAGACCCAGGGAGATGACTGCCAGATCTTTGACACCAGTACATACAGGCCTGAATGCACTTTGTCACCTTTTACGAGGCATCTGGTTTCATTCAGAAGTTGGAAAAATCTGGAGTTAAAAAATGTTAATGAAATACATCAGCATGATGATGCTAGGGCTTTGAGACAGAAGCAGCAAATAACTTGAGATGGGGCAGGGGGGAATTCAGGGATTCCAGGCAGGGTGGCACCCTGGTTTAACACGTGTCCTTGGATATCAGTCGACCCAGCACACCTAACAAAACTTGAAATTCAGGGTGGCCACTTACTGTTTAATTTCAGGCAAGTGCCTACATTTGCTAAGGCTCAGTTTCTTCTTTTGTGAAATGGGACAGTTCTAGGACTGTTGTGAGGACTATATAAAAGATTATATGTACAGAGCTCAGTGCAGTACCTGATTCATAGAAGGTGTTCAGTAAGTCTTAGTAATCGTTTTTGTTGTTACTAGTCCTGTGCTCTGCTCTGATTATGTCCTCTCTCACCACAGTCACACATCTATAGGTGAGGGCCAGTGACAGGTCATTAGAAAGGGATCGGGAGAGAGAGATTCTCATCAGTCTATGAGGAAGCATGAACTATTTCACATTTTATATGTTACAGTAAACCCTCCATGGTTTAAACTGAAATCTGAATACCTGACATGTTGAAATTATAATATTCTAATAGAAATTCAGTTTTATTATATTGCATTACATATACCTGCTGTCCTTATTTCTCATCTTTTTCTGAGTCTTAATTTTCTAGTTTTATTTGTGTTCTTTCTGATACTGATTTTTAAAATTCTAATTTTTATCTTACTATGAGTTTGTAGTTCCTGGTCTCATTACAAATTATCTCAAATCCTTTGTGGAAGAAGTTAGTATACAAATAAATGAAATATACATAGTTGAAACACGTATAAAACAATATTATAGGTAGTGTTTAGGAATATATGCTCACGGAGCCAAAGAATAAAGAAATTCATGCCAATGAAAAATGGCAATTTGAAGATGCTGATTCTTCCTTGGGGAAAGGAGAAAGGGAATTTGGGAAGAAGAATCCAGAGGGCTTTAGGTATCTTGGTAATGTTTTGAATGGATATTGGGAAATTAGTAGAGTTTAGGCTTGTGTAAAATGACATAATCTCCACTGTGCATGATCCTGGGAAAGTTGGTGTAAAGATTGTCTAATAAGACTAACATGATAAATCCAAAGGTGACAAGAACTTAGAGCACAGTTGGCGTTTGCATGTGTTACTTGTGATTTGGTTCTCTGTGCTTCAGCTTGTACCTTCTGATAGTGCTAATGTTCCTCACTGGTATGAATATTTTCTGTCCTTATTATTTTCTGGGAACTGGTTGTACATACAAGGGTTCTATTAACAGCTTTGACATCTAAAGTTCTTAACACCAAATGCTTTACATGTACCCTTTAATCCAATTACTACTTAAATAGCTTCATTCTCTCCTCCCAGGTTCATTGTGGATTCTATTCTCAGAATCAGAGCAGAATCAACTAAATTGAAAGTCCATCTGCTCCAGGAAGGATACTCCAGCAATGATGTCAAGGAATGGATTTTTAGGTATAGAACTTGGCTGAGTTGCCTTGCGTGGGTAAATTGTCAGAGGGCATGGCTCTGAGTTAGGAAGGCCTAGGAAAGGAGCAATTGGAAATTGGAAAATAAGGATCTTGAGTAAAGCAGATATAGCACAGGAAAAGAGATCAGGAGCTTAAGATGGAATCTGTTTGCTAGGCCCAGTCGGACACATGGGCAAGGAATTAAGTTTGATAAACTAATAAACATTTGAAATCTGAGTCAGATGAAGACATCAGATGAGGAAACTGAGGCTTAGAGAGCATAAGTATAAGAATAACTTGGGATCTGCAGAGCTGGCCTCAAATCCAGGTCCATCTTACGCTAGAGCTCCTGTCCTTCACCTCTATGTTATGCATTTATGTACAAATTTCACTGTTATTTCTCAGGTGAGCACCTATGTAAATTCCTTCACTTGTCTATAAAAATTCAATTTCTATCACAAGCCTCCATTGTTTCTGATGCAGACATTTTAATTTAGTCATCATCAGGGAAACTCACTCATGTGCGGGATTGTTGTTTGCCATTTCAGGCTAGAGGTTGTTTGGCTGTGCCCTGCTTTTCCCTGGAGTTAAGGTTATGCTCAGGAGGCTATTCAAATGGTGTAGAAATGCTTATTTCATGATTTGGATTTGTCTTGGTGGGCTGTTGGCGTTTGTTCCTTTGTCTCTCAGGCTTGTTGCCACCATAATGGTGCTTGTGGCATTCTAACAACATTCTCAGCTGAACCCCTTGGACAGACCACTTTGTAGTCCCCGCATCAGCACTCTCGCTGTAATTCCTTGCAGCCCACCAGCACTCTGCCTTTCAGACAACTGCTGTGCCCAGTCTGGGGGACCTCAGCAACCTTTGGATGCTCTCCCACAGCTTCAGAGACAGGCCTGAGGCCAGATGCAGTGGCTTGCAGAGTGGGTGCAGGTGTTAAAGTAAACAACCCTCAAGCAGAAGCTAACTAGAGGGGCTGATAACCGCAGGCAAGAACCGACTTCAATCAGCTTGTCAGCTATCTCTGTCACCTTACATGAACTTTGGTTAATTACAATACCATTTACATTGTGGTTTTAAAATTTCTCCACACTTGAAATCACATGACAGTTCCGAGACAACCATATAAAGTAGGAAAATGGGAGGGAACACAGTTCTAGGAATTACTACCCAAATTCTTAGTAAAAGCCAACCCCTTAGCCTTGAATATTCCTTCCCTCAATTAGTAAGACTTCAAAAGACCAAAAACAACTTCCTCCCAGCGCAGCTGCTGTTTTTGAGCCTGCCCACGCTCTCGCTCTCTTGAGAGGGTACTTTTCGCTTTCAATTAAAAAAAGCTGCTGCTTGCTTGTCTTACGTGGTGCATCCTGAAATTCTTTTCTCCCCATGATCACCAAGAACCTGCAAAAACCTCCACTCGGAGGCTGCTAACATAAGGAATCCCCTGGCTGTCTCCAGCTCCCTTCTTTTCTTGTCTGTGGGGGCCACATCACATTGGCACAGCCAACTAGTTGCTTTCCAAAGACTTCACCTGAAAATTGATATGCAGGTCCTCCCAACTTTGAATCCAAACACTTAATTAGAGGTATTTTTGGCTTCCCATGAAGGCTAAGCTTGAGGAAGTAAGTTACGACAGTGTCCCCCGCCCTCTTGTTAATGGTTAACTGTCATGATTTGTATCTATTCTGTCTCCAATATCTTTTCCTCCCTAGCTCACAACTTTCTCTATCTAGACTGGTGTGGGAGTGGAAGACTGAATCAGGCTGACAACATCTACTTCCTAATCCTTCGGTCTTATTTGTGGATCTAAAATTTTTGAACTTGCTTGTTCAGTTGTTTCTTTATGAAACTCCCTCTTAGGGCAAAATGGCCTCTGGGCTCCCAGCCTAAACAGGGGAGGGTCACTTCTGTCAAGGGTAGGGAGGGAGCAGCTCTCTAGTTAGTGCTTGCATGTCATTTTCCAATTTAAGTGAAATAATTGCACCTTGTTAGAGGCATCATTTTGGGGGGATTCCCAAGAATTCATAATATTTTGAACAAGTTCTCAATGTTAAAAAATTGCCTAAATACTTAGGACATCATAAGTTCAGCAGAAGTTATTTAATTTCCTGCTCTGCTATTACTTCAAGAACCCTGACATTTAAGGCATATAAAAGGGAATAGTTATGTAAGTTATAAAATTAACAAGTACTGTGGCAGTTCATGAAATACCTGAGCCAAGTCTGTCTTAGAGCAGGTGTTGGGAATTCGAAGGTAAGAAAAATTTGGCATTGACAAGGGATGCTGATTATGTGGGCTCGTGCAACTTACATATCAATCATCCCTGTATGCACAAGAAAAATCACTGTCACAAGAATCTTCACGCAATTGTCCAGATTCTTTTGTTTATGTTAAAATGGTTTTATTCTCACTCTTCCCTCATCTCTACATTTAAACAGAAACCAAATTCAATCTCCAAATATTTGTCTTGGCTTTTTCATCCTCATTGCTACTATCCTTTGTTTAGACCCTTATCATCTCTTGCCTAGAATATTGTAATAGCCACCTGACTCCTTCTGCCTTACCCTTACATCCTCTGCTTACACCAGGTGTTCTTTGTGAAATTCAAACCTGATCTTTACTTCCTTCTTTAGAAACTGTGATTCCTCTCTACAACTTACAGAGTGAAATACCAATCCCTGAACAAAATGTGCAAGTCACTTTCCTTTTTGCTTCCAACCTATGTTAGCATGCATTCATGTATTCATTCACTCACTCATTCAATAGATATTTATTGAATGTTTTAAGAAAATATGTACAAATATAAATGCACACAGTTTTGGTCCAGGTAGGAGTGAGGGCGGGAGTGAGGGGAAGGCAGAAAGAAGAAAGACAAGGAAAAAACTATTATATATGCTGTAATAGGAACGTGCAAAAGATACAGTCAATTGTTGGCCAAATTCTGGGAAATTTGGGAATGGCTCATCTTCCACTACTACTGACTTTGCTTCTCCAACATACCCTTTAATTCAGCTGATCCACACGCATACTGTTTCACCTCTGCTAGATTGTGAGCTCCTTGATTAGCAGATTCTTCTTTCTCGTCTTTGTATTCCCAGCATTGCCTAACAGGACTTGGCACCTGGTGGCATGCAGTATCCATTGGTTGAATTAGGATATTATACCGAATTTTGCAATAAGTTGAAGTTTGGAACTATATTTGCTACTGAGGGATTTTCACTGTAATAAATGACATTTCTTAATGATAAATAATATATTTATTATTTCTTCTTAGTACACTCATATTTTTGCCTTAGTGTCTTTTTTTTGAACAACAGGTGAAAGCTGTGTGTAATTTACTCATTCATGCCCTACACCTAGACTCTGTACTTAGCATTTTCAAGAGATGGGATTCTGATATTTTTAGAAGGGAAAGCTACCTGATGATAAAAACAAACTTAAGGTAGTAGGGCAAATGCCATGGCAAAAGCACTGAGGAGCTAAGTAAAGAAGTCAGACTGGTCATAGAAGCTTCATGGAGAAGGTGAGCTTTAAGCCTGATCTTGAAAGAAGGGACAGGTGAAGACTGACAGGTATAAAACAAGGAGAAAAAACATCCCAGAGGAGGCAGTCCATACACAAAGGCAAGAACTGTATATAGGGCATGAGAAACGAACTGGTTAGACTATGGATAGAAAAAACATTTAATATTTAAAAATGCTGGGTGTGCTTGCTTATATTTATTTTTTACAGATCCTATTTTGTGTTTATAAGGCACTTGGTCAGCAATTTCTTGATTGCCTGGATTAATGGCAGGAGGGTAAAAAAAAACAAGAAAATTAACGTTCAGATAAAATCCCCTGGATATCACATTAAATTAATTTTAAATGCATAATATTTCTTATTTTCAAGTAGAATTTTAGTATATGATAGAACAGTGAACTACCATCAATATCTGCCCAATTGCCCTCCCTGCTTCTACAACAGCATTCCCTTCATTTTGGAAACTTCTCCAATTTCCACTTGTGCCATGTGCTTCTGGTAGAAGTTTCACATCATAGTAGCCTCCTTGTCTGGGCATAAGGGTGGGCATGAGACCCAGGCTGAGCCAGTGCATTCTAGGGTTTTTCCAAAGTGAACTAAGGGAAGACAGGCAATCCCTTTTGGTGATGAAATATGAAATATGAAGTGAGGAACAGTAAACTGTGCTGTTTCTGGCCTTCTACACAAAGGCAGTCTGAACAAAGGAAGCTGGAACTCCAGGGAGAAGCAGATGTGAGACATTGGCAAGTGTGCTGGTAATGGACCCCACCTGTTTTCTCTAAGTTCACCTGCAGCCTGGCATGATCCACAGCTGACTTCTTGGCCAAAATATTCCCCCTTTTGCCATTCAAGATTTAGTTGGGTTTCTGTCATTTGCCGCAGAAGCTGATCTTGTGAGGGGAATGACTGAGGAACCACAGAATGATAAAGGGGACTTTACATTATTTTGAGAAGACTAATTAGGGCTAACCAGTTTTCACTTTCCACTGCCATCAATTCTCTGATTCAAAATAATCCCCAACCATTTTTAGAATAGTCTAGATTAGAATACTTCCACCTCAACTTCTAGAAGTGGAGCATCATTAAGAATCGTCTTCTCCCACAGAGTTTGAATATCAGCTTTCTCAGTGTGGTGACAAAGGCATTAGAACGTAGAAAAGAGAATCTGTTTCCTGGCAACTCAGAGTCCAATGGGCTCTTGTTGCTTTAGGTGCATGTGACATTCTACGGGAGGACAAATGGGCCCCTGCAGTGGCCAGATTGTTTTCATATTTTATCTGTTTTCTTTTGGAAAAGGTTGAGCCCTCTACTTTGTTTTGTGATGTCTAGGGGTACTGTGTTTATGTGGTTTTTGGCAAGTTTGCTTGACCCTGAATCGTTCAAAGTGTCATTCCCTGAGGCAACATGTACTGGAGACTCCTTTAAAAATACAGAAGGCTTTTTGGGGGTCCTTGATTGGTTAAAGTATAATTAATTATTTGTCAGAATGAATATGTTATTATTGGAACATTTTGGAGCAGAGGCAAAACATTTTAAAAATTCAGCATTAATAAATCCATGTAAGAAAATTAAAGTGTCTTTCAATGATCTTTTAAGATTTATATCACCATTAATATCTTTGCCTCAAACATCTATTTAATAGGGTCTAATGGAGAACATCTTGCCAAGATTTGGGGACATCAAAATAAATATTATATATTTCTCAAGTTCTAAGGGATTATATTATAGTCTTCTACATAAGTCATACCATGTTTTGGTATCACCAGAGTGTCCCCAGGCCACACAGGAACAAAAGTTCACAATAATAGTAAAAAACAAATATCCAGACCAGCAATATCTACTCTAGCTCTTCTACTATGTGTAGTTTGGCTTACTATTTCCCCCTCAGATTTCTCAAAGCTAGTTCAGGCAGCTCCGAGGGAGGGTCACACTTGTGCTAACCCACATTGACTTTTTATCTATTAAGTAGGGTGTAGAAGTCTCATGATCCCTTCCTGGGGCAGGTCTTCTGGCCACCTTGAAAGTTTAACATGTTCTTTCTCTTGCTTTTCATTCTTCATGGGTGTCTCTTACCAGCATTAATCTGTAATGTTGTTCTTTCTTCTTCTTTCCATGTGCAGGTCAGTCTGGCTTCCTAATCAGGCATCTATGATTTTCTCTCTTCTCATGTCTCATGGATCCCTGCCTCCTGGGTGTCTGCCCTGCTCAAGAGAGGAAAATGCTTTCTGTGCCCACTTATTGCTATGGTTTCTTGCCTGGGCTAAAAAGAAGTATCACTTTGTATTTTTTGTGTTTTACAGAGATCTTAATGAAGCAACACTTTTACTTATTTACTTTATAAACTCTCAGTCCCCGGACTTTTGTCTAAGTTCTGCTAGAGTTATTGGGTAGGAATGGCGATGGGCCAGGAGACAATGAGAACAATGTATTTCAGGTGGCACTTAAAACTACCCCTCCTCTCCCACACTGGCCCACCGGGCTTCGATTAATCTTTGTCAACCATAAATTACTTTCATAAGATGCTTCTTTGCCTTTTAGGAAAATAGGCTTCCTGATACTTCAATGATCCTTTATTTATTCAATAAAATATATTGAATACCTACCTACTACATGTCAGTTACTGTGCTAGGCCTTGGGGATATAGTGGTTGATGATACAGACTCAGTTTCTGTCACCATGTGTCTTAGCAGGAAAGAGTACAGCCCTAAAATGTCTGAATATTTAGTGGAAAAACAGCTTATGTTGGCTTCTAATCCCTGCTGAAGAACAGATGAACAACAGAAAGTTGTTAAATGAAAGAAAAGAAGCACCATCAGATTTCAGAGGAACAACTGATTACTAGAAGGCTGGACTAAGCTCTGTGAAAGAGATGGGAATTGAGTTGAGACTTGAGGGACTGGGAAGATGAAATGAACGGGAATAAACAGGAATGCATAGGGAGGGCCCAAGAAGAGAGATGCAGGACAGCTTTGCACACACGCATGCCGGGAAGAACACTCAGGGCGTGTGGAATCACACCAACCTTGATTTAAATCTGTTTGATCACTTGCATGGATGTATAACCTGGGGCTAGTTCATTAAATTCTCTGATCCTCAGTTTCCTAATCTGTAAAGTGAGGATATCAAGACCTACTTCATGGGTTTTCATAAAGGTTATGAGTACAAAGTCTATAAATGTAGACAAAGCACAAATAATATTGTCTGGTATATAGCAAGTTCTCAAAAACTGATAGGCATTGCCAGTTTGGTTGAAGTAGATGATGCATATAGGGTGAAAGAAGTATCCATTTCGTATTTCTTTTTTGGAGTTTACCCATTGCTGCTGAGTGGGTGAAAATGACTGGGGAACACTGTCTGCCTTGTTTCCCACAAGGGGCAAGAAGAAAATCAGACAGAACAATAAATGAGGGAAATGGACTGTTGTACTTCTTTTAAACTTTCATCAGATGTGTTGAGCACTTGAATTACTCAGGTCGATTGTTTGCACACAGGACATGGCCAGGGCCAGCTGGGAGCTGAGGGAGAAGACTCCTTTTCTCCTAATGCTCTTTCCTTGCCTAGCAAAGCAGGGGCAGTGGCCGGAGGAGACTTGTAGGTTTTGAGCTGATCTGACCCCATTTATATGAACTTAAAAAGCTGTTAATAAATAGGGCTCATATATTTCTCCTTCCCCTCATAAAACACCAGCTTCTAAACACTTAGCTTCCTTTGCTCCAATTTTGTCTTGCCATTTATTGGTAGAAAATTAAACTTTACTGACTGATTCAGCTTACTCAGTCCTACTGTTGGCTTCTAATCTGTTCCTAACTCAAAATCAATTGTAGTGCCATATAAACTGCAATGTCAACATGAAGATGCCGTTTTACACTGAAAAGACAAAATGAATCAACACTTTCTGTTCTCTTTAATTTAGATTCTTCATACACAGGCTTCAAACAAATCTTGTTGAAATCTCTCTCACCTGAGTGGCTATTGGAGCCACAGTAAAGTAAAATTAGCAGAATAAGAAATAATACATCTGGCTTTGTTTAGTTTTCGGTGTGTCTTTGCTAAAATAATGCAACTTCATCCCAGAAAATCTAAGAGAAAAGCAGAGAATTATCAGCTGAAGTAAGATGTTTAATAGTTGCAATAAAAACAACTAAAGCCAGGAAGAAAGTGTGTTCTGTAAACACAAAAGAATAAAAACAAGAAGTAGGGAAAAAGAATCATTCGGGATAGGTGAATAGTCTGCAAATAAAACAAATTGCAAAGAATTGTTGAACGGAGAATGGTACACAATGTCGAGCAGTGATTCGAACAGTTACCTTGTGTGAACTGAGTGAGATGGAACCCATTGGGCCTAAGCCCAATTATGAATTCCATTCTAGTAGCTTCCCCTTATTTTGAGTTACCGGCAGATAGACTAGCTCAGATAATGATTTAATTAAGCAAGGCATCACTGACTTTTTATTCCATGTCCTTTTTGTTCCTAATATGGCTTCTTAGCCTTTCTCCTGATGTTGAGCATCTGAGGAGCTTTGTATTATAGTAAGTTGATTAAGCGTCTCATTGCGGCTTACCAGTGAGAATTCTGAAGACATGGAGCACGTCGTGTCGATCAGTGAGTCTCCTGTGCCCGGCCTAAGACCGTGCATGAATTAGGTGTTCTGAGAAAGTTGTGATGTGAATGAATAAAGGGGTGCCCCTTTTGCCTGGCCAAACATGCTTTCAGCTCATTTCCTTGAGTATTCTTTAGACAGATTGTTTATTCTTTTACTTCCTCTGAACCGTGAATTACCTCTGACATCCAAGAAACATTAAAAAAAAAAGGAATTACAAAGCCACAGGACTTTGATTCCCAAAAGGGTTTCCCTGCTAACACACGTATTTCGTGTGTATGAGGAGAGAACCCAAATCAGTCTGGCACCATAGTGGAAATAATTGACAGGCTAACAAGCCGTGCTTTGCCTGATAAATCACAGAGGGCTGGGTGTGTTTTTTATACCCTGCCAGCTTAAAGCTTCTCCCTGACAGCTGTCTGTCAGGCTTCGGCAAGAGCAGACCTCAGGGAGACCCAACGCTGCTCCCATGTGCGTGGCTGGATGTGAAAATTGGCCTCACTTTCGCTACAATGTGATCTGTTTCTCTGCGCCTGAAATTTGAGATATTTTCATTATCCCAATTTGTTGGAAAGGCAGATTTCTGGGATTTAGAGTTCCTTGCAGTGACAGGAACATGCTTGTCACACTCTAGTGTGTGGAGACAGCCTAGTAAAAAGGGTCGATTTGAGAATCAGAGAGATACTTTTTAGGTGTGTGAAAGTAAGCAAATATCAATGAGGTCATGAGTCTCAAGAAGTGTGTATGATGCCTGTTTGACAGAATTTTTGTGAGACTAGAGGTAATGTGCCTGGAGTTTATGAAGTGTATCCAATGGAGTGCTGTTTTTCAACCACTCAACAATTCTGTACCCCCTCCCTCTGGGGGCGTTTGGCAATGTCTAGAGACATTTTTGGTTGTCATAACTGGAGGCAGGTGCTACTGGCATCTAGAAGTTAGAAGCCAGGGACGCTGCTCAACATCCTACAATGCATAGGTCGGCCCCCACAACAAGGAATTATCTAGCTCAAAATATCAATAATGCTGAGGCTGAGAAACCCTGCTGGAGGGCATGGCTGCTCTAGCCCTATGCCGTAGCTTGTGGGTTTAATTTCTGGAAGGTTTGCAGCCTCATTCTGCTTAAATAAAGCCCTACTTGGAAACTCACCAGCTGACCAGTGCTCTCCACTTAAAAAGGTTTTGGGCTTTAATCTATTAAAATCACATTAAATGAAGATTTAATTTTTATGTTCTGCAATAACTGTATATTAGCGATTCAAAGAACCACACTATTCCTCAGATCTGAAGCCTGTGTCTCACAGAGTCCTCCAGAATACCTCCTCAATGCCAGCTCTCATCCCTGGACATGCTCCATGCAGGGATGTGTCTGTTCATGTGGGAGCTGCTGTCTGGCTCCTGGCTTGCTGTGATTATGGCGTCACTTTGTTGGCAGAGTCTGCTCACCACTCTCAGTTTACTGATCTGTTACAGGCTGAATTGTGTCCCCCATCCCCCAATTCATGTGTTGATGTCCTAACCCCCAGGACCTCAGAATGTGACTGTATTTGGAAATAGGGTCTTTAAAGAGGTAATTGAGGTAAAATGAGGTCATAGAGGTGGGCCCTAACCCAATATGACTGGTGTCCTCATAAGAAGAGGAGATTAGGACACAAATACACAGAGAAGACCATGTGAGACACAGACAGAAGACATCATCTAGAAAAGCCAAGAAAGGAAGCCTCAGAGGGAACCAACCTGCTTGACATCCTGATCTCAGACTCGTGGCTTCCAGAACTGAGAGGCAATAGATTTCTGTTGTTTAATCTACTCAGTCTGTGCTCCTTTGTTATGGCAGCCCTCACAAACCAAAACCCTGGCCTTCGTATTAAATACACCTTCCTGTACATGGGAATGGGGGTGTGTCTTTTGACTTATCCAGTCCTTTTTATCTTCCCTGTCCCTTCCTTTCTCTTTCTCTCTCTTCTTTCTTGCACTGGCCTGAGCTCTCCTCACACCACACTAGAGATCACGGAGGAAACTTTGGAGGAACGTCTGGCCCTTCTTCCTCCCTAGATTTTCGTCACTTGTACAGCACCCGGGGTTCTAGTATAGTGGTTCCCAAAGTGTGGTCCCTGGGCCAGCAACATCAACATCACCAGGGAACTTAGACATTCAAATTCTCCGGCCCTGCCCCAGATTTACTGAATCTGAAACTCTGGGGATGAGGCCCAGAAATCTATGTTTTCAACAAGGTTGCCAGGGGATCCCGACGCACATTCAGGTTGGAGACTCTAGTAATGGTATCTCCAATTCTCTGAGAATTCATTTTTGTTCTCAGCACAATCACTTCTGCCTACAAAGACTCTCCGGTATCTGAATCTTGGAGTTCCTTCCCAGCGCAGCGTGACGTGCTTTACTTTCCTTAAAACAACCTTCAGCTGCTTGACTATGGGGAAATCAGCAGTAGGTTCACAGATAGGTGACAGAAAGCTCAATTCTCTAATCATCCTTCCATCAAAATAAGAACATTGGCTATTTCTTCCTCCGGAAATTATTTTTCCCTGACCAGGGTTGAAACATCTTTATCCTTAGTTGCAATGTTAAGTGTCCTTTTGTGTTCTCATCAGGCTGTAAGTTCCAGATTTATGTAGGTGCAGATGAAAGAAATAGGGGAGGGGTCTCCTCAGTAGCTGTATAAAAGTAGTAATAATAAGAACTTAAAATTGTAAAGCACTTTTCAGTGTACAAAGCTCTTTTTACATCCTGAAACATTAGTTTCTTCATCTGTAGAGTGGGAATAATTATACTTAGCTAAAAGGGCTTTTCAAACAAACCCTTGAGTTTGATTCTCCCTCTCCCAGAGAAGTCACATGACACAAATGGTCAGTCCTACAAAAAGATAAGCTGGGTAGTATCTAACTGATACTACTAATAAAAAACCAAGACACAGTCCATTCGCTCCCACAATGTAGTTTTTAGTATGTACCTGGAATAGTCCTGCCACCCAGGGCTCTCCCTGATTCATGCTTGAGACATTATGTTCCCTTCTTTTTCCAGCTGCTGATCCATGGCCTCCCTATATATAACCAAAGTGTGCAGGCTCGGGGGCCCTGCTTTCAATTCTCTTCTGCAGATTTACAGAGGGGAGAAGACAGAATTCTTACCCTGGCTAATTAGGGCTAGAGATAATTCAAAAAACAAATGAGTTGTGACAAAAGCAAACCGTCAGTGGCATGGTACCATCAGCAGTGGTGGGACTTTAGAAGACTGGTGACAAATGGCTGCGGAACACCCTGGAGATGAAAGTGGCTTTTCTTGAGATCAATGGATGTCTGCATAAAGAAGCCTGAGGACCATTGGGGAAGACAGTCTTTGTCCACAAGTGGGACAACTGTTTCTGTATTTGAATGTTTAACATTGTCTGATGCAAAAACTCTGGTTGATGCTCCAAATAAGTTACAAATAATTACCATATAAAAAGCACCAGGATACATTCATGTAGAAGACTGCAGGAAACTGGAAAACTTAGCTGAAATTTTGATGGAAGTGCAGAATGAGAGAGAGTAATGCTTGTGTATGTGTGTGTGCATGCATGTCTGTGCACACACATGCAGGTATACATGTGTGCTTATGTGTATGAGCAGGCATATGCATGTGTACATGTGCATGTGTGTGTGTGTGTGTGTGTATGTACATTTGATACTTCTTTTTCTGTGTACTTTAAAATCCCCACAAGTGTTTGACGGAGAGGATTTTGAATGATGTGCAGGTATGTCAGGTTGTCTTTGGGAAAACATGTCTAGAAGCCACAGGAATAGAGATGGAATTTTCCTAGGTTCTCCTAAGTAGGAATGGGTGCCAAGGTTTAGGGTATAATTAGAATTTGTTAAAGTGTATTTTTGGCAGCACCTATTTAATAGGTATTTTATGTTCCCCCCTCTCCACCTTTTAAAGTGAAAGTCAATTGTTTGCCATCTTTTAGCTTTACTTTAAGTAAATCTTCTTAAAGAAGATGTGTGTTTCATTGATATGATAAAATATGAGACAAAAGTCATGGCAATATCTAAAAACCACATTAAGTGTGCATAGAGGCATGTTTCTCCCAAGGAGTTCACAAATATGCACATAATGTGTTCATAGGGAAGTGAACTAGGCTGTGATTGACAACGATTTTTCTCAATTCTTTAAAATTTCATCTCCCTCAATAAGGTCAATCTACCTAGAATGTCGTATTGACACATTTGCATAAAAAGCACAAAAATCAACCTGAAAGTAAAAAGCATAGAGAGACAGAAAAATAGTAAAGAGAAAAGATACAAGGTACAGAGGACCAGTATTGAGCTTCAACATCCAATTCATAGGAATTCCAGAAAAATGGAACAGAGAAAAGTAAAGGGAGAAAATTATTGAAGAAACAATAGAAGACAATTGCTCAGGACTCAAGTATGCCATATAGAATGAAAGGCGATGCCTAGACACATCGATAAGGATAAGAGAAGTGACAAAAAACACTGAGAGGAAAGAAAAACATAACTTAAAACAAACAAAAAAGTATACCATCCATCTCGCCAGCAACACCAGGCCTCCAGGTTCTGAAGAATTATTTGAAATTTAAAATTTGATTACCTATAAAATGAGAAATCAGGTATGATAAGTTAATAATCACGTGTCCTTTTTAGACATACAGGTGAGTACACAGAAAGTTTACATCCTGAAGCCTTTTCTGAGAATGTTCTCCAGAAAAAGCAAAGAAATAAAATAACTAAAAAACCCCAAAATTGGGAACAAGAATCAGTGGATCTAACTCAGGGGCTCAAAGAAAATAAAGTATAACTCCATGATCATGGGATTGGAAAGTGGCTTTAGGACCCCTGCCCCTAAATGTGTGCCAGGTATATTTCTTTTCTTAACATGGCAAGAGGAGCAGTTAGGAAGTGACTGCCTCTTGATCTTTAGAGACTTCGTCAGTTCTGCGTTTAGTCAATTGTATCCCAAGTAAACAGCACTATCTTAACTCTTGCGTGTTTTGTGAAAGTGCATACTAGTTGATATAGATTGCTTTGCTTTTCATTTACCACACAGTAATGAAACCCTGTATTTTATGCCATTGTATTTTTTGGACCCCAGTCATTACATAATGGTGTGCTTTACTGTGCATCCCAGAAAAAAAGTTATATGCACTAACACAAACAAAGCAAATGGTCAAATTAGTACAGGCATCCTATTACTCCCTCCTCCCTGAAGTAAAATTTTGACTTTGCTTCAAGAGCCCCACACTTTCCTGGTCGTCCTGACACCTCGTGGCCACTCCTTCTCAGTCTCCTTTCCTGCTTCCTCATCATTCTGTCTCCTAAGATGTCGGAGCACCCAGGGCTCAATCTTTAGATCTGCTTCTTTTCTCCAGAGGACTCATCACTGGGTGATTTCATCTAATCCAGTGACTTTTAATACCTTCTTGATACTGATTAATCCAAAATTAATATTTTCATTCCAGGATGTTCCCCAGTTTCCAGACTCCTTTATCAAATTTCTGCCTCTTCTGTTTGGTGGGCTTCTCAGATGGCACCCTCTTGACATATCCAGAACTCCACTCCAGAACTTTTCAGTAAACGGCAATTTCATTCATCAAAGGTTTAAACTTTATAGTGATCCTAGACCCTTTCTTCTACACCTCACATCTAATTCCTCAGCAAATCTTATAGGCTCTACTCTCAAAAACTACCCAGGATCCAGCTGTTTCTTAGCATCTCCACTGCGATCATCCTCCAAGCCACCATCACGTCCTGCCTGAGTATTCCCAACAGCTTTCTCCTCATGGTCTCCCTGCTTCTGCACTTTGCTTCCTGTGGTCTATTCACAAAGCACTGCCAGAGGGAGCCTGTTAAAATGCAAACCAGATCCTCTCATGCTTAAAGCCCTCCACTGGCTTCCCAATTCACAAAGAGAAAAGCCAAAACCATCTCAATGGCTGACAAGACTTTACATGTTCCCTTGCTGTGACCTTCTCCATTGCCTCTGTGATCTCATGTACTCCTCCCCCATCCTCTGTCCACACCACTCCAGTGGGGGCCTTGCTTGTCTTTAAACACAGGGAGGTGTGCTCCAGGCACCAAGTCTTTTTATTTCCTGTCCGAATACTCTTCCCTTGGCTCTACCTCTTCCCTACCTCATCCTGTTCTTGCTGAAATATCACCTTCTTGCTGAAGCCTTCTCTGACCACCCATCCTATTTTTCATTGCATCCCTATGCTTTTTTTTAACCTTTGTCCCTGCTTTTTTTTTTTAACCCTTTGTCAATATTATTGCCACCTGAATTACTATATGAGTTTATTTATTTATTCAGTGTCTCTTTCTCTGCAAACTGGGGTGTGGCTTTCCAAAGCCCAGAAGTTTCTGTTTGTTGCTGTACCCTAAGTGCTAGAATGGTGCCTGATACTTAGTAGGTGCTCACTAAATATCTTTTGAATAAATAAATAAATAAGCTCCAAGTAAAATGTTTTTATGGTGAATGGAATAAATTAAAAGGAACAGATAAAACAAGTAAAGGGGCTGAAAAATACTAGAAATATGACTAAGAGGGCCTATAATTTCTTCTGTCAACATTAAATAGCATGTCATTATAGCTACACTATTGGAAATGAACATTCTTACAAACAAATAGTCTAAAGGAATGTGGAAAAAATAAATAGCATTGTGTTTAGTGATGAATTATTAAACATTGTTTTAAAAATCAATGAAAATTGGAGTTAATTTCACAGGGACCAGGCTTTAATTGATTTTGAGTTTTCAAAGCCACAAACTTAAAGAGTCTTTTCTGCAAACAGTAGTTTCACTTTTTTGTATTAACTCAGTGGATTGGGAGTCCCAGGAAGCTTGAGCATCACCTGGAAACTTGTTAGAAATGCAAATTATCAGACCCCACCCTAATCTGCCAAATCAGAAACTTCGGAGGTTTCTCACTTGTATTCCTGGAACCACTGGCTCGGGTGGGTGGGGAGTACTGTTCTCTTTACTCCTCGTGGCTTCTAAGAGGCATTTTTCCCTCTGTCCTCACAATACACACACAAACACACACATACACACACCACTGTCATCACTGTCATCAGACCAGACCTACTACCCATTACACCTTCTTATTTGCCATTATCCGTTGTCCTCTGCCCCTGTACAAAGTAATATTTTTCCCACCTTAAAACACAAAACAAAATTTTTATAAACCCTCTCTTGAACTCTGTCCCATTTCTTACCTTCTTTCTACTGCAGAATTCAAAGTAATTCTCCGAAAATTCTCCTTTTCTTTTCTTGTAAACCCACTACATCAAGCTTTTAAAGACCCCACTCTACTAAAACTGCTGTTACCAAGGTCCATTTCATTTTGCTAAATCCAATGAGCAGTGTTTGTCTTCATCAGTTTCTTTCTTTCTTTGCTTGCTGGACCATGGCTTTAAATACCACCATTATGCTGATGACTTCCAAATTTCTATCTCTAGACACAACTGGTACCCTGGATTCTAGAGTTCAAACCTATGCCCAAAATGTCTACTCACCATATCAATTTTGATGATTAATAGGCATCTTGGAATAACATGCCCCAAATTGAGCTCCTATATATTCCCTCCCAGACCTACTTCTTATTAATAGTTTTTCCTATTTCAGTTGATGGTAATTTAATTTTTCTAGTTGCTTAAGCCAAAAACCTTGAGTTGTCCTTGGCTCTTTTTTTCTCTTTCACGCCACATCCAAGCTGACAGCAGACTCTGTTGGCCCTACTTTCAAAATACAGCCAGAATTCAACCACTTACCATCCTGTCCACTGCTGCCACCCTGGTCCACACCACCATCGCATCTCGCCTGGGTCATGTAGCAACCTCCTAACTGGTTCTGCTGCTTCTCTTACCTCATGAATTCATTCTCAGTGCAGCCCCAGACTCCCTCTAGCTCAGAGTGCAAAACACGGCCCTAATAATGATCTAAAAAGTCCTCCACGACGAGTCCACAATTTCCTCTGGGATCTAAACTCCTGCTCACTCTTTTCTTGCCACATTGGCCTCTCTGCTATTTTCTTAAACCCTCCAGGCATATTTCCACCTCGGGTGGCTCACCCTGCGCTTGCTGCTCTCCTTGCCTGGACCGTCTTCCTCCAGGTGTCCACACTGCTCCCTTCCTCACTTCCCCCAAGTCATTCGTTACTCAAGATTATAGCTCCGCTGGTACCTTGGCTGACAGTTTAATTGTCTCCCTTACAGTTTCACTCTCTCTTTCAATTATTTTTTGCCTCTCCTTATAACTTAGCACTGTACAATATCCAGTCTGTTTTATTAATTTGTGTTGCTTATTATCTCTCCTCCTCACTAGAATATAAACTCCATGAAGCTAGAAATTATGTGTCCCTTTTGCTCTACCCTAGCACCTATGTGCAGCAGTGCCTAGCACATGATGGGCACTTCATGCATATTTACTGAAAATGAAAATGAAAAACTTGAGCTCTGTAATTTCAAAAAAGCATTTCACTCATCCATAGGTCTAAGGGATAATATAAAATTCTTGTACTTTTAATAGAGAAGAATTTACATATTTTGTAATAACTTTGTTAAAGCCTATCCCTCCCACCTGAGGACTGGAACTGGGTCTATTTTGCTCACAATTGTGCAGGGCCAGGACTAGTCGGGGAAGCAAAGCATTTACTTGCTTTGGGCACAAAATTTAATGGAGGGTTGGGTGGGGGTGGAGGGGAACAAGCCCAAAGGACTCAAGATAGACAATATATTTTAATAAAATATTTTTAAAAGTCAAAATTAATAAATCTGTGATGAACAACGTACCAAAATTTTAAGTAAACATAGGATCAGTATCACTGATTTCCTTCCCCTTTGAATTCCAATATGACTCTACTTAGTGCTGATTATATCTCTTGACACCTGATAACCATTTGTTGAGTGAATGAATAAAGCCAATAAAAGGTGTGGTAGGGTAACAGGAACCTATCTCTTGTGCTTTGGCTTTAATAACTAGAGCTACCAATACTGACTATGGGCCAGGTACTGATCAAAGTGCTTTATACAAATGATAACTTATTTAAGCCTTCCCAAAGCCTTATAAATAGTTATTATTATTGTAATCATCTCCATTTTACAGGCACAGAAATTGAGGTCCAGAGAGATAAAACAACTTGTGTGAGTTCATATGCTAGTGAGTAGCAGAGCTGGGCTTGATAGTGGCTTTGTCAGATCTTCTGTGGATAGGACGTCTGAGGGGTCTGCAAGGCACCAGGAGGTATTCCAGGAAAAGGGGATCTGAGCAAATTCCTTTTACTATTGTAGAACAAGTTCACATGGACACCAAAATAAATCATGAAAACATAGGAAAAAACAAATGTCATGATCCAAACACTAGGCTGGAGAAACTAATGTGGAATTATTTTATGAAGCATGTCAAACATATGGAAGAAATCACAAAGCAGGGCCATTATAGGTTTTTTGTTGTTGTTGTTAGTACCATTGGCTTCAAGAACCAGGGGGTAATATAGAAAAAAGGAAAATGAAGGAGAGAAATTATCCCATCCTCTGTAGTAGCAGACAGAGGTTGCTCTGATAGTTTTCTTATAACTATAAATCTTGAACCATGATTCCCAGTGAGAAAGTATTCATGGTATCCTTATTGGAATGCAAGCAACCCACTATGCTCTAAATGGTTTTTTCATAGAAATGATGGGATCTCAGGTAGAATCCCCCTTGCTAGAGATTACTTGCAAGTCTATTTGTAGCAAATGCCATTGACTTTAGCCACACTAATTTGGAATTTATGCTACAGGAGTTCTGTTGAGGTTTATTAACCTATAGAAGACTTACCATTCAAAATGTATAAGCAAGTTCTCAGGGTATAACATTAGCATATTTAATCAAATATAACCTCTATACCCTTTACAGGAACATGGCTTTCCCTTGCTTTGTGTGGAATAGTGACGTTTTATTAACGTCTTGAATGTTGGTGATAACATATGTAAAAGTCTTTTGGAAACACATTAAGGGTGAACAAATGTGAGAAGACTTTCCTGTTGGAAATCTATATTTTGAAAAAAATGACAAAATACTTGGGTAGTCACACAGGTTTGAATTCCAGGCCCTCGGGCAAAAACTTTTGCTTTTCCTTCCCTCTTCCCAAACCTTACCCACAGAAACATACTCAGTGTGGACCCTGGAGCCACAGGCTCACCTTCCAGAGCACCTAAACTATCTGCACTGGCAGCTCTATCTATGCATTTGACTAGGAAAAATAAGAAAATAGAAATATAAGAAAATAAGAAAAAAATAAGAAAATGTATTCTTCCTTCAGACCCCGAGTAAAAATTTGTATTCTAATCTAACTTCTTTTAAGACGTGTTAAAATGAAATTAAATTTTCTTTACTCCTCTTTTATTTTTACATGGATTTCCAGGACCCTTTGAAGTCCCCAAGGAGACTGACTCCCTCCTAGTTGTTTTAACAAGACCTCATGGGTGCTTATCCACTAGCACTATTTTTTCCCATGTGTTCTTGAGAAGTGGAAACTCAGATCTTATTGATTTTTGGTATATGCATGGAATAATCCCTGTCCTAAGTCACTAAAAGCTCCAGTGGAAATAACGGAAACATTTTGAAGAAGTGATTTTAAAAGAAGAACATAGGCCTAAAGTGCCATAGTGCCATTTTTCAATGTAAGGTTTAGACTCATTCGGTATCTTTCAGCAGGAAAATAAGAGTCAGGGAATGCTGAGACCAGGTTTCTTTGGTATTTCTTCAGCTAAGCACATGGCTCTGAGAGAAAGCACTGGATTTGTAATAGTGGTTCTGTCAGACAATATAAAAAATGAATTACAGTCTAAAGTTACAGGATGTAAGAGGGCTGAGGACATGTGTGTGGCAAACTTGCTAAAATCACTCTGATATAAATTAGCTGTGTGACCTTGGGTAAGACATTTCACTTTTCTGGGCCTTGGAGTTTTGTGTTGTTTTTCTCTATAATTCTTTTCTTCCATATGTGTAATATGAAATTAATAAGTTCTCAGATATAATTTCATTCATTCATTCACTGAACCAATAAATGTGTACCAATCATCTGTTTTTGTGCCAGGCTATGAACCAAGTGCCAATAATTCAGTGCCACAAGACCAGACTGGCTTGCTATACTCTTGGAGTTTACAGTCTAATCAGAAGAGACATACATTAATCAAAAATCGTAAAAATGAGAGGAAAATTATAAATGTAATAACTTCAAAGGAGAAAAATGCTTTGAGCTATGCAAGCATTTAAAAAGGGGAATTGAGTATTATATTTTATACCCATATAATACCGTGGGTATTGTATTTTGTGCAAGGGATAATTTAGTTAAAATAAAATGTTTATGACCACATTTTTTCACTCAGAAATGGTTTTATTGAGTCTCATAGAAAAAATGTTAAGTTCTTATTTCATAATAAGGAGAAAAAAATGTTTTAGTATATGAGAACTTCTTGTAGGTGGAAATACAATTTCATTAGGAAAGGCCAAGCTTCCAAGACCTACGTGTGGATGACACTCTTCTTGTGAAGGAGAAAACAGGGCATGTTTGTCTGCAGCATCCAAAGTGTAGGGTAAGGAGACGCAGTGTGTGGAAGGGAGTGCCAGGATGGCAGCCGGCGAGGCGGTGTGAGCCAGGCCCCTCTTATGTTCCCTTTGAGGCTTAAAGCTACTAAACTCACACAAATCAAGACTGTGGCTCTTTGGACTCTCACAAAAGTATGGCATTGGATTTAAAGTTAAGTTCAATAAAATTTCCTCGGGGCAAGTTGATCCAGCAGATGTCTGAGTGACACTACAATTTAAATTACATGCTATGTTAAGTAGAAGAGTGCCAAAGAGAAAACCGGCCCTGCTTTTTAGCTACTAAAATGGTATTTGGTGTCTCTGATGCCTCTATTCAAATCCTCTCAGCCTCACCTTGCTGTGGACTTTAGTGCACCTCATGACAAAAGCATCTTCTCTTATGCACACATTTCTTTCTACAGCCTCTGGTGGAGGCCTGCTTTCTTGTCCAGCATTTGTTTATATTTGGAGGTGAGGGGATTAACACCTTGGAGACATCCTTTAAAGAAAGTGGGAACAAATGCATAAGTTCATCCCCAGTTGATCCAAAGGTGGACAGTTCTAAGAGGAATTAATGTCCTCTATATAAGGCCCCCAGCAGACTAAGCCCCATTTGCCCATAGCAGAGACCTTGAAAATTAGTTTTTCTCTCTCTCTTAATTCTTCTCCTTCCTTTTCTCCTGCTCCTTGGAATTACTCCTCAAATTGACTGCCTACGTACAAGACCTTGTTTCAGGATCTGCTTTTGGGGGAAAGCTAAAAGATGACAGATGGTCAAATCTGTGCGTATTTGAAAAAGAAGCAATATGCATGCAACTTTCTGTCCTTTCACCCCTGAATTTATTTAGTTCTTTGGAATTAATAAACTGAACTCATATTATTAGTGCATTTCATCCTTGACATTATTCTGAGAGTAAGAATTATTATTCTCCCCACTGTACAGATAGAGAAACTAAGGCTCAAAATGAGGAAGTGACAAGTGACTTGCTCAATGTCATATGGAAGTTACCCATACAGAGCTAAGATTAGTTATTCCATCCAATACCACCTTTATGGAATGCTTATTGTGTGCCAGGCCCTGGCTAGCCATGGGAACATTGTTCTTGTTCTCCCTGGGTTCTCTCTCCATATCATTGGATCTATTTTATACTTGGGCTGCTCTAGGCCTGACCCAGAAGAGAGGGGCACACCAGGCTCCAAAAGCTGTAGTCTCCGGGAGGACTGACTGTTAGGACACTGAGGCTGCTGTCTTCTTGGAAATGCTTCTGCCCCCAGAGGGCCAGGGGCCCAGTTCCTTCATCCCTCACTTCAGGGGCGGCTTAGGCTCGGTCTTTATTTCTCTCTTTACCCATGAGGCTTCATAGCTAGACAGTCTAGGATCAACAATTTCTTAAAAGATTCCTCATCAAAAAGATTGTCTTGGTGGCTTTTCTTTCCTAATCTCTCTGTTTGGTAATTGCTAAAAGGTTGTGATTGAAATTAGGTTATAGGATTCATCTCAAGACTGTGTAGGTCATGGCTTACCCTTCCCTGTTTTGAAGTGTGTTGACTCTTACATAGTCTATTAGTGGATATTAAATTATTCTTCACCCACAGGTGGGGAAAACTAAATGAATGAAAATGATCCTTAAATCTGTCATGAAATTTAAGTGATACTGATCTGGATCAATAATACTGAACTGCCAGCCCACAAATTAATATGCATGCCCTTTTCTGGAATTCAGAAATAAGAAGGATGGAAACCAAATCATTAAAAACAAAAATCTATATTGTTTTGCTGATTACATTATAAAGGTATATTATAAGTGGCATTAAAAAGTCACCTTGTCATGGACCAAACATTACATAAAATAGCACGAATGTGGGGAACTGTCAAAAATGGACATTTATTTAAAAATATGCCTCTGCTATTAGTAGAGCAACTAAAGCACAACTTTGGTTTCAGGATCCCTGAGATTTAAGAGTAAAAACATTTTAAGGTAAGAGTTATGCCTTCAAACTACTCATCTCATTTGTATATAATTTTGAGAGTCTGAAACCCTACTTTCTTGAAGGATCAGTGATCTTACTAATAATTTCCCAAAGTTGATGGCTGATATTTTACAAAGTTCATATTCATTACTTTGTGTAAAGTTTTTTTTTCATAAGCAAAGAATAAATAAAACCATAAAAAGAAAACAAAACCTCTGGATTTTCCATAGTTCATGAGTTCTTCACATGAATATCTTGCTTCATAATGTCACTATACAGTACTTCATGATTTTATGTGGTATTTTGTATGGACAGTAAAGGGAAATAAATGATTATAAATATAATTTATCATGTATCTATACACTAACTATTGCTATATAGCTATGTATAGATTTCTCTCTCTCTCAAACTATATATGTGTAACCATATATAGAGAATTATATACACACATGTACATACACAGATGTCTTATCTGAGTCCCCTTGAAAATTGAACTCGAGACAAGTAAGTGCTAGTGCTTTATTGGGAAGATAATCCCAAGGTGGATTTGGGTAAGGGAAAGGGAAATGAGGCAGAGAAAAGTGGAAAGCAAATGCAAGACATTGTGTTAGCATGCTGACCACTGGTTCATAAAGATTCACAAAGAGAAATAGCCACACCATTAGCTGTATCCCTGACTGGTCTGTGCAGCATTGTTTATACAGAGGATGTGGCAAAATTCTGCATCTAAACAGTCCACCTGGGGGAAGAAGTGAGATGACATTTGTTTGCCGTCTCTCTTCCATCCTCTGCTTCCTTTGGGGCAAAGTTTGCCCCATGGAAGTTGATTCCCCAACACTTAAGAAGGTGTATCACCTGGTCCTTTGGGAGCTTTGGGGAAGCCAGATCCCATTCCATGTGGTGTGTGTTTCTAGAATCTATGTTTGGAAATGATTGGAGAAACCAGGGACTCCAGAAATGTTGCTTGTTTGACCTCAGATATAAAACTATGCAGCAGACCCACAAGTTGTCTCAGGGTCAGCAGCTGAGATGGAGGGAGTTTCTGAAGGTCTGAAAAATAGATGAGGTCAAGTGAATATAAATAGGATCATAAGATGTGTCTAATGCAACACAAATATATGTATCCAGACACAGCAATACCTATAGTATCAACATAATATATAATGCATCTTCAAATCTCTGCAGGAAAGGAGGAAAGCTTGTATAGAATAGAATATAAAATGTATCGAGCTTTGGAATCTGTGTTTGTATTTACTGAGATCCAAGTAAAAGTCTTAAAACAGAGTAATAAAGATGTATTTAGAAGACCTGGTGTAGGAAGCTAAAGAAAGCTATCTTTACCTCCCTTTTTTTGCCCTTGGCAAATTATGCTTTTCTGGAAATAGGATGGTTTTCCCCAAAAATGCCGAGAATAAAATGCCTGGGAGATGTCTTCCCAGAGCAGAAGAAGTAGTCAGATCTTTGGATTTCAAAGAGCTTCCCTCCAGGTTGCCTACAGAGTAAACAAAAGAACCAAGGAGTCAACATTGCAAGTGGAGAAGCTGAATCAATAAACTTAAAATCCAGAAAACTGCAGTGTAAACAAGTCTGAGAATTTCAAGTGCTTAATTGTAAATATATTTTCTAGCTGCCATAGGAAGAGATCTGTGTAGGAAAAAGTTTGCATTCTAGAAATTAACAATTTAAGGGATCAAAATACAAGTCTTAGACCAATATACTTGTAAACAAAAAGTTATTATGTAATAAAATGTCAAAAGTGATTTGGTTTTAAAAATAAGGGGCAATTAACTTAGGGGTGGAGTTCTGGAAGTATCCACACAAGTTCCATATAGAGAATCAAAGAATGCCAATTTTTGAAATGCAAATACTTTCTGGAGATAAAAATGCTTTTAGGTGCCTTTTAGTTATGTTTGGTGCTCTAGAATGAGCCAATCATTTCTGTACTAATTGGTTATACTTTAACTGTAAATCATTTGCTTTAATTTGTTGATGTCAGTACTAGTACATGAATTTCGAGAGCCTGTTTAAGGCAGATAGAGTTTGTCCCATGGAAATGAACTCTCTACACCTGGAGCTCCAGGCTAGTGGCCTATAGGGTAAATCATGCCTGCAGATATTTTTCAAAGTGTTTTAAAAATCAGGAAATATACATACCATTTCAGGCTTCTTTTAAACATTTTAAGATCTGGCCATACTAAGCACTCGATCCTTCAGGGAAACCATTGGCTGGAAGTGAGTAGCCTGAGTGCCCTTGACACAGTGCTCTCCAATGCCCTTATCCTCACCACTCTGATATTGAATCAAATCCTTTCAATCATTCTTGTTTCCTGCAGGCAGTTATTTTTGTGACTTCTCTCTTACTGAAACAATCACCCTCATTAAAATTACTCCAGAGAGGTGTCATCTTTTAATTTCTTGTTAGTGTATGTCAACCTTGGTTCCACCATGCTGGATGGTTTCATTTGGCTCTCATTATGTGTTCCCCTTTGCTGTCTCTGGCCATACCTCCCACTCAGCTTTTGATACAGGTGCCTTATTTTGGTGTTTTGTCTGTGCTTTCTTGAGACACTTCCCACCCACTCCAACCTAGAGTCTGGCTTCTCTCTTCTGCCTTGGTACTAGAAAGCTAACTCTCGTCTCATAGGGTGAGGCACCTGATATTGTCCTAGGTCCATCCAATTGACTGAATATGACTGGCTTCTACTGTCAATGTGCCTGTGGTAGATCAATTGCACAAATGGCTCCAATTTTCCATGCCTCGCACATCCTTTGGTAGTGACTGCCTTCCCACACTGACTCTGAGCTTGACCTCATGTCTTGCTTTGGCCAAAGGCTGAAAACATGCCTGGGCTCACCTGTTGAAGGGATATGAAAGGAATGTACAAGTGAGGGACACAAGGTCCCAGCTGAGGCTATCTTATACCAGCCTGCAGTCAGCTGACCCCCATGTTAATGAGTCCAGCCAAGATTAGCAGTCACCTACCCAACATGTAACTGACTGCTCAAATGAGCCCAGATGAGACCAGAATTTTCATGTTGACTCGTAAAATAGTGACCAGCAATAAATGCCTATTGTTTTAAGCCACTCAGTTTTGAAGTAGATGTGTTACATAGCAATAGCTAACTGATAAAGTGTCCCAATTAGTGGGATTTTGATTGTATTTATCATATAATTTTCTCATGAGAAATGAGCTTGTAGAAAGAGCTCAAGCAAGTTATACACTTAACAATATGTCCCCAAAATTCTCGTTATATTTTGAAGTCACTCAGAAGCAAAAGAACAGAAAATAATTGAAGGGTTGCGTTGGGGTAGGTTGTTTTGATTTTGGAGAATGTAAACATGTCTTGTCTAAAAATTGAACATGTTCTGGGGACATTTAAACCCAATGTTTGTGTTATAAATGGGTTCCAAACCCATTTCCACATAGGTAGAAGGATCTTGGGCTGGCATACAGAAAATATTTCCGACAAACCATTGCATTCACTGTTACTTTGAGGTCTTTATGTAGAAATGCAAATGGAAATAAGTGCATTGGAGGACCTCAGAAGGTTTGGCAGTGCATTTTAGATGCTTATCTGAGCCACACGACTTCAGAATCTGGGATGGAAATCTCCTAAGAATAACCATTCTCACGAAATTTCCAATCCCTCTTGTTTTTGGCAGAATTTAAAATTCCGTGGAAATTGCTCATGTCACAAGACTTCTGTGTGGTGCTGGCCAGCACCAGGAAGGAGAGCAGCCCAGGAAAGAAAAACCAAACCAATGTGGCTGCATGTTTTCACGCCTTTGAAAAGGTTTGGGTTTGGCTCAAACCAAGAAAAAGCACTTGGGGTTTTTATTTGGTGCCAGCTTTTCAAATACCATTCACCTGACTCATGAAGCTTTGAACATCAGGAGGAAACAAGGGAGTGTATAAATTTTCAATATTCTTGATGTTCAAACATACTTTAAACAAGACTTCTTGCTGGGAGAAAGAATAGAATATCGCTGGAGCAAGATGTACTCATATACCCCTGCTGGGGGTCAGAGTGACAATGTAATTTGTTTATGTCAATGCATTATGTGCTAGTTGTATAGGTGATGTCAAGGTGTACAAGATTTACTTTTTCCTTTTAGATAGCTCACATGATTGAGTAAGAGGGACAATCCTGGAGCATATTATTCTGGCCTTTCCAAAATTCCACTGGATTTTTAGAAACCAGTAACGCACATTATTTTTGTTTTTGAGAATAATTTTGCCATTTCATTCATCTCATGATTGCATGTGCTAACTCAGCTGCCTGGAATGTTCTACCACCTGTCGTCTGCTCGACAAATTCCAATTCCTCCCCCAAACCCAGCTCAGACATCAACCTTGATCTTGCCAAACATAATTTAACTTCTCCCTCATCTTTGCTACCTCTCTACTTTGCAGATATTTATATTATTGCATTTAGCACACAAAAAAATGTGTTCTTATCACAGTGCCTGGGGCATAGTAGATGTTCAATAAATGGAGATGGATTGCACAATACTCCACTACAAAAACTCTTCCCTTTCTGCAACACGTGAGCCCTCTGTCAACATTAGCCTCATCCTTATCTTTCAGCCTGATACTAATCTACTGTTTGTCATTCCCAAGATGATTTTTGTCCCAGCAGCTACCACACACTTTGTCTATCCTCCAGGTCCCCCTGTCAGCCTTCTTATGTGCTAATACAGAAAGTCAGCAAATGCTCATAGGTTAGTACTTTTCCATCAACTGGTCTAATTCTAAGATGCTAATTTAAGAGCATCTTAACTTCTGGACCCCAGCACCATTTCCAGCTCTGACTATCTCATGTCTTATATTATGGTAATATTTGGATTTGAACTACAGAAACTCTTTCTCATGAAGTTAAAACAGGATAAGGATAATCTGATTTTCTTTCTTTCTCAGGTTGCCAGTGTCTGGGATGCATGAGATTAGAGCATGAGATGGCATTGATGAGACAGAGGTCAGGGGTTCACATCTCTGTCTGGCCCAATTAGGGTTATCACTTTTCACGGTCCCTTTCCATTCCCCCCAGTCTCAGCCAAGTCGCCCACAAATTAGCGCAATGGAGTAAAGAGGCGTCCGGAAAATAGAGCACAAGAAGGGCTTGGCGAAAGGCCATTCTTATTTCTGGACAAACCAGCTGACAGTTTATGCGCTATTGCTCTGAGCGTGTGTGTGTGCGCGTGCCCATGAAAGGGTCATTTTCTGTATGTGCACAGAAATAAGCGTCTATCTCTCATATGATTTGAAAAGCATTCATGGTTTCAGTCAGATGGAAGGATTATGTTACTTGAATACTGGTGTTTAATGTACATTATCACATTTATTACCATACCAAAACCAGATGTTTAAAATTTGAGCTTGAAATTCCATAGTGCGGGTTGTATTACCTTAGGGTCACCCTACCACCTAACGCTCAGCTGTGTTTTGTTATGGCTTTAATAGCGCAACAACGTGTTTCCACAAGTCTTAGTCTGGTATTAGATGACATGTGGGCTAATTTTGGTGGGTTGAGCAGACTGGTAGGGGGTTATACAAACCAGGGCAATTTGCTTTCCCGACAATTAGAAAATATGTGAAAAATTATTGCTAATAGTCAAAGCCTCTCTCTCTTTCTCTCTTTTGCTCTCGCTTTTGCTGTCTCTCCTTTTCTCTCCGTCTCTCATTCTTTATCTTTCACTCCTGTATTTAAAATTTGTTGTCCTTTTTACTGTCTCCAAATGTCCCTCAAACCTCTTCCAGACACAGAATCTACCTCTAATTACTAACTTTCTTATCTCAGCAAAAGCTATTTGAAACTTTCCTCTTATTTGACTTCCTCACATTGCTTCTATACCGATCAAACAAGCAAGCTCAGAAAACTGATAACATTTCTGATTTTAGGAATTATAATCAATTCATTTTAGATAAGATAAGAAAAAAGAAATAAAAGCCTATGTGGAACTCAGCCAGTGATTCATCTATTTGCATTAATAGGTTCCAGCAACGGTACTACAGGCACGGAAAACCACGCCGGTTTGCCACTGCACTTAGCAAGCACATGAGCTTAAAAATAAACTTTGACAATGCAGATCTCTTTGTCCTTTCAGGAATGGAAAACATTATGTACTTCAAAGCATAGTAAGCCTGATTTGAAAATATAGTTGGGATATTGTTACTGTGGCAATTGGGAGGGTCTTTAGACTGCACACAGGACATGGATGCTTCATGTGTAAATAGTACTTGAGCCACAAACTAGTGAGAATAAATGACGCTGGCAACTTTGATATGTTCATTCATAAGGAAGAAACTTCTGTCTTTGAAGTTCTCTGGAACAACTGGGATATAGATCCTCCTTTTAATCAGGGAATTTCTTCCTGAAACAAACTGCAAAAGCAGAGGATTTGAGTAGCACATTTCACTTGCATACAGCAGCGTTTGTTCATTTTGAGTGTTTTTGGACAGGAAATCGATCTACAGGGTAACATTCACACAAAAAAGGAAACAGTATGGGACGATGGCTTGTTAGTACAAGTGACTCTGTTTTGGAAGTTACGGACAAGAAACCTTGGAGGAAGAACGGCATTAAAGATCAAAAGCATGATGACTCCTGATGAAAACATCACCAAATGATGAACCCACGAGCAAAAAGGAACTTCTACTGTAAGTATCTTTGCAATAATCAAGTATCTTATTTGTTTTCAAAATTTCTAGAGTATGCTGAGTAGATTTCCAAGCAAGTATTTGATGTAGAGAGTCTTCATTATAGACAAGTCTATAATTAAACTCATTGGGTGTTCCAACAGAGGGCTAGTTACTGGAATTTTTTCCATGACCTTGCAACACTGAAATAAATTGCATGTTAATTCGGGCATGTTTTATACAATAGGCATGTTATATCAGGCTTTTATTGTGTGATGTATTACTTTTGGCAATGCAAAATTGATCAGCATATGTATCTATAAATTCCATTTCATTTGGACTCTGATAATTTATGTTTATTTGCATTTCATGTTGTAGTCAATCTTGTAATCAACTTGTTCATATATAGATCCACATATATTATTTGCAATTTACTTAGAATATTAGCTATTTTTTGAGCGAATCTTATTTGTATGGTAGGGAAGAGATGGCTTAGAGTCTTGGAAATGGGGAAGGAAAGTTATGAGTTTAAACCAAATCTTAGGAACTAAGATCTAAGTTCTTTTCACATTTCCATAGTTTATTTGGCAAGTAGTTTTGTTTGAAATATTTAGATGTGTCTGTATAAGACTTCTCACCTCAGAGGAATATTGTTATGGTCTTAGAAATGTGAATAAAGCTCATCAAAAGTGTAACCCTATGTAAATGTTAAATATAGTAAAGTCCATCTCCAATTCCTGGAATATAGTATATACTTAATAAATATTTTTGAATGCTGAATAAATGCTGGTGTTGGGTAATAGGATACATATCCTGATTGTACAGCAATTATTTCATATTAGGATTTTATTTTATGAATTTATCCATGAATGAGATTGAATACTGTTTAAGAGGAACTATATAATAATCAGGTTACACTGTATTGCTTTTTTCAATAAGGAATTTCTTTAAATATCAAATTTATGATTAATTGCTATATTTGGTTATTTTTATTTTGAAATACAAAAGAGTTTCTTCTATGTACTGTTTATTTGAAAAAGTGTCACGAAGTTTTGGGAGCAATTAGAGATGTAAAATAATTAGATATCAGCACATTTACGATTAGTATGTAATGTCCAGGTGCTGGTTTGTAGCACCGGGACTTGGAATTAGCACTTCTGGAGCCCCTTTGCTGAGGGTTGATGGGTCGGCCGATATACTGGCCGAGTCCTCATGGGAGGTAGATAATTTTTCAGGTGTAAGGGGCATGAAAATAAACTTAGAGGTGAGAGATAAAGAAACTCTTGATGTCAAATTGAGTGTTTCTGGAGTGAAAAGAGAAGCAAAAGATATGGGGAAAGGAATTGAGCGGGAAAGAACTGGAGAGGTAGGGTAAGGTCATTCTAGATGCCGTCTCCATCTTATATGATACCAGATAACACTGTTCCAGTCCTCTCATTTTTTTCTAGATCACTTAGTATGGACACTTGCTAAACTGAACACCTGTACTTCTGCCACCACAAGTAGGAAACAAGAATGCTGATAATGTGATTTTTTTGTATCTGATTAAAGGTGGTGGTGAGATTTTTTTTTGGTGGGGGCGGGGGGGTAGAAACTGTCGTAAGCTGCAACTAAGCAACAATGCTCATTAAGGTAAAACACTTTTGGATAATCATATATAACACTGGATATAAGCTTAACGTTTGAAAACACTTAAGTTATATATAGAACAATAGATTAGCTTAAATTATCCAATTAACAGTTCAGTTCAGTGTATTTACAGGTAAATTAGTCTAGGCAAATCTATTAGAATGTAAATCTAGTTAAAAGAAGACATTCTATAGGAATAGCTTGGAAGCTCTTTTAAAAATTGGAAGGTGGGTTGATATCATCTACATGAACACTTTTTTAGGCTAAAATCATCTGGATTTATTATGCAAAATTCTGGGACCTCAATCAAGAAATGATGCAACATTACAGAAGTCCTAAGTCTTTTTTTTTAAGGGAAGGAAAGCCATCTGATTACTATGAAAGCCAAGTAATAATGTATGGTGGAATGATTATAATTTTGAGGATTATCTTCAAAAAGAAAACTGTAGGTTTAGACACACCCTCCCCACTTCCCCCCCAGGCAGGATTGGGATTTAGTTATAGACGACAAATGATAATTTGAATTTACATGGCATGTTATAATTTTTTAACATTGGTTTAAAAATACAGTTGTTCTATAGCTAGAGCTGTCCAAAGATTTGTTGTACCAGGAGGAATGAGCTCCCTGCTACTGGTAATATGTTCTAGCGGAGGAGGCTCAGCAAGGAGGAAAAAGCAAGGATTTTGAGTCAGTCAAATGAGTGTTGGAATTCCACATCCCCCACTTATAAACTCCGTGACCTTAGGCAAGTCACCTAACTGCTAAGCCTATGGTTCCCCATATATTAAGTGGGGTTAGTAATTCTTCCTTCTTTGACTTTTTGTGAAGATGAAATGAGATAATTTATGTCAACTTCTAGTATATAGTAAGTGTGTGATAAAATGATTAAATAACATGGGCTTTAGGGACCTTTCTAACTTTGAGATCCTAGTAATTCTAGCTGTTTTTATTAATTATTAGTATTTATTGTTTTAGAGATGGGGTCTCGCTCTGTTGCCCAGGCTGGAGTGCAGTGGTGTCATCGTAGCTCACTGCAACCTCAAACACCTGGGCTCAAGTGATCCTGCTGCCTCAGCCCCCTGAGTAGCTGGGACTATAGGCACATGCCACGACACCCGGCTAATTGTTAAATTTTTTGTAGAGATAGGGTCTTGCTCTGTTGTCCAGGCTGGCCTTGAACTCCTGGCCTCAAGTGATCCTCCCACCTCAGCCTTCCAAAGTGCTGGGATTACAGGTGTGAGCCACCTTACCTTGTCTCTGGATGTTTAATGTAACCTAAATGCCTCAGTTGTGCTAAATACTATCCAAAGATGCAACTCAATAGAAATGTCTATTCTCCACCTAATAGGCTCCTAATATAAGAAAATTGTAAAGCAAAACTACAAGTGCAGTAAAAGAATAAGGTAATCAGCATGCATAAATTGAAAATAATGATGCGGTTTTTTGTGTGTTTGTTTTAGAGGTGTTATATGATCTAAATCAATTTAGTTGGCCATTCTATAGTCCTTGAGGATTAAGACAGTGGAAACACTGGATTGTTCATTGCTAATTTATTTCCCCTTTCATCTTTTGTATATAACCCATGTTTAATTATCTTAGAAAACCCATTGTAGCCAACAAAGTCATTCTCAGCAGAAAGGATTTTTTGAAAGTGTAAGGGCTAAAAATGTTCATCTTTAAGGTGTTTCCTATGGTATCTTTCTATGGCACCTGCAAAAATCAAAATTTTATGTGCGTAGTGTATTTTGATGATTTAGTTTATTGTGCCCATTTGTTCCAAGCACATGTGCAAAGCACTTGGGTAGAGCCACCATTTTTAGACTACTGCTTAAACTGGCTTAAGCAATGTTTACACATCACAGATATGAAAAAACAATCTAGCTGTTAGATTTACTGTCTGGAAAAATCACTATGTATTTGGGAGAGTGTCAGTAGTAGCTATTAAAGAAAATATTATCTTGCATTTATATACTGCCATTTTCTTTTTGAAACGTTTCCACATATGTTTGAAGTCGAGAGGGAAGTAGAGAGGGAAGCTACATTCACTTCATTTGTTGCATAATGTGAATAACAAACCCATAAATTAAGCAGAATTGTCTAATGGGAAGGTTGGATATGAATTAGTGAGACTTTGCATCTAGTATAATTTGTTTAATGATTTTATGACCATCTCTGATTTTTATCCAGAATTATATGATGCATCTGCTTCTCTCAAGCTTTAATAGGGATCCTAAACTTGAGCACTAATTAACACTTACTTTGTATCGTGTCATCCACAGAGGCCCAACCCATCTGGCACAAAAAAGGTAGTTAACTGGGTTCAACCTCAGGCAGGTGTGCAGAAAAACCTGAGTGTGTGGAATTCTCTGTCTTCTCTACTATCAGTAAATCCCAGAGACTTCAAGAGCATGAAGGTGTTCATATTTATTCATTAAGATTTTTTGTTTTACAAAAGAGTCAATGCCACAATGTGCTCTTGGCTACCTTCCCTGCCTGCTGAGATGACATGGACTTGGACAACTATATATATTGTATGTTTGTCTCAAATTAACAGTGACAATATCAGCTAAAACTCTGCTCCATAGCTCCTCAAAGGCAGTAAACTATCTCTTATAAGCATAGATTTTGAGGCTCAGGGCAAAGTTTTATCTGCAGATTTTAGTCCAGTAATCAGAGGCCTTCCTTGGTATGACTGAAGGTTTTCACCAAGTGCAAGAGAAAAACAGAAAACTACAAGCAGTAGAGTCCAACTAACCTCCCACAAGTTAACCACCAGGTGATTTAGAAGAGAAATAGGTTGAATTTTTCATATCAGTAACTTTGTATATGCAATATCCCTTTAGTTCAGTTTCTAATTTTCTTTTCATTTAAAAGCTTAACATTACACGTTCTGTACAATGCATTTGATTGGTGGCATTTCATGAAAATGTAGGCTTAAAGAGGAAATCATGGAACGGAGGGCTTAGTTGCATTTTGAATTTCATGAAATGAATCTTAGAGAAGACCTTGCTCTGCATGTGCATACCTCAGACTGTCTTATCCTTATTATTTCTTCCTTTTGTGAAAAAAACAGACTCTAAGCTTAGACTAAGTGCCACAGAGCTAATAGAGGTGTGATTACAGGTCATTAAATAGTATGACCCAAGGTGTTTTTTTTCTATTAGGCTGTTTTTGTTCTTTTGAAACCTGAGGGAAGAGGTCAAGGTGAATTGAACAGTAATATGTAAAAAGCAACCAGTAACTTTTCATACCTTGATTTTCCATCTAGAGTTCTGAGTAGTACAGGCCTGCAAGAGTTATTGCTCCTTTTCCTTCTTGTTTTTAAGTTTTTTTTTATTTTTGAGAAAGGTACAGGATTCTAACTCCTTCAGGGTGAGATTGTTTGCTCACAGGACTCAGATTTTTGTTTTGTGTATATATTTTAAATTATTTTTATATCCACAGCAAGTGAAATTCACTAATTTTTGTGTGCATAGTTCTGTGAGTTTTGATGCAGAGAGTCTTGTAACCACCACCACAATCAAGATATAGAACAACTCCTTCATCCCCCAAAATATTCCCTTGTGCTGCCCCTTTGTGGTCAAAACCTCCCCCATCCCAAACCCTTGGGATGACTTAACTGTTTTCTGTCTCTATAGTTTTGCCTTTTCCGGAATGTTGTAGAAATGAAATCATACAGTTTGCAATCCTTTGAGTCTGTTTTCTTTCACTTAGCAGAATGCATTTACAATTCATCGTTATTGTCGTGAGTATCAATAGTTCTTTTCTTTTCATTGCTGAGAAGTATTTTATTGTACCAGAATTTGTTGATTCATTCGCCAGTGAAGAATATTCAGGCTATTTCTAGGTTTTGATGATTATGCACAATGTTGCTTTAAACATAATGTGCTGTAACCATAGGTTTTTGTGTAAATGAAAGTTTTCATTTTTCTAAGTTAAATAAATACCTGGAAGTGGAATTGTAGATTGTATGGTAAATGTACACTTAACTTTGTAAGAAACTACCAAACTATCTTTCAGAGTGGCTTTATCCGTTTTGCATTTCTACCAGCAATGTAAAGAATTCTAGGTATTTCAAATTTTTGCCAGCACTTGGTATTGCCAGATTTTTGATTGTTTATTTGTTTTTGGTTTTCTTTTTCTTATCCATTCTAGTAAGTGTGCAATGAAATCTCATTCTGATTTTAAGACGTTAAGAATCTTTTCATGTGCTTATTTGCAATATGATTATCTTCTTTGGTAAAATGTCTGTTCAAATCTTTGTCCATTTTGTTTTTTTACTGGATATTTGTTTTCTTATTGTTGGTTTTGAGAGTTCTTTTTAAATTGGAGATTTAAGTTCTTTATGGATTTGTGATTACCAGATATTTTCTATAGGTTGTCTTTCCATTCTCTTAACCATCTTTTATAAGGAAAAAAGCTTTTAGTTTTGATGAAGTACAATTGATCGATTTTTTTTCTCTTATGGATCATGCTCTTGGTGTCCTAAGAATTTTTTCCCAATTCAATTTCATGAAAATTTCCTTTTGTGTTTTCTTTTTTCAGAATGTTTGTAATTTTGTGTTTTACATTGAGGTCCACGATCCACTTCAAGTTAACTTTTGTATAATGTATGAGGTATGGGTCAAGTTATGTATTTTTTTGTGTACGAATATCCAATTGTTTCAGCACCATTTGTTGAAAAGATTATCCTTTCTCCATAAAATTGCCTTTGCACTGTATTAAAAATCGGCTGATCATGTTTCAGTAGGTCTATTTATGGACTCTCTATTTTGTGCTATTAATTTATGTGTGTATACTGTCACTATGACCATATTGTCTTGACTAGTATAGCTTTCGAGTAAGTCATGAAATCAGGTAATGCGCGTTCTCTAAATTTGTTCTTCTTTTTCAAAATTGTGTCTTAGGTCATTTGCCTTTCCACATAAATTATAGAATCGGCTTGACAGTATCTACAAAAATCCTGCTGGGATTTTGATTGGAATAAGTGTTAAATCTATAGATCAATTTGGAAAGAATTGGCATCTTAACCATATTGAGCTGTCCAATCCACTTATTGAGCTGTTTGATTTTTTCATCAATGTTTTGTGGTTTACATCATACAGATTCTGCACATTTAGATTCATACCTAGGTATTTCATTTTTTGGAGCTGTTGTAAATGATACATTAAAAAATATCTGTTTCCAATTTTTATTGCTAATATATAAATATATGTTGGATTGATTTTTGTGTGTTAACATGTGCCTTGCAAATTTGTGCTAAGCTCATTTCATGGCTCTAGGTACTTATTTTGGAAATTATTTAGTTTTTCTGTATAGATTATGATGTCTATGAACAGGAACAGTTTATTTCTTTGTTTCCAGTCTGTGTGCCTTTTTTTTTTTTTTTACTTGCCTTATTGCTGGTTAAGGTTTCAGTACTATGTTGAATGGGGATGGTGAGAGCAAACGTCTCTGTGTTGTTCCTGATTTTAGTGGGAAAAGATTTAGTCTTCATTATTAAATATGTTAGCTATAGTTTTTTTAATAGATATTGTTTATTAACTTAAGGAAATTCCCTTCTATTCCTAGTTAGCTGGGAGTTTTTATTATAATGGATTTCAATTTTTTCAAATGCCTTTTCTGCATCCATTGATATGATCCTGTGGGTTTTCTCCTTTACTCTGTTAGTATGGTGAATGATATTGACTAAATTTTGAATGTTGAACCAGCCTTGCAGTTCTAGGATTAACCCCACTTAACTGTAAGGTATTTTTCTTTTTTGTATATTGGTGGATTAAATTTGCTAATATTTTGTTGAGGACTTTTACATATATGTACATGAGAGGTATTAGTCTGTGTTTTTTTTTTCTTGTACTGCCTTTCTGTTGCTTAGAGTCGAGGTAATGGCAGCCTCATAAAATATCAAAAATTCTTCTTTTAAGACTCTCAGAATGTACTCATGGTAATACAGTATTATGTTTAAATTAACAGAGATAAATTAATGATCAGCTGTGGAACAATACTGTTCCATCTAGAAGGTGGTAATTTAGAGAGTGTATAATAAATAAAAACAAGTAAAACACATAATTGATAAAATTTAATGAACTTGTCTCAAGAAATTCATGGTTGAGCATGCTAATCCAACTATGATGTGAGTTATGAAACTGCATCCATCCAGGAACACTGCTCATTCTCAACTCCCTGCCATCAGGTTTTGCTTATACGAGGAGTCCATCTGGTAGTTTTCCCATAAACTGATAAGAGTGTTCATTTGGTGTTTCCACATCCTGAACGGTGTAATAGGTTAATTCCATAGAGAGATGAATTTTCCATTGTTGGTGGAAGCCCATATTTTTCTCCCTGTCCTGTGTATGATACAGTTGTAAGTTGCTTTGATGGTATTATGATACCAACTGTAAGAGCATCAGCTAAAGGGAGAGAATTATAAACTATGAAATTAGAGCAAGATAGACTAGAATTGTAGATTTCAACCTCTTTCACTCAGGTACAATGTGAGAAGTCAGGATAGCATGTGATATTTGTCATGAAAGTGAACTCTGCTGTTAGATTGCTTGTTTTGAACTTGAGAGTTGGATGACTTTAGGTAAGTCACTAAACCTCACATTGGACATTTTAAATTTATCAAGTTTAAAGTTTCTTTCCAACTTTTCTGTTATCTCTAGTGTCTCTGGCATGAATTCTCTGTTTTGGGGGCCTGAGTCTCTGGAATGTCTTGTCTATATTGGACTCCTTCATGTTACATTCTCAAATTACTCATTTTGCCAGGAATACTTTCCTGCTATAGTCCTTTGTATGCACTGGCCTGTGATTGCCTCTTTATAGGGTGATTTCTGGTTGTCTTACATCATATTCTATTGAATTCACTGGTTCTAAACCATTTTTCATATCAGCTTTTTAGCTTGAGATTTCTGAGCCACATATAATTGAGGTTTACACATAAACTATACAGGCTCTGGAATCTTTAGCAGGTAACTCTGCATCCATTCATGACCTGAAATGGATAATTCATTTCTGGATGAGCCCATGGTTACAAGGTGGAAATTTTCTCTTCTTTGTTAAAAATCTCAGTGACTGAGATCTGTGCTCCCAGCACCGTTTCGTCCATGGAGCTTCAACTCTTTCTCACCACCTTGGGTTCTCTCTCAATTTACAGCTCTTGGAGATTTACCTTTGTTGGGTTAGAGCTGAATAAGTTACAAAAAAGACATTTAATGTATTAAGGGATTAGTAGAAACTAGGTGAGATTCAAGGAGGAAAAAATAAAAGCCAAAAAAAAAAAAAAAAAGAATTATGAGTTGAAACTGTAATACGGAAGAAAGATAAAAATGAGAGTTGCCTTGGAGGCAAATACCAATACCAGTGCAAGGATCATGAGCCTAGTCTCCCTTTCAATTAAAAATTTTTCCATAAAGTGAAAACCTTGGAAGGAAGCTAATGTGGTTTCAGATCAGTAACTCACCTAGCTTCTTTCCTAAATTTTCAGTTTAGGCTACTATGATCAAGTGAAACCAAATAGGAGTGTGCAATCAAAATTTACCAAATACCCGAGGCAACAAGCCACATGACTGGGAGTCAGTAGAAACAACAAACAACAAATTAGACAACTAGCAATGAAAATATATAATCGTTGAAACATAAAACTCAATTAACAGATTAGACACTGATGAGAAAATTAATGAATTGGAAGCTAAGTCTAAAGAAATTTTTCAGGGCATAGAGCATAGGGAAAAAAAGCAGTGAAAAATACAAAAGAGGTAAGAGATATGGAGGATGCAGTAAAAACACATCAGCAATCTGGAGCAAAAAGAACATAACTGGAGGCATCATACTCCCTGATTTAAAAATCTACTACAACGTTATAGTAAACAAACAAACAAACAAACCCAGCATGGTACTGGCCATAAAAACAGACACATAGACGAATGGAACAGAATAGAGAACCCAGAAATAAATTTACCAATTTATGATTAGCTAATTTTTAACAAAGATGCCAGGAACACACAATGGGGGAAAGACCAGTCTCTTTAATAAATGATGTTGGGAAAACTGAATATTCACATGAACAAGGATGAAATTAGAGTCTCATCTCACACTATATACAAAAATCAACTCAAAGTAGATTAAAGACTTAAGCATAAGACCCAAAACTGTAAAAATCCTGGAAGAAAACATAGGGGGAAAACTCCGTGACAGTGGCTGGGCAATGATTTTTTGGATATGAACCCAAAAGTACAGGTGACAAAAGCAAAAATAGACAAATGGGATTACATCAAACTAAAAAGTTTCCACACAGCAAAGGAAACAATCAGCAGAGTGAAGAGACAATGTAAGAGATGGTAGGAAATACTTCCACACCATACATCTACTAAGGTATTAATAGCCAAAATACATAAGGAACACAAACCACTCAATAGCAAGAAAACAAATAACCCAAATTAAAAATAGGCAGAGGACCTGAATCCTCAAAAGAAGACATACAAATGGTCAACAGGTATATAAAAAAATGCTCAATACCACTAATCATCATGGAAATACAAATTAAAAACATAATGAGACATCACCTCACACTTGTCATAATGGCTATTATCAAAAAAAGATAAAAGGTAAGTGTTCTTGAGGATGTGAAGAAAAGGGAGCCCTTGCACACTGTTGGTGGGAATGAATATTAGTATAACCATTATGGAAACAGTGTGGATGTTCCCCCAAAATTTACAAATAGAGCTATGATATGATTTAGCAATTCCACTTCTGGGTATATAGCCAAAGGATTTGAAATCAGTATGTCAAAGGCATATCTACATTCCCATGTTCATTTCAGTATCATTCACAATAGCCAAGATATGGAATCAACCTAATTGTCCATCAATAGAGGAATGGATAAATAAAATGTGGTATATATTTATACCACTATTCATCCTCAAAAAGAAGGAAATCCTGTCATTTGTGACAACATAGATAAACCTTGAGGACATTATATCAAGTGAAATAAACCAGGCACAGAAGGCAACTACTGCATGATTTCACTTATATGTGGAATCTAAAAAAGTCAAACTGATAGAAGGAGAAAATAGAAAATAGAACAGTGATTACCAGAGGCTTGGGGTTGAGAGGATTGGGGAGATGTTGATCTAAGCATACAAAATTTCTGTTAGACAGGAGAAATAAGATCAAGAGATCTATTGTACAACATGGCGATGATAGTTAATGACAATGTACTATATATTTGGAAATTGCTAAGAGAGTAGATTTTAAGTGTTCTCACCACAAAAAAATAAGTATGTGAGGTAATGCATATGTTAATTAGCTTGAATAGTCCTTCCACATGTATACATACATCAAAACATCATGTTGTACACCATAAATATATACAATTTTTGCTTGTCAATGAAAATAAATAAATGGTGTCCAATAGACACAACATGAATTGCAAGGGAAAAAAGGGGATCTGTGGAGTACTCTATGAAAAACTGATGCATAGTGAAAAAAAATAAGAATACATATCAAGTGTTCAATCAGAGATTCATTTTGAGAGAATGAAAGAAAGGCAGTATTCAAATAAATAAATAATGCCTGAGAACTTTCCAGAAATAATGAATGTCTTGCAACCACAGATACATAAAACATCAAGCAGGCTAATTAAAAGGAAGACATACGTATAGATATTATAGTAAAACTATAAAATATCAAAGGCAAATAGGTCTTAAAAGCAACTGAAGGGAAAAGATGGATTACCTACAAAGGACTGTTAATTATACTGATAGCTAATTTCTATGCAAATATTTGGGAAATCATATGGGAAAACATTTTGATATCTATGTTATCAAAGGTGTGGGGAAATAGACACTCTCAAAAATTACTGGTGCAGTTAAAATTGGTGTAACCTTTATGGAAAATAATTTTGAATGTCTATAAATATTACAGATGTACATAATCCTGGACCCAACAATTCTACTTCTAGTTAATTCTACAGATGTATAGATGGATAAAGCCATATGTCTAAGGATATCTACTGCAATGTTTTTAAAAAGCAAAACATTGAAAACAATGTAAATGTCCATTATCATGGGCCTGGTGAAAGAAATGATGGTGGATGTTTGCTGTGTACCAGTAGGAGAAAGAATAAGGCAATTCAATATGTATTCATATAGAGCACCTTGAAGGTACCATAAAGTTCTCCATTGGAATGTCACCTTTATGACTAGATTGAATGCACCATAATGTATAATTATTTTTTCCTATTTAATTCATTGTTGTACCTAGAAAAATTCTTAATACATAGTAGGGCTCAATACATATTTATTAACTGAATTTAATGAATATACTAAGAAGAAGAAAGCAAGATGCAGAATATATTGAATTTGAGGTGTCAAAAGAATAGGAGGTTGAAGAAGTCCATTAGGTCATTGGAAATATGACTATAGAATTGGAGGTAAAAATTCAGAATTATCAGCTAAATCTGGAGATGTAGCTGAGACAAATGTGGTAAGGTAAGTATGTTGAGAAGAGAGCTGGGGATTTATTATTGGGTAGCATCAACTTGCCGTGGACAAATGGAGGGATAAAAGCCAACCAGGAAGCTGAGAATGAGCAGAGCTGTAGGTGGTAGTCTAGGAGAAAATGGTATTTGGAGCCAAAAGAGGGATATTTAAAAGAATGGTCAACTGTATCATCAAAATGTAAAGATAAGGATTGAAGAAGTACTAAGAACAGTCCTTTGGATTTGGTAGTTAAGAGAATAATTTCAGTGGAGTGTTGGCAGCCGAAGGCTGGTTGAGGTGTTGAAGAATGTGAAATGGTAAGGAAATTGAGGTGGTGAAGTAAAAGGAAAGTGAAAAATTAAAATTATACCAGTACTAGTATTAATATTTTAATATTTGGTCATAATATAAATAGAGAAAAAGAGAGAGAAAAGGAAAGTGTCTGATAGGAAAGTTTATATTTTAGTTGGAAGAAAATTTAGCTCAATTTTTTATGTTGATAGTGGGAATCCATAAAGAGGGAAAGTCAACTGACAGGACAGAAAAGGACGATGGATAGATTGAACTTCTGGACACACAGAGACAAAAGTCCAGCTTTCTGAATCAAAGGGCTTGATGAAGCATTGACCAATACAGTAATAGACATGATGCTATTTACTTGTGGTAAAACAAGATTTGTGTGTATATTGGGGGTGATATTCTGGGGCCCTGAAATAATGTATATAAGTGGTAAGTTGAGCACTTGGGACTTAAAAGACACAGTTATAAAAACAATTTGATTTTTGTTCTTCACTGTCTTTTTAGAAATGCCTGGTAAGGGTAGCCTTTTTCTGCTCTTGAGGGCTCTCTCAAGCAGACACCTCTCTTTAGGTAATAAATGTGCCTAAGGTCCCAGGTAAAAGAAGATATAGGTTTGGTTATCTGTGATAGAGCTCTAAACTTTCGAGTAGATAGATAGAAGGGAAGGACATTCCAGACAAGGAAAGGAGCAAAAATATTGAAAATACTTGCTTTTGTAGCACATCATACCTTTTCTTTACAGCATGCATGATTATCATATAATTTTATTTATGGGATTTGTTTGTTTAATGTCTCTGTTGGGTATTGAATATATAGGGATTTTAAAAAATACAAGGTCTATGTGGGAAAAAGCAGAAAAGAGCAATGGGTCATCTGATGGTTCTGTAATCAGCTGAAACTCAAAATAGTTAACAACAACTACTGAAAAGCATAGATAGGCCAGTTGAGAGCATCAGCTGAAACTGGGAGGGATTTTGCACAATCCAGTTGCGGTTGAGTGCAAGGGGCTCATGATAAGATGTAAAGGGGCTAGAGCGGTTGAGACCCAGTGGTAAGTTCTTAAAATCGATGAACCAGAGCCCCATCCAGGACTGGATGACCCCTAAGTTCACACTTTGACACACTTCTTGTTGGATAGAAAGCATATATCTACTGTATTTATTCAATAAATACCCATGGTAAGCTTCAAACATATTGTGACTTGTAGAATTCCAATTAAATAAGGATTGAAAATAATATAATACATAATGAGCATATGCTCTGATAATGTATATATAATTATTAAAGATGGGGGATATTTGGGACAGCATATGCCAAACAGATTTGAAATATTCACAGCAATCATATTGTTTGTAATGTTACCGTTGTTATTTTATGACTATTCTGTGAGTAATATGAATAAAACAAATGAATAATTATGGTATATTCTAATTCTATCATCTACTGTGACCTTCAGAATCAGGTTTCTTGATGTGGAAAAAAATGAGATACAGATGATATAGAAGAAGTTCAGTAAAAACTCTTTAGTACTGAGTTTGAATGGGAGATATCAATATTAACTCATGAGGTATTTTATGTACATACATATAATATATGGTACATACATTACATATATGCAATTAAAACATATGTAATGGGATATGTATGTACTATAATATGTGTGATATAGATATAGATATATTTCCCAGCTATGTCCACTAGAAATATTTAGAAAAAAAATTATCAACCACCTAGTAGCAATGAAAATCTTAAGCACCAAAATTATGATTTTGATTGTGTTTGAGAATCTTTAGCATCAAAATTGTGGTTTTGTCATTTTCCTACTTAAAGAAGTAAAGACATCTTTAAGAAGTGCATGTGTCCAAGTGTGGGGCAAGAAACATAGAAGATGAACCCGGAGCATCTTCTATCATATAGTAGAGGAACTCTTAAGACCAATAATAGGGTCATATCATTGGCTCATGACTTTGGAACCAATTTTAAAAGGCCACTATTAGCTAAAAATGGGACAATTTGAGCAGGAACTAAAATCCATCAAATATTTAAATTCGTGAGTTCATAATGATAAAAAAAAATTAGAGATTCAGGGAAGGCGTCTGTAAGAGTGGCAGTTATAGTGGCATTGAAGGATAAGTGGGAAGGAGCCAGTGAGGATAATGGGCAGAGTATTTGCACACAGCCTGAGGATGGAAGAGCTCCATGCTGTGTGGCTGGAGTGCCGTGAGTGGAAAGGACGGGTTCAAAGTGAGGTTGAGGAATTAATGCATGGCCAATCATTCAGGGTCATGTAGTCATGCTAAGGACCTGGTCTTTCAATTCTGAATACAATGGGAACTTCTTAAAAAGTTTTATGCAGGAAAGGGACATGATCAGACTTGCGTTTTTAAAAAGATAACTCTGGCTGCTGCATGGCCGGTGGATTGGAGGGATCAGGAACAGAATCAGAGTAGGAGAGTTAGGGGCCACTGCAGGTGACAGATGGAGCTGGCTAGACCTGGGAAGCGCTTGTGGAGTGCAGTTCTCTCTCAACATGAGAAAAAAAGCCATCTAAGAAAGACCTCTTGTTCTCTGGAGTAACTTTATAACCTACCACATCCTAAGTATCTGATAAAATGAGCCCTCTTGTCTTTGTTCCACTGTTATCAGTAACTGGATATAGCATTGTTTTCGCCAACAGAATTTAGACTCTATGTAATTTTTATATTTTTAATAAAAAATTAGGAGGCCCTTTTCACAGAATATCTATCTAGTAGAGTGATATCACTTTGCTTTTAAAGTCTTCTGAACGGATAAAATGATTTACTTTGACACGTTTCTACTTTTTCCGAAGCATAGACCTTCAAAAAACGTGCTACAATAGGGATTTTGTGTTTCTTACTGAGTTCATACATAAAGAAAAAATCTATTTGTATGTAAAAAGGAGCCATTTCTCCACATGAGAAACACCCATGAGCAGGGCTAACACTCAGCTGAGACGCCCAGTATAACAATGTCAGAGTCCAGGGCGCTAACCTGGAACCCCCTTTAGTATAACAGCATCAGTTGTTAATGGCTAGTGCCTATCAGTCGCTGCATCTGTGCTGATTGTCAGTGCCAAGGTGCTAATGTTTGTTAAATATTTAAAACTTACCCTGCTCATGAATATTAAAATCATATTTCCAATTCTCATTTGGAGCACTTTTCAATTAATTCACCTTCTATATGGTTGGGATTAGAGGATGAGGGCAGGCAACATTCAGACTCATCACATACAATACTTTCCTTGGAGGGGCAAGGGAAGATTGTTAAAGAGATTTATTGTAGACATGTTATAGGTTGTCTTTTCTTGCATCCTCTAAATTTTCAGTATGCTTGGTTATTTTCCTTGGAGAACACTCCAGCTGCTTGGCCTCTTTTATGGTTTTCTTCCTTTCTTTGACATAATATTATTGTTTTGTTTTTAAAAAGAATAACACAGTTTTTACCATATTGTATTTAGGAAAAAAAAAGCCAGGAGAATTTATTTCACCATGAGTCATCATAGATCTATTAGTCAAAGTTTATAGTATTAACTATCCTTTTCTCCCTTGTTGAATTAGTGTGCATTTTCTACCATTTCTGCAAAACCTTTGGTAATTTGTGAGGTACCCTTCAGAAGTATGATGTTTGGATATTTTCAATGGGAGCATTCTTTAGGAATGGTTTTGTGTTGTGAACTCTGTTAATAATGTTTGGGGCCACATCTATTGAATGAATGTGTCAAGCTTGGAAACATTAATAAATCAAAGATAAAAATCTGACAACAAAGATTTTTAGACTACTTTTCTTAAATGGCTTGTAAATTGGTTAAAATCTAGTGATAACACTTATTTTCTTGTGGGTTTCACATACTATCTCAGAAGCCAACTTCAAAAAGATTCCAAAAACATTTTCAGCATCAATGTCTTTAGATCTCAAAGGTTTTCCAGTATGATTATTGAAGGATGGTACTTATTGGGATATGTGAATTCTAGAGTTAGCTTTATACTTTATTCTATGTTCCCACCATATACTCTCAGATACATCATTGAGATAAAAGAATCTCCACTTAAAATGTTATACATAGGATATCACCTTTAATTTCATTTTATAAGTGTGCCTAACTCTAATCTTCTAGTATACTAAAATACATTTCAATAGTGATGGAAAGACTTAATCATTTCAATGATTTTAAATGATCTATATTTTTTATTGATACAAAAATTTTTACATGTTTACAAGGTACATGTGAGTATTCGTTACATGCATAGAATGTGTAATGGTCAAGTCAGGGTGTTTAGGGTATTCATCACCTTGCATATTTATCATTTCTATGTGTTGTTAACACTTCAAGATCTCTTTTCTAGCTACTTTGAAATATACAATATATTGTTGCTAACTATAGTCACTCTGCCGTCAAGTATTAGGGCTTATTTCTTCTATCTATCTGTATGTTCATATCCACTAACCAGCCTCTCTTTATCTCCCCCCCACACACACAGCATTCCCAGCCTCTGGTATCTATCACTCACAGCTCCATGAGATTAACCTTTTTAGTTCCCACGTGTGGGGGAGAACACGCAGTATCTGTTTTTCCGTGTCTGGCTTATTTAACTTAACACAATGACCTCCAGTTCCATCCATGTTGGTGCAAATGACATGATTTCATTCTTTTTGATGGCTGAATAGTATTCCATGGTGTATATACCACATTTTCTTTATCCCTTCATCCGTTGATGGATACTTAGGTTGGTTCCATATCTTTGCTATTGTGAATGGCGCTGCCATAAGCACGTGAATGCAGGTGTCCCTTTGATACACAGATTTCTTTGCCTTTGGATAAGTACCCAGTAGGGGGATTGCTGGATCCAATGCTTTTTTATTTTTAGTTCTATTTTTAGTTTTTTGAGAAATCTCAATACTATTTTCCATAGAGGTTATACTCATTTGCATTCCCACAACAGTATATGAATTCCCTTTTCTCTTCATCCTTGCCTGCAACTGTTATTTTTTGTCTTTTTGATAATAGCCACTCTAACTGGGGTAAGATGAGATCTCACTGTGGTTTTGATTTGCATTTTCCTGATGATTAGTGATATTGAACATTTTTCATATACCTGTTAGCCATTTGTATGTTTTCTGTTGAGAGATGTCTATTCATGTCCTTAGCCCACTTTTTAGTGGGATTCTGTTCTTCTTGTTGCTGTTGTTGAGTTCCTTGTATAGTCTGGATGTCAGTCCTTTGTTGGATGAATACTTTGCACATATTTTTTCCCATTCAAAAGATTGTCTCTTCACTCTGTTAATTGTTTCCTTTGCTGTGCAGAGTTTTTCAGTTTAATGTAGTTCCACTTGTCTATTTTTGTTATAATTGTGCTTTTGAGGTCTTAGCCATGAAATCTTTGCCTAGACTGATGTCTTCAAGTGTTTTCCCTGTGTTTTTTTCCTAGCTGTTTTATAGTTGTAGGTCTTAAGTTTAAGTCTTTAATCCATGTTGAGTTGATTTTTGTATACAGGGAGAGAGAGGGGGTCCAGTTTCATTGTTCTGCATATGGATATCCATTTCCCCCCGCACCATTTATTGAAGAGGGTGTTCTTTCCCCAGTGTATGTTCTTGGTGAATTTATCAAAAATCAGTTGGCTGTAAATACATGGATTTATTTCTGGATTCTCTATTCTGTGCCATTACTCTATGTGTCTGTTTTTATACGAATACCATGCTGTTTTGGGTACTATAGCCTTGTAATGTGTTTTGAAGTTAGGTAGTGTGATGCCGCTGCCTTTGTTCTTTTTGTTCAGGATTGCTTTGGCTATTTGGGCTCTTTTTTGTTTCAAAATGAGTTTTAGGAATGTTTTTTCTAACTCTTTGAAAAATTACATTGGTATTTTGATAGGGATTGCATTGAATCTTTAAATTGCTTTAGGCAGTATGATTATTTTAATGATATTAATTCTGATCCATGAACATGAGATGTCTTCCCATTTGTTTATGTCCTCTTCAATTTCTGTCATCAATTTCTTACATTTATTAGATTGAAGAATCTTCAATTAATATGTCCTACATAGGGCATCACCTTTTAATTTCATTTTGTAAGCTCCTGGTCTGCCTAACTATAACCTTCTAGTATAATCAAACACATTTCAGTAGTGATGGGAAGACTTAGTCATTTCAATAATTTTAAATGATCTAAATAAATAAATAAATAAATGATGTAAATTTTTAAAAAAATCAGGGTATATTTTCATTGATGGATGATAACTGGATATTGGATATTAAAAACATATTTTTTTAACTTCACAGTAATTTTTATCTATGTTAGGACAGTGAAAAAATCATGCTTGAAGTAGTCATTTGAACTGCTTATGATTCTCAGCTTACAAACTCAAATGTTTAAGAAATATGATTTGATTTTTCTATAAGTGAACTTAAGTTTTATTTCATGTTCTCCATTTCACCTGGTAGAAATTTAATCTTCATCAGTGTGATGGTCAATTTTAGGTTTCAACTTGACTGGATTAAGGAATACCCAGATAGCTGGTAAAGCATTACTTCTGGGTATGTCTGTGAGGGTGTTTCCAGAAGAAGTTGGCATTTGAATCAATGGACTGAATAAGAAAGACCCACCTCTCCCAAAGTGGGTAGGCACCATCCTATCCGTTGAGGGCCTGGATAGAACAAAAGGCAAAGGAAAGATAAATTTGCTTTCTCTTCTGGAGCTGGGATAACCATCTTCTCCTGCCCTTGAATATCAGAACTCCAAACCTTTGGAGTCTGGGACTTATACCAGAAGCCCCCAGTTTCTTGGGCCTTCAGCCTCAGACTGACAGTTACACCATTGGCTCCCCTAGTTCTTTGGCCTTTTGACGCAGACTGAATTATACCACCAACTGCCCTAGTTCTCCAGCTTGCAGATGACATGTCATGGGACTTCTTGGTCTCTATAATCATGTGATCCAATTTCCATAATAAATCCCTCTATCTATCTATCCTATTGGTTCTGTGTCTCAGGAGAACCCTGACTACTACAGTCAATTTGGGACTCCTTCCATTGTTTCAAGGTCTTCTCCAAATTAATTCAGGATCTCCCACATCCCAGGTTTTCTTCTAGATTCTGAGGTTTTCAGAGGCCCAAGGACTTGGTGTGAATATTTTGACATCTGCCTTGGTTATATTTGCTGTGACATATCTGGTCAGTGAGTCTTCACAAGTTGTGACTGTGTCTTCCTTGCCCTATGCATCAGGTCTCTTCAAGTCTGCCCTACAATTTCTGAGTCCTTCTCATGAGATAAGAGAAATGTGTGGCTGTTCTCTTGTGCCATTCTGGGTCCACAGGAGATTTTCTAATGCTAGCTCAGCTCCCTTTTGGCTGGACATCTAATGCAGCCATTGCTATTCAAATGCTACCATGCCGAGCAGGGCATAGGATAGTTTTAAGAAATGCACTCCCTTAATGAGATATGCTGAAGCAAGTTCCAGGTCATAGGCTCTACTCAAATCCCCAAACCTGTCTGGGCATGTGCAATCCTCTCCCTGCCTGACTTGGCCTAGGGTTGAGAGAAGGTACAGGGCCCCTTCCCAATGAATCAGGAGCATCTAATCTCTCTTTTCCCTGATTTTCCTCTTCTTTTCCAGCCCAGATAATCTTCTTTTCTAAAATGAAAAAGAAAAGCAAAAAACCCTAGATTTCACACATCACTATTTCTTCAACCTTAATGTTTACATTAATAAAAGGACTTTGGCTTTTGAAACTCAAAAGGCAGTGATTTACTTCTTTCTTCTTTTTTCCTTCCTGGAGGCTGTGAATCTATAAGTGGCTTTATCAGTGGCCATAGAATCACATGAGTAAAAAAAAATTACTAGAAATGAAAAGAGAAACATCACAGTTACACAATATCTAAGTATGAACAGTATGGCTATGGATTTCTATAGGCTGTGGATTTCCATAGCCTACAGATTTTGAAACTGAAGGAGGTAGCCCTCAAATGTGAGCCTTCCATTTTAATGGGGCCATTGCTGCTGTAAAACAGCTGTGTAAATCCCTTCTGAAAAATCCCTTCTTGCATTTCAGGAACTTTCTCTAAGGCTAATTTTTTGTTGTTGTTGTAGTAGTATTCTTTTTTTCCTGTATGGTTATAGAAAAGGAAATTTATTCTTGGAAATATACAGGCTCTTTGGGCTCCAGCCAGCCCTCTACTACAAAGACATCTTCCTGTGTACCCTCTTGACAAAGAGAACCTGCTACATTATCTAGTTGTGCATAACTGAATGTACCAGTTCAGTGACTCTTTAATGAATCACCTTTTAAAATCTGTCCCCCAGCTATAAGTATGTCACTTCAACATTATTTTATAGTTTGAATTGAGTTACATTGAAGCATTTAGAGAATGGAAAGAGATGGGAGTATTTTACATTAAATAACTCCACAACAATCATAAACAATAGTTGAGTGCCCTAGTTAGTGAGCCTGGCTATGTTATAAACAGATTTAGCTTCTAAGACTATTAAAGCTAAAGTCCATCAACCAGTGCATGTCTTTTAGTAAGCACTAAATTCCTAAATATGTTTTGACATCTATTTTCATCAATGATGGGACTGATGCAGAACAACTATGAAGTTAAAAAAATTTTTTTTGTTTGCAAAACACTCGATTTTCCAGGTGAGGAAATTTGGACAAAGCTATGTTGATTTAGATGCAGCTCTTATCTGAGATATCTCCACCCTAAATCTTACATGGTGCTCTGTTTTATTTCTTTTTCTTTATCCCCCTCCACTGTACCCTGCTGCCTTTGATGTGCTTGTCATTAGGACACAAAAGAGGAAAAGGGCCAAATCTGCATACCTCACTCTGAGGATTTTTCTAACCATTGCCAGGAAAATCCAGCTGGATGCAGAAGTAACGCTGCAGTCAAGAAGTGGGTAGGAGAATGGAAACATGGCCCCTTTGTGGATGGGGTATTTATTTTGCTTCTGGCAATGTACAAGTGGCATGAACATCCTCAGGCAGATATAGGGACCTGAGTGTGGCAAGGGTTTCTGCCAGGCACAGCCCAGCCCTAATACCCTGCGGACCCACTGGAACCACTAGATGTTCTACAGCCATCTGTGGAATAGAGGTGACAAGAGTCCCGTGGACCAAAACAATCTCTGGGTGGAGCCAGTATTTGGTCAAGGACTTCCAGCCTGGAGCCAAGGCTTGGACCATGTCAGGCATGGATGTTGCATCCATGTTGGCCTCTCATAGTGTTAGTGCACAATTTTAAGAGGCCCAGTGTTGCAGGAGCCCAGTACACTTGCACAGTGAATAATAAGTTTCTAATTCTAGCATTCAAGGCTGTATAAGCCTATGCAATCTCCCAAGTTTCTAACATTGCTTTTGTACAAAAACACTTGCTCTAGCCCAGGTTCTTGAAGCAATATGCTTAAAGATGTCTTGCAATTTTCTGTCTTAAGTTTTTCTCCTGTTACTCCTCCGACTTCTCAAAATCTTACCCATGTACTAAATGCCACCTCCTTCATAAAGCTTCTCATGCCTGAAATTCCCACTGAACAAATGTTGCTTAAATATCAAAGAGCCCTAAATGAGAAAAACAAAACAAAACAAAAAAACCAGCAATTCATTAATTTTTATATACTATGTAAGAGACTATCTGGCTGCTTATGAAACATGTTTCAGTCGTACAGAAAAGAGAAACTGATTGCCCCACCATTGTCTTTACATCCATTTCCACTTACCAGAGCTGACAAATTTAACAGCCTACAGAGTAAACTTCTACATCTTTCTTCTTGCTCAAATATATATATATATATATATATATACACACACACACGCACACACACATATACACACACATATATATACACACACACACACACATATATATATATATACAGGAGTTTTTTTTTTAACTGAAGTAAAATCATATTAGACACATTACATTGCAATTTGTGAATTTAGCTTAATAATATGTCCTGGACATAAACTGGTTAAAAGCCAATATGTCTAGTGGTTAAGGACTAAGGTTTTAGCGTCACACTGCCTGGGTTCAAATGCAAGCCCTGGCTTAGGGAAAGTGACTTATTTAACCTCTTGGTTTTCTTATTGGTTAAATGACAATAACAATAGTTTGAACCTCATAGGCTTGTGGTGAAAGTTAAATAAGTTAGTACATATAAAGTATTTAGAAGAGCACACTCAATAAATGTAATTATACATTGCTGTACGTGTCAGAAGATACGCATACACATGCAAACTTTTATACTTTTATATAAGTGAAATTATCATATTTTCTTTTCTTTCCGTCTTTGTTCCCCTCATTTTTCCCTACTCCCTGTCTTCTCTCTCCTATATCTGCCTCTCCTATCCCCATCACTGTAAGTAATACAAACATTAATATATGCAAACCCCCTTAACTAGTGTAGTCTTACATGTATTCTTCTGTACTGTTCCCAGTAATTACCTAACCATATCTCACACACACACACATATATATAGGTATAATATATTTATGTGCATACATATACACATATATGTGGGTATGTTTGAACTACAGAAGTGAAACCGTATTATACACAATTATTTTTTGGCATCTCATTTTTTTTCTCACACAGTAATAACTTTTGGAAATTACTTCAGGTCAGCAGGTGTGGCTGAATAATATCGTTTTCTGTGGATTACCATGATTTACTCCTTTGTGTACACATTTTTGCCACTACAAAGAGTGCTGCAGTAAATATCTGCATTCACATATCCTTACTTACGGGTGGTTGTGTTTCTATGGGGTATATATTTAGGAGAGAAATTGCTGGATCAAAAGATTTACGTATTTTTTAAATTTTAATAAATGTTGCCAGATTGCTTTCTAAAGAGGCGGTACTAATTTAAATTTCCAACAGCAATGTGTAAAATACTTTTTCTACATAGTCCCTACCGATAGTGTTATCACTATTTTAAATTTTTGCCAATCTGATAGGGTTAAAATGATAGTTTATTGTTACTCCAGTTTCCATTTCCCTGTTAGTGAATTTTAAAAAACATTTACACGTACTTGTTGGCCATTTGGATTTGTTCACATATGACTTGCCTAGTTATGTTTGTTGCTCATTTTTCTATTAGGTTGTTACCTATTTCTTGTTAATTTTTAAAGCTCTCTTCATATAATTATAACTTTTAAACCTTATCTGTCATCTTCATTGCAACCATGTTTCCTAAATCTACAATTTGTTTACTGTCTTTATTTATAATATTTTCTGTCACACAACAGTCTTTTTATTAGCATCTGTCTAGGTCTTCCCCAGAAATCCTAAAAATAGTAATATATTTATATTTAACACTTTCACCCATCTATTTTTTGTATATGACATAAGATAGGGTTATTACTTTAACTTTTTCAGGATGTATACTCAGTTTGGGGAGAAATTTTGTTAAATAGATCTTCTTTTTTTCTCCCTCAAATTGAATTACCCCTTGGTCAAATTTTGAATTCTCATGTATATACTGTGTCTATCTGGATTCTTTCTCTGTTTTACTTTTTCATATTTATGCCATCCCTATATTGTTTTGATTTCAGTAGCTTTATGGAATATTCTGATACCTGGTCAAGTAAATATCCCCTTAATTTTTGTTTTAGGTTATTCATGGGCATTTTCATCTTATATAACTTTTAAGGTTTCAATACAATTCAAATAGAAATAAAATATAACAGAATCTCAGGATTTTATTGAGAATGGATTATGTGTATGTGTGTGTTTGTGCATTTGTGTATGTATACATGAATATATGCACATATTTTTATCTCAGCAAGATTAATTTTTTGTATTAACTTTTTCCAACTGAAAACAAGGTATATAATTCTATTTTTTCAGATCTCATTTTATTTCCTGTCTTAAGATTTATAGATTTCATAGGTTTTATGTGCCTTTCTTATTCAATTTAGTTTATATTGTTATTTTAAAGGGAATTTTTTCTCCTCCTTTATCTAAGTATATGTTACTTAGGAAGGGAAAATCTATTGATTTTAGTCTGCTTACAGTCATTCCGTCAAATTTTCTTGTCAACGCTAATAGTTTTTCTCTTTTTAAGTCTCTTGGATTTTTAACTCTACAACCATATCATCAGGAAAATAGAGATAGTTTTATCTCTTAATTTCCAATATTTCTACCAACTATTTAATTTCCTTATCTCACTGTTTTCACTAGACTTTCTAAACTAATGTTGAATAAATATAGTGATAATAAGATCTCTGCTTGATTCCTGAGTTCTACTGGATTCTTCCTATCATTTTGACATTGAGAACACTTTTGACTCTTGGTTGTGGTAACTATTTCCATGATGTTATAATAATTTGCAATCCCACCAGCAGTGTATAAGCATTCCTTTCTCTCTGCATCCGTGCCAGCATCTATTGTTTTTGGACTTTTTATTAAAAGCTATTCTGACTGGAGTAAGGTGATATCTCATTGTGATTTTGATTGATTTGTATTTCCCTGATGATTAGTGACATTGAGTGTTTTTTCATATGTTTATCAGCCATTTGTCTATATTCTTGTGAGAAGCTTCTGTTTATGTTTTTTGCCTACTTTTTAATGGGGTTGTTTAATTTTTTCTTGCTGATTTGCTTGAGTTCTTTGTAGATTCTGGTTATTAACCCTTTATCAGATGTATAGCTTGAAAATATTTTCTCCCGTTCTGTAGGTTGTCTATTTGCTCTGCTGATTGTATCCTCAGCTGTGCAGAAGCTTTTTAATTTAATCAAGTCCCATTTATTTATTTTTGTTGTTGCTGTGATTGCCCTTGGGTCTTCACAAATTCTTTGCCTAGGCTGATATCTATGAGTTTTTCCAACATTTTCTTCTAGAATTCTTATGGTTTCATGTCTTAGATGTAAGTCCATTAACCATCTTGAATTAATTTTTGTAAGTTGTGAGATATGGATCCTGTTTCATTCTTCTGCATGTGGCTATCCAATTTTCCCAGCACCATTTATTGAATAGGGGTTCTTTTCACCAGTGTTTATTGTTGTCTGCTTTGTCAAAGATCAGTTGGCTGTATGTGGATGGTTTTATATCTGGGTTTTCTGTTCTGTTCCATTGGTCTATGTCTCTATTTTCATGCCAATACCATGCTGTTTCGGTTACTATAGCCTTATAGTATAGTTTGAAGTCTGGTAATGTGATGCCTCCTGATTTGTTCCTTTTGATTAAGATTGCTTCAGCTATTGAGACTCTTTTCTTTTTCCACACAAAGCATAGAATTATTTTTTCTAGATCTGTGAAATATGGAGTTGATATTTTGCTGAAAATTAGTACGACCTCTATGCAAAAACTATGGAGATTCCTCAAAAATTAAAAGTTGACCTACCATTCAATCCAGCAATCCCACTACTGGGTATTTTACCTAAAGGAAAATAAGTCATTTTTATCAAAAAGACACCTGCACTCAGATGTTTATTGCAGCTCAATTCACAATTGCAAAGATGTGGAATCAACCCAAATGTCCACAATTTATGAGTGGATTAACAAAATGTGGTGTATGTATACCATGGAATATTACTCAGCCATGAAGAAGGATGATTTAATGCCTTTTGTAACAATTTGGATGGAACTGGAGGCCATTATCCTAAGTGAAGTATCTAAAGAATAGAAAAACAAATACCACATGTACTCACTATTAAATTGTATCTAACTGATGAGCACACATGTGCACAGAGGGAAGTAAATCTCAAAGGAAATCAAGCAGGGGGGATTTGATTGGGCAAAAACCTACTTAATGGGTACAATGAACACTATTTGGGTTATGGGCACACTTTTAACCCTGACTTGAGCATTACAAAACTGATCCATGTAGCCAAAAACATTTGTACTCCCGTAATACTTTGAAATAAAAAAAATTTAAAAGAAGGAAAAAAAAAAAGATAAAGTCAAAAAGGAGAAAAAAAATATTTCCATGATTACTTTTTCCTATCTTACTGAAGGGATTTTATTGGGATTGGCTGTTAAATAATATCAAATGTGATTTCAACATTTATTAATGTTGAGCTGTTTTTCTTCAATTTTCTGAAATACAAAATTATGCAGATAGGTTTGCTAATTTGAACCTCTTCTTCACACCTCAAATAAACCTACTTGGTCAGGTGGGGTTTTCAGTGATATACAGCTGGATTCTATTTGTTTATATTTTATTTAGAATATTTGCATTTCCTTTACTAAGTAAATTAATCTATTTTGATAAAGTTTTGATATTTAATTTATGCTAGGTTAATATAAAATTGGGAAGCTTTTCATATTTTCTGTGGTATAGATAGTATAAATTACATTTTTTAAAGGTTTGATAGACCTCCGTTCTGAAAATATCTACTGGGTCTTACTTGCCTTCCATTCACTTCTATTGAAATTGGCCAATAAAGGCTTCCTTTTTTTCTTTGGTTTATATTGATAACTTTGTGTTTCACTAAATGTGACCCCTTTTCACTAGCATTTCAAATTAATTGTCATGGATTTGTTTGCAATGTATCCTTATAATTCTTTCAATCCCTTCTGCATATGTGCTTGTCTCATTTCTCATTCCTAAGAAAAGCAATATTTTTGATTTTTCTCTTTTTTTCTTAACTAGGATTAACAGAAATTTATCTAACTTAATGGTCTTTAAAAGTAGCTTTTGGAATTCTGTTTTAATTTTATTTTTTCAAGAAAGTCTGTACCTTTAATCTCAGCATCATCTTTCTTAATTCCTTCTTCCTACTTTATATTGGTTTGGTTTGTCAATGCCATTCTAATTCTTATGCAGCATTCTAACCTAAATTTCTTTCAGTTCTTCCTTTTTAACAACAGAGACATTTAAAAATTATGCATATTCCTGTAAGTAAAATTTGTACTGTTTCCCACAGGTTTTTGCATTTAAAAAATTGTGGTGTGTTATATTCAGTGAAATGCACAAATCTTAAGTGTGCCATTTTCACGAATGCATTTACCATATGACTCACATCCCTATTAAGATATAGAACATTCCCATCACCCTGAAAAGTTCACCTTGTCCCTGTCTAGGAAATCCCTTCCCACACCTAGGCAACCACTGTTCTGATTTCTATCACCATAGACATAGGCAAGTCTTGCTGTTGTAGAACTTTATATAAATTGAATAATTTAATAATTCATTTAAGTGTCAGCTCTATTTCATTTAGAATAATGTTTTTGAAATTCATCCATTTTTTAAAATAGATTTATTTTTTTAGAGCAGTTTTAGGTTCACAGCAACATTGGCCAGACAGTACAGAGATTTCCCATATACCAATGCCTCCACACAGCAAGACCTTCCCCTATTATCAACATCTCCCACCAGAGTTTGTTAAAATTGATGAACCTACATTGATACATCATTATCACCCATCGTTTATGGTTTACATTAGGGTTTACTTTTGGTGTTGTGCATTCTATGACTTTGAACAAAATCCACCATTGTAGAAGCACACAGAGAAGTTTCACTGTCCTAAAAATCCTCTCTGATCCACCTATTCATCCCTCACTCCTCCAACCCCTGGCAACCACTGATTTTTTTACTGTCTCCATAGTTTTGCTTTTTGAGATGTCATATAGTTGGAATCATACAGTATGTAGTCTATTCAGATTGGCTTCTTTCACTTAGTAATATGAACTTAAGTTTCACCCATGTCTTTTCAGGTCTTGATAGATTATTTCTTCTCAGTGCTGAATAGTATTCCATTATGTAGATATACCACAGTTTATCCATCCACCTAATGAAGGACACCTTGGCTGCCAAGTTTTGGCAATCATGAGTAAAGCCTCTATAAACATCTGTGTGCAGGTTTTTGTGTGGACATGGTTTTTACTCCTTTGGATAATAACAAGAGGCACAATTACTGGATCATATGGTAAGAGTATGCTTAGTTTTATGAGAAACTGCCAAACTGTCTTCCCAAGTGGCTGTACCCTTTTGCATTCCCACCAGTAATGAATAAGAGCTCTTGTTATTCCACATCCCTGTCAGCATTTAGTGTTTTCAGTGTTCTGGGTTTTGGCCATTCTAAGAAGTGTTATTTCATTGTTATTTTAATTTGCATTTCCCTGATGACTTATGATGTGAAATGTCTTTTCATATGCTTATTTTCCATCTGCATATTTTCTTTAATGAGGTGTCTGTTAAGGTCTTTGGCCTATTTTTTAAATTGGGTTGTTTGTTTTTTTATTGTTTGAAGAGTTCTTTGTATATTTTGGAACATAGTCCTTTATCAGCTAAGTCTTTTGCAAATTTTTTCTCCCTGTTTGTGGCTTGTCTTTTCCTCTCTTGACAGCGTCTTTTGCAGAGCAGAAATTTTTACCTTTAGTGAAGTTTGTCATATCAATTCTTTCTATCACGGATTGTGCCTTTGCTGTGTATCTAAAAAGCCATCACCAAACCCAAGGTCATCTAACTTTTCTCCTGTTATCTTTTAGGAGTCCTATAGTTTTGTGTTTTACATTTAGGTCTGTGATTTATTTGGGGTTGATTTTTATGAAATGTGTAAGGTCTGTGTCTAGACTCACTTTTTTGTGTGTGGATATCCAGTTGTCCAGCACCATTTGTTGAAAAGATTGGTTTTTTTTCTCCATTGTATTTCCTTGGCTTCATTGTCAAAGATCAGTTGGCTATATTTATATGGGTCTATTTCTGGGATTTCCATTCTGTTCCGTTGATTGATTTATCTGTTCTCTTACCATTACCACACTGTTTTGATTACTGTAGCTTTATTATTATTATTATTATTATTATTAATTTTTTTAGAGACAGGGTCTTACTATGTTGCTCAGGCTGGTCTCCATCTCCTGGGCTCAAATGATCATCCTACCTCAGCCTCCCAAGTAGCTGGGATCGTAGGCATGAGCTACCTCTCCCAGTTTACTGTAGCTTTATAGTAGGTCTTGAAGTTGAGTATTTTCAGTCCTCTGACTTTTTTCCCTGAAATATTATGTTAGCTATTCTGGGTCTTTTGCTTCTCCATATAAATTTTAGAATCAGTTTGTTGATATAGACAAAATAACTTGCTGGGGTTTTGATTTCACTGAATCTATAGATCAATTTGGGAAGAATGACATCTTGACAATATTGAGTCTTCCTATCCATGATTATGAAATATCTCTCCATTTATTTAGTTTGTTGATTTCTTTCATGAGTTTTGTAGTTTTCCTCATATAGATCTTATACATTTTAAGATTTTTACCTAAGTATTTTGTATTTTGAGGTGCCAATATAAATGGTGCAGGTTGAGTATCCCTAATCTGAAAATCCACAGTTCAAAATGCTCCAAAATATGAAACTTTTTGGGCACCGGCAAGATGCTTAAAGGAAATGCTCATTGGAGCATTTCAGATTTCTGATTTTTGGATTAGGGATGCTCAACCGCTATAATGCAAATATTTCAAAATCTGAAAACGTCTGAAATCCGAAACACTTCTGGTCCAAAGCATTTTAAATAAGGGTTACTCAACCTGTATTGTGTTTTTAATTTCAAATTTCACTTGTTCGTTACAGGTATATAGGATAGCAATTGACTTTTTTATATTAACTTTTTGTATTCTGCAACTTTGTTATGATTGCTTATTAGTTATAGGAGTTATTTTGTCGTTTCTTTTGGATTTTATTATTATACTTCTTATTTTACCTTTTTTAAATTGTTGTCCTAGCGTTTACAATATACATTTACAACTAATCCAAGTCCGCTTTCAAATAACATTACACCACTTCACAGGTGGTGTGAGTACCTTATAATACAAACTAATCTTAAATTCTCCCTCCTGTCTTTGTACTATTGCTCATTCATTTTACTTATGCATAAGCATGCACAATCAAATACAGTGCATCGATGCTATTTTTATTTTGAACAAACGGTTAACTTTTAGATCAATTAAGGATAAAAATATAAATTTTTAAAATTTTACCTTCACTTATTCTTTCTCTTGTGCTCTCCCTTTCTTTATGTGGATCAGCATTTCTGGTCTGTATCATTTTCCTTCTCTTCAAAGAACTTCTTTTAACATCTTGCAAGGCAAGTCTACTAGCAACAGATTCCCTCAACTTCTGTTCAATTGAGAAAATCTTTATTTCTCTTTTACTGTTGAAGAGTAATTTCTTAGAGTACAGAATTTAGGTTGGTGGGGTTTTTCTTTTCTCAACACTTTAAATATTTTGCTCCACTCTCTTCTTGTTTGCACAGTTTCTGAGGAAAAGTTGGATGTAATTCTCATCTTTGCTCCTCTATAGGTAATGTGTTTTTTTCTTCTGCCTTTAAGAATTTTTTTCTTTATCTTCAGTTTTCTATAGTTTGAAAATGATGTGCCTAGGTGTAGTTTTCTTTTTGGCATTTATCCTGCTTGGTGTTCTCTGAGATTCCTGGATCTGTGGTTTGTTATCTCACATTAATTTGGAGAAATTCTCTGTCATTGTTATTTCAAATATTTCTTCTTTTCCTTTCTTTTTTCTTCTGGTATTCCCATTACATGCAGGTTATACTTTTTGTAGTTGTCCTTCAGTTCTTGGATATTCTATTCTGTTTTTTTTTTTTAATTTATTTTTTTCTCATTGCTTTTTAGTTTTGGAAGTTTGTATGGACATAATCCTCAAGATCAGAAATTCTTTCCTCAGCCTTGTCCAGTTTACTAATAAGCCCATCAAAGGCATTTTTCATTTCTATTATAGTATTTTTGATCTCTAGCATTTCATTTTTGTTCTTTCTCAGAATTTTCATCTCTCTGCTTACACTGCCCATCTGTTCCTGCATGCTGTCTACTTTATTCATTAGAGCCCTTAGCACATTAATGACAGTTGTTTAAATTCCCAGTCTAATACTTCCAACACTTCTGCCATATCTGAGTCTGGTCCGGATGCTTGCTCTTTCTCTTCAAACTTCATTTTTTGCCTTTTAGTATGCCTTATAATTTTCTCTCGATAACCAGACATCATGTCCTGGGTAAAACAAACTGCTGAAAACAGGCCTTTAGTTATGTGGTGGTAATTTGTGGGGGAGGGGAAGTGTTCTTAGTCCTGCGATTGGGTCTCATTCTTTCAGTGAGTCTGGGCCCTGGACTGTGAACTTCACCGGTGCTTCTTGATCCCACCCCTCCTTAGGTGGGACAGGATGGCTAGAGGTGGCTGGAATTGGGTATTTCCCTTCCCCCAGGTGAGTTAGATTCTGATAAAACCCACTCTGGTTAACTAGTTTCTCCTGAGGGCAGATCTTGTTTTAAAAAAACTAAAAAAACAAAACAAAACCCTAGAGTGCTCTGGTATATTTCAAAATGGTTACTATTTACCCTCTCCCTGCCTGAAGCATGGAGGGATTTTTCTCCAGCGTTCACTGTGAGAACCTTGTAGAGCTTCACGACGTAAAATTCAAAAAAGTGTAGGGATTCCTGATGACTGGGTTTCACTGGAATTTTTACTTCTCAGACTTGTGCATGCTAAGCCTCCAGCAATCCATCAATTACATTTCAGGTTTCCTTTCCTAGTTCACTCGGTGGTTTCTGCTCTAGTAAGCCATGATTCTCTGGATCCTCCTGTTGGTCTCCCTAATCTGCAGGACATTGGTTTGTCCTGTGACCTTGATTTTCTGATGGATCTAAAAAGAGTTGTTGATTTTTTCAGTTTGTTTAGCTTTTTACTTTTTAGAATGAAGTGATGACTTCGAAGTTTCTTATGTGCCAGACTGGAAACTGGAAGTCCATGTTTTAAAATCTACCATTGAATTTAAAATTCAATACTTTTCATTGATGGGTAGTATTCTTTTGTATGGATACACCAAAATTTGTTTGCATTTACCCCTGTTGACGGATATTTTTTTGTTTGCTTTTTTTTACTAGTATGAATAAAGTTACTATAAATATTTTTCTACAAGTCCTTTTGTGCCCCTATTTATTGATTTCTCTTAATAAAATATTAGGAATGGAACTGTTGGGTAAGTGCATATTTAACTTGATAAGTAAGTGCCAGTTTTCAGACGGGGTTTTATTTTTTAACAGTATCACCAGAATATTCAAAAGTTCTGATTACTTCACATGCATGTCAACATTTTGTGCTATCAGTTTCTGTAATTCAAGTCATCCTAGTGTTTGTGAAATGGTACCCCATTGAGGTTTTAATTTGCATTTTCCTACTGACTAATGACATTAAAAAGTTAAGCACTTTTTCATTTGCTCATAGGTCATTCTGTCTCTTCTTTTACAAAATGTCTGTTTTGGTCCTCTGCCAATTTGGGGGAAGGGTCATTTGTCTTTTTTATTTTTTTAAACTTTATTTTGGGATCATTTTTGATTTACACAAAAGTACAGAGAGTTCCCCTATAGCTTACACCCTTCACCTGATGTTAACATGTTACATAACCATGCTATATTTGTCAAACCTAAAAAAATTAACCTTGGTAAAATACTATTAAACTACAGACTTTGTTCAGATTTCATCAGTTTTTCTGCAATTTTTATCAGAATTGATGAACCTATTTTGATACATTATTATCAATTAAAGTCTATACTTTATCCAAATTTCATTAGTTGTTGCCTACTGTCCTTTTTCTTTTCTGGGATCAAATCTAGGACACCACATTGTATCTAGTTGTCATGTCTTCTTGGTCCTGTGATCTTATGATAATTTCTCAATTGTGTTTTATTTTTCATGACCTGGATAGTTTTGAAGATTTCTTCATATTTCGGAAGTATTTTGGAGGATGTTGCAGAGTTTAAGTTTGTCTGATATTTGGTCATGATTAGGGTCATGGGTTTTTAGAAGAATATTACACAAATAAAGTTCCCTTCTCCTCACATCATATCTGATGACATGTGGTCTCAACATGACTCACCACTGGGCATGTGAACCTTGATCACCTGGTTAAGTTGGTCTGTCAGGTTCCTCCCCTGTAAAGTTACTGTTTTCCTTTTCCATACTCAATTTTTCAGAATTGACTCACTAAGTCCATCTCACACTTAGGTGGGGAATTAAGCCTCACCTCCTGGAAGAAGGAGTTCCCCTATAGCTACATATATTACATGTGTATATCTACATATACTGTTTGAAACTTTCTGTAAGAAAGATCTGTTCCTCCTCTCCCGTTTATGTATTGATCTAATCATTTATTTATATCTGTATGGACTGATGGATATTTATTTTCTTTGGCCTATAATCCAATACTATTATTGTTGTCATTTTTATTATTATTATTTTTGCTTAAATTGGTCCCGCTTTGGCCATCGGGAGTTCTTTCAAAATTGACTCCCATGTCCTTTTGTCGTACACATTCTTTGTCTTCTCTTTCTTCTCTTATCTCCTTGTTGATTTCTCTTCCTCCTCCTCCTTGCACTTTCTCACTTTTTGGCACCATAAGATGCTCCATGATAACCATTTATTTTCCTGACCCAGATTCAGCCATTTCTCCATGGAGCTCCAGTTCTTTTTAACTGGACAAAGATATTAGGAAGCAAGATCTGGACATTGAGTATGATCATTGCTATTGCGGTGTCCCTGCTTTTAGCCTTTGTCTGTGGACAGAGAAAGGAAATGCATGGATGTACACTACCCCATATATATACACATATATTTCTATATCTACCTATCCAAAATATTTACGAATGTACATGCATTCCTGTTTGTATTGATTATCCCAATCCAGCATCACAAAGTTCATTCTAATTCCCCCTACCCATTGCTTATTTGTAACATTTTTCTCTGACAGTGAGAAACCTGGCTCCCATTATCTACAATTTATTTGCTTATTTGTTCGACTCTAGTATATGTATAGTTTCAGAACTGCTGACTAGTACCCCTGTAAGAAACAAATTCACCAACTAGAGTTAGTGTTTGTGTAAAAATAATTTTGTCTTTGTACTTACAGTGTCCAGTATAGGCACAATTTTCTAAAGTTAAGTCAACAACTTTTTTCTATACCCGTTTCAGTGATGTTGTGTCATACATTTGTAATACAGTTAGACTCACTTGTCACAGTCTGCATACCATCTTGTCAACCCCTGACATGTTGGTTGATTTTTAAAAATTTGCGTATAGTAGAATTTACTTTTTGTGTTGTACATGTAAATGGGAATTTGGCAAATGCATAGAGTTATGAATCTACCACCCCAGTGCCATGCAGAATTGTTCCATCACCCAACAAATTCCTGTATGTAGCTCCTTTGTTGTCAACTTCTCTTCCATCTCCCAATCCACTCATCTGGCTCCCCTTCCTATAATTTTACCTTTTTCATAATGTCATATGATTGAAATCTTACATATGTAGTCTTTTCGTCTAGCTTTGTTTACCTAACAAAATGCATTTAAGATTCACCCACGTTGTTGTATGAATCACCTAAGTAGTATCCATTGTATAGATGCACAATATTTTGTTTATCAGTTCATCTGTTGATTAAAATCTTGGTTGTTTTCAGTTTTTGATGATAATGAAGAAAGCTGCTATAAATATTGGTGTGTAGGTTTATTTATGTATATGTTTTCAGTTCACTTGTGCAAATACTTAGAAGTGGAATTGCTGGTTTCTATGGTAAGTACATGTTTAACTTTATAATAAAATATGAAACTGCTTTGTAACCTGGCTGTACATTTTGCATTCCCAGCAGCAGTGAAGGAGAGTTTCTATTGCTCTGCATCTTCGTCAGCATTTGGTATTGTGGTTTTTGATTGGCTTTATATATTCTGGACACTTGTCCTTTGTCAGATACACGCATAGCAAATTTTTTTCCTAGTTCACTGCTTGTCTATTCATTTTCTTAACAATGTCTTTTGATAAGCAGAAGGTGCTTATTTTCATGAATTACAATTTTTCAATTTTTTCTGGTTAGTACTCTCTGTGAACTATATAAGAAATCTTCCCCTGCTTCAAGTTTATAAAGACACTCTCCGATGCCTGTTTCTAGAAAATTTATAATTTTAGCTCCTACTTTTAAGTTTGTAATCTACCTCAAATTGATTTTTGTGTATGGTGAGATAAGAGTCATGATTCATTTGTTTTCTGTATGGCTATCCAGTTATTCCAGCACCATTTGTTGAAAAGGCATCCTTTCCCCCATTGAAATGCTTTCGTGCCTTTGTTGAAAATCAGTCACTTATGTATATGTAAGTCTATATCTAGACTATCCCCTCTGTTCCATTGATCAATTTTTCTATCTTTACATCAATATCACACTGTCTTAATAACAATGAATTTATAGAAAGTTTTAAAACATTAGTGTAAGTCCTCCAACTTTTTCTTCTTTTTCAACATTATTTTACCTATTCTATGTATTGTGTATTTGCACATAAATTTTAGAACCAGCTGGTAATTTCTCCAAAATGCCTGTTTAGATTTTGAACTGAATTGTCTTAAATCTATAGCTCAATTTGGGGAAAATGTGCATGTAAAGGATTGAACATACTATAATAACTCTGTATTTACTTAAGTCTTCTTTAATGTCTATCAACAATGTTTTATAGTGTTCAATGTACAGTCTTTGCAAATATTTTATTAAATTTTTCCCTTAGGATTTCATGTTTTTTGGTGCAATTGTATATGGTATTATTTCTTTAATTTCATTTTTCATTTGTTTGTTGTTAATATATAGAATTCAACTGATTTTATGTTTTGTTCTTATATCCTGCAACCTTGATAATTCACTTATTTATTCTAATATTTGCTTTGTAGATGCCTTAGCATTTACTAAATGGATGCCATCTGTGAGTGGAGATGTGTTTTACTTCTTCCTTTTCATTCTTAGTGCTTTTTATTCTTTTTCTTGCCTTATTGTACTTGCTAGGACCCCAGTTCAATACTGGAGTGGTATGAATGGATATCCTCATCTTGCTCCTGATCTTAGAAGGGCAAAACATTCAATATTCAGTGTTTCATCATTAAATATGCTATTAGCCATAGAGTTTTGGTGTTTCTTGTTTGTTTTCTTTATGTTGCCAACTTTTATCAGGTTCAGAAAATTGCTGAAAGCTTTTTCTTTTTAATCATGAATGAGTGTAGAATTTTGTGGAATGATTTTTTCTATATCTACTGCAATAATCATATGACCTTTTTATCCTTTATTATTTTAATGTGGTGAATTATTCTGATTTTCAAATATTAAGCCAGCCTCATGCTCCTGAGATAAACTCAGATTGGTTGTGATAGATTGACCTTATTATGTAATTCTGGGTTTGAGTTATTAATATTTTGTTAAGGATTTCTAGGTCTAAGTTCATGAGGGATATTGGTTTGTCATTTTCTTTTTTTGTAATGTCATTGCCAAGTTTTGAGATAAGGGTTATCTTGACCTCATAAAATGTATGAAAAAGTATTCCCTTCTCCACCATTTTCTGAAATAGTTGTGTGCATTATTTCTTATTTAAATGTTTGATAGAATTCACCAATGAAGTCACCTGAGCATAGACTATTCTTTGTGGGGAGGCTTTAAACTATGAATTCAATTTAACAGTTGATAATTAATATTAATATAATAAAATAATGATATTAACATAGTTATCAAGATCATCTATTTTTTCTATCAGTTTTGATAAGTTGTATTATTCAGGGAATCTGTCAATTTTATCTGTTATCAAATTTATTGCCATTACTGTTATTAAAATATGCCCTTATTATCTTTTTAAGACCTGCAGAGTCTATAGTGATCTCTTTTATTTCCAATGATGGTCATTTGTATTTCCTCTCTTTTTCTTGAGACATACCCATGGTGGTGGAAGATAGCTGTATGTGTTCAGCAATGTAGGTTGTCAGTCCACTTCCGAGACACAAATAAGAACATTCTAGCTCCTCATAGAAGCTAATAATCTTGGGGTAGGGTTGGGGGGGTGAGATTCTCCTAATCTTGGGGGTAGGGTTGAGAAAATTCAGTCCACATGTTTATCTCTTCTTCAATTCTTTAGAGACTAGAGACCCTGCATCTCATCAGGGACATTATAGACGCATGGACCCACTCCTCCAGGGGTTTAAGGATCTCTGAAGGCAAGCCTTCTCTAGGTTCCTCATCATTCAGTTCCTTGCCCGAGGGCTCATCAATGTTGTCCTCTGAGCTTTAGTCTGCTCCTGCATGGAGGAGGTTCACAGTGCTTTTGTTCACGTCCTCTAGGCTTATCTTGCCTGCTGGTTCCAACAGCTGTTGGGCTTTCAGGAGCTAGATGATTGCAGTAAAAGTTGAGAGTTAATAGAGATGGGAAGGGTTCAGGTGACAGTTCTTTCCATTTCAGGGTCCAAACTTCACTCTTTAAATTTAAGTTTGTGAACATTGTCTAGAAAGCTCTATCTGAAGATTCACGCAATGTTTGTAGTATTGCAGACAAGCTCTGGAATCACTTCTAATTTTTAATCTCCGTATATCTCATTAATATGTTCCCAACTGATTTGCAAAAGAACACAAAAACTAAATCAATTGATTGTACTCCTAAGACAGGGAATGCTTTTCCTTTGTTCTTTCATAAATTTTAAAGGAATATTCTTTATTAACAGTGACTAATCAAGAGACATGGTTATCTAAAATTCTCTCTCAGTTTGACCCTTCTTTAAACATCACTGAAACCACTGAAAAATGTTTTATTTTAAGCACTTCTGCTTTTCAAATGCCACTTTGTTTGCTTCTATTTCTCCTCTCTCTCTCTCTTCTGTTATAAGGTCGTTTACATAGAAATGAAATCTTAAGATGGTTTATCAATATGTTATGATCATATTCACCTGCAGTGGAGAATATTCTCACATCTTTTGTTGTTGCTATGGCAGCAATTATGCTATCAAAATAAGAGAATTAAGATTTCAGTTAGGATAGAAATTAGGTTGGGCAGATACTGTTGAAGAAAAGATGCTTACTATTTGTACCTGAAGGAAAACAAGACACAGATCAGTTAGTAATTAGTCATTTTGTTTCAGGAATATCTACAAGAATGTGAAATCAAATTTGAAGCCCTTTGTGTGCATTTTGACCAGACATTAAAGCTAACAAGAGTGTCATTCTGTGCTCTGATTGGTCTTCAATCTTTGTCAATTGCATTGACCTAAAAAAAATTACTCTACCTCAATATACTCTTCTTTTAATGAGCTAACCCATAACTTACACTGTAGTTATTCTAGCAAGATAGGGCAATTCCATCTGTTCATAAAAATCACTTAAAAACAAAATTAATCTTGATCAGCCATTATTATAGAAGCCATTGAGTTATATACTAATGTTCTTAGTGTCTCCACTTGGGAGATTCTTTTTTCTAGTTTTCCAGTAAACCATATCCATAGTTATACTTCCATTATCTTCCAAACTAGAAATGCATCACTGTCAAATAATATAGTATTGGATATTGACAAAAAGTAATTTGAAGGTAAACTATTTTGTAAATTGATAGAACTCAATTTAAATACAAAGGTAATCACAAAATTTAACCTGAAAAGGATGCAGAGTGGGGAATACTTATGACTTCAGAATATTTTAAAAATTATTGTCAGAAACCAAACACAAGTCTATTTAATGAACTATTTTAAAATTTTTTTCTTTTTAGGTTCTTTTTCTAAAGTTCTTTTTATCTTATAGAATGTGGCTAGTTCAGTACTTGGATCTTTGCCATTATGTTCAATTTTCTTTCTAATAATTCTTTAATTTACCCTCTGAAGAATTCATCTGCTCTGAGCATCCTGAGAGCTGGGTGCTTTGGACAGAGGAGGGATGAATGGCGGCTTTTTCTATCATTATTATTGCATTCCAGAGGAGCTGATTTTCTTCAATGAATTGCAATTAACTAGGGACTGAGCAATCTGGCTGTGCCATTTTGCAGAATATTATGGAATGCCACCCTCTGGACATTTTTAGAAACAGGGAAGGATAAGGATGGTATAATAGAAGGAGCTCTGGGTTGATGGTTTAATATATTTCAGTTCCTGTGCTAAGTAGTTTACATTATATTACAGTAATGTAGTGGGCACAGGCTTCTGAACCAGGCAGTCTGGGTTTGGGTCTGAATTCCCTACTTAGTGTCATGGGATGTTAGGCAAGTTATTTAACCTATCTCTGCCTTATGCCCTTATCTAATAAGAAAATAATAATTTATGAACCTTAAAGGCTTGTTGCAAGGTACATGTAATTAGTGCTATATAACATTTGCTATTACCTTTAATTCTTAAAATAAGCCTATAAGGAAAGAAATATTATTATTTCCATTTTAAAGACGACAAAACAGATGATTAGACAGGTTACAAAACTTGTCCAAGGTCATACTCGTAGTTCAATGGCAAGATGGAATCAGAACCTAGGCCTGTTTGACTTTAAAGACATTATTCATTATGATTTATACCAGATGTGGCTCTGCTTCTAAGTAACTATGCGATATTAGGAAAGATAGTTAATCCTTCAGAGCCTCAATTTACACAACTATATGGCTAATGGGAATTCTGGGGCTTGATATAGACAAAGAGACCCACTCACTTAATGGAAGTATCTGCTCATGAAGTAGGCAGGTTGCTGTCACTAGAAGTGAAGACTACTTCTGCAGACTGGCATTAAGTACTAGGAAGTGCTTTGTGGGTTTAGGTAGTGTGGCCACTTGCTAGCTATGAGGTCTTGGGCAAACCAGTTTTCTCATCTCTAATTGGGACTTAGGCAGCTATCAACTTTTAGTGCCTACTAGCATTACATGAGGTGATAATAATACACACCAGACATGGCAAATTCTAAAGGCTGTGTGAGGATCAAATAAAACACTTGACATGAAACTGCAGATTGTACAACATCTGTGTTCTTCAAATGTGAAGGGACCATGTTCTGTGTGGACTGCTCTTTAGTTTCTTCCATACTCAGAACCAGCCAAGCAAGGAAGGTCTGAACAAGACCTTCAGGTCACAGTATGGGACCTCAGATGGCTTGACTTCCTTTTAAACCTTTGCATTCTCATGTTTCAGTCTTCTCTCCCTCGTCTGTCAGCTCATTTCTAACTGGAATGTGGAAAACTGTTAGAGGTCCAGCATCAGCACTGAATGTGTGGGAACCGAATACTCAATTAGAAGACTATGCCTCATTCCGGTTTTCCTTTTTGTTATATTTTTGGAGCCTAAGTCAATGGCTCCACCACTTCTTAGCAATTTATTTTGAGTAAGTCACTTTTCCTCACTAAGCCTCAGGTGTTCTTGTTTGCAAACTGAGGATAATAACAGCCACCTCCTGAAATTGTAATAGAAATTAAACATGATAGTTCACATAAAGTGCTTAGCAGGGTGTCTGGCTCATAGGACGTGCTAACTGGTAGTTAGCTGGTGAGAAGAGCTCAGTGGTATGAAATGAGATTAAAAAAACCCAAATGTTTAAGTTTTGTTTCTTGTAAGTAATTCTGATCCAAGGTGACAGGAAAGTCCAACTTTTCTTTTTCCTAAAATGAGACTTGGAAATTTTCTGGGATTCATATTGTCTTTATCTACCATTATTGTGGACACTCAAGAGCATCATATGTAGTCAGATTTTGATATTATTTTGCCAAAAATGTTGAGGTTTTAAAAACTCAGATAATTGTCCTTTAAATATGTTCTGAATTCTTTAATTTATATATGCCTATGGAGATGCACAGACATCATTCCCACCATCTGAAATCCCAAGATTTTCAGATGAATCAAGGAGTTTACAAGTTATATTTTAAGGTGTGTAAGGCACAGCTTGTTAAACATCGTTTTGTCCTAGAGCTGAACAAATGGTCTTTTCTCTGCAGGAGTTCACATTTTCACAGATAATATTTATGCACAGAGACACAGGTAGGACGTAAGATCAAGGGAATAGGTACCAAACAAATCATCTAATTGCATTTGTGGGCATGGCTTGCCCAGAGAGGTTATTTTCACTGGAAGCCTTGGTTTAGAAAACAATGGGTAGGAGAAAAAACTTGATGAGGTTCATGGAGGAACTAGGGTTTTCTAAAATGGGTCAGTGATGGAGTCAAAACGGCCTCATGATTTGTGGAAACAAAGAAGAACATATTCCTGGTCCAAAATATAATCCTGGGAGAGGGCATCAGCGGAAGTAAAATGAATGGGCAAAGGGAGCACTGAGCTACTTTGCCTAAGAATAAGAGCAGGAGAGTAGAAAGCACAAACACACATTTTTAAATTCACATTTTAAAATTTCTGTCACTGGCACTGTTGCTTGACAATTACCCAAGATGCTAAACTTAAGAGTCCTGCCTTTTACTTCTTCTCTTTTATCAGATTCTGCCTCTTCTTTTACAAACCCTCTTGGGTTGATTTAATCTGCTTTATTCTCTCATGAAATCATGACTTGTCTTGCCCACTTCCTAAGTAAATTCGCCTTAAGAAAAATTTTTCTAAATGCTTATTTTTACCTCATTTACTTTTTCTAAATTCACAACAGCTCCCACTTTACCCACAGGACAAAATACAAACTTATCCTTCCCTTTTAGGGTCTCTCCTTGAATCTAATCTTATCTCTTCCTATACTGTATGACAATTTTTTTTTTTTAGTTTGTAAGACAATTTTTATTTTTACTTTTTAAAAATGGATGTTAATGTTCAATATATATTTACATCTTTAAAACATCACCCAACTTAGTGAAAACAAGGCATTCAATGGCACACTAGCAACAGAAGCTGTTTATTAACTGCTAATCATTTTATGAAGTCATATCTACATAAAAGTAAACACTAAAGAGAATAAATAGACTTAACTGAAGTTAATAAGTGACAAGCATAATTATAAATAAATACCAGATTTCAAACAGGAATCTGCAAAAAGGTTTACTACCTAAGGATTTTCACTCAAAGTAGATAAAATTCATAGTAATCCCAACTTTGCAGGATAGTGAGTTAATAGATACATTTTTTCTCAGTGGAGGACTATCTAACCTCAGTAACATTTCTGGATGAAACATAAAGTTACTGTTGCACATTTTAAAAGGATTGGTGCAGTTGAATTTCCTCTAATTTTAATTCCTCCTCTTCATTTAAAGTATTAGCAGGAGCATCACTATGTGGATTGTCCGGAATGCCTTTGTTTAGTCCATTTGACTCCTCCTGTTGATCCTCACCAGTATGAACCTCTTCAACTGTCTGTGCCCTGGGTGTGTTCATTAACATGTCATTTCCTAGGGACTGACTATTACTCAGTAGCTTTGCCTGCCTTCTTTCTAAAGCCAGTTGTTTATTTCTCTCAATTTTTTGTTGCTGTTCTTCTTTTAGGCTTCTACTTGACTCAGAAGAGATCTTCTCACTGTCAGATGAGTTTGTCAGAAAGGGACCTAATTCAGTAGCACTTAGTTACATCATGGCCACTATTTTCCCCTGCGTCATCATTATTGCTAACAAAATCTTCATGTAAAATAGGGAGATCAAGTCGAATTTGTTTTAAACAAGTCTGAACTTCCTTTTTATTTCCCAGGTATTCAATTCTGTCAATAAAATCCTCAAATTTCAGTTTAGGGAACAGCCTATGTGCCCAGTGCACCATGTGTCTGATTAGGGTCTTCGAGTTTTCAGCCTCATGACTTTTACCTTTGAATTTTGCCTTATGAAACAAATTCGTTAGGGCTGGAAGCCCTCTCTCTGAAATTAATCTCTGAGCATCCAGCCTGGGTATATTCCTTTTAATTGTCCTCTTTGGTGGTGCAGGAACAGGTGCTCCACTCCCTGATGCTTCACCAGGTTCAGCTCCTTCACCATCTTGCCTCTTTGGAGAGGCTGGAGGTGGGAAAGGAGGAAAAGTTTCATCTTCTATGTGCTCATAGTCTGGTAGGTCAATCATGCCGTTCTCCTGTGGTTCTAGCATGTTTTCCTCCCTTTCTGGACACTTCTCCTGGGTCTTCTTTGCAGGTTCATCTTCTTCTAACCTGGCCACTTAGTATCCAAAATTCCATCCTAGGGTTTCTTCATTCATTTATGCACATGGCTCACGCACAATGCAGCTGCTCCCGCGCGGTGCTCTGCATGCGGGCCTGTATGACCAATGTTTACTACACATCCGTTGTGTATCACCTACTTTCCTAGGTGTCCACAATCATGTGATAAACCAGTTTGTGCCCCCAGAGGTCTAGCAATCAGCATTCGAATCACTCCTTAAAATGCACGTACTTCACACCTAGTGAATGGAATAAGCCATTCACAAAACAACAAATACTGTGTGAGTGCACTTATGTGAGGTACCTAGAGTAGTCAGATTCATAGAGACAGAAATCGAAGTGTGCATAGCTGGGAGAGGAGGACAGGAGTTAGTATTAGGGAGTAGAGTTTAGTGCAGAAATCAAAAAGTCTATAGCTGGGTGGTAGATGTTGCACAGCAGTGAATGTATTTAATGCCACAGATTGTCATTATAATGTTAAATGGAATGAATATTAGTATATTATCATACTAAAAAAATAAAAAATATATTGGGGTAGTAAACAGAAAGTTAGGTACTCACCCAAAACTGAGTCAGCAACATAGATGACAAATGCAAGAAATCTGTAGATGATGTCAAAAAATATTGACATGATGAATGAGATCAGAGAAAAGATAGACATATAATCAGAGTTTCTAAAAGATACAGAAGATGGGAGGATAAGACACAGATAACAAATAAGAATAATTGAAGAAAATAAGAAGTAATAGGAGAAAGTTTTGCTGAGTTGAAGGACACAAGTTTGTAAAATGTACAGGGTCTTTAAGTACAATAAATTAATGAGTATGGAAAAAAACCAGATGTTTTAATGCAGTTTTTCCCAAAGTATGTGCAGAAAAATAGTAGTCCTATGTGATGGTCTGAGGGGGAGAAAGAGCAGCCACATATTAATAAATTTTGGAAACTGTGTAAACATTATCCTCCTCTTGGTGGTTTGGAAAACACATTAGATCTGGGAATTCCTATGGTAAAGAAATATGTTAATCTTTATTTAACCCAGAATTTTCCTGACTTATTTGAACAAAACACCTAGTAATATCCTAAAATGCCCTTTGGAAAGGATGATGTAGCTAAAAGTATACACAATTTTTTAGTCAGGAGATGTGGGTTTGAATATCAGTTCTCTGAGCCTCTCAAATTTCTCAGTTATAAAAAATGGGGATAATATCATAGGAATAATACCTACTTTAAAGGTAGATTTTACCTATTAAGCTGAATATTAGAAGTTGTGGTCTTGTTTGGCAAAGTAACCTATTTATTGCTTTAATTAATTGATTAACCAATTATCACCTATTATCATAACCATGCAGTAAAAAGTGGAATCCTGAAAGAGTAGGACTACAGATGGATACCATTTGATGGAAACATATAAAAATTGGACCATAATTAGGAATCCTGATTGGCCATAGTTGTTGTTTATAATTAGATACTTGGGGGTAAGAGAGAGTGTATGTGTGTGTGTGTGTGTGTGTGTGTGTGTGTGTGTCTGTGTTGATGGTGAGTTGGTAAGAATTTCTTAAAAGATGAACAGAGTTAAAGACAAATTTGGGATCAGTCAAACTGTGAGGTAGTAACTACTCTTATCAATAAAATAACCCTTGGTGGTCCAATATGAAACCCAATACTGGCCTGGGGGAATCATTTATCTGGGTTGTTGTACCTTTAATTATGTCCCTGTATGAGCTGTGCAGGGATCTAATCTCTTTTCTGAATGTGACACTTTTCCTTTGCAAACTGAAATTCAAAGAGAAGTGTAATCTTGCATGTTACTATTCATCAAAAGATGACCTTGTGAATAATACTTGAGATAAGGATTTTTAAGGACTGTGCATATCTTGGGTTATTCCTAAATGCACATAAAATAACCCCAAATATGCATATAACCTTTGTTCAGTTTGATAGATAGCATCTGAAAGTTCCGTCCTTGAATTATTATCTGAAAGCCTTCTTCTTCAATATATCTATAGTTTGGCCTTGAATAATTGTTTAAAACAAAATAATGCCCTTGAATAGTTATCCAAGGTGGTCCATGTGTTAACAATAGCTTTTTCTGGGTTCTCACCTATAAATAAAAATTTCCATTTTATTTCCCCTGGTTTTGCCATGCTAACACATGTGTGACCTCTGTAAAAGTGCGGATGTGTGTTTTATGAATATGTCCCGTGATGCTAATATTGGTACAGTCGATTTGTAGTAATTACTCTGTTGAAGGATTCACCACTAGCAAAACACAGACACCCATTGTATTATAAAAGTACATTCAGAATGTAACAAGTGGAATTCTACAGCTTTCTGTAGGATAGATTACACATATTAATGATTCAGGTAATCAAGGAAAATCTGGTGTAGTAAGAATTGTTTACAATACGGGAGTGGTTTACAAATATTTAGATCTTAAGCTATACTCAGACTTATAAATTCTAGGTCATTGCTGGGAAAATAGACCAAATGGAATTGTCCTTTGGGGTGAATAGAAATTTCTGTTACCAAATGGTTTTGATTTGGAAAATATGATTTAAGAAATACAACTCTACGTTTTATAGAGATGGCCCTTGGCATAAAAAGTATGTATCTAGGAAAAATCCTCAAAGGATGAAATATATATACGTGTGTATACATATATATTCATGAATTTTAATTTTCAATGCTCTATCAGTTTAATATTTTCCATGTGTTATGTATATGGTTGGAAGTTGGGTACTACATTCAACTAAGGGCAATTTGATCTTAGTATGTAAGAATAAGGAACTTAGGGAGACTTCATCTTCTGATATAAAATATTCATTCTGTTTCTTGTGCCTTCAACTTTGAAACTCACAGTCAAATAACTATGTCTAGGATAGTTAGGAGAAGGCTGTTGTTTAGAACAGATAGAGTTTTCTTTGGATTATTACCACATTCTTCGGCTCAGATCAGTTTGTTTAAGCTTTTAAAATCTGTATTACTTTATATAAATAAAATTTTATGTCCTCCTCTTATACAAAATTTAGAAATACATAAATAACATGACTTAATCATTAAGGTAATGGTAAAACAAATTTTACAGCAAACAATATATTTCTTGACTTTACCATGTGATATATGTTTGAGCATTAGCTTTGCTTTCTTGGCACAAGTTTTCATCCAAGGAGCGTATTGAGGTTTGAACAGAATGTAGGTCACTTTCAGTGTTAAACTTGTTGGAAAAAGAGAAATTAATATCTCTGAAAATGGAATAATAACTTATATACCCCTGTTTCCAGGGTTAAAATATCTCTATAGTGATTTTCTAAAAATTACCTAAGATGATCAAATCAAACTTGATTTCAAAACTTCTTAGATAGAGCCTGGAGAAGGTTAAAAAATCATTAAAAATATGGCTCCTTATCAGATTCAAAATGGGAAATTTCAGCATCATAACAGGAAAATATTGCCTGGGTTCAACTTGTAGAAAAATTAAATATGATTTAACATTCTCCTTGAAAAGATTTTGCAGAGAAAAATGAGCAGCTATATTAGCACATTCTCATAATAATAGTGGGTTTTAGACAATATTAATAAAAATAATACCTTATTAAAGACTTACCATGTGGCCACTGTGCTACATATTTTGCATTAATTTTGAAAGATATGGAAGTTTAACTTCTTCAATTTTTCTAATTTAATTCTCAAAACAACTAAATGAAGTAGTTATGACTATTATATTTATTTTAGAGATGAGGCTTAGCAATGTTTAGTAACTACAGTTTAGAGCTCTTAAGTAACTTGCCCAAGGTCACACATCTAGCAAATAACAGAACCTAGGCTTGAACCTAGATCTCTTTGATTTTTAAGTCCCTGATCAAAATCATAACTTCAGCATAAACATGATCAATTCTATTAAGCAATGACATGGATGTTTCCTCCCTCTATTAATGCACTAAAACTTCAAATACCCCTGGAAAATCTGCCAAACTTCTGAGAATTCTTTCTTACATTTTGGAAAAATTAAACTTCTTCTGTTGCTTTAACAATGCAGAAACTACAACTTTTATCTTGCAGAGCAACCATATTTTCCCCAACAATCTTTACATGGAATGAAATACCTTATTATAAGTATATTCTACATCTATAGATAGAACTCTGAACAGTGGTCAGATCCATATCAAGGAAGGCAAATAAGGTTTGGAAGCCAACGTTTGTGGATGAAAATGCAGAGAATTACCCACAACATTAAATTTTCTTCATTGAATTTTACCAAAAATATTGCTCACACACTCAGAATTTATGGAGTAATGTCAGTTAACATTCCACTAATACTATTTTCCAATTCAGTTTATTCACTTTACATAACTTTGATAGATCTTCAAGGTACTGCTGGGCTTTAATAGTAGTCTCTATGGCTTAAGAAAACAGTATTTATTCTTCCCATACCAGGAATGAACAAATAGCTGAGTACTGTTCTTCATCAATAGATACATCACTACTAGTCGCATAAAAGGATCATACTTTTTTCTTTTGTAAATTGTGAATTTGATATTGACTCTAGGTCACTGGTTCAGTAGTTAACCATACAGTCAAAGAAATACTCTGAAAAGTACTTTTTGTTTCCTCTCCAAGTAAAGTATGGGTAGCATTCAGAGTAAAAGCCTTCATGAGACTATCCAGTGGTGGGAGATTTTTTTTAATGTTTAGTGATTAAAAGGAAAAATTCATGTGAAATTTCCAGAGTCTTTGTGGTTTCCTGAATATATGTTTAACACCAGTTAATCTTATGTGTTGTTAAGAATCAGGCTTTGCAACAAAACAAACAAGCACAAGGTCTTGTTTGTTTTATATAACAACAAAATTATTTATTAAATAATTAAATTATTTATTATTGTTTTATATAACAACAAAATTATATAATTTGTTGTTATATAATAACAACAAATAAAACACAAAATCTCTCACATTCCTAGTTTTTATTAATAAAAGGCTTGTATGATTTTTGACTCATTTTATTATAGTCAAATGGGCCACAAATGTTTTACATAGATAATATCCAGAGTAAATTGTCTGCCTTTCTTTGCTAACACTTGCCTTACTATTGAGTACTCAAAACCAAGAAGATAGCAGACACTGAAATCCAGCCTTGCTGGTTCACAAAACTTTATGCTTTGATCAGGCTCTGTCATCCTGGAAGAATTCTTCCAAACCTGGACATGCATCCAAGTTTTGCATGTGTCAATAGCTTATACTTTTCATTGCTGAGTAGTATTCCATGGCATGATGTACCACGGTTTGCTTAACCATTCACCCATTAAGAGCATCTGGATTGTTTCCATGCTTGGAAACATTCATTAGTTAAGTCATTCAACAGATATTTACAGGGAGCCTTCTCTATTCCAAGAAGTGTTCTAGATGATGGGAACAGAACAATAAAAAGGAACAGACAAAGTTCCTATACTTGTGGCACTCACATTCTAGTCGAGGGATATGAGAAAGAGAGAGAGAGAATTTTAAAAAATGCATAATGTTCAAAATGGTGATGAGTGCTATTGTGAAAAATGGTGCAGATTAAAGTTGTAGTGAATATAGAATTTATCTTCCAAACTGGGACACTTTTGAGGATGAGAGATGGCACTAACCAGATGGCACAAAAACAAGAGCTGTAAACTTAGCCTCTCCCCAGAAAATAGGGATATATGGTCATTTTACTTAAGATCATGCTGCATGGTCTTTGGGGTGGGGTTGTATTATTGATGCCCTTCAGGCAAGCCCACCATAAATACACTTGTAGTTGAGCAAAGTTGGATTTATTAGCTTGTTGCAATGAGGGAGACACCACACCACGGGGAACCGTGGGATGTTTCAATAAGAGGTTGTTGGGAGGACTTATTGGATTTGAGTTTGTGTTATATAATTTGGGGGAAGTTTCAAGGAAGTGGGGTTTTGCTCTTGATACTATGGGTACTATGTGTATGTCAAAACAATTCTATGATTACCTTAATATTATTTTTAAAATTTAAAAAATGTTATATACATATATATATACACATACACACATATATAGAAATGGGGTCTCGCTGTGTTGCCCAGGTTGGAGTGCAGTGGCTATTCACAGGTGCAATCACAACTCACTGCAACCTCGAACTTCTGGGTTTAAGCGATATTCCTGCCTCAGCCTCCTGAGGAGCTGGGACTACAGGTGCGTGCCACCAGGCCCAGCTCTTAATATTCTTAATAATTTTTTGTGGAAAGTGAAGGGAACAAAGTGAGGCTAAAGCTGAAATTGGTAAAGATAGAGCAGTCACTCATATTAGCATGAGCAAGGAGAATGTTTGACAGTGTTCTTATTTTATTTTTCTCTGCTCAGACACAATTACAGAGTGCTTTTGTTTTTGTCTTGATCTACCACATCAAAGAGTAGCCTTGTCTAATGTTGGTGTTCTATAAAGTTATTTATATTCAAAAGGAGAATGCCATGGCCTAACTGTTAGGGCCGGGACAGCTAAGCTGATGGTATCCAGGAACCACTTTTTCTTTCCTACTGTTTTATATTGTCAGGGATGGCCCTTCTGACAAGAGGACACTTGATCCGAAACCTAGAAGATGTGACAGAGTGAGTCCCGGGACATCTGGAGCACAACATCCACGCTTGGGAAGCAGCATGTGCAAAAGCTCTGAAATGGGCATATATTTGGAATGTCTAGGAAAAGGAAGAAGGCCAGCATATGGCCGGAGCGAAGTGTGTGAGACGGGAGTGTTGGGAGAGCATGTCGGGAAGTTAGGAGTGGTCCAGATCCTGTGGGGTCTTGCAGGCAATTGGAATGGCTTATGCTTTAACTCAGGGTGAGATAAGAAACCTTTGGATCGTTTCGAGTAGATTTGGCAATATAAAAACTAGACATTATTTTAAGTAAAGAATGTGTTCACCTGCAAACAGAAAACATTTATTATTATTTCTGACAGTTATTTATTCATTCAACAGATATTTATTAATACCTACTATGTTCCAAGTGGCTGCTCTAGGCCATGGGTGCTATAGCAATGAAATAGATGGACAAAGTGCCTCCTGCCACAGAGCTTATACTATAGTAGGTGAGACAGGTAAAAAATAAACAAATTTCAAATAGAGATGACAGATGTAACTACAACAAAAAGTAACAGAGGGTAATGGTATAAAGAATTTTAAGGAGAGGGGAGTTATTTGTGCAGGACGTTCTGGGAAGAACTTCTTGAGAAATGATGTCTGAAAAGAAAAACACTTGAATACTACAAAGGAGTCATTATAGCATGTGTAGATATCCTGAAGTGGGGAAAACCTGGTATGTTTGAAAAATAGCGTAAAAGCTGGTGAAACTAGAGAATCGTGAATAAGGGAGGGTGATAGGAAGTGATAGGGTGCGCAGTTCTGAGTGTAGCAAGAGGTTCTAAGAAGAGAAATGACATAACCTGATTGAGGTTTTAAAAAGATCACGCTGCCTATGGAGTAGAGAATGGACGGAAGAGTGTGCAGTGGGAAGCTTTTGTAGTAGTCCAGGCGAGAGAACCTAGGGCTTAGATCTAAGTCATGTGGTATATCTTGTGGGAGATATTTAAATTCAGGATAAATTTGGAATTTCAGCTTTCAGGACTTGTTTGTTATATTTAGTGGTTCTCAGCTGGAGGTGATTTTTCAACCTCAGGGGACATTTGAAAAAGTCTGGTGACATTTTTGGTTCTAATGACTGGGGAGATGCTACTAGCATGTAGAGGTCACAGACGCTGCTAAACATTCTACAATGAACAGGGCAGCCCCCCTGCCCCAACAGGAATTATTAACCACCCCTTCCAATGTTGACAGTGCCAAGGCTGAGAGATTCTGGATTAGAAGTTGTGGGAGAGGATTGATGATGATTCCTAGGTTTGGGGCATCAGCAAAGGGAGAATGGTGTTTATTAGTCACTCATTTTGGGGATGGGGAAGAGTGGTGGAGGAACAGTTATCTATCAGGACTATCGGGTAGAATTAAGTGCCATACGATAGATGAAGATAATTGTAGGTATTTCTCTTGAGTTTTTGCCGTAGCACTAGATTCCTCTCTTTTTTCTTTTCTGTAAACAGTAGTTACATTAAAGTCGGGTGGTTAGATTCTGGAAATGAGCAATAGGTGACTTGTTTCCTCCAAGCTCAGGGGGATGTAAGCTTCTCACGTTTTCACTCGCAGGGTTTTTTGGTGTTTGTATTTCTGGGTTCAGCCACTTAACAATGAGCTTGAGGTTTTCACCTAGGAATGGAGGCAAGATGAACAAATCCATGAAGAAACATGGAAAACTAAACTGTCAGGCAAAAGAATGCTACTTGTCTCCTGGAAATTCTCCTGGGATAATAGTGACAGCAACTGATATATCTTTCCTAGGTATTCTGGATGGTAGGTGGAGAGGTATCTGAAATCAATCAATCAACTGACAAATGTTTGAGGCCCTCGTGTGGACTAGGACCTGGGGTTAGAGATTGGGAAATTTGTTGGGTAAGCTATGGATGAACGAGTGAACAAACAGGTAGGTGATGAGAGATAAGGTGGACAGGGCAAATTAAACCAGATGGTGGAAGATGTTAAATGTACAAGGTATCAGAAGTTTTTCTGAACAGTGAATTCACCTGAAAAAGTGATATTTCTATGCTTGAACTCAAATCACAATTGTAGCCAGGAAATTCTAGGAAACGGAAAACAGAAAAATAAATGAATGTTTTCTCTCTTTTGCATGGTGTTTCAAGCTTATAAAGGTAGAACAAAAATGTTAGATGGATATATATATCTGAACTAAGTACAAACTCTGGTTGTTCTGCTTTGATCTCGTGTATCCAGACTTTTCAAAGCTGTCTTTTCTCATTTAATCAAAATTTTAATCTACCTTAAATAAATGGTAGCATAGACAACATAAGATACAAGTCTGTAATTTTTGAGCTGCAACTATATTTTTTGAGCTTTGCTACTTCTGTAAGTATTAATTCCGTGATTAAAGAAATCTCTGGTTGCTGAGATTCTCCTTAATTCAGAGTTGTCAATGTCATGTTCCTTGGTGGAAACGAATTTAATAGTTAGGAATAGTTAGGATAGTTAGGAAATTGTTAAATGAAGTTTTGAGTTCTTCTACAATTCAGAAAGGGTTACTTACACACAGTTCCTTTTAAATGTTAGCTCTGACTGCAGAAGCCCCCAGGCCAATTTGAAAAACTGTTGAGAGTTTTTCAAAGGCTGCTTTGTCTTCAGCACCATCCCTGCACCAGGAACACATAATTCATCACATGAATATAAAATGTGCTATATTCTGTTGAGTGTAACTTAGCCTCCCCAGACATCTACCAAACGCATGTTTGAAATGGTTGATTCTCGAGTAGGCTGCGTTGCACACTCACCGCTGTTCTGAGCTTTGCTGGGGACAGGAAGGCACCAACCATGAGTTACTGTGCAGAAGGACAAGTCTGCAAGTTCTATGTCAAGGTAGCTAGTGTGCCTTTCTATAAATAGCAAGTGATAATGCAAACCATAAAAATATGTGGAGACAAGGAAAATATTGCCTGACTGGGGACATTTTTTGAGTTATAAGAGATATTTTTGGCCTTTTTCCACACAAACTAATCAAGGCTTGTTCAGAAAGATGACTCTCAGTGCACATGTGAGCTGTTTTTGATTTTTTTCTGATGTGTTCTTCCCACAAGGTTTGCTTCTACTTGTCTTTATCAAATGCTATGAATGTTCATGAAACCATATCATTAAATCACTTACTTGAATGATGAGCACACAATTCAAGTGTTGGATCACTAATTTGAAAAATGAACATAGAATTAAAATTCCCTGGTAATTGGATCAGATTAATTGTTTATTTAATTGCATTATATGAATATCATAATTTATCATTAAATCTAAAATACATGACAATTCTGAAAGTTTTGACCTTAAAAAATTAGTTCACATCATTTTAAAAGTACCTATGTCATGTTGTCTATTAAAGTGTATTACCAATATTCCTGCATACACAGTAAAGCAAGACTTAAGATTTATCAGTGTTTGGGTGTGTTTATCCCACCTTCACACAAGTGTCTTATGTTTCCCAATCACTGTCTGTGATTAGAAATCCTCACCACATGCTCAGAATGTGTTCCCATTTTTAGAGAGAGAACAATACATATCAGTTTTTCATGAGTATAAAGTAAGCTATGAACAAGAACTAACATAGGAATATCTGACTGCTCATTAGTTTTAAACAAGATACAAAAAGGCATCCCCAAAGAACTGCTTCTGTGGTTTCAGGTACATTCTCAGAAGCACAAGTGGGTAGCAGAGGAAAGAGGCCTGCTCATCTAGTTACTGGTTGAAGAGCTTTGTTTCATTAAGAGGAAGTAAATAGGCCCCAGGTTGTCTCTTACAGTTTCCTATATTCTTTTGGGTTTCACTGTTCCCCACTTGAATAAAGAGAGACAGCTTTCTAGTCTCTCTCTTTCTACACTTTCCTTCTACTCTCTAGTCATTGCAGTTTAAACCCTTTACTTCCTGGTTTGATTTCTGCATCTGGTTGAAATGTGTGTCGGGTCTAGAGCATGAACGCTTGCCGTCTGTCCCTGAATTACTGGAGAAATGGCTACAACCAATTAACGTGGAAATCTAAAGTCAGTGATCATACTGGTGACACGGCAAATTACTGGAGGTTTCTCTTGTACGTACGATGTCTTGTGAGTTGCAAATCCTAAAGCGTACATTTAAAGCCTAAGGCCATCTCAAAGATATATTCCTCTGTGTTTTCATTTTTTTAAATGTGTCATATTACCTGAAGGAGTGGCTTATAAAGATACTAAAAAATGTGGAAATCTAGGGGCATAAGGATATCTAAAACAGCTTGTTTGTAGCCATGATATTTATTATTAGTGTTATCAAAAGTGTTGACTAACTACAAAGTTCTAACATAACAACTTTCTGATAGTTTGTTTAGAAAAAGAGAAATAAGACAATAAACCATAGTTATCTAAATGTTTTTATTTGTTTTTATTATTACAATGTTTTAGAGACGGGGTCTCTCTCTGTCACCCAGGCTGGAGTGCAGTGGTGTGATCATAGCTCACTGCAGCCTCGAACTCCTGGCCTCAAGCGATCCTCCCATTTCGGCCTCCCAAAGTGCTGGGATTTAGAGCCATTGTGCCCACACTCTAAATGTTTTAACACATAAAACATTTGTTAAAAAACATTGTCCATTGTCCATTGTCCATTGTCCATTGTCTGTGTTTTTAAGGCAGGATATGCTGAGGGTAAAAGCTCACTCAGGCTACAGAGACAAGAGAACCAGGATCAACCCCTGGAAATTTATTTATTATCCCAGAGACTTAACTGCCTTAGAATAGGAATAATATCAGTAATTATCTAAAATGTTTGTTGTAAGGACTACATGTAAACCGCTTCCCACCTGTCTAGCTCAGAGTGGGTCCTGTTAGGTATGTGGTCTTTACCCCAAGGGAAGGTTTGCAAAGCCAGAAAAGGGGATGGGAGGGAGGAGGGGAGATAAAAGGTAGCTGAACAGGCAAAATGGGGAAGGTTTGCAAGCATAAAAGGGGGATGTGACTGAAAACAAAGACATCTCAAGGACTAGCTGTCTACTACGGCACAACTTCCTCCCAAACGTCAAGGACTTGCTGTATAATGCACTTATTGTTTAATTTCCCCCCAACTCCATTCCCTGCTCCCAACCCTCTATAAAAAACTCACTAAACCCCATTTTGGAATAGACTCCCACCCATCTACACCCAGATACTCAAATAAACAGTTCTTTATATCTTTGGACTTCATATGTTTTCCTCTCAACTCCGACCTAACAGGTCCCACGTGAGTTTATTACTTACTGCGTCGCTCCTTTTCAGATGTACACACTGCGGCTCCTTTCCTCAACCTGCCCCTAGCCATTTTCCAGCTATATTCATTGTGTAGTTCAATGACCCAATAGTCAGATTTAGCCTGTGTTTGGGGCAATAGAAAACTAGAGGTATGAATATTTTTTGGAATGAAGTTGAGATATGCATATTTAAGTATAGAAGTGTTATAGGATAATCATAATTTTTTAAACTTTCTCTTCCTTTTTTGGCTCAGTGTTATTTTTATTTTGAATGATACATAGTGGGTGATGTGGAGAGATGCAAAATGAGCTTTTAAATGCTTAGGACCCTGGTTGGGCATGTGACAAAGGTCCCACAAGTGCAGAGGGACTGACCCAGAGGTCAGGGCCACAGGAGTGGTCTCTGCAAATGGCAGGGCTCTGGGTGTGGGAGCCGAGGCAGGACCCACACGGGTGACAGTGAAAAACACGGTTTCCGCCTCTCTCTGTACTTGTACATTAGGAGCAGGGATTTTGTGGAGTGGGAGCTACCTTGACCTGCTTTTATGTCTGCCTTGGCTCCGCCACTGAGGTTCTTTCAGCTCGAATAGTCTATGGCTTCTGTTTTCTCTTTGTTTTTCAGGTTAGTGATGGCAAGATGGTGGAGAGGAACTGGGCAGGAGCAGTCTGAATAGAGTAGAGGAAGGAAGTAGGAGAGGAGTTGGGAGACAGGGAGGAAGACAGGCCAGGGGAAAACAAGAGGAAGAGAAGAGAGGGAGAGAGAGAGGGGAGGGTAAGGAGAGAAAGGGCCATTGGTGCCAGGAAAAGAGAGGGGCGCCACAGAGCAGTGGAGGGCAGGCTGAGAGCACCAGCTCAGCGGCAGACACACCTGTGTGCATGTCTTGGCTCTGCTCCTTCCTGGCCTGGTGACCCTGGGCAAGTTGCTTCATCCTGCCAAACCCAAAGTACCTATCAAGTGGGTTCATCATATCTTCCTCACAAGGAGGTTGGGAGAAATAATTCAAACAATAAATATGTGCCGGTTTGGTACTCAATAAATAATAGTGGCAATGAAGGTGGCTGATGCTGATGACGCGATGATAATGAAGATGATGAAGGGCAAAATTAAAAGGATTTCAGAAGTAAGAAAAGTAGAGAGATGGAGAAGCAGCCCAGGGAGTAGGAAGTGGGGAAGTAGAATACGAGGAATGAAAAGGGAGAGAAGGTGGACATGACAGAGAGATTTGTTTTGAACTCCAGGTGGGCTTCACTGAAGCTCTGCCCCCAGCCCTCCCCAAAGGACACCATGTCCTTCTCGTTCCCATGGCCACGCCCCTCCCCTGGATATTGTCCACTTGCCTCTTCACTGGTTGGCAGAGGTACTCGCTCCTCGTGTTTGTGACATTTGTCCCCTTCTTCTTTTCCTTTTAGGAGAGACAGAATTGCATCTTACACTTGAGTTTTTTGCTAGCAGGAGCTGAAACTTAATTGAAGACAGAATCCAGGACCATTAGTTAAGCAGATTGGAGATGAATATATGCTTATCCTACTCTATACATCTGCTCAGAGAATGCCAAAAGCAAAGAAATTATTCCTGATTCCTCTTTCCCTCACCCATCAATAAGTCCTGATAATTTTACCTCTAAAACTTGCACTAAATTCACCTGCTATTTCTACTGCTATCTCACTATCACAAAGATTTCTATAATGACTTTTGTTTTCGTTTTTGCCCCCTTTAATCTTTCTGCAAAGATAAAATCATCCCCCAACAACATCAAACCTCTCCAAATGGCTTCCCTTTGTACCATGTATAAATTCTAAACCCTTTCTCCTTGTTTACAAAGCCCTACATAATTGCCCCCTGGACCTTCTTATTTCATTCTGCTTTATTCCTCACAATCTACCCTTGAGCCACATTGAAGACGTTTTTCTCTATGTTTCTTGAACTTGCCAAGGTTTGTTTTTTCTCCTTCAGGGCCTTTTGAATGGCTGTTTCTTCTCTTTCTTATCTTCATAGCCAGATTCTGTCTTGTCACTCTGATTTTAGCTTAAAAGTCACTCTCTGAGGGGCTTTAGATCACCACTCCATGTAAAAGTCATCCAATCCAATCTTTTGGATCACAGTACACTATTTCGTTTCTTCACATGGGCTCTTCTCACTTCTGGTTTTTCTGACATGTGCATGTGGTCATATTTATGTATGTATGTCTCCCCGTCCCTACAATTTTAGCTCCAGGAGAGCAGAGGCCTTGCTCATCTTGTTCACAAAATCTTTCTCCAGTGCCGAGAGATGTATCCAGAATATAATATGAACCCAATAAATATTTTGGTGAATGCTGTTGAATTAATGATTCAGCCTCTGAATACAGAATCCTTGCCAATATTTGAAATTCTTTATAGGTAAGCAGCACTCCATTCAAGCCAATAATTCTGAAAGCCTTCCACTGCTCCACTAATTTGGTAAATTAATAATGAGTAAAATTTGCTAAGTCAATGGTAATAAAAATAACACGAAGTACTATGGATAAAAAAAATTAGTATTTTTTTTTAAACTTTCAATGTACAAACAGATCTCCCAAGTCAGTTTAAGGCATCCATCTGCCTTGGGGTGAAGTAGGATTAGGAGTGTTAGGGAAAGAAAAAAATATTTATATTATGACTTTTAAAACAGGACCTTGCAGCAAATCAATGACTTTAAAAGGCAGAGAGACTGTTGAAAGAGAAAGGATTTTCTAAATTTCTACAGCTCCCATTTAATAGTTCAAAATGCCTGCCCTGGCTAAACTAGATCACAAAATTTTATTTATGGGCAATGTGTGATAGACAAGAAGCAGAACTAAAAGAAAAGTCCCTTTAATCTAGCCCTAGACATGGGAAAGAAAGATAGGAAAAAAGATATGGCAGTTAGAAAGCCAGAAACGCATCCTCTTTTCTCCTTTGGTCTGAACTCCAGAACTGCGGAGGTGTGTGTTACACAAGCCTGGGGAACACCCACAGCAGATGTTCTCTGGCATCTGCTCCCCTTTGTCGAGGAGATCCTCATGCAAAGAGGTGCTGGATGACATAAAGGGGTGGGCTTGAAGCCTCCAACATAGTCAACAAGGCTCATAGCATGGTCAGGCATATGGAGCGTCCACATCGCAGGAGAAATCTTGCTTCAGCTTCCCTGCGGCTCCGGTTCTGAGGTGAGAGCAGACAGCAGCTCTGCCCTGGGGCCCATATACTTGGCAGAGAATCTACTGTGCCAGCCGGTAACAGCCGAGAGGAGGCTGAGTAAGCGGGCAGGACCTGGGCCACACTAAACAGAGAAAAAGAGACTCTAGCTATGACCCAGAAGGGTCCAGAGCTGATGCTAGCAGGATGCTCCAGGAGAGATCAGGCCGATAATATTTCAGAGGCATTAGCTAGTGCACAACAAAGAAGTAGTGGGACCAGTGCCTCCTTCCTCCCACTGCCAAGTGATGATGTAAACATTTCCCCATACCCTAGACATCATCTTTGAAAAGATCAAGAAGAAAAGAGAAAAGTCTGAAGGCCAGTGCAAATATTCCTAAAGGACTGGGTAACCCCTAGGTGCCTGGTATAAATTACTCACTCAAATGCTTTTTTAAACTTAATTGGATCCAATTTCTTTTTTAAAAAATTTACCATGCCATGTAGGAGGCAAGATCTTTGAGGAATATCTGAGTAGTTTTAGACAAAACTATTATATGAATCTATATTTATCTACATATTTGAAAGTAGTGTGAGTTACTTTTGTAAGCTATTCTACAATGGTGAACTGAAACTCATTCCTTATTCTGATGCCTTGGGAGTTCACGCAATACAAATTACCTTCTCTAGAAAATATGAGACTAATAATATTAGCACAGAATCTGATTTCTTAAGTTCATCACTATTTTCATAAAAATATGAAAGAATAAATTTAGGAACACATTTAACTATTTAAGCTAAATTTTAAATTTAAGAATATATGTGCAACTATTATAGAAGGTTATATATTTTTAAAATTTCTAAATAAGTTTTCTGATTATAGAAAACAAGAATATTAGGAAAACTTGCATCATACACTGTATATTAATAGAAATATATACCTTCAAAATAGTTTTTAGTGTGTATATAATATACAACAATGCATATATATTATAATTTTTGACCATAGTGCTAATGATGGACATAAACTTATTAGAACATTTTTCTGTTAGATATAATTTTGTTTATATGTCAAATTTTGTATAAATTACCCAATCAGTCCATAAATGATCACATGTTAACTAGCTTATATAAGAATGAAAGTATAGTATTAATGGATTTATCACTACCACCTAGTATAACTTTAAACAATATGGCCTTTGCTTATTGCCAAAATGTTTTCAAGCATCTGCTTTCAGCTTCTATGTAAAAAGAATGAGATTTGGAATTCTTTAAATTTTGAAGTTAGTTACAAATGTGAGATTTTTCAGTATTTATAAAGCTCATTTTTCCAAATTGAGTTTCAATGTCTCTGCTAAAAGGTTTTTATTTGGGGAGGTTTTTTTGGGGGGTGGTTCAGAAATAAGACTATCACATGTTTATATATTTAAAAGTTAAAAGAAAAAAATATCTCCAAACGTAGAATAAGTGTTTTAATTTCTTTATTGGTGTGGGATTTTGTGATTGAAAGATCATTCATGCAACTTTTAAAAAAATGTATGATATTGTGTCAAATGTGCAAATAATCTTGTGGATTAAAAGTTAATCAATTCACTAGCACTAACTCTTGGGGCCTTCATATAAAAATATTTTAAGAGTTAGTTTGGATAACTAAATGAATTTAAAAGAGAAATGAATTTCTTAAAAAATATTCTAGAAGCATTAATTTTCTTTAATAAAAATTGGTTGTCCTTGTAATTAGTTTTAACTATTAAGGGTAAGCCTGAGATACCATGGCTCAGGCTGTTTCTTAAGGAGCAAATTATTTAGGAAATAGTCTAGGGGTAGGTGGGGTAGAGAAGGAATTATTAGTGGATTTCATTTGTTTTATGTTTAAAAGGAAATCATCTTGGAATTATAGATGCATTAAACACTGACTTTAATGTCTAAAAATTATTATTAAATATAGAACAGTTTGAAGTAATTTTACAATATAATAATAGATGCTAACACTCTTCGACACAATATTAGGATTATAGTGGTAACATCTCCCTTTATGCTCTAGCCAATACATGGCTTTCATTAAATACTGCACAGGTCTCTGACAGAGTTAATTGTCTAAGCCTGTTCAAAAGGCCAAAAATTGCTCTCAGGGAATAAAAACATTATGCTGGGAACCAAAGACACAGATAAGAGTCTGGGCTTTAATTTAAAGAGAACAGATGAGTGCTGGGCAGCAAACAAAGACAGTCAGTATTGGTTTGAACAGCACAATTTTTTTTTTAATGTACTTCTTTGGATCAGTTTAAACTATCTCAGATATGAACAAGGCATGGGGTCAGCTTGTGAGCCAAACTTGTTGAATTATGTGGCTAGTACTTTAGCCATTCTACAACATCGGGTATTTACAGGTAGGTGGAACACACCGGGAAAGCGAATGTGGTATCAGGTTCAAAAAGGGCAACTCTATCGGGTAGGAAAAACATAGAAACAAGAACTCTAAGCCTGAAATATATAATAAAACCATTAAATCAGTATTCATGATAATTAGGTGTGGGATGGGCTAAAGTTTATTTCATCATCATCAAGAGATAACTGACGAGGCAATGGTGCAAATAAGATCACAGAAGCCTTGTTTAAATCAAAGACCTGCTTTTAAAAATTTTTAGTATTTTTTAAACAATTTTTTCTGATCCCAAACTTATTTATTTAAACTCTTCAAACATTTATTGTAATATAATTATAAGATCCTTGATCTTAAAGGAGGATGAACATACCAGAAAACGAATGAGTACATACCAATGAATGTGAACTTGAGTCAAGAAGGAGGAGTCTAGAAAGGTTCCTGTGAGAAAAGAAACGAGAGGGAACGTGGTGCTCCATCTTGGAAAGAACTTTGAAGGCCGAGTGGAAGTTAGCCGGGGGATTTGGGTCAAGGAGCAAGAAGAATTTATGCTAAAGCAATGAAGCATGGGAGAACTTGGCCTGTTCGGAGGAATAGTAAGTAATACTAAGGCTAGGAACTAGGGTATTGTGGTAGGAAGGTAGACTATGAAGCTGAAGAAACATGCAGTTGAAGAGTCTTCTATTTCTTTCCAGGAGCTTTAATTTTATTCTGGAGGTTGTGAGGAGGCAGGACTGTGCTATTGTCAGAGCTGTAGTCTGACCGTGGCAGGGAGAAAAGATTACAAACAGATATGGCAGAGACAGGGGCACCAACTCAGAGACTGCTACAGTAATTCAGGAGCAGATGATGAGGTAACAGGTCCATCTTGTTCAACCTGTCCCTGTCTGCATCCCCACCCATGCTTGCATTTTGGATTTTCTGCTCAACTTATCATGAGTACAGGAAAGCTACTTTCCCCTGCCTCTTCAGAGAGTAACTGTGTTAATAATCATAACACCATAAAGTTCTGTAAAGAAGGCCTCTTTTAAATGCGCGTATGTTGTCTGAAAGAAGCAATCATCATCAATGAACATATCATGTTTGCTAATTTTCTCTCACCCAGCAGAAAGAACAGCACACAGAACAGGTCACTTTTGACTGGGAGGAGAGTAGAGGAGGTATATAATACATGGTACAGGAGCCTTCTTTTCTTTAATAGAATGTTATAACTGAGGGTCCTGGGATGCATTAGAACCTGAGGGATAAGATATCAAATGGAGGCTGGGCGCAGTGGCGCACGCCTGTAGTCCCAGCTACTTGGGAGTCTGAGGTAGGAGGATCGCTTGAGCCCAGGAGTTTGAGGTTGCTGTGAGCTATGATGACGCCACTGCACTCTACCCAGGGCGACAGAGCAAGGCCCTGTCTCAAAAAAAATAGAAAAAGTATCAAATGGAAATGGAGAAGGAACACAAAGAAACAGATCCACTAGAAAAATTCTCCCTTCACAGTATTTTTGAAAGAAAACCCAAATTAACAGCTGGTTAGATCTGTAAAGGTCAGAGATAAAGGGGCACCAGAGTGGCAAGAGGCATATAGAGTGTGTCTGGGAAGCTTTTATGAATGAATTCCCTTGAGTAGAGTTCTAAAGTATGAATAGTAGTATGATGTGTGTATAGGTGTGTGTTTGTGACAAGACTGAGGAAAAAATATCTGTCTATTTGTCTATGTATCATTCAGGTTTTTAGCATTTCTTGGTTGCAATGGAAGTAAGCTATGTAGATTCACATGTGATGTTGCAGAATTAGAGAAATGAGAGCCACATGAATCATTCAAGATCAAACACCACTTTTACTTGAAACATCTGAAATATCTTGATAATTGAGACAATCGTGTGTCAATTTTGTATTTTTTAACAATTTTTGAGCTCTAGATAACTGCTTCTGGGTGGGGGGGGCAGAAAGAGAGAGAGAATAAGGGTCCAATCAAAGAAAATAAACTACTGATTTCACGTAGTTTCAAAAATGCAGAAACTGCTTAAGCCCTAGACACAGAATGTTTGACTACATCATCCTGGTGATGAGGCTGCAGAATTCGGTGTCTAGAACACTGTTTTTATTTCCCTGGGTGATTCCAGCAGGCTTGGACTTGCTCAGTATTTTCTAGGGAGCTCACTACTGGGATATGGAGCTGCTCTGTAGAGGGATGCAGGTAACGCAGAAAACCGTGGCTTGGTATAGGTACAACTGGAACCTGGATCAGGGAAGAGGATGATACCACTGAAAAGCATGGTCTTCAGAGAGCTGAGAAACAGATGCCACCCTGTTTTTCTTAAACATCAAGGGCAAACTTCATTGAGGGCAGAGTTGTTTAATATTCATGTGTCCAGGCTAGAGTCCATCTCTTGTAATTATATTTATACTTAAATTCCTTCACAGTTTCAAACATAAAAGCTCTAACTTCCTCTTCCTGCCCAATTTCTTTCCCTTATCTACCCTCTTTATTTCTTGTGTTTGTGAGATGTCACTGTATTGTGGTGAAATGTTTAAATATTAACTGTGTCTTGTCAAACAGATTAGGTTGTTATTTGATTTGTGGAATCTTTAGAAATGAAAGGTAATCCAGTATTTAAAATTTTTAGGTACTTCAGTATACTGCTTAAGTTGGGAAATTAGGCATTATATTAACAAGGTTTTATTTTCTTACCCATACGGATTTATCTAAATACTTTAAGCAAGTATTTTTTTTTAAATTTCTGTAAACTGAACTTTGAAAATGGAACAAGTTTTTTAGGGGTGCTCCTAATTTGTGGAAACCCTGAGATAAATCTTCTTACAAAGCCAGAGGCTGTCATCTATTTATCTATTTTCAAAGTTTGGATTTTGTACATAAGTATCTCTAAATATGTACACCTATGAACCAGAAGTTACAGAGAAACTTACATACTCTTTAAATTTCTCCAAAAAACTTTTTGTTGGTTTTTAGCCTTAGCTAGATTTTTCAGGGGGAAAAAAGGGATAAAAAGCAAGGAATGAAGTTAAGCATCAAATTCATAAATTAAAAGATGTGAAATATATTTATTGGAACATTTAGGACCTCAAAACCAAAGTTCTTTCCTTAGTAGCAGTCATCTGGCTCCTGACTAGAGGTAAATTAGGACTTTTTAATTTCAGTTTCACCTTAAATGAGAATTAGTTGCCCAGGAGTCAAATGGTAAAAGGCACTTTGTCTAAGCAAATGATTTTAGCAACATGTTCATGTAATTAACTAGCAAGTCTCTCTAAGTCACTGCTTTGTTTTCACAAATACTATACATCTTTATTTGATGGCAAAATTTGGACATCTTGCATGAGCAGCCTATGCACTAAGTTGGTCTGGTTATTAACAAGTTATGTGTCTTCGGAAGAAAAGTTGGGAGGAAAGGAAGGAAGGATTCTCTTCCAAAATTTCAAAATAGAAATTTCCACCTCCTTTCGTTGCCAATGCTCAAAACTGACTGTGAATTTGGTGGCTGCTGGAGTGTTTTTGGTGTGGATCTTTGGGCCAGGGTGCTTGATTCAAGACTTGCCTGTGACTTCTGATCCCTTGCTCTAAACTCAGGTTTTTTGCTTTGATGCAGTAATCAGTAGAGAGGGCCGACCAAGGTAGTCCAGCAGTGTGAACAGGTGTGAAAAAGACTCTTTGCCCCTTTCTCTTTGCCTCATATTCACGGAATCTTCTTTTATTTTTATAACTTCAGGCTAAGTAGTAGATTTGAAAGAATATATATTTTTACTCTAAATCTGATCAGGGAAAATGTATCATTCAGAAAAAGCTCTGCATGTGTCAACATGGTTGGATCTTGACAACATAAATTTTCAATGAAAAAAGGAAAGGAAATTGAAGAGAATTCGTATAATATTCTACAATTTATATAAATTTTAAAATGGTTAATATTTTTATGGCCACATATATAAATCATAAAAATACATTTACACTCACAAGAAGGATGAACACCAACTCCAGTGAGTGGTTATTTGTGGGAAGGGAGAAAGAAGAAAGGAACAGGGGTCGGTTGTGGCTGTATCTGTTTTTCCTCAAACAGGAGCAAATCTATCTGAAGCAAATCTGGCAAATGTTAGTACTTTTAAAATCCAGGCTTATGCTACTTTCAGTTCTTTTCTGTATTTTTAAAATATTTAATAATGAAAAAGGTACAAAATTTGTATATCAAAATATCATAAGAACCCCATAAACATGTACAATTGTTATGTATCAATAAAAAATTACAAATTTATACATATTTTTAAAAAAGTTTTTGAGGCTGTTGAAATAGTTTGAGAATCTATCATGTGTTAGTCATAGAGGACACGAACATGAGGGTGATGGGATCCTACCTGAAGGACCTCATTGTCAAAAAGGAAAGAGGGATATAAGAAATACCCTCAATAAAATGTGATAATCACAATCATGTTATATGTAATGGTTTCTATAATAAATAGAATGATTAGCTCTATGATGAATCTTTCCTAGAAAAATTTGAGGAAATCTAGGTAAGATTAATGGAAAAAAAATCATCATTCTTGTTGAATTAAAAAAAACTTACTTTCATATTTAATATTTTAAACTAATTGCAAACAAAGTATTCCCAAAGCAAGGCCCTCAAAATACAACTGGTAAATGTTCCCATGTAATTGACTTAAATAAATATTATGTACCTTAGCAGATATTTCTTCCAAGTCTGTCTTTATGTTTCATTTTTTTCCTCATGGGAATGTTATCTTCTCAGCTAGATAATCAACTTTTCACAGAGAGGGCTGTTTGGTTTTCATATATTTATTACCCACTCTGTGGAGTTTTTAGTATAGTCCTACATAAATGATAACAATGGTTCAATTTTTATTGAAGGCCTACTATGTGTTATGGGAACATAGTAAAAGGGTACTTAACCCCAAACTTAATATTTGGGGTCAGGGTTACCAAGGAAGACATCTGGAGTTAATATCCACATTGCCAGAAATATGCAGATATGGCATATGAAGAATTACAATGCCACATATGAAAATGATGCAGATGGCATCCATCACTTCAGGCATTAAAAAACAAAACACTACAGTTAATTACCAAGAAGGCTGGCAAGACATTTTGGAATCTGAACAATGCACTATTGGCTGTCCTTCTTGAGAAAATCTCAATGGAAAACACTAAACAAGTTTTTTTCCACCCAACTTTCATCCAAAGAAAAACCACCACAAAACTTAGCATTCCATTGTAGGGGTAGATACAAAAACAGGGGGGGAAAAAAAAGGATGATTTATTCTATTAATAGCTACACTTGGTGGCTAACAGATTTTCACTAGCAATCATTAAAAATAGAACAGTAAATATTTGTCATCTCAGTTTAAATTAAAATGAGCATAATGTGATACTGGATTGATAGGGATAAGAGAGATCCTTGATAAATCTGCAAAGAAGGAACAGGTACAATATATGAGTCCCAGTAGTAAATACGTATTACACCTGTTGTCTTAATAGAAAACTCCCTTCCTGGAGCCCTCAATGTTCATATGTTATTTGCATACTTTGGTCCTCTTAGCAACAGACTACTTGGGGTTACAAAAGTTTTACTTTAACCAAAACCCTGTTTATGGAAAAGAAGGGTTTCATCTGTGTCCAGAAAACAACACTGATAACAATGAAAGGAAAAAAAAAGATCAAGCAAACCCAACGCATTTAAAGCAATCATCCTTGCTAAGGAGATGGAAAATAAAGTCAACACATTTTAAGGGACAGTTTCAGATAGCAACAGTCCAAATGTAGTCAGGAAAATCTGAGTATGTGCATGACAAAGAAGCGGCATCCTTACATCTGTAACAGTGAGGATAGACCCACAGGTGTGTTTCTGGGCACCTAGCATCACCTCGTGAACCCCCTTCTGGCTCCCTTTCTAACCTAACTGGTTCCCACCTATCTGCCCTTTGTTGACTGCATCCTGGTAAGGATTCCTCCCACATCAGGGAGTATGGGAAAGGCTCCCTGCTCAAGAAGGAGCTGTCTGAGTTGCAGAGTCCTCTTCTTTCTGAGACAGAGGGGCTGGAATTTGACTCCCTCTTTTGCAACCTAGATTATGGGATTACTTCCCGAATCAGGATTGCTCATTTGATTCCTAAAAGCCAGCTTCCAGGTGTTTGTTGGGCCAAGTCCCGGAAGATTACTGGCCTTTGTTGTTTGTTTGTTTTCAGTTTTTATCTCAGACCTGTCTTCCTTCCCTCTTTCCCTGGTTCATTCCTATCAGTGGTAATAATAGTATTAATAGTGACTGACATTTATTGAGTTCTCACTATATTTCAGGCACTTTTCTAAACACGTTTTCAAGTATTCAATCTTTTAGGTCTCATTAACAAATTGAGATTGATATAATTTTCATCCCCATTTCACAGTCAAGGAAATCAAGACACAGCTAACAATTGGTTGGGCCTGGATTCAAATCTAGGCAGCTCACAATCTTTATCAGTAGACTATGCTGAATCTCACGTGAATCTCTGTGTTAATAGAACTGCTGGGGGTAATGAAGGGTGTGGAAGAAATATAATGACTTTCAATGTACCAAAAGTACTGTGATGTGAATTAGATGCTTTTTGATGGTGAATTAGATTTTTTTCGATGATAAAATCCTTCTTTGGAGGTCATAAGAGCTGGTGATTTTGTATGTGTTGGGGCAATGGTGGTTTCTTTATACTCATTCAACAAATATTTGAATACCTACCACGTGTCCTAAGAAACAGAAAAAAAATTCAGATGAGATGCCTACCCTTAGCCGCCCTATTAGCCTTTAGTCCAGTAGAGGAAGCCAGACATACAAACAGACGCAAGTGTGAGAGACGCTATGAGTGTACGTCAAGATACACGAACAACTGCGATCAAATTTATCACAGGTAAAGAACAGGGAAGATTTCACAGAGGTGTATACTCAGAATGTATGATCAGGAAATTGTCCAGAGCAAATCAAATTTATCTAATTAATTGTTAATCTAATTAGAAATTTCTAATTATATTTATCTTCTAATGTATGAAGAAACAAATTTCACAGGAACTTGAGGCCAAGCTTAACTTTCCTCATCGTATCTTGTTCTTATGCAGATTACAGTTACCAGGATTCTGTAGTCTTGAAGTTTCTACATTGGTTCCAGTTGTTTTCCCAGTGGGAGTTTTGACGCTCCCTAAATATATTTGCATAATTGGCTATGTTAGTTCTGGTGTGATGTTGACATGTCTCGTGATTCTCAAGGTCTGGGAGAAGCTTGTGACAACCGTGAATCAACATTTTGCCCTCAGTTATTACCTAATCAGGCACATTATCTCATGGAGGGGTTTGTGGGGATGATAGACAAGAATATCTTTATTTTGAGTGGCTGCTCAGGAAAGGTCAGAAGTGCGCTCTATGATATCAAGCCTTAAAACACTTCAGATGTGATTTCCAAGATGAGAGGTGAATCAACATAAGAGCATTCCATGGTATCTAACCTGCATCTGTTGGGCTACAGTAGCAGGCTGTTGCAGGGCTTGAAACAGGTCTCCATGTGAAGCATCTGGCAGTGTGGCAGAAGTAAGCAGGTAGTAAGCAGAATCCTGGGAGAAAAGTATAATTAAGGCAATTCCATCACAAGCGAGTGGTACCATTTTATAGAAGAAATGATTTATTCTTTCAGAGGAGGCAGATGAGCTGAAGAATCTGCAGAAAGTCTAAGTCACTTCATCAAAATTGTAGTGCAATGCATGTTTGGACACAGAATTTGGGTGGGGGAGTGGGTACTCCAGGAAGGGGGAACCGATGCAATAGAAGGTAGATCCCATAGATGGTGATCTAGCAGGGAGACTAAGTATCAGTGAAACAGGTAGGCAGGCAAAGATTAGGGTGAGGCAAATGAGGCTGACTTGTGTAAGCACAAGGTCAGACCCTGTCTTTGTCTAAACTTGTAATCTTTTGCTCATCATAGGATTTTTGCGTTAGTGTTGATTTTTTAAAATAGTATATTAAAATATTATTTATCTTGATTACTGTGTTTCTCCACACCCTTTGCATTTTACACCTGAGGAGAGTACCTCCCTAGTGCTGGACCCACATGACTGCAACTGAAATGAGATGTTGTTTTAATACTTACTATAGACCAATGAATAGAATCATTGCATTTTACTGTAGATGTGACCACACGGGGCATCTCATGTTACCTGAACACGAAGCAGCAATCAGGTGGCCTCAAGACCACGTTTAGCCTGCAGACACATTTTATTTGCCATTAACATGGTTTATTTTTGAAAATTGAATTAGTTGCCCCACTTGAAAACTGGAAAACTTCTAAAACAATTTGGATATCAAGCTTCCCTTGAAAAGTTGGAAGGTCTAACACACTAGATCTATGTTCATTCCTTCATGGCAGTAGTCAATGAAAGCTGACTATAATATTTTCTCCAGTTCCCTGGACCCCCTTCTTACAGGCATGTTACCTTCCTGGTGCTGTGGGCCTTGGTATTCTGAGTCCTGATTAACTGCATGGTTCTTTCAGCAACACCTGTTAAAGATAAGCTTTATTTCTTTTAATAAATAATGATTTTTGTGTAAAATGATTTTATGTGTAAAATATTGTGTTGAGGAACAAGATGACAATGTTTCTTTCTTCTTGGAATTTGTTTTAGCCATATAGGCAAAGTTATGGGTTAAATTGTGTCCCCTCACAATAGATAAAAAAGATATGTTGAACTCTTAACTCCAATACCTCAAAATGTGACCTTATTGGGAAATAGAGTGTTTACAGAGGTAATAAAGTTAAAAAGAATTCACTTGATTGGGCTCTAATCCAATATGACTGGTGTCCTTCAAAAGAAGGGAAATCTGGACACAGAGACAGACACACACAGAGGAAAAATGATGTGAAGACACACAGAGCAAAGTTGATCTTAAAGAATGCCAAGGGTGGTTAGCAAACACCAGAAGCTAAGAGAAGCAAGGAAGGCTTCTTCCCTAGAGCTGTCAGAGAGAGCAGGGCCCTGCCGACACCTGGATTTCTGACTTCTAGCCTCCACAAGTCAGACCGTACATTTCTGCTGTTTTTAGACACCCGAGTTTTTGGTACTTTGTTACAACAGCCCTAGGAGACTAATCCAGGCAACTACTAAATAATAATTTGAACAAGTACTTAATAACAATTGTGAAGGTAATGAAGGCAGAGTGCAGAGTGCTGTGACAGCATGTGTTAGGACAGGAGGGTTGATCTCTTTTGGAGGTTAGGGGGGCTTTTCTGAGGAAGATGTGTTTGAGCTAAGGTCTGAAGGATGAGTAGAAGTTATTTTCTAGTAATGAGAGAGACAGGTGCAGTCTGGGCTGGAAGGACTGGTATGTATGAAGGCTCTAAGGAAAGAAAGAGGAGTAAAGTATATTCAAGAAAATTGAATACAGCAGGTGACTGAACCACAAATGGGAAATTGTGGAGCCTGGAGAGGTTGGCCCTGTACATCAGGGTGTATCAACTTATTAGCTGTGTTAGCTTGGAGAAGTTACTTAACTTCTCTAAGGATAATAACAGTGTTTACCTCACATGGGTCTTAAGAGGGTTAAATGAGGTGGTAAATGAAATGCATGGAAGTAGTAAGCCTTTAGTACATGTTAGTACAGGTTCTGCATCCTGTTCTTGTTGTTATCATTATTATTGACAGGACAAGGATACTAGGGACCCTGGGATGTCCTTGGCATTGTGCTCTTTACCCTGAAGGCAACGGGAAGCTAGTGCATGGTCTTAATCAGGGCTTCAACATAACTAGATTTTATTTGTGAAAGTTCCATGTGGCTGCAGTGTGGAGAATGGACTGGAGACCAGTGGAGAAGATACCATGGGCCAAACATCCTGCGTAGAGGTAACTAGGGTGGTGGTGGTGGTGGTAGTCCTGCTTTGATAATTTTGTACAATTTGGAGAGATCATGTGACCACCTTAACAAATTTTGAAATTCTACAAAAAACCACTTTCTTCTATATTTTAGGGTTTTTTTTTCCTAGAACAAATATGCCCTGGGGTAATGCATGGATTTTTAATCTCAATTCTTTCATAAATTTACCAAGTGGCCTTGGGCAAACCTCATAGGGGCTCATTTAATCATAGATGCAAAAAGGTATAAGGGAAAACTAGATTCTATATGTATGGTGAAGTCAACATCTTTGGTTATAGAATACATTAAAAATGTCTTTAGGAGATTTCAAATATTCACATTCTCTATTTGCTTTTTTATTGCCTTTATGTCTTATGAATTCATTTTAGAAGGGAAATTGAATTGGTTTGCTGTTCACTAAGCCACATTCAGTGCTATCAGAATTTGTGGTCTCAGGTGAAGGCCAAATGTTCACAACAAATATAAGTTTTAGATAAAGTACTGGATGTGCCCAAAATTCATTAGATAATGAAAGCCATCAAGAAACACTGAAAATGCTCTAGTTCACTCTGGATTTATGGCTGATTTTTAAAAAAGCATCACATTTGATATAATTGGTTTGCCTAGTATTGGCAGACTTTAAAAAAATTATCTAATGAATTATTAAATAATTGCCAGTGTAGGATTTTCCTGTGATGCCAGAGGTAGAAAATGTTGAAGTCTAAACATGCTAAGTGTTCATTTCCTGGTGATATTTATTATGACACTCAGCTTTGAAAGGGGAAAGGAAACCTTAGAGCAGAATTTCCTCTCTGAAAACCAAGTAAATTCTAATGTTTTCTGAATTTATTCTTTTATAACAGAGACCCATTTTAAGGGATTTCTTTCCTTTACAATGCCTTTATTCAATATCTTATTCCTTGTTGGGTAAAATTAAATATGAATATTAGCTTATTTTAAATAATTAAAATATATTATATGTACACTTATTAAAGCACTGATCTTTATATGCAAAAAAATGAGTGTTTTGGTTTACATGAATTTTAAAAACTAAAGGAAAATCGTATTGGACTGAGAACTACAGTTATAAAAAAAGACTGTCATTCACATTTAAAAAACTTGTCTTTCTTCATAGTTTTGCATGTATGTGTCTGTTTTAAAGTAAGCAAATATACAAAGTCATTAAAAATACATCATTAAGTGTTTTATATTTTGGATGAATTGTGTTTTCATAAAATGTACCAGCAAATTTTAATGAATTTTGCCAAATTTTATGGTGAAAATGAGTTTTTTAATTTTTATTTTTCAGGGTGAAGTACTTTAATTTGAAACCCTCTCAGTAAATCAATGGTGTTTTACCAAATAGATATGAATATAGTTTCCCTAGTGTCATTCTTTGCTTAATGCGTTAACTCCATGATGACTAGGATTTATTGTATCTTCTTCACTACTATATCACCCCAGATGCTGGAAAATGCCTTTCTGGTGCATAGTAGGTGCTTAATAAATACTAGTTGAATGAATGAATAAATATATTTATTGCACCATAAATGGCATAAGACATGTGGTGGTGTTGTAAATGGAGAGAAGCCATTGCTATAGAAAATGCTTGTATGGCCACTGCTAACACCTATCACTTAGCTCCCTTTTCCGTTCTTCTGGTGATGTCCAACTCCTTTCTGATTGTTACAGTCTAATTTTAGGGATGTGAAATCTTCAAGATGAATAAATTTTGGCCTTTGAAAAATTGCCTTCTTAAAATAATTCATATAGCTCAGGTCTGACTGACATTTTATAGGCTTGCTTGGAATTTGACTCTTAAAAGTAATATTAGTTATCTTTTGCTGCATAGCAAATTACCCCAAAACTTAGCAGCTAAAACCCAGAATCATTTATGCTCTCACAGTTTTTGTGGCTCAGATATCTGGGAGCAGCTTCCTTGAGTGGTTCTGCCTCAGGGTCTCTTAAAAGGCTTCAGTTAAGGTGCTGTCTGGGGCTGTAGTAACCTCAAGGCTCAACTGGGGAAGGATCTGCTTTCAGACTCCCTTACTGTTGGAGGCTGTTGGAAGGCCTCAGGAGATCCACTTTCAAACTTACTCAAGTGAGCTTCTCCCTAGGGTTGACTTATGACAGGGAAGCTGACTTCTACCAGAGGGACAGATCCAAGAGAGAGCTAGAGAGAGCATACAAGAGCAATCACAGTGTTCTTATAACCTGATCTTGGAAGGGACATCCTATCACTTATGCTGTATTCTGTTCACCAGAAGTGAGTCAGTAAATCCAGCCCACACTCAAGGGGATGGGGAAACACAGGTCATGAAAACTAGGAGGCAGGGATCATTGGGGGTCAACTTTAGACACTTCCACAGAGCTAAATTATTTCTGACTTTCTCCTATTCCTTGCATTGCAATGTTTCAATTAGGGATCTTGATTTCCATCGTCAGAAATCTCAACACAAACTGACTTATACCAAAAAAAAAAAAAAAAAAAGTCTGTGGCTTAAGGTGTGGTTTGACATAGGGGATTGATCAAACATTGTCACCTGGGCATGGCCATTTTGGTTCTGTTTCCTCTATATTGGCATTCCAAGGTAGCTTCTCCTCTCCTGTTAGCATGGAGCCTCCAAGGTTTTCAGGTTCAAGGTCAGTGGTACAGAGTGAAAGTCTCTCTTCCCAGAAACCCTGGCTCAAGTCACTTAGTCTGAGTGTGTCACAGGCCCAGGCCTGAACCATTTGAGAAGCTGAGAAATTATGACCACATTGGCTGAGACCCAGGACACACACTCCATTCACAATCAGGGATGAGTCCCACAAGAAACAGAACAGCTGTGAGAAGGGAAGGGTGTCCTGGGAGAGACCCCATCAGACAGGCATTTCACCCAGGTACTGCCTACACTGCAGTCTCTCCCTGGATATTCAGTCAGCTGGGACTTCTAGGAAGATGCCACCCTCTCCATCACCACCCACTCCCCACATCAGTGGGTCCCAGAGCCCTTCTGATCTATTGCCACCTCTCCTCTTCTCTCTTCCACTCCCATCCATGTCACCACGAATCTCTCACCTGGGCTAAAGCAATAATGTCCACACTCTCTTGTCTACATGCTTACCTTCTTTGTTCACCTTCTCTCTGTTCTCCACCTAGCAACCAGAGGGATTTTTAAAAAATGCATCTGAGGAGATTTCTTTTGTGATGAAATTCATCCAAGTCCCATCAATTGAAATCCAGGTGCTGTCTGACCTGGTCCCTACCCAATTCTCAAGCGTGATCACCATCCACCATCAATCCTCACTGTCTGAGCTCTCCAAATTCTCCCAGCTTCTTCCTACCGTGGTCTTCTTACAAGCTCTTCTCTCTGTTGGGAAGCCCTTTCCTTGCATTCTGCTTTTCTCTTTCTACCCTTACTCATCTCCAGGACCCAACTTTAATGTCACTTCTATAGACAGGCCTTCCTGGACCCCCCAGCAGTAGATACTCTTACAGTACCTTATGGCTTATCAGAATTTTAATCTTATGTCTGTTTAACACCTAGCCTTTCCTGCCCATATGGTTTCTGAAGGTAGTGACCTTGCTATAGCCACAGATCTCCTGTTTGGCACCTAGTAAGCACTCAGTAAATATCTGATGAATGTGATTTATTCTTTCTTGTCTTATACCTGTGCAATTGTGTTACCCAGAAGATTAAATAAATGGCAAAATCCATTATAGAGTTGGAATTTGTTGGTGGTCTTTCTTGGTCAAGAGCCCCCTGGTTCATGAGGTTAGGTCAAGCACGGGAGAGAATAAAATTCTTTTGGGAACCTACAATATTGAACACATATATACTTTCTCACTTTAATTCTTACGACAATCTCTTGTGAGTTCAGTGTATTTTTCCCTATTTTTTAGGTTAGAAAACTGATGGTCAGAAAGATAAAGTGACTTTTTCTGCCTCATGTGGCTCAGAAATGGTGGAGGTAGAATACCCACAGAAGTCTCATTCACTCTAAAATCTCAGATATGATTGGAATTGTGGGAATAGACAGTGGCATACTCATATTTAAATTTTAATTTTTATTTTCACTATGACATTTTGAATAGGCCAAGGTCAAAAAGCAAAATAAACATAAAAGTGAAGTCCTGGAGATTTCATGCTGCTAGTTGGAGCAGAACAACAGATCTGAAAGTACCAGAATGAGGGCAGTATAGCTAAATCTTTTTATCATACATTTCAGGTTTTCCTATCCATTAAAATAAAGTTAAAGTGTTGAGTAGTCCTGCAGCATGAAGGAAATAGAATCTACCTTGTCTTTCTATTACACTTTTGATGAGATTTATATGTATTGAGCGATGCAGGCATAAAATCAAGCAGGATAAACCATCCCAATTCCTTGTTTCTCCAGTTGCAATGATATACAAACTAGCCTGCCTCCTGTTTTCCCCTCTTACTTCAAACACCATGAGTAAGTATATGTTTGGCACAAGAAGGCTCTTAAAGGGTTAGGAATGTTTAAGGAGGGAGCTGTGGAAAGCAGGGCTAGGGTCAGTGATGAGACCGGCTGGTTTCTTGGTTCTTTCAAATTATTTGTGAGGCTGAGTTTTTGGCTTGTTGGAGTGATTCCTGCTAATGTTACAGTTTGGAGTTTTTCATTTTTATTGTATTTTAACCTCTTTGTAAGGTACATCACCTCTCCCTAACCCCTCAGGCACCCTACACATATGTGATGCCTAATGTGAGAATAATACAAAGGGGAACATGGAGGATATATGAATTGACAGGGAAAAGGGGGGACATGACACTCCAGTATTTGGGATTGGTGGTGAGATCTAAGTCCTGTGAGCCTGGAAAAAGGGAAGCACTGTACAGGAATATGGAAAAACATACAGGCATATTTAAGCTGGGCAAGGTGTGGTTAAATTTACAGAAAACTCAGAGGGGCAAAAAAAAAAATCACCAAGTTGTTGAACAAAATGGGAAAAGTAAAAAGAATACTCATAGAAGTTTCAGATAATTTCATCTGAAGAACAAAAAGCCTATGTGATAGGGTAGCAAATGATTCTGAAGGTAGTGAATTCACATCATTTCCTATATATGTGGGATACCCTGGTTCCAAATAGCTGAAAGGAGATCAGTGAATGACAATGTCAGCTATATACTAGCAACAACGCTTTCACTCAGATGTTTATCAAACACCGATTTAGTACCAGCCACTAGTTATTGCAAATATTATGGTGAATAGAGAGACATGATTTATGCCCTCACTTAGCTTACAATCTAGTTTAAAGAAACACAACATAATGTGACAAGTGCAAAGATAGAAGGAGTGCAAGTTGACCTGGGAAGCAAATGGTAAAACACCAGGGAAATTTCTGGACAGAATGGAGATCGGAAGGATAATACCTGTGGTGGTTAGGTTTATGCGTCAACTTGGCTAGGCTATAATATTTATTCATTTATTTATTTATTTTTAGAGACAGGATCTCACTCTGTTACCTAGGCTGAAGTGCAGTGACATGATCAAAGGTCACTTTAACCTCTAACTCCTGGGCTCAAGCGATCCTCCCGCCTCAGCCTCCTGAGTAGCTTGGACTACAGGTGCGTGCCACCATGCCTGGCTACGCAGTTATTTAATCAAACACTAATCTAAAATCAAAGTGTTGCTGTAAAGGTGTTGTGTAGGTGTGGTTAACATCTACAATCAGCTGACTTTAGAGAAAGATTACTCTAGGTAATGTAGGTGGGTCTTATGCAATCACTTATGAGAAAACACACACACACAAGAGAGGGATTTCCTGGAAAAGAAGACATTCTGCCTCAAGATTGAAGCACCAACTCTCACTGAGTTTCCAGCCTGCCAGAGCTGCCCTGTAGATTTTAGAGGTACCTGGCATCCCCCATCATTATGTGAGCCAAATCTTTCGTGCACACACATATACATACATACGTGTGTATTCTGTTTCTCTAGAGAACCCTGATAGAATGCCTTAATCATGTAGAGTTGAGGGGAGCATGAGGGAAGGTGACAGTACTTGGAAGGCTTGGCGTGAAAAACAGAAGCCAGATCATGAAGCACATCATCGGTGACCTGGACATTTCGGAAGAGTTTTAATTCTGTGAGCGAGGGGATCAGATTCACATTTTAGAAAGGACATCCAATTATATTCCTTTTGAGAGCAGAAGTCGAGAAACACGTGTTTAAATTCCAGCAGGAAAGATATTAGGAAGATTTTTTAATGGGGGACAGAGGTGCTGAACCTATTACGGAATCTAAAAAAACAACTTGGCATTTTTATCATTGACGGTCACAGCCTTGCAAAAGGTTTACAAGGTTTTCTCTACAATCATGTCTACAGCTTTAACGTGAAAGTTCTTGTAACGGGGAAAATACTCCACTCTGGCCGAGGAGCAGTTATGGAGGATAAACTCTGGCACACAGCGATGGAGGTAGGAGGGTGAGGGTCAGTACGGGATTCCCACTGAGAAAGTGGGCAGGAAGAGAGTTTACAAATGATTGAAGCTCCGCTACATCTCGTGTGTTGTGGGAGGATTCGCCTATTACAACGACAACATCTAATCTCGCTGTCTTCCCCACCTCAGCGGTTTAGTTCCCACACCCCTGCCGCCAACTGTCCTCGACCCGAGGTCTCCGAGTCTGGGCGGGGTCTGGTACCTGCCAAACTGGGATCTTGATGGGGAGGGGGGGCAGGAAGAGCCGAGTTCAGGCTGGGGTCGGAGGTCTCCCACCCTGCTGCTCCCCCCCTCCCCCCGCCACACTTAGCAACCTCTGTCCCCCGCAAAGGGGTCTTGTCCTGAGAGAACCTAACCGGGTTTTCTTCCATTTCCTCTGCATCCCTAGATGTCTTCTCCCTGGCTTCAAGTGCATTCCTCATCCTTTTTGGTCTGGGACACTCTGCTGATCAGAGCTCTCTGCCCAAGTCCAGCACCCCTGGAGGTGAGGCAGGGTTTGCCGGTGACTCGTTAACCCTTCCCCAGGTGTAGACTGGAAGAAGCCAGCAGCCTCATTACCGCCCCAACTCCAGCGGTCTCAGGGCGCCAATGGGGGCACTTCCCTGTACAACTGGTGGGGGTGGGCAGGAGGGCGACGAGGACGCCCACGTGCAGGGGTCCGAAGACCCACGGCCCAGAGCGTGGTCCCACACCCCGCACTCTGGCCGGGAAGGAGACTTGATGGAGCCCTGTGTGATGTGCACGCCAGCTAGTGAGAGTGAGGATGGGGGCGGGGGTGGTTAGTGGAAGGGGCTGAGAGGGGCAGAGGCAGCAGGTGAGGCAAAGGGCCGTGCCCCCAGGCGGGGAGGCGGGCCGCGGGAGACTTGGGAAGCCAGCACCTTGCAGGGGCGACGCAGGCGAGGGTCGGGCTGGCAGGGGGTGTGGAGAGGCGAGCCCAGGCGGGGAGACAGCCACTGGGGTGGAGGCGAGGAGGCGAGGAGGAGGGAGTTCCGAAAGGAGGGAAAGGAGCCGGCGAGGGGCGAGAGGAGCGAGCCGGGGAGGGAGAGCAGCGGAGGGTGGCGGAGCTGCAGGCGCCGAGACCGTGCCACGCACCCGCCGCGGGGCACGGAGGGCTCCGCCGGGGGAGACACACAAAGACATGCGAACAGGGGCTGAGCGAGGCTCGCTCACAAAGACGCCGGGGCGCACGGCAGCTCGGGCTGCACCCACCGCCCCCGCGCCGCGCCGCGCCCGGGCCCCGCCAGCTGGAAGCCCGGGGCCGAGCGCGCGGCGGCGGGCAGGCGCGGGACCCGGGTCGCCCGCGCTCTCCGGGTGACCCGGGCCCGGCCGCAGGCGCGCGCGGGGGCGGCGGCTCCCGAGCCCAACTTGGCCTCGGCCTCGCCCTCTGCCCAGCCTGCCGGTGTCCCCTCCTTCCCGCGATTTCGTTTCTTCTCACGCTCCCCCCCCACCCCCTCCCGCGTCCAGCTCCGCTCTCCCCACCTTGTAAAACAAAGCCGGGGAAAATGCCTGCCCGTGCAGCTCGGAGCGCGCAGCCCGTCTCTGAATAAGAAGTGAGTACAATGGCGTGTTCGTAAAAAAAGCTTCAAGTCCGTCTTTTTCAAAAAACATTTTGAATGCTGCATGCCTCATGCTTCCCAGCGCCTCGCGGGAGAGACCCGGCTATAGAGCAGGAGGTGAGACCCCCGGGTACCCCCACACCCTCTCCGGCCGCGCGCTCTCCTGCCTCAGCCTGTCCTGGGAGGGCTGCAGATGCCCCGCTCGCAGCAGGCAGACATTCCCCATCTTCGCTTCCCGTCCAAAGTGTTGGGTCATAATCTGGGTTTGGAGGAAACCCATGCCCTGATCTAGTTCTGGCCGCTTCTCCTCCCTCTCCCGCTGGCGCCTGGGTTTTTTTTTCGCATCTGCCTCGGTTATGGGTTTGGAACACCTTAGGGGAGTTTCCGATGGAGAAGGAGGGTCAGCCCTTGGGAGTAGCCGACAGGCAGGACTCATGGTGACCCTGGTCACACTTGTTGCCCATTGCGTGGTGGGACGGGCAGTGGTGCTGAAAAAAGCTTGTTTCTCCTGCTATTTGGTGGTCAGTCGCGGCCTGAGCGGAGACATATCTGGGTGAGAACCGGAGACCAAGATTAAGAGGAGACTGTGATGTGCCGGGGGGAGGGGAGTGGGTAGTGATGGTGCTGAGAGTGCGTGGAAGGGGCAGCTTCTCTCCCGATCATACATCAAACGGCGTGGAGATGGAAACACAGAGGTTCCCCATATTAGATCAAGAGAAAAAGCTGTTTTACAAAAGATTATTTTGGTATTTCATCAGTTTCTGCCCATTCTGTCTGCCAAATGTGCATTATATATAGTCTTGCTAATGAAAAAATAAGGCGGCAGCTTAAAAGAATTAAACTCCTTCAGGAATTGTATTAGCTGAATACACACAGGCATAATCTTAAAAAAAAAAAAAAACTGTCTCCTTTCCCCAAAAAGCGTATAATGACAACGCCTTGGTGGGATTTTGGATTGGTAGCATCAAGGTAAACAGTCTTGGTGTTTTCTGACTGTACAGACTAGAAACCACTGATGTGAAAAATCACAAATGTGAGAGGACAGAGATCTGGAGAGGAGAGGCTTGGAAAGCTTCCTTTCGAGAGATAATGTGAGCTTCTATGTGATTTTTTTTCCAATTTTTATTCCAAAGATGTCTAAATTTTAAATTATGACTTTTATTTTTCACTCAGACTCACTAAGCAGATGGGGGTGGTGGTGGTGAGTCTGCAGATGACAGTGATTTTAGCTATTATCAATACTTCTATTAAAAAAGTTTTTTTTAAAAAAATGAAAACATTAAATACATGCCCAGTGCTAATTTTGAATGAACTTGTCTTTATAAATATTTTAAAGGTGCCTACTAGTTTGTGGCTTTATTCAGAACAGGAGAATGTATCAGGAGAGAAACATGTGCATACCTATATGCAGTAGGTTGAACCTTAGGAAATTGCTGTAGTGAGCTATACGTATGTGGAATCTCCACTTGGAGCCATGGGTACAACAACCTCATCACAGCTCTGATTTCATGTCTTCAAAGTCAGAACCATTCTGAGCTTTGCTGGTTGAGGAGCCTCTGTCATCTGCCATCATTTACAACACTACTTAGGTCTAGTGCTTCAAATAGCTTTATTTGCAAAGCTTCTTTTGATGGGCAACTAAAGATGTATTTTATGAATTCAAACTGTGGCAAGAGGGCAGGGAGGGTACCCGTGTGAAAATTGACGCTCTTCATTAGCGTCTTATCCTCAAGTAATTTCACGTGCCTGTAGGGTATGTGCTTGTAATTTCACGAAGATTTCTTATATACTTCCCTAAAAGTACGCTTTAGATTTTTATCATTTTATGACTGCAATTTTACTTAAATCTATAGCAATTATGGACTTTAAATTGATTATTCTATTTGAATTGGTGTTTTCTTAAGAGTGCCTTATTTTTTGGCCATCCTATTAACCCCTTTATTTCAATATTGCCTTTCCAATCAAATGTTCTGTAGTAGTTGGATTATTTTCCTCTTGGAAGTCTAATATCTCTTATATTTTCTAAAAAGAAATCCATTAATGAGATTTTTGAACAGCTGAGATAAATAATAAATGGATTTAGAGTCACCTCAGAGTGTATGGGGATTTGTAAGAGAATCATATAAATCCACTCTAATGGAGCAATTAACTTTGAAAAGGGCATGTAGGGTCTAAGGTGTGAACCAAGGTCTTAATTTTCTTTTTTCTTGATATCGTTCACTGTTGAAGAGGAAGAAATTTATCTTTTCTTGGCTGTCCCTTGGATTCTGTCACAATGGTTAGCAATAACTTTTATTTTTTAAACATGTCAGAGATAGAATAAAAAAATACAGAGAACGTATTTCTCTGTGATCCCACTTTGGAGGATAGGCAAAAAGAAATGGACTGTTGAGTGGGTATTTACCACCATGTTTTACCAGAAAATTAGGAAGGATTTCTTTTGAGCAACAATGTTGGGACCACAAACTCTCTTATAATACAATTCTTTTATTACACTAAATTTTAAAACAAAAACAGAGAGCATTTTTCATATTGATGGCTTACAATACAGAGTATAAAGTTCTTGAGTACAGGAATAGATCATGAGCCTTCTTCCTGAGTATTCAAATATCTAGTTTAGTACCATCAACTCCTAGGAGTTCAGTACGTCTTTGTGGATAGCGTAGTGGGCAGATACAAATTTAGAATTAATTAGGATGCCCGCAGGCATTCTTTTCTTTTTTTAAGTTTCTTGATCTGACTCCTGTTTTTTTCCCTCCCATTTGGAATTCCAATAGCAGCAGAGAGGAGAGACCCGGCCCCTTTTTCTTGAACCCATATATTTGACTTGCATGAGGTCTAGTGAGAGCACTCCTGGTTGAGGTTCCAGAGCTTCCACCAGGAGACCAAGAGGAGTTCAGTCAACCTTTGCTGACCCCTTAAAGAAGAAGCCCAACCAATTCCCTTCTAATCTCCTCCAACCTAACCCTCATTCTCTGTCGTTGTCAGTGGCGGCACCTGACTTGCTGGATCCTAAATCTGCCGCTCAGAACTCCAAACCGAGGCTCTCGTTTTCCACGAAACCCACAGTGCTTGCTTCCCGGGTGGAAAGTGACACGACCATTAATGTTATGAAATGGAAGACAGTCTCCACGATTTTCCTGGTGGTTGTCCTCTATCTGATCATCGGAGCCACTGTGTTCAAAGCATTGGAGCAGCCTCATGAGATTTCACAGAGGACCACCATTGTGATCCAGAAGCAAACATTCATATCCCAGCACTCCTGTGTCAATTCCACGGAGCTGGACGAACTCATCCAGGTAATGAATGACATGAGAGGACTTGTTACTCGTTAGTAAGATAGCAGGAGACAACCCATAGCTCAGAGCAGTGCTGATGTGCTGGTAGGAGCCCTGTCCCACCTCCTGCTGATTAGCATATACCTCTTTCCCCCAGGTCTTTTGTCTCCTCTCTGATTTTGCCCCTTCAGCTCTCACATCTATTTTTTCTCCTCCTCTTCTTTTATTTTTCCCTCCCACTGTTCCTTCACATCCTCTTCTGCTCCTGTTCTACTGTGTTTCTTTCCTGTTGTCGTCCTGCTTTCTTTCCCTGTTCTCTATCTTAGAACTGCCAGTGGACACCCGGGGACCTGGGGTTACCATGCTGGAAGCTTTCCTGGTTAGGATGATCATTGCCGACTGAGAAACATTGCTGTGGCAAGTGCGAGAAAGATGAAAGACAGGAAAGTGCTTTACTGTTGGCAGTGGCCATCAAAAAATAGAAAAATCGAACTTGTGATGTGACCCTCTTGAGATGGTTAACCCTCATGGTTAACAAGCGGTAGCTCACTTCTTTCATCTAGCCAGGGTATAACTCTGATAACTGCCTTTTTTAAAATGTCTTGGGAGAAGTGATTAATTATTGCTTCTCTAAACCCCAACTAGAAACAATTTACTACTATACAGCAAAATAGGGTTTTTGAATAAAAACTAATTAATTTTAATTTACTCTATAACAGCAGAACAATTTCTTTACAGAAAAATGTTTTAAAAGTTAATCCCCAAAATGATTTATAAGTTTCAGTTAGGCTCTTTGGAGATGGCTACATTTTTGTTATAGATTTCTTTGGCATGAAACAATCCATTGGTCAAACCAAGAATCTTGGTCAAGAAAAAAGCCCTAGAATTTTCTTACAGGGAGAAATCTGACTGGTTGTTGAAAAAGTTTTAATTGTATGCACATTTATTTTCCTATCGAGCCTACCTTTCTTACCTGGTTTAATTCAAATTAGACTGAAAATTTATCTGTGAGTCATCTGAGCATTTTCTTCTTTATTTTGTATTTGGTTTTATGCCATTTGAATGAGTTTGAATAGTAGACTGAGGGAAAAAATTATTGGTTTTAATCCTGTTTTTTGTTCTAGGAAATTTACTGTCATTTTCTCTTGCCATGGGTCCCCAGATGCTCCCTCTGCCTTTCACTGCCCTCCCTATTTATTATAGTGTACACATACCAGTCCTTATTCAAGTTTTATCAAAAGCTATCAAAGCTCATATTCTCTGGCACCTGTTTAATTCTTGTCACATTCAGACATTTCTGCATCTAAACACATTGGACTTAAATTTTGATAATACTATTCACTCATATACTGAATTCCCTACTATTTTTAGATGATGGTGACATTTTTAGTATTGGCAGTGAAACTGCTAACATGGTTGTCCTAAATACCCCCTTCCCTGATCCTATGTCAGATCACTTTCACTTCACCATCTCTTTGTGCCACATAATCTTATAATGTACTAAAAATCTTTGAAGAATCCCCACTTCCCTTGGGTTTTAGAAGAGGAGCTCTTGGTTGTCTTGGTGGAGGCGACTTGGAGTAGTGGTAAAAGCTTAAACTTTGGGATAAGATAGGATGTGTTTCAAACTCCAGTTGAGTGCTTTGTTAGAAGTGTCATCTTGAACAAATAATTTTCCTCTGTAAGCCTTGAATGATCTATGTGGAATGAGGAGAGAGTACCTACCACGTAGGATTGTCTTGAGAATAAGGAGATCGTCTGTGTATAATAAACCATGTAGGTGCCCAGAAAGTGTTAGGTTTGTTTACTGTTGTTGTGTTCCCCGCCCCCCTCTTTTTTCCCTTTATTGGGTTGTAGCCTCTGATTCAGGCAGTTACATTCTTATCACCTGGAGTGAGGTGGTTGATCTTGGGCAGGGAAAAAAAATGACTAGAATTTTAGGACAATGCTAGGGGAAATGCTGTGTGAATTTGAAAATGGCCTCACTGTCCAGTATTACCCAGATTTATTCAGAACTCTGAAAATAACTTGAAGGTCATGGCAGGTAGGAGCAATCTGGTAGAGAATACTGATCATTTCTTGCTGGATTGTTTTTAGAATGGGCATAAACAGAGCTCAAAATATGACCTATTTTTTTCTCTCTGCTCTGCATGGGCAACCCATTATTATTAATATCCATTATTAGTATTCACTACTGATTGAGTATTTTTGCTTCTTAAAAATCTTTTATTATGCTGATTCAGTATTTTTTAATGCAGAAGTTGCCTATTATTTATTGTCATATCACTCACCTTTGTATTTTCTCCTTGAATATAATTTGTTTGGATAAAAGAAATCTTTATAATGTTATGGCTCCAAGGATCAAGATCAGTGTGTACATAGGGAGGAAGGCAAATAAGCCGGTAATCATTCGAACTACATTTCCTTCATATGATTCTTATAAATTTCCAAATGTTCTTCCCACATTTGTTTTCCCATTTAATCATCCTTCAAATCTCATTATTAGGTATATTAGTCAGTAATATCACATCATTAAGGATCAGGAAACTAAGGTACAGAAAGTCCAGGTGATTTACCCCTATAGCTTTATTAGGATGAGGGTCCAGGTCTTCAGAATCTTGGTCTGGCGTTATTTCCTAGTAGGCTCTGTTCTTTCAGGGTTTCCTTCAGTGTTGAAGGGGGGAATAGTTGGAGTGGTTAGCAATTCAGTTCTAGTGTTGGTGGTGAAGAAATTCTGTCTTCCTTTAGTGGAAAGGAGAAAGCGGAGAGTCAGACAGTAGACCAACATCAGGTGCAGTTAGTAAAATCCGGTCCCAGGCCCCAGGTTATTAATTATTCCTCTGGATAGATTATGGTAACCTGATTCCCTGCTGTGGTTGTGTTGCAGGGTGGGGTGGGAGAGCTGAGGGGAGAGATAGGCAATGGAGTATCAGTATTCTTTTGTTATAGAAACGTGTAGCTGGAAGTGCTGTTTTTGACACCAGCCCTTCAAGGTAAGATTAAGGAAGGGCAGAGATATCAAAACAGAGATACCTTTGCTGGGCTGAGGTGTTTTGAACATTGTGGTAGTCAGCTTCCGTTACATTTAAATGAATGTGTTGTCAGTACAGAAACATATAGAAACATTTTTTAAGTTTTAAGAGTCATGGATGCTATTAATAATAGCCAAAATTTAATGAACATTTACTATGTGCAAGGCACCATTCTAACCCTTTACATGTTTTATCTTATTTAGTTCTTTAAACAGCCCTGGGAAGTGGGTGTCTTATTATCTGCGTTTAACTTGTATGTAAACTGAGGCAGGGGGTGCTTCATTTTCCAAGAGGGTACAGTAATGGAGCTGTTATTCAAACCTAGGTGGGTAGACCCTAGAGCTTATGCTCTTAACTCCTGTATTGACTGCCTCTAAAAAAAATTTAGTAAACATTTGATGTAAAGTTCCCTGTTATTCCATGTATTAGGGTGTAATGAATATTAAATTATAGTCCTCTGTACATAGTGATGTATATTGCATATCTCTCTTTCCAAATTGGAGAGCATGTACCTGGATTTTAATATTCTTCCTGGACAACAGGATTGTATGGATGTTTTACTATTCCATCAGACCTGGTCTTTAATCCTGTTATTTCCGTGTTATCTGAATCAATTATGGTATTAAAAAGAAAAGGCAAAATCTATGATCTATATATTGATAATAAAAATACCTTATGGGAGATTTGACTTTTGTTTCCTAATTTGAGCCCCGCCCCTCTGTGAGCTAGGTAGGGAAGATATTCTATCTGTTTTTGCATGAAGAAGCTGATGCATATTTGTGCAAGGTCATCTGGTGATCTGGTGGCCTTAGACCTTTGGAGTCTCCTTGCTGAGGGGATTGTATTGTCTTTGCACTATTCCTTCTTCTTGTGTTGGTTCATTTGATGGCATTTATTGAGGACCTCTGATGTGTTGACCTCTGTGCTGGGTTTTGAGCCAATTAAAATGGTAGAAAAAGTAGGGCTTCTCTCAAGGAGCTCCATCCTCCGCAGTCAAGCACACTTGGAACACAAGTCCTTGCAGACTGGAGCTGGACGTGCTACAGATCTCCAAATCTCTATCTCTCTTGGCGTACTGAGGAAGAAGTTAACTATTTAATGAGAGTGGGGAAGGCACAGAAGAAGAAGTGAAAGGAAGACTGGATTTTAGGGTGCATCTGAGTGCTCTAGGGGAAGGAAAGGGGACCGGTGGGCATTCAAGGCAGAATGGGCATGCTCCAGTACCCGAGTACCTGGGTGTGAGCAGGTCTAACAGAGTAGACTGTGGCCTGTTGTTCCACACCAGGGAGGTAGGCTTTATCCTAGGCCTATTCTTTTCCACCTGGTGTAGATGTGCCCTGTGGGCACTTGGCTGTGTCTCAGAGGATACTTGGAGCCACAGGAAAAATAAATAAACAGGCCTTTGTAGAATCCCAATGATACCAGCCTTTAAAAAAAACCCCAAACATTGTTATATATTAATTCTATAATCATTGATTCAAAAGTGTTTATTGAATGCCTACTATGTACATTGTCCTAAGCCCTGAAATATAGTGGAGAATAAAACAGATGAAAATTCTTACCATCAGTGAGCTTACATTTACTGGGGGAAGGTATTATGTTAGATAGTGATAAGTTTCAGAAATAAAAAGAAAGCATGAAGGGGCATAGGAAATGTTGGGTGATGTTGGTGATTAATTTCAGATAAGGTCACTAGGGAAGCTTCATTGATAATGTGACTTTTAAGTAAAGGGAGTGAGGGAACAAGCCAAGTCGCTATCTGGGGAATAACACTTAGGCAGAATGTTCAGAACACACAAAGGTCCTCACTGAGGTGAGAGTTGCTGGCATGTAGAGGAACTGCAAGGATACTGGGAGGAGATGTAGAAGATGATGTCAGGCAAGCAATGGGGGCCAGGTCATTCAGGGTCTTGTGAGCTATACTAAGGAGTTTGGCTTTTTGGTGTAGAAAAGTATCCAGCTCTGGCTTGCATTTCAACAAGATCTCTCTGGCTGTGGTGTTGAGAATAGACTGGTCAAAGCCATGGCCAGAAGTAAGGGAAGCAGGTAGGAGGCTGTTGTAATAATGCTGGTGAGAGATGAGGGGGCTTGAGCCAAGGGAGTAGCTGGGGTTGGGGGCACGTTGTGAGATGCAACCAGATTCTGGATATATTTTGGAAGGAGAGCCAATGGGGCTTGCTGATGGACCAGATGTGCAGTGCAAAGGAGAGAAGTCAAGGATAACCCCAACATTTTTGTCCTGGGGAATGACAAGAATAGGACTTCCATTTTCCTGAGATGGGAGAAGAGTGAGGAAGAGCTGGTTTGGGGTATAATGTCAGGAGCTTAGTTGTGGACATTGCACTAACAGTAACAGTTAGACAGGTTTCAGTTATTGAGGAAGATTTACCAGATGCCAAATAACAGTGCTTACAGAATCACAGTTTATTGCAGGAAAATGATACAATACAGCAATAGCACCCAATAAAGCTATGCATCACAGGCAAAGGCTGCATGACAGCAAGGGGTTTGGAGAGGCTCTGCAAGGCTGTACCAGGACCACCTTCTCTCTTGGATCAAGAATCACTGATGTGTGCATGGAACACTTTGGAATCAAGGAGCCCCAAATGGGGTGTCAGTCAGGGTTTCTTATACCTTGCTGGTCACATAGGCATACGCTCACTACATAACCAGCCCCAGTGGCAGAGCTCTCACCCGGACCAGGTGCAAATCATCCATTGCATTGTTACCAATAAGCAATACTGACAAACTGATACCAACCTCCCTGAAACTCCTCAGGCCATGGTTACAAAGCAACACTTTTGATCTGCATGTCTCGTGCCTTTACTGGGGGGACAGTGCTGTGCAGGTACTTTAGCAAAACAGCTCAGGCCAAGACCAAGCCAGCACATCCATGTTAAATTTGAGATGATTAGGACATTCAAGTGGAGATGTTGAGTAGGATGCTGCAAATATGAGTTTGGCGTTTGGGGAAGGGGCCAGGTTGAAGATATATTCATGGAACTCATCCTTACACAGGAGGAATTTAAAGTGAAATTGCTTGGGGAATGAGTGTATGTTGAGATGAACAGAGTGTGATCCCAAAAGCACTTCCACATGTAGAAGTCGCTAAGGAATAGAATCCACAATGCGCATGAATGATTGATTTACAACCTAGCATTTCAAGGACATTTCTGTCATTTTAGGGAACTATCTCACTTTATGCCTCAGACCGCAGAAGGTTTTATTTTTCTTTTCCTTTAAGGACACTTTAAAAGAAACATTTAAGAAGCACATCTCTAAGCATGAGAGCCATTGAAGGTGTGTGAGTAGGGGAGTCCACTGTGTTTTAGATCATGGCTCTCCTAATGGTGAATGGGATGGTTTGCCATATGAAGAGTGGGCTTAGAGCTAATTGTATGTGGTAGTTGGTGATACTACATGTTTATATATACAATGGTTTGGTGGCTGTCATTCCAGTTTGTATAAGCACCCAGATACGTTAAATATTTGGCCTAAGTCTTAGAAAGAGTATGCTCATCTTTTATCATTTTATTTGTGGACATGATAATATGTTGTCCTGAAAGTATCTAAAAAGGCTTTCTTTTGTTACCAATGATTTTACTCTTCTTGTTCAACTTTTTGGACCTAAATATAGATTTTAGGGAGATTAAAAAAATAGTCTTCAAAGTATCTAAACATTCCATAAATACTTTATGGCCTTTGGGTTAATCTCTGGAAAAAGCACTTTTAAGCAGGCTCATATGTAACCTTCTTGCATTCATATTAACACAGTAGCTTGATTTATTTTACCGGATGAACTAGGTGCCACTTAAATGTCTGGGCTTCAAAGGTGAGAGTTCCAAGAGGGAATTGGGCAACCAAATGGGGCTATAGAAGTTTTGAAGAAAATCTTGTCAGTTTCCAATTTTCCTAAAACTTTCCCATGTGCTACTTTCTTAGAAGAATAAATCATTCTTGCTTCTACTCCCTGCTCATATGGTCATGCTGGCTTGACTTTCAGAATGAAAGCATTAAAAGGGAAATACTTTTTATTGTATAAGTTCATCAGGTAGCAATTGAGATATTTTCATGTACTGTTTCCTAGTAATACTTAGGTTTTTATTGTAAAACATGAAAGTAGTCTGTCAGAAAATAATTTTACCTTCAAAGAATATGTGATGGTTAATTAGTAAATATTGGTTAAAAAATTAGAGAAGTGGTATAGGAGTGTTATATATCAATAAAATATCACTCAAACCGATGTGATTAAAAAGTAATATTATTTAAAAATAATGGTTAGAGAGTTATTTGATAGATGGAATGGTTATTTGAGAATGTGGGAAATTATTCTGCATATACATCATATTTCAAAATATTTTTGGCTTATAATTGATTTAGTCTAAACTAAAAGCAAGACTTAAATGTAAATCTCAGTCAAATAGACGGTGTTAGAATGAGGTTCAACCAGTGTAGATATGCCGATAGTAATTATGATAATGGCTCTAAAATTCAGAGAGCTGTACATTCCATGTTTGCCTTTTACCATATATTTGTATACCATTTTACACCTTAAAGTACATTACGTTACTTAATTTCCACATGCCTTAGACACGTGTATTATAATTCATATTGGTAAAATGGAGAAACTGAGGCACACACACATTAAGTGCCTTGCAGTTCAGAAAGAGACAAAATACCACCTTGACCAGATTCTTCCTTGTGATTCCATCTCCAGTGCTCCTCTCTGATACAGTTATACAGGAATGTGTGCAACACGATGTCTAGACACATTAGATACCCAAGAAATATTTAGTCCATGTCTGCATCTTTTTAGATGTACTTTCATATATATATATATATATATATATATATATATATATTCTCTCTTGCTAGGTCAGGAAATAGAGAGCTTTGTCTTCATTATCCCCCTTTTGCACATGAGTAAACTGAGGCACAGAGTGTTTAACCCCAGATGACTTGATCTTTTTCAGCTCAAGATGCTGAAAGTGGCACAGCAGGCATTAGAATTGTAGAACTGCCATTCAGGGCCTCTAACGCTTGTTTCCACAGCACCAAATGGTCTTTTTAGAAGCTACATTATTTTGTTGTATTTTCTCATCCTAGGCTCCTCTTTTATCTAACTCTACAAACCAAATTAGATTTATGAGCTGTGCATCTAGGACATGCTCTCTTAATTTGAAGTTGCTGGTGGATTGTAAACACTGCTTACAGAATCTGTGTGCTCTGTGCTGTGTTGGCAAAGATCAGCAGCAGAAGACACAGCAGGTCTGTAGATGCCAAGGCAAAACATTTACTCATGGTAAACTGAGTACAATTATAAGGCAACAAAAAGGCAACTAAAACTTGTGTGGCTGGGCATTAATCATGCCAGAACATGACCAGGTGAGGTAAGTCAGGGAAAGTGATTTTAAAGCCGGAGGATTCTCACCTGGGAAGAAGAGACGGCAAGAGGAAGGGCAGAGGAAGATAGTTGCAAGGACACGCAAAATTAAAGTTCTACCTCTAAGATTACGGGACTTTTATCCTTTCTTGCTTTCTAACATTCACAATGTAATAATAGTTTCTTATTGTACAAAATTCAAATAATACAAGAAGGTATAAAGAAGAAAATAAACACTGGGTATTTCCTCCACCCAGAGTTGGCCAAGACCTCTTTTTGGGCATATAAACACATGTAGATGTATTGAGGGGGGTGTGTGTGTATATACATACACATATTTTCACACATAATTTTACACACATGAGATCACAAAGGCATGCCATTACCATCTACATTTTTCAGTCACCATTGTATAGGGGATGATTCAGAAATATTTTAAGTCTTTTTTTCTCTTTTTTAAAAGTTTATTTAAAAATTTTTATGGATACATAATAATTGTGCGTATTTATGGGGTACTGTGATGTTTTGGTGCAAACATACAACGTGTAAATGATCAAATCTGGGCAACTGGGATATTTGTCACCTCAAACATTTATCATTTCTTTGTGTTGGGAACAAGGAATATTCTAAGTCTTGTTTTTAGATATGGTCTGCAAGGGTTTTGCCATAGAGGACATGACACGGAGGGCTACCAACTCTTAAGTCTCCTTGTGGTTGGGGAGGCAGGCAGCAGGGTAGGGTGGGGTGTGGAAAATATTACATAGCAGCTGTTTATGGTGGAGCAGATCTAAAGATCCTCACAACGTGGACCATTTTGAACTTACATATTTTGATAAGCAATGCAGACATAAACTGGTAAAACACATTTTTAAGGAAATGGGGTAGAGAGTATAACCAAAGTATTGACTATTGAATTCCTTTAAATAGAAAGTTTCTCTTTCAGAGTTATGATGTTTTTGAGATACCTTTGATTTCACAATGTTCAAAACTGCATAAAGTGGAGCCTGTCAGAGTCGCCCTAGGACTTGCTCTTTTCCTTGTCTTCACATTTCTAATGTTTAAAGTTTCATTAACAAAGAAAGTGCTTTGCTTTGTGTTCTTTTGAGAGTGGAATCTGGATCCCTAGAGGATTAAATGCCAACATAGAAAGCTCAGTGTCTGAGTGGGGTCTGTCTTTGAGCCTGCTTCCACACGAACAGGAAGCAGAATAATTGATGAATCAACCGAGAAGGAAGGGGCTTCTGCCTAAAAATGCATTTATGAAAATCTATATCTGCAGTTACTAAGAATAGTTATCTTAGCCTGTGGGTAATGGTATAATTTGACCAATTCCATATTCATGTATAGAATAAAAATATGGTAACAGTAAGAGAAATGCTTTGGAAAGGCATATAAGAAGATTCTAGACAAGTTTGGTAACAGAAGTGAAAGTTCTTAAATTGATAGCCATGGTGTTCTCGGGTTAGGACTTAACAGACATGTTCTCTCCTCCTGCCCCCTTCCCTTCCTCTCTCTTCCTCTTCCCTCTTCCTTCTTTGTCTTCCTTTCTTTTTTCTTTTTCTTATTTTTAAACAGCTCTGTTACTGGCCATCTCTCTCCTTTTGGAGTGAATGTTAATCAAGAAAAGGGTTTTTTTTTGGCAGTATCTGAAATTGCATAATTTTCTTGCCCTCTGCTACCTCTTTGAGTTCGTTCCTTATGGTTGTATTACTGCATTTAAGACCAAGACTGCAGTTGTTTTAATATCTGACAATTTTCTCTAATGGATAGTGGCAGATGAACTTTAATGAAGGTTCTCTAGAAGGTGTCAATTTTTTTTTGTGATATTTGGTTGGTATTGTGAAGGTTATGGTGTGATTCTTTTAAAACATCACTTTAAGTGAAGTTTAGAATTTGAAGACGAGTAAAACAAGTTTAAATTTTCTTACGGTCCTTTGGACCAAATGGCTCATTCTCTCAATCAGTAACGTAGAGAGGAACAGGACCCGTGCCGTTGCAAAAGAGAGAGACTCCTGGGGAAGGAACGGTGGCTCCTTTCAGCCATTCAACTGGGGTCCTCTGCTCTGAGTTCATAGGCATGACCTATGGTCCCATTTGCTCCTATTTTATCATTGATTAAATATCCACATAGGTTAGGTTATATTTTTATCAGTAAGGGAATGGGATGATATTTTCTGTCTCTTTTTAGCTGTTTCTCTGCCTTTCATTTTTATAAACATTTGAATAACACAGCTGCATTAAGAACAGTAGTTCATCTAGCTCAGTATTTCTACTCTTAACAATGGTACCATGGGACATTTAAAAACAGTGCCATAGCTTTAAAAGGGAGGACTGTACCCTGAGCATCATGATGTTATGAAAAATCTGTCATGGGTCTAATATTCATAAATTTAATTTATCTAAATATTTCGGATTTAACTACATTTCAGCCTGTACCTTCTCTTGAGATAAATGGCCTACATTCCTTTCAATAAAGTTTTCTTTTCATTTGATCTTTTTTAAAATTACACCTTTTAAGTTTTAAGCCATTTGCCTAGTGAGTTTCGTAAACAAAGTCGTGTAATTCCCTTCTAAAGATAGGAACGTTTTCTTTTTTATCTTTATTCCTTACCACATCTACAGTTCATTCTCCTTCAACTCTATGTTTTTATAATCCATGATCATGTGTGTCTTGGGTGTTTGCTTTTCTAGGAGTTTTGTTCTTTAATCTCTTCCCTGGCAGTGATAGTGTCCCCTGATTATTTTAGTTGTTCTTTGCAGAACTACACTCTGCTCAGTTAAAACTTTGATAAGCATCAGTTAGAACTGTGGGCAGTATTCCAGAAAAGGAGGAATCATAATTTAGCCCAAGAATGGCTTTCTGCTTTCTTTTTCTTCTTTTTAAAAATTTTCTGTTACCTCTCTAGTGATGCCTAGTGTTTTATATATCAGCATTGTTGAATGATGTCCCTAGGCAAAGAGTCATGGTGACCCATGAGCCTTCTTCAAGGACACTGAAAACACTATTTGAAATTGCTAGCCTTGCTGATTTTCTCCCAAATCCGTTGATTTTCACATGACAAGGATGAGCTTCAATTCTCATTTATGTGTCTCTTTGCCCTGGCTTGTGAGTTTTTAAAAATTTAATTGAACATTGGGCATTTCGCAGTGTTAAAGATCATGGTGACATTTCCAGACTTTGATATTTCCCTTTTCAATTTTAATTTAAAGCATCACAGAACAGATACCTAGATTTACACTTATCCCTTCAAATATATTTTATTATATCTACATTTTTAAAACTATTAAAACCCTCTCTTTTAGATCTCTGACCAAACATACCCATTTGTACAAGGAATCAATTTTTTTAGTCTTTAGTAGGTAATCCTTTTATGACTACATATTATGAGTTGATTTTTCTCTCTGTCCTAATTTATCCCCTTATAATAGCAATTTGATGAGTGATACATGCTTTCTCTGTTCAGAACTGTTTTATTTTTTCTTATGATTCGAGTTGCATATGTGTTAAAAATACTATTCTCTATGTGATTCCATTCTGTTCTGTTTTGGGTTTTTCTCAGAAAACTCAGATTTTTTTAGAATGTATTGTTATATGTAAGTGGGAGACCTCTAGTTAGTGTATCCTCAGTCTATAGCAATGTTGAGTGAAAGTGTCAGTCTTTGTGGACCACTAAGTTAAAAAGTTTGTATTCTTTTTAGAAGTACCTCAGGAGTCAAAATTTACCAGAAGGCTGTAGAAGCGTAATGTATAATGTGTTCTCTGGTGATGTGGCAGGGAAGAGAAGCTTTGGGAAATAAGTAAAGCAGTGCATGTCAGGATGGAGGAATGGAAGGGAGATCTTGGTAGACACCATTATATGACCACGTGGATTATACTGAAGCACATTTTAGGGAAAAGAGTCTTATATTCTTAAATTTTTCATTTTTAGGGTCCCAACATAGTTTCTTGGCTATTTGAAAGTTTCTGTTCTACAGTCATGCATCTCTTCTTCTTATTTTGCTCAAACTTGCTTAAAGGAAGAAGAGGATTCATCAAGAACTCATAATTGCTAAAACAGGACATGTTCCTTTTGGGCAAATGAAAAATTCTTCTTTCCTGTCACTATTATTTATATGCTATAAAGGGTGATTTGAAAACATTTGACTTCAATGACAGATACAATAAAATGAACTTTTTCTTTGGATGTCCTATAGTTTCTGCACAAGTGTGATACTAATGGTACCAGGGAAGTGGATTCTGATATTTATGAATAGAGGCATCAGTTTGCATCCATTTTGACATTTTGGTGTTAACCCAGAGAGCAGAGATACCTCATTTATCTTTTGGATTTGGCAGAGAGTCCTTAGGGAGGTTTTGTCCTGTTAACCCAGGAGTCGCCACACCATGGGTCTATGGTGCTGTGTGTGCCCCCAGCAGGATGATGGTATGGTTAGGATGTCCAGACAGATTTCCATGCTAGGCAAGCCCAAATGGATGAGAAAAGAGAAGCATAGTTATTAGATGGATTTAGAGTTCTTATTTTATTTTTCATTGGGAATAAAATTGTCCTTATTGTCCTTAGAATAGCCATGGAGAGGCTTACAAATTATGTTCTTTAATAGGCAGCATTTTTCATACAGCAGAATCACAGATAATTGAGACCTAGGTGTTTGTTGAGCAAAGAAGCCAGTCAAGGTCTGTTAACCTCGACTTTAAAGCTGGCTTTGGTGATTATGCTTCTTTTAGGTAAAATAAAATTTACAATATTAATTTCAAAACAGTCCATAGAGAAATTTAAAGATTGCTTGGTGCAGTTCTGATGTTCCTGTTGCACTAGGGGTTGCTGATGGTTTCTCAGAACACCCATTTTACTCCTGCTTCTCAGAAGGTGAGGCAAGTTGCTGTTTTTTGTTGTCTCAGTCCATATACAAACCATCAGACGCATAACAAAAATGGAGATGATCATTCTCAGTTGTTACTAAGTAAAAATTTGTAAGACAAAGTTACATATAATTATTGCTCAAAAAAGTTTATTATTTATACATGAAAAAAGGAGAATTGACTTGCAGCATAGTTTTGTGACTTTGAGTTTTTTGGACATGTGGACACACACTAAATATCCTCAGTTCTCTTTCTGAATCTTCACTCAGAAACATTTTTACATTTGTCTGTCTTGTTAAGATAGCATATTAGCTGTGGTAGAGGCCTGAGCTAATGTTGGTGTGAAGATCTACTCAACTAAAGCAAGAAATAGTTAAAAAGCACATTCATTCATTTATCCATTCTGCATAACTATTTTTTGAAAGGAATTTTTCTAAGCACAGGGCATAATCTGCACAGAACTAAACTGAAGGAGATCTGTTCTCATGAAGCTGCTATGCTAATGGGGAGTCACTAAAAATTAACAAATACACACCTGAACAGGATAAATTCAGAAAGTGCTAATGTTCTGAGACTAAACAATGGCCTAATGAAATAGAATGATGGGAGGTGGGGCTTCTGTAGATGGGCTAAGTTCAGAAAAGTTTTCTGTAAGGACATGACATTTGAGATGAGGTTTGGATGAGGAAAGTCAGTCATATAAAGATCTTGGGAGGTAAGTGTTCCAGGAAGAGAAGGCTGCACATGCAAATGCTAAAGCATTCTTAGTGAGTTCTATGACCCATAGAAGTGCTGATGTGATTGGGCCATCCATGTTGAATCAGGACAGCCATAAGAGATGAGGTGAGGCCTTGTAGGCCTGGATAAGTGGTCTAGGCTTTAAGTGCAATGGGAAGTCAACAAATAGAAAATTTCAGAAAGAAGCTAACAGACAATTCCATAGTAATTGTGCTAGGCAAATACAGTCATGTGCCACATAATGACATCTAGGTTAACGATGGACCGCATGCACCATGGTGGTCCCATAAGATTATAATTAAGCTGAAAAATTCCTATTGCCTATGATGCAACTGATGCGATATTGTAGCACAACACATTACTCATGTTTGTGGTGATGCTGGTGTATACAAACCTACTACGCTGCCAGTCATATAAAAGTATAGCACATACGATTGTGTACAGTACATAATACTGGATAATGATAATAAATGACTATGTTACTGGCTTATGTATTTCCTGTGCTATATTCTCTATCATTATTTTATATTGTTTCTTCAAAATTTTTGAGTTTTTTTATTAATATGTAATAGTTATACATATTTTGGGGGTACATGTGATATTTTTATGCCTGTATAAAATGTGTAATGTTAAACAGCCTCAGGCAGGTCCTTCAGAAGGTATTCCAGAAGGATTGTTATCATAGGAGATGACAGCTCCATGCATATTAATGCCCCTGAAGACCTTCCAGTGGGACAAGATGTGGAGGCGGGCATCAGTGATATAGATGATCCTGACCCTGTGTAGGTCTAGGCTAATGTATGTGCTTGTGTTTTAATTTTTAATAAAAAAATTTAAAAAGTAAAAAATAAAAAATTTAAAAAACTATGCTTATAGAATAGAAATAGAAAATATTTTTGTATAGCTGTATTATGTGTTTTAAGCTAAGTGTTATTACAAAAGGGTCAAAAAGTTCAAAAAATTAAAAGGTTGATAAAGTAAAAAAGTTAAAATAAGCTAAGGTTAGTTTATTATTGAAGAAAGAAAAGTTTTTTTGTTTTTTTTTTTTTAGAAACAGGGTCTTTCTGTATCACCAAGGCTGGAGTGCAGTCGTCCTATCATAGCTCACTGTAACCCCAAACTCCTGGGCTCCAGTGATCCTCCCACCTCAGCTTCCTGAGTAACTGGGACTACAGGCACCTGCCACCATGCCTGGCTAATTTAAAAAAAAAAATTTTTTTTTGTAGAGGTGAGGTCTCACTATGTTGCCCAGGCTTGTCTCAAACTCCTGGCCTCAAGCGATCTTCCTGCCTTGGCCTCCCAAACTGCTGGATTACAGGCGTGTGCTACCTCACCTGGCCAGAGGAGTATTTTTTAATAATTTTAGTGTAGCCTGACGATACACTGTTTATAAAGTCTACAGTAGTGTACAGTAACATCCTAGGCCTTCCTATTCACTCACTCACCACTCACTGACTCCACCCAGAGCAGCTTCCAGTCCTGCAAGCACCATTCATGGTAAGTGCCCTATACAGATGTACCATTTTTTATCTTTTATATCATATTTTTACTGTACCTTTTCTATGTTTAGATACATAAATACTTACTGTTGTGTTACAACTATCTACAGTATTCAGTACGGTAACATGCTGTACAGGTTTGTAGACTGGAAGGAATAGATTATGCCACATAGCCTAGGTGTGTAATAGGCTATACCATCTCAGTTTGTGTAAGTACATTCTGTGATGTCTGCACAATGATGAAATTACCTAAGGACACATTTCTCAGTATGCATCCCTGTTGTTAAGCGACACATGAGTGTCATATGGTATCCTGTTAGGGGGATTAGATAGAATAAAATTAGAAAGATTAATTGAAAACATTTTTATAAATGTTGGTTTTCTGAAGAATTTTCAAGAATGAAGGCTGAAAGGGGACAGAGAGGGTTTGGGCCAGTAGGATAGGAGAGAAGTTTTCAGGAGGAGGTGGGAGAAGGTGATGATACAGTCATATGTGTACTTTTGGGAAGATATAGGAAGAGGGGAGATGGCTGGTTAAGGATTCTGAAGCTGGTACTAGATATTGAATTCAATGTGTCTAAGATTCCTTAAGAACAAGATAACTTTTTAGGGGCACAGATAACTACTAGATGATTCTTTTGCATGGGCTCTGTGTGGTGGAGCCCTTTATTTTATTTCTAGTTTCTCAACATAAATTCTAACATCTGTTTCAGGATAAAAGATATATATTTCACTTTTTAAAAATTATTTTTTAATTTAAAATCTTCCACAAGATAGATACTTCTGGGCATGTTACAGCTTACTGCTACAAAAATGATTATATAATTATTTTACCCTTGGTAAATATAGGTTTCATTTTTTCTGTCTGGTCAACATGTTCCAAAGCTTCACATCAGTTTTAATTTCTGTAAGATTCTTTATCAGACAATGACATTTGGCTCTTGATTTGAGCAGGCCTGAAAATCTGTTTCATAAGGGTAATTTTCAGTAATTTGGTTTAATTAAAATTATAAATGATGTTATTTTATAATAATGATAGCATTCCTGAGGCACATTTTTCTTGGACAGCTATTCTATGCTGTTATGCAAATAAGTATTTTCTGACGGGACAAGAACTCCTGCTTTATTCTTCATTACTCAGTACCTCACAATTTATTTCCTAATCCATAGACAGCTTGTGTGTGTGTGTGTGTGTGTGTGTGTGTGTGTGTGTTTTATTCCCTGTAATTTTTTCCTGATGGAGGATTAAATTGCTTCAGATAAGCCTTCTTGATAGGGACCTAATGAGATTCCTTTCTTCTTGAAGAAGAAGAAAAAAAATAAGCTAATCTGATATGTAAGTCAAACTGGGATTTGTGTCTTTGTGTCTAAAAGAAAATGTAAAGAACAAGCAAAAATGGCAACTATATCTGAAAGGCAGGGGATTATAAGAAACCATTGGCAAAATTTTATCAAAATGTATTTTAAACTAATTGCATGTAACATTCTAAGGAATAAACTCATTGAATTGGAGCGTGGGATCTACAGTAGATACTGCCTAGTCAAACTCTGTCATTTTAGAGCTAAGAAAATAAACAGTCCGATCATTTTCTAAAGAGCATATTACTAGTTAGGGACAGAACAGACAATGGATCCAGGTCTTCCAGCTTTTCAAGCTTTTCTGTACCCAATTTCTCCTTTTTTATTTTTTTTTTTTGTCTCTTATAAATATCATCATCTTTCTAGAATCAGAGCTAGCTTTTCTAACACTTATTTCTTTGAAGTAATAATCCGTTTATTTTATTCTTTGCCATCTAGAGCAGCAGTTGGCTCCAAACTTCTTACAGATGTGACTCATTGTTTTGTGTTTATCATCTGTTTTCTTGCCACTGGTTGCCTGTTGCCTCCTGTGTATTGCTGAGTGAATGAGTGACAATCTCAGAATTTTATGCTGAGGGAGAATCCTCTTGAATCTTGAGGAACATAAAAGTGGGTGGTGTCTTTCTGAAGTTTCTCATCACCAAAAGGACCAAATGAAGTATAAATGGACTTTTAAAAAGAACTTCACAAGTTAAAGGATGGTAAATCCAAAATTTGTTAGTAAAGAGAAGTAAGACAACTTAGAATTTTCTTATTATTTTGTATGGTAAATAAATGAAAATTCCATGAATTAAACAAATATTTATTAAATATTTATGGAGTGCCTACTATGTACCTAGCACTACATGGGGCTATGGGATTTTTTCCTCCCCAAATTGCATTTTATTATACATATTATTTCCTAACCTGAATGTCTCACTTGGCAATGCATCATGGACATATATCCATATCTTTAACTATAGATTTATAGAGTCCTTTTTAAAGGCTTTGTCATATGCCATTTTATGGATGTACCATAATCTTTTTAAACTATTCTCCTATGTCAGGCACTTAATCTTTTTTTTTTGAATTGTGATAAAAAGCGTATAACAAGACATCTGTTAACAAATTTTTAGTGTGCAATACAGTATTGTTGGCTATATGCACATTGTTGTACAGCCGATCTCTAGAACTTTTTCATCTTGCGTGACTAAAACTCTACCACTACTGAACAGCAATTTCCACATTTTCCCCTCCTCGCAGCTCCCGGCAACTACCATTCTACCTTCTGCTCCTATGAATTTGACCATGTTAGATACCTCATGTAAGTGGAAACGTACAGTATTTTTCCTTATGTAACCGGTTTACTTAGCACAATGTATGTCCTCAAGTTTCATCCACGATGTAGCATGTGACAAGGTTTCCTTCTTTTTTAAGGCTGGATAGTATCCATTGTATGTATATGCCCCGTTTGTTCTTTATCCATTTGTCCGTTGATAGACATTTAGGTTATTTCCACCTCTTGGATATTGTGAATAGTGCTGCAATTAACATGGGAATGCACATCTTTCTTTGAGATCCTGCTTTCAATTCTTTCAGATAAATACACCAAAGTGGGATTGCTGGATTATATGGTAGGTCTATTTTTAACTTTTTGAGGAACCTCCTGTTGTTTTCCATAGCAGCTGCACCATTTTACCTTCCAGCCAACAGTGCATAAGGGTTCCAGTTTCTCCACATCCTCACCAATACTTGTTATTTCTGTAGTTTTGATGATAGCCATCCTAAGGGGTGTATGTAAAGTAGTATCTCATTGTGGTTTTGATTTGCATTTTCCTGATAATTAGGGATGTTGAGCATCTTCTCATATACCTGTTGTCGATCTGTGTATCTTCTTTGGAGAACTGTCTATTCAAGACCTTCGCCCATTTTAAAAATCAGATTATTTTTTGCTATTGAGTTCTGTAGGTCCCATATATATTTTGGATATTAACCTCTTATCAGATACAGTTGGCCCTCTGTATCCATGGGTTGCACATTCATGGATTCAACCAACTGTGGATCAAAAATATTTGAGAAAAATAAAAATAAAAAAATACAATTAAAAAATAATACAAATAAAAACCAATACAATAGAACAACTATTTACATAGCATTCACATTGTATTAGGTGTTATAAGCAATGTAGAGATAATTTAAAGAATATGTGTAGGTTATATGCAAATACTGCACCATTTATTTAATATATAAGGGACTTGAGCATCCACTGATTTTGGTATCTGTGTGGTGGGGGAGGGATCCTGAAACCATATATATGGTTTGCAGATATTTTCTCCCATCCCATAGGTTGCCTTTTCATTCTAGCAATTGTTCCTTGCTGTACAGAAGCATTTTAGTTTGGTGCAGTCTCACTTGTCTATTTTTGCTTTTGTTGCCTGGGCTTTTGGGGTCATATCAAAGAAGTCATTGCCAAGATCGATGTTACGAAGTTTTTACTCTGTATTTTCTTCTAAGAGTTTTATACTTTCAGGTCTTATGTTTAAGTTTCTAATCTATCTCAACTTGATTTTTGTGTGTGGTATAAGATAAGGGTCTGATTTCATTCTTTTGCACGTGGATATCCAGCTTTCCCAACACCATTTGTTGAAGACTCTCCTTTCCCCATTATGTAGTCTTGACGCCCTCATTGGAGGTCATTTGACCATAGATGTGTGGGTTTATTTCTGGGCTCTTGAATCTGTTCCATTGATCCATATGTCTGTCTTTACGCCAGGACCATATACGGTTTTTTGTTTGTTTTTTGTTTTAGAAATGTTTTTTGCATTTTCTTATCCCAAACATTCTTTATCAAAAACAATTTTTAATATACTATTTTTAGAGCACTTTTCAGTTCACAGCAAAATTGAGCAGCAGTTCAAGAGATTTCCCATATATCCCTACCCACACACATGCACAGCCTCCTCCATTTTCAACGTCCCCCACCCGAGTGGTACGTTTGTTAGAATTGATGACCTTACCTTGACGCATCATTACCACCAAAAGTTCATTGTTTAAATTAGGGTTCACTCTTGGTGTTGTACATTCTGTGGGTTTGGACAAATGTATAATGTCATGTGTCCACCATTATAGTATCATACAGAGTAATTTCACTGCCCTAACAATCCTCCATGCTCTTCTTATTTATCCCTCACAACCCTGTAACTCCTGGCAACCAGGGTCTTTTTACTGTCTCCATAGTTTCACCTTTTCCAGAATGTCATATATTTGGAATTATATAGCTTGTAGCCTTTTCAGGTTGGCTTCTTTCACTTAGTAATATGCTTTTAAGTTTCTGAATGTCCTTTCATAGCTGGATAGCTCATTTCTTTTTAGCACTGAATAGTATTCTACTTTTTTTAACATATACAATTTATCCATTCATCTACAAGATGAAAGACATCATGGTTGCTTCCAGGTCTTGGCAATTATGAACAAAGCTGCTGTAAACATCTGTGTGCAGGTTTTTGTGCAGACATAAATTTTCACCTTCTTTGGGTAAATATCAAGGAGCAAGATTACTGGATCACATGGTAAAAATATGTTTAATTTTGTAAGAAATTGTCCAACTGTCTTCCAAAGTGGCTGTACCATTTTGCATTCCCACCAGCATTGAGTGAGAGTCTTTGTTGCTCCACATCCTCACCAGCATTTGGTGTTGCATGTGTTTTGGATTTTGGCCCTTCTAATAAGTGTTCAGTGGTATCTCAGTGCTATAATTTTCATTTCCCTGAGGACATATGGTGTGGAGCATCTTTTCATATGCTTATCTGTACTGTTTTGATTATTGTAGCATTGTAATGTGTCTTGAAATCAGGAATTGTGAAGCTTCTAGCTTTGTTCTTCTTTCTCAAGATTGTTTTAGCTATTTGTGGTCCTTTGTGGTTCCATATGAATTTTAGAATTGTTTTTCTATTTCTTTAAAAAAATGCCATTGGGATATTGATAGGGATTGCATTGAATGTATAGATCATCTTAGGTAGTATGGATATTTTGACAATATTAAATCTTCCAATCCATGAACACAGGATGTCTTTCCATTTATTTGTGTCATCTTTGATTTTGTTCATCAATGTTTTGTAATTTTCATTGTATAAGTGTTTTATCTCCTTGGTTAGGTTTATTCCTAAGCATTTAATTCTTTTTGATACTATTGTAAATGAAGTTGGTTTCTCTATGTTTGTTTTGGGTAGTTAATTGTTAGCAACACAATGGATTTTTGTGTGCTGATTTTGTATCCTGCAACTTTACTGAATTTTTTTGTTAGTTCTAACAGTTTGTTTTGTGTGTGTGTGTGTGTGTGTGGAGTTTTTACGGTTTTCTACATATAAGATCATGTCATCTGAGAGCAGAGATACTTTCACTTCTTCCTTTTGATTTGGATGTGTTTTATTTCTTTTTCTTGCCTAATTGCTCTACCTAGGTACTATTTAAATACAGGTGATAAGAGCATACCTCCTTGCCTTGTTCCTGATCATAGAGAAAATGCTTTCAGTTTTTACTGTTTTACAGTTTTACTGTAATGTTACGTGTGAGCTTTTATATAAGGCCTTTATTATGTTGCATGTTGTATATATTCATCCACTTGGTGGTGTCTCATAAGTCACTAGACTTTCTTCATTGTTTTTCATTGTTGTTCCTTTTTGGTTCTTTTACTGGATAATGTCAAATGACCTGTGTTCGAATTCACTGATCCTTTCTTGTGCTTAATCAAGCCTGCTGTTGAACCCCTCTAGTGAATTTTTCAACTCAATGTATTCCTCAGCTCAAAAATTTCTGTTTGGTTCTTGTTTATGTTTTCTGTCTCTTTGTTGATATTCTCATTTTGTTCACGCATCATTTTTCTGAGTTTGTTGAGCATCTTTATTTGGTTATTTTGAATCTTTTTCAGGTAATTCGTATGCCTCTGTTTCTTTAGGATCAGTTTCTGGAGATTTATTTTGTTCTGTTTGTTGTGCCATGTTTCCCTGTTTCTCTATGTGCCTTATAACTTTCATGATGAGATCTATGCATTTGAAAAGACAGCCACCCTTCCCAGTCTCTAAGGACTGTGTTCATACAGGAAAGATCTTCACTAATCAGCCCAGCTAGAGATTCTGAGGGCCTCTTAAACCTTTTTGTGTATGTGAATGCATGTTCTCTGGACTTGTGCATCGAAATTACCCGTAGAGGGATTTAATCATGTCTTTTTTTCATGAGCTTCTAATCTCTTGCTCTCTCTGGTGTCTGTTTGTGATATTGCAGGGTCTTTGGAACTACTATATTCTGTCCAGCTCTCCTTTGTTCTCAGTGGCCCTCAGGCTTCTAAAGTATGGCAGGTCCTGTCAGTGCTCTGTGTTAAGGAAGACAGAAACCAGTCCCTTGAACAGCCCCCTGAAAACCCTGAAAAGTCTGTATGTTGAACATATATTTCAGTCTTCTATTTACCTCCCCAGGGAGAATCTGGGTGCTGGGAGTTTTTCTCCTTGTCATGCCGCACTGAGCTGGGGTGGGGGTGAGGACAATGGCAAGTGAGTGCCATGAATTTTCCTACTGGCTTTGATTCATCTGGTTTCATGTTTGTCTGGGGTGCAGGGCCTCTTGACTGGCTTCTGGATTTCTCACAAAGGGAGAAATCCATGTATTGTTGTTGAATCCACATTTCTATGAGGAGAAGGAAAGTTTGGGCTTCCTATTCCACCATCTTGCTGATGTCACCTCCCTTGAGGATATGGGCTCTAAAGCTATAAGCAACTCATAATTACAAAAACAATAAATAAGTAAACTAATAAAAACATAAGGTAATTTCAAATCATTTTAAGTGTCTTGAAAAAGTAATATACACTGTGTGATGGAGAGTCTCTGGCTATGCTAATTACACTGGCAGATCAGGCAAGTTAACTATTTTAGCACAGATCTGAAAGTTATATAAATAGCTATACCATGACATGTGAATAACAGAAAAGGTATTTCATGTACAGAGGAGAGTGAATGCAAAGGCTCAAAGGCAGGCACATTCTTGGCAAAGGGGCCACCTGTTTAGAGGGGACAATTGAAGTGGGGATTTGTATGAAAAAAGTCGCAGAGGTAACAGGAGCCCAGTTCCTGTAAGGGATCTTGAATTTCATTTGAAGTGAGTTGAAAGACCATGAAAAGACTTAGAGCAAAGCCAGCAATGTGATCTGGCTTATAATTTAAAGAGATCCCCTAAGGAGTAGAATATAGGGGAACAAAAGTGGGAATCCACTGCAGGAACCCAGTGGGGAGAGGTGGTAGCTTGTATAGAGACAGATGCCGTGGATGTACTGAGATATGGTCAAATTGGGGATATTTCCAAGGTAAAGCCGACAGGGTTTGATGTGAGTTTTGTGATAAAGAAGTCAAAGATGATTCACAGTTTTTTGGGTTCAAGGAACTGGAAAAATAAAGTTCCCAGTTAAAGAGATGGGAAAAATTCAGATGGAGCAGGTTTTGAGGAAGAGCTTGAGTTCCATTCAGCACATGATTAGTTTGAGTTACCTTTCAGACATCCAAGCAAGGGAACAGTGCAGGATGAATACATTTGGGATTTATCAACCTATCAATGATATTTAAAGCCTTGCATTTAAGTGAAATCACCCAGGATAGATGGAGAACAGAACCATGGTTCAAATGTGAGACAGAGCAGTCAGGGATGTGGGAGGACGTGGGAGCAGTCTAGAGTGTGGCGTTCTATGAGCCAGGTAATGAGGTGCGTGCAAGGTGGGAGAGATTAGCTGTGTCAGATGCTACTGTAAAGTCTAACCCTTTTTGTCTTGAAGCGTAACATACAATAAATGCAGGCATGTGCTGCATATTGGCATTTTGGTCAATGATGGACCACATATACAACAGTGTATAATGGAGCTGAAAAATTCCTCTCTCCTGATGACATTGTAGCCCTCATAGTGTTGTAGCGCAATTCATTACTTGTGTTTGTGATGATGCTGGTGTAAACAAACCTATTGCGTGTCCAGTCATATAAAAGTCTGGCACATACAGTTGTGTGTAGTACATAATACTGGATAACGATGATAAATGACTATGTAACTGGTTTATGTATTTCCTATATTATACATTTTATTGTTATTTTAGAGTGTACTATTTCTACCTATATAAAAAAAAGTTAATTGTAAAACAGCCCCAGTCAGTTCCTTCAGAGCTATGCCAGAAGGCATTGTTATCACAGGAGACCACAGCTCCGTGTGTATTATTACCCTTGAAGACCTTCCAGTGAGACGAGATGTGGAGGTAGAAGTGATATTGATGACCTTGATTTTGTGTAGGCCTAAACTAATGTGTTTGTGTCTTCATTCTTTTTTTTTGTAAAGAAGCTTAAAAAGTAAAAAAAAAAATTTTTAATAGAAAAAGCTTATAGAATATGGATAGAAAGAAAGGAAATATTTTTGTGCAGCTGTACAATGTTTTTGTATTTTAAGCTAAATGTTATTATGAAGGAGTCAAAAAGTTTAAAATAATTAAAAGGTTTATAAAGTAAAAAAGTTACAGTAAGCTAAAGTTAATTTATTATTAAAGAAAGAAAAATATTTTTAATAAATTTAGTGTAGCCTAAGTGTACAGTGTTTATAAAGTCTACAATAGTGTAAAGTAATGTCCTAGGCCTTCACATTCACTCAGCACTCACTGATTCACCCAGAGCAACTTCCAGTCCTGCAAGCTCCATTCATGGTAAGTGCCCTATACATATGTCCCATTTTTTATCTTTTATGCCATAATTTTACTGTGCCTTTTCTATGTTTAGATCCACAAATACTTATCATTGTGTTACAGTTCCCTACAGTACTCAGTATGGTAACATGCTGTACAGGTTTTTAGTCTAGAAGCAATATGCTACACCATATACCATAAGTGTGTAGTAGGCTATACCGTCTAGGTTTGTGTAAGTACACTCTAGGATGCTCACTCAACAATGAAATCGCCTAAGGATTCATTTCTCAGAACATATCCCTGTCATTAAGTGATGTATGACTGTACTGTATTCTATCAATTCATGATAGTTATTTTATATCAACTCAAAAATCAGTAAGCACAGAATATGCTACAAGTAGGCACTGAACAATTAGCATTATGCTAGACACATAGGTCATATGCAACATAAACATATGCAAGACAAGGCCTGGTGACTATTTGAGGTATATTATGCACATGTGTATAAAATAAACAAGATGTTCACCCAGCTTCAAAATATGAATATGTTCTTTCACAAAATTCAATTATAAATGTATTTAATGCTTGGAACTTTCTATGTCTTTTCACATAGAAATAATATTGTAAATGATAACTATACCCAAAGCTAGGCAACCAAAGCTGTAATCTAGCTGAAGTATAACACTAAGACATGAAACTGGTTTGCTAAGTTATATTATTGTTTTTACTTATTTTGACCTAGTGATCCACTTAGCCTTTCTATGCCTCAGTTTTTGTGGAATAAATAATATGCATTTGATTCCTATTAAAGTGACATGATATAGATAATGCTCATGCGGTTATTGGTGAAGCCCCTCAGGTCTTGCACTGCTGGTTCCAAACAGTTAACCTAAAGAGAGGTAGCTGTCCAGAGGACATCTAACAGATGTACAGCCAGTGATTAAAAATGAAAACGTGAGGTTCAAGTGTATTCAGTCATCTCCTAATGCCAGTAATATTTCCCTTCCGTGCCTCCTCTGGATGCTCAAGAGAGTGCACATTGATTTATTGTGACTCTTTATTCCTCTCTTTCCACCCAGTTTAAATGTTTCCTGCTTGTTTCACCAGCATAAACACATTCTTGCATGGTGGGGATTAGGGGTACAGGAGCAGTGAAAGTCACTAAGATGTTTGGCCCAACCTGATATTCCTGCAGGTATTAGACCCATTCTCCATTAGACATTGCCCTGGCAAGGGCATGTGCATATTCTGGGCCTCTGAGCAGAGAATACCTGCCAGCCTTATGCTTGTTATGTGAATTTTGGGTCATCTTCCTTTTCATAGGGTGCTGGGCTCTGAGATGCTCTTGAGATTGGTATCCTGGTGTGAATGAAGATGAACAGTGCAGCATATGTGAGTGACTCATGTAGAAAACATGAGGAAAGGTGCCAGGCTCGTTTGCAGCACTGATGGTTGTGGTGTGACACTCTCATGTCAGCCTAAGAGGTGTCCGAGGGAAGGGTTTAATTGCACTTTTGTGTAGTATCTACTGGACAAGTGTCAAAGGGTAGCCCTGTTGTTCCAGTTGGCTCAAAAAATTGCAAGAAATTCTACCAGATTCCTGTTTCTCAACAAAATGGATTTCAACCAATTCAATACCTACTAAAACTGGTGAGTGTATGGATGTGTAACTGAGAAAGGCGGGGGAAATGTGGAGAAAAGCTAAGAAGCTAAGACAGAATGAGTATGAATCACTATGTTTTGGGAAGTTATTCATATATTATTTTTGCTGTCTTGATATTGTGACACTGAGCCAAGAAATATAAACACATCAAGCAGTTTTGTGAGACTTCCTTTTCTCTGTATAATGTTAGCATAGCAAGTCATTAATAAAATTCCTCTGCTGTGTATTAAGAAATTTTACCTGGAACCCGAAAGCACAGAAATTTCTTGTAGGCTTATTAATGGCAATGAGTCAACTCAGTTGGAGTGAAAAATACACATTTTATGGGGCCTGAAACAGGATCTGTCTATCAAAATAATACTGGAATGTTTTAGTAGGGTGGTGTTTTGCCTTTATTGATGACTAATTTGGGTTGTATGAAGTTTGATTTATTTAAATACAAATTAGGTTAACTGGTCACTTTGGAGTGTGTGTGTGTATGCGTGTGCGGGTGTACAGAACTTGAGATTTTCAATCCTTGATATGATTCTTTAGTCACATTTTCAGGAAGGACAGGAAAAAAAATCCCTTTGTTTTTAAAAATTATAATAAAAATATGGCCTTTTTGTGGAAACTTGAAAAATTTTCTTAACTATTTCCCCTGTGTTTATTTTTATATAGGTATAAAACACTTTATTTTTGTTTAAACTTGTATCTATTATGGAAATATAGGCTTAAGTGTACTGGAAAATCAAATGAGTAGAGATCAGTGACTTTCTATTGGAAAAAGCCAATAGAATTTCCAAATTTGGAAACCTTATAGATGCATGTAATTGACAGAGTAAAACATCCTTTGTCCCATTTTAGCCTAGTTTTTCTCATCAGTTTAGAAACTTAGGCCTTGAAAACATAGTGTGTGAATAAATGTTGGTTAGTGTAGCACTCTGTAGGCAAAATGGTATAAAAATATTGTCTTAGGTGCTGTCTCCTTGATCTCAATCTTCTGCCTACTCAAATCCTATTTTAAGGACAACCTCTTTTTAAGGAACTTCCTAGATAAATAGAGTAACTATAACTTGTGTTAACTTCCTATCTTATTCTTCTAGAACTCTCTGCTTTGCTGACTGAAAACCTTGATCTTCTTCCCCTCTACTTGCCCATTTGTTTCTTTCTGACTTCTTCTTCTACCTCCTACTCTCTCCATATTTTCTTTTACTTTTATTAATCATTTTTCTTCCACTCATGCTGAGATGGGGTGGAAGGTGGCCAGAAAGATAGACAAAGATTAATATTCCCATAAAATATAATTCCATACAATAATATGGAATCTAGGAAGCTACATGGAAAAATGCACATCTGGGTAAATGCAGTTTTTGCTATGCTTGCTTCACATGTATGTTTCTGGCTTCTCCAGAGTCGCATGGACGGGAGGGTTTTGATCGTGTTTTGTATTTTCTATGCACCACTCTGCTTGTTTCATTCAGGCTCAAAGAATAAAAGAATTTCATTGTTTCAAGTTCAGTGCTTGTCTGATGTATAAATCTTCTCTGTAACAACTCAGCTAATGGTCACTTGCTCTTGAACACCATTAGGCAAATTTATTCAATGATAGAGGAATAGTTATGTAAACTATGTTAAATGTAGCTACTGAATGAGAAATCGTGGTCATTAAAAATGATGGCTCTGAAGACTTCAAAAATGCCTTGGCACACGCTCATGTTATGTGAAAATAGTTGATGTGCCCAGGTCGAAGAGCCCCATGGGCAATAGATATAACCAAAGTGTTGTACCCCCATAATATTCTGAAATAAAAGGAAAAAAAAAAGAAAATAGTTGACGGCAGATTCAATGTTACCACTGTTAAAAAGATTGAATATATGCATATTGCAAAAAACTGTTTTAGAGACTGAGTGATATTTTTCTTTAGTGTTATTTTTCCAAATGTCCAATAGTATTTATATTACTTTTATGATTAAAAAACATCTTCCAAAGTGGATATGATCAGGAAAAACAACTATAATACCTAGCAATTTGCCTCTTGCTTTCTGGCTTTTTGAGAACATCCACCCCCAACTCTGTTGTTCCTTGCTTTGGATTTTAAGCTTTTGTTTCTACTAATAGAAAATAAATTTACACTTTCAAAAGAGCAAGATAAAAGCTGTACACTTCATTAGTCTGTATAAAAATAGCTTTGACATGCAATTGCATAATCCCTAAATAGAAGGAACGACACGAGAAGGTATGCAAGATGTTTACTTTTAGACGTGATTTCTAAGTCTGGTGTGCAGAAACTGCTTTCTATAGGAAATATTATCCTTTTTAAGTTATATGAATTAAGTTTAGATTTTTAAAAAAGGATGCTTCTTTATAAGAAGTTTCTAATTAACGTGTGGTTAAACTTAGGTCGTGTCTTACTTGGAAACACATTTGCTCAAGGACTTTGAAAGCCGTTTTAAGAAAACATGAAATGTATTTTGACTCAAATTGTTTCCAACAAAAACAATAGATTAAAAACATTATTGCATATTACCTTTCTTACTTACAAAATATACTGTGGGGAAACCTTGCAAATATGCTTCTTCATCAGTGTCTAAATATAGCATGATTTAATCACCCGTGTTTTGTATAAGATATGCAAAAGTACTACTCCATCTTTTCTCTCCACATGAAATCAGAAATAAATTTTTTATAAAGGGAAAATACTTATAACAGTTCATTTAATTGTGGGATGTAATTTTGGGATTTCTGTTTCTTTTTTGGATTTATGCAGATGCCTCTATTTTTCCTAGACAACAAAATAAGTGCCATGTCCATGTGAATATAGAATGTCTGAAAAAGAGTCTCATGAAATGAGCCACAAGTTCATTTATCCAAAGAGAGGCTGGAATTTATATTAGTATGGGACATTTGATAGCAAATCATGTATGTACTAATTTACTTCTACAAAGGGTAATCATCTTAAATATTAGATAATATATCTGGATTTCTCAGATACATGCCAAAATTGAACACAACTTGAATTTCCAACAGGGATTCAATAGTAAGTCCATGTTTTCTCAGAGTAACAGTCTTAGTAATATAGGGTTTAACTTTAATACATAGATATACTTCATTGTGGAATTATAAAAAGATCATAACAGATTGATTTGCTACTAACAGTTTCTTGCTCATGGGAATTAGCTGTAATTATGCAGTAATAAATATCACACAGCAATGAAATTTATTTACATACTGTTTTTATTAATAAATACAGTATTTATTACATACTGTTCATTGAAACACAAATACTATTCTTTTGCATGCTGATGTTAAATTGCCATTTTGTACGGCAAAAAATGCTCCAATATTGGCAATTTTATATGGTTCAACTTAGTATTATCATTAGCTGAGAGCTGCTCCTGGAATATTCTTGAAGATCAATGTGCTAATGTAATGTGGTCCTTAAAACATTTGCTCCCTTGGTGGATTATTAATGGTCTGAAGTGACACTCTGACAGAAACATTATCTCATGCAAGGAAGCCAATGGCATGGCTTTAGTTTCCAGAATATCATCAAAGGACAAAAAGGTGAAGAAGATGGGTTTGGTTGCTGGGGCTTATTCCCAGTGGTGCAAAGGGATGTTCCATGAAATGGTTTTGTATGTAAATAAAGCCCTCAGAACCTAACGTGATATACATTATGGCCCAAGAAGCAACCCCAGTGATTAAGATTACTACATGTCACTGACATTAGAGGAGGAGCTTCTTGTTTAAATGATTTCCATAAATAACATTCCAGACCTACACAGGTAGTAAATTAAAAAAAAAAAAAAAGCCTAGGAAATGGATAATCCAATGTGGTTCCTCATTGATTCAAACAGGCCAGTCAAGGTTGCCTAGGCTCCACTAGTGCTGTATGTGAATTCTGAACTTATAGGAATAAGGGCCAATTGAGATATTGTCTGGTTTTATTAGCAGGACCTTTCAAAGCAGTTTACATCATCTGGAATTAGGTAATCATAATGCTGGCACATAGCCAGAGGTAAAGAATGAAATGCATGAGGATCCTGCAGCCTTTGGCAACAATACACCTACACAATTAGATATTATTGATGGGTGATGATTATTTTTGTGGTGTAACCATAAATTGTAATGATACTTACCATTATCTTCCCACAAAGTCTTTTGGCAATGAAAGCATCATTTATTATTTTGCTTTCCTCGTCATGCATTCTTCAAGTTTTTCAAAATAATCTTGCTTACATGGTTGAAGTGATCAGATGCAGTGTTGTGAATGTGTGCTTTGATTCCTTCTCTAAAGATTAGCTTCCTCTCAGGGTGGAACTGGTTCCTCCACAAGGAAATAGTGACAAATAAAAATCTATAATTGCACCTAACAGAAATTTGGCAAGAGAATACTTATGTTACTCTTTGAGGAATTGTGTAATTATACAGATGCCAGTATAATTATAACTGCATTTGGCCATTTTATCAATTTATTGGAAATAATATCTTTTTTACAATCTTAAATATCCAGCTAAAAGAAGTTATTATTGTTCCAGTTATACATGTATCATTGGTATAGCCTAGTTAGGTGTTAACACCTTATACCTGAAGTCCAGAAATTTTTTTATCATCTAAAAATGTTCAAATTGTTAATGTTACTCTACTTGTAGGATTATAGGTGTGGTAGCATATTTTAAGGAAATCCTGATTGTAATATTAACAGAGGATGAGTTTGTAGAAAGCATTCACCAGAGTCTATATTATTTTGATGAACATGAACATCTGAGTATAGGAAAAAGAGTGAAATCAGAACTTCTGGTGTCACTTGTAATTTAAGATTCACAATACAACCCACTATGAAAACAACACATTCTTCAGGTTTTCCTAAGGTTGTTCAATTTCCATTATCTTTTCCTTTAATGAAAAAATAGTCATTCTAGTACTTTATAACACACAAAAGGTTGTCCCTTGGTATTGGACTCATGAAACATATTCATGATTATCAGTCATTGACTTGAATTCCAAGTCTGTACTAGTCCCCTATAATTACAGATAAGTGTGTCTTATCAATGTTTGATGTGAAAGCCAAGTAAAGTTCCAAAATGCCAGATGGCATAGAGACATCAACTTTTTACAGTTCTAGAATGCACAGACTCACAGTAGAACCCTGTGAACTTTGATTCTAAAGCCACCATTGTCTTGGAAACCAAGATTTTCCATAATTATCTTTATGAATAATTATCTTTATGATCCGTATGAGTATAAGCCTTTTAGAGCTTCTTAAATTTAATCCTGAACTCTTAACCAGAACCATGTATTCAACTTCTTTTCCTTAGTGTACATTGTATGTTTGTCTATAAACTGAAGAGAAAAATTAAATGTGAATCCAATCAAGATTATCTTTCACTATTTTTATTGCAGGTTTTAAGTTTGGAAGCCCTTTCTTAATCAACACTTCAGGTAATCATATGTTAGGATTAAGTGCATAGGATCCCACATTCTCTTATCTTAACCTAAACAATCCAACTTATTCATAAGTTGTCAGCATGACTTGATTGTCCACATAAGTTGCTTTTAATGGAAAAGTGAATTTTTATTATCTATTAAGTGATCATGTTACTTTAGGCACATAATGTGGTACATCCAGAAATAGTTCTTATGAAGGCATTTGTTAAGTTCTCTGATGACCTGAATTGATGGTGAAATTGCAGAGACTCTTAGCTCTATGTCAGTAAGTTGGAAAGGGCACCCAGTTTCCTGTGGATGTTGACCAAGAGACCATGTACAAAAATATAAAATATATTTACAAGAATATTCTAGAGAAAAGACATCTTGGTAGACTCATTCTCATAGTTATTTCACATACACTTAGTTCTATCTCAAGTCTCTGTTCCAATAATCACAGCTCTGTGATAAGTATTTACAACCTACACATTGCCAGAGACTGCTGTTTCTGATTATAAGTCTGCATTTGCTTCTTTTGAATTTAAATAATTTGTGGACCTTATCCCAGTGTCTGGGTGACATTGCATTTCATCATTGACAACAAAAAGAATAAGCTAAAGTCATGGTACTGGCCATGAAGGCTGTATTCAATCAATTTTTGGAGGAATTAGCTTTCTCTTGTCAATAAAACAATTAATTTTACTTAATGGAGTAGAGTCTGAAGACTTGCCTTATCTTTTCTCATCTATAACTATATCACCCATGTTTTTACTTTGCTGTTGCTTCCCCATTGCCTAGCACCATAAACAACTGATAAATATTTTTTGAATAAATGAATGTGTTGAATAAATGTATGTAAAGTATAAAAATAAAAATGTACTCTGGATATATAATTATAATCTTTCTAAATCCCCCTTCCCTGATTTTACTGGAATGTTAGTTTTTCCTGGGAGTCAGAAACCTAGAGGTCCTATGCCTTATGCCTACCATGTGTGTGCACATAAATCAGTGTGGCATCTCCATGTTTATTAACTGTGAAACTGTTCCATCAAGAGTAACTAGATAACAGCAGGATTATCATAGGCAGCTCTTTCAGATTTATGAAGCCTTGATTTTTTTTTTAGCTACATAGACTATGAATTTACTAGAGTGTATGAACAGATAACTTTTTATTTGATTTATGCTAAAATAAAATCACTTTGCATTTCTTCAGTTATTACATCCTTTTGTATGTTTATTGCTATCTTAAAATATTTTCCAAAGATATTTTTAGTTTTTTAAAGTTTTTTTTTGTCCTTTTTATTTGCTTACTCTCATAATTTACTTAATTAAATGCCATTTTCTTGCCAAAAGTTAATATATTTAATGATAAAACAGTCAAACAATTGAGGATTTTATATGACAAAACAAAGAATCTGTTCTCATTTTTATTTAACAATGCTTTGGAAATACTGGCCAATGCAATGAGAGATGAAAAGTAATAAAACACAGCTATTGAAAGCTGTGGAGATCAAATGCCATTATTTGTAAGTGATAAGCTTGCTTACTTTGGTTTTTCAGGTAGAATACAAAATCAAACAAAATATTGAGTTCGGTATAGAGCAGTGGTTCTCAAAATGTGGTCCCTGAGACCTCAGAGGTTTGTTAAGATCAAAGCTATTTTCTTAATACTACTAAGATGTTTTTGGCTTTTCCACTCTCATTATTTTATGCATGTACAATGGAGTTTTCCAGAGGCTATGTGCTGTGCTATTCCAACAGATTAAATGTAGAAACATATATTAAAATATAGCTGTTTTCTATTAAGCCAGACATTAAAGAGATTTATAAAATTATAAAACTGCCTCTTTTCTCACTATTTATTTTCTTTGTTTGGGAAAACTTAAGTATTTGTTATAAAAGTAGGTTACTTATGTTGACATATGTGGGCTTCTTGTTATTTTTATGCGAATTAGTCAAAAACATTTTAAAAATTAGAAATTCAAATACGGAAAATATCAATAGTTATAACCCACATAAACAAAAGTTCTTTGATGTCTTCATTAACTTCTGAGGCTGTAAAGTGACTTTAAGATAAAAAATGTGAAAATTGCTGGTACAGAGGATGGGAAATATATATTTGTATATCCAACCGCAATAAGAAATTATAATTTAAAGTGGAAAAAAGTAGAATATTTATGAATAACCTTATAGATCTATATGGAATATATAACACTCTATTTCAGTATATTATAAAGGACTCAATAAATAGAGATTCATACCATGTTCTGTGGTAGGAAATTTGACTTTTATGGTCATGTTTATTATTCTTAAGTTATAGATTTCACATATATTCAAACATATTTAACATATTTGAAATATATATCATATTTCAATGGAACTGCTAAATCTATGAAAATTTCTATAAAATTCAACTAAATTTTAAAGTTTATGCAGGAATAACAGGGCAATAACTGCAAAAGCATTCATTATTTAAAACAAGGATAATGAAGGGAGACCTGCCTTATCTGATATTAAAGTTACAAAAAGAGTCAGATAAATAGAATGAATAAACTACCTCAAAACTGGCTTTACTGTGTGCTGTGCATGTGTGTGTATATGTGTATATTTGTGTGCATTTAATATAGGATAAATGAAGCATTAGTGTCCAGTATTACTCACAATAAAGGCTAATAAAGGGAAACAATTCTTGTCAGTTCAGTAAAGATAAATGTCATTGATATTAGAGGTATTGCTAAGCATTTGTAAATTTTTAGGGGGAAATTGTAAATTGAAACAACCTTCTTAAATAGCTGTTTGCTACTGTACATCAAATGCTTTAAAATATTCATAATCTTTAATAAGGCAAATTTACTCCTAGCAATCTCTCCTGAGGAGATGTTCAGAAATGAGAAAGTATTTATATACAAATATGTTCACAAGTATGTTTTATATTAATTCATATTTTAGAACAACATATACACCTACATATTGAGCAATGATTAAGTAAATATGGTAATGACAAGAAAAAACTGCATATGGAGTAATATTAAATAAGAATAGAGAATACATTTCATATATTTCCTAAATCCAACTATTTAAAAACTATATCAAACTATCAGGAGTAGATGCCTTAATACATTAACAGCAGTTATCTCTGGGTTCTGGAATTATAGATAATTTTTATCCTCTTTATGCCTTTCTGTATTTTCCTGTTGTTTTTTACAATGAACATAAATACAAGCAATACAGTTTAATTGACTTTACATACAACTATTGAAGTTTTAATTTATAGATTAAGACAAATCAGACAAATAATATAGTCAGCTTTGAAATGAGATTTTATATTATATGTCAGCTCTGAGTAACCTGTTCTTTTTCATCTGCCAGTAACTTCCTTAGGCGGTACCTCCATTTTCAGCGTGTACTTCTTGCCAATTTACCAGTAAACTATATAACTTTAAACAAGTCACCTTTATTCTCTTGGTCTTTAATAATTTCCTTACCTATCAGATAACATTCCTTCCAATTTTAGATCTGAAAATTAAGTGGTAAAGATTTCTAAAATTCTATTTCCAATAGAAATATCTCCTCCTATAATCTTTCTCTTTTCTGCTGTACATTTTCTACTAACATACTCTTTTATCTTTTGTGTTTCTCCTCCTCCAACCTCTTTCCCACAACATCTGATGATTAAAGGAGGGATTATAATGTCTTTCTATCTTTTAGTACTACTCGAGGCAGCACCCAGACCCTAGTGGTCTCTATATGACAGTCAACACTATACTGTTGACTGGTTACCATCCACAGAGCTTTGGTGATCCTCATCACCATAGAATTTATAAAAATCTGTAGAAATTCTAAGAACCTAGATCTAAATGGACTGACATAAGCTTGATAGTGAATTGCTGTTGCTTTTTCCTTTTCATGTTAGCCTGTTTAGTTGGACCTTTTTGATACACACTGTGTATAGTGATAGATGACCCAGGCTTGGATGCGTATGTTTAGTGGTTAAAATGAGTACCACTTTGGAAATACTTTGATTTTGATGAAGCGATTATATCTTATTTAAACTATAGTTTGCAATCTGCTATTTTTACTCTGTGGTGCTTATTAAGAGAACATTGTTATATTTAGTTGTTAATTCAAATAAGTCACTAAATATGTTAATGAATGACAATATGAATGCATATTGTGTACAATATGATAGGCTTTATGTAAATTCATTCACTTGATATCCCATGTAAGTTTCTTATAATTTAACTGTTATTAAATACTTTAATATAAAGTTTTAACCTATATTATACATTTTAAATGAAAAAGCAAGACTTTAGAATTGATTTTCTTTGTGTAATCAATCATTTCTGGGGTGGAATATATGCTGTTTGATGCCTTCATGTGATTCATATGTACTGATAAATTTCTTTTTAAACTTGCAGCAAATAGTGGCAGCAATAAATGCAGGGATTATACCTTTAGGAAACACCTCCAATCAAATCAGTCACTGGGATTTGGGAAGTTCCTTCTTCTTTGCTGGCACTGTTATTACAACCATAGGTAGGAGACAACTTATTTTGTTTTTTATTTTGGTACAGTCTGTGAGCTAAAGTCCATTTGTATGAATTTTTTTATAGTTGGTCAAAATGATCTACTTAAGGTAGAAAAGTAGATTGTAGTAAATTGATTTTGGAAAGGGGATTTAAAGGTTTAAACAAAGGAATGATGAAAATGAATTAGGTTTTGTTTCAGAATATTAAGTTTAAAGTATATATAAAACTTAGGATCAGTGTAATTAAGTTATTTAACTAATGGTAGTAATGTTAAGAAATGGTTTGAAATGATGAGTTCTGTGGGCAAGTAGTTTTTGATTTTCCTGCATCTTTGATGCTTTAGTGTAGCAGGAAAAGATTTGAATACAATTTTAACATTCTTTTCATGAAGTTCTTATTCAATGTCACCTTTTTCAATTTGTAAATTTTAATTACATTTTAACAGATCATTCCTGTTATATGCTCACCTATTATGATTACTTCAGGGCTTATTTGATATACATTATATTTTGCCAATAGCGTAAATGTATAAAAAGTTAACACTGAATCATGAAGATTACAAAAAGAATGAACTTTTAGTCACGTTCTTTTTATGATGTTGCTAAGGGTCACGTAATGGAACATGGTATCATTTTCGAGCTTGACTGTGTGTATACTTGGCATCTTGTAGGCAGCAGAATGGGCACATGTAGATATCCTCTCTGTTCGCCATCCAGTGCCCAAAAGCTATCCAGAGGGTCTCAATGCAGACCCCATAGTGAAAGCCATGTTTGCCATTCTTTGAGGATCAGAAAGGGTTATAGTTGTTCTTCTCATGGAAGTAGGTGGGTTCAAAGCATAATTTTTAAGAAATGGCAGGAAATTGACTTATCACAATCATGAAGGTATTTCAGGTGGGAGAAAATATATGTGCAAAAGAGAGTTCTTCCCTTCTACATATGCTCGTGATGAGATTTCCTCTCATGGGACTGATCTCTGGGAATGGGGTGAATTAAGATCCTTAAAATTTCAGTTTTATTTTTTGATGTCATTGATAAATTATGACACATCTAAAGCTTTCATATCAGTATTTTATATCAAAGTTTTAAATAGGAGAACATGGAAAATTTATGGATGAACTCTCACTTAAAATTTTTCCTTTTACAGAAATTTGTAGTGTTCTATCATTATATGAATCCATGGTAGTGCCTCTTTGAGCTGGATCACTTGCCAGCAAAATAAATACCTTAGCATGTTGATTTTTGCCTTTGTTAAGAGGTCAAAAAACTGTGTTTATTCTTACGTTTCCATCAGCTAGGTCAAAAGTTGTGCGGCTGTGAAAATCTGGAAGAATGGCAACCTTGATTTCTAACCATAATAACAGGTTAAGTTTGGGGCTTAGACATCTTGGCCATTTCTACTATGGAAATAACTATTTATTGTGTAAACTACTTAGAGTCTGAAAGAAAAAAAAGCTCACAGACTGAGTGAGTGAGAGTGGTTTGTTTCTGCCCAGTTAAAATTCAGAAGTCCAAGTTATAACTCATCATGACCACCACTAAATTATTTTGCAAGAGACTCAGTCATTATACAGACTTACTGTTGCATTGTATGTTTATAAACAGTCTCAGTCTTTGAATCCCGAGATTCAGTAAGTTTTGCAGACGTATACTTCAACACATAAAAAAAATAAACCATTATTACCAGCCTTACCCCAAATTATAGCCATTAAGCACAGTAGCTGATTATTTAGGTTGTTTAGGTAGCTGCCTGACAGCCCAGATCCCCTACTTTTCTATCTCAGGCTTTAGTCTTATGTGGATTAAGTCATTCTGGGTCACCTATATGAGGACCTTTTCCTACACGATCTTTTACTCCCCAAGTCAAGGGCATATCCTCTGACCTTGAAATAAGTTATGGTCTAGCGCAGGGCAAAAAATTTTGGCCTCTTTCATAAGTGTTCATTTGACATCCAAATCATTATTTCATAAAATTCAAAGCATAATTATTAATATTGCTAATGATAACTGTGTGAGCATTGAAGTGTTTCTAGCAATCATAGAAATTATGACCTTTAGCAATGTATACGTTTCATAAGCCATTTTAAAATCACATTAGAACTGGGGAGAGTTTTGGAAAATAAATTGCAGTGCCTTTCATAGGGTACCTGATACAGGCAGTGCTTCATGGAATTAGGTCGGCTGCAGTTGTCCAGGGTTTTTCTATTCAATTTTATCAATTTTTCTAAGAAGAAAACATGATCCCTGCTATTCATTGGACATATGCCCAATGGAAGTTTAGTTATACAAAATGAAATACTGAAATTTAAGAACTAATTTGACAGTATCTCTTCTTGTATCTCAACACTCTTTCCAGAATCATACCCTTGAAAACCTTTCACAAATTCCCTTCCATAGTTGCACAGACTGATATCCATCCTTTGACTATTTATTCTTTTTCTGTCATATCCCCCTCCCATTCCATCAGCCAGTCCTGTTGGCTCTGCTGTTAAAGTAGGTCCGTGCTTTAACTACTATTCAGCATTCAAGTTGCCACCATGTTGGTCCCAAGCAGCATTATCTCATGTCAACATCATTGCAGAAACCTTCCCCTCAGAACTCTTCTGTGGTTTCCAACTCAATCAGAGCAAAAGCCATAGTCCCTTGCCTGTTTCTCCTACTAAGATGCAAGATCTATGAAGTTATGTATTTTTATCTGTTTGGGTCTTTTCTGTATACTCAATGCCTGACACATAGTGGGTGCATAGTAATTATTTTTGGAATTAAAAACAAATAGGCATTCTAAATGGCGTGAACTCTGCCTTATTGGGAATTACATGACATTATATTGATACCTGTGATACTAAATTTTTAGCTCTTTCAACAGGTTTCCTTACCAGCTTGTTTGTTTGTTCATTTGTTTATTCAACAAATAATAAAACACTATTGCTCTGTTGCTGTAAAGATAAAAGATAAATTCCTTGACCCTAAGTCAGGAAGAACAGTGGAGATATTAACATTTACAATATAGTGGGCCAGGTGCTATGAGTTAAGAGCATTTAATGGGAACAGCACATTGCATAGATATTGGGGTAGGTGGGTGGATGAGGAAGGGACAAGGAATACCCCCATTTCCTTCGTAGATGTTGCCCAACTGAGACTGGAAAGAATTAGGAATTTGTCAGGTGAATAAAAATGGAAAGGGGCTACTCCAGGCAAGGGGGCTCATATGGAAAAGAACAGAGGTGAGAGACAGTGTGGTCTGTTTGGGTATTGCGAGTTACCTAGGATGTTTGCAGATGCATCCTCAGGATCATTTAAATCAATTAGTCAACATAAGTACCTCCTGCTATATCACTGCTACTTCTGCCACTGCCAGGAGTATAGAGGAAGTAAGGACACAGTACCTGCTTGCAATCTCATTTGGGAGATAAAATTGACACATATGAAATAACTGAAGAATAACCAAGTATGTCTTGTGTAATCAGACGTTACGTAGAGCAATGGTTCAAGTGCTGTAAGAATGTGGGCTGGGACAGAGAGGCAAGTCTTAAGGGGAGCGGTGGGATTTGAACTCTGCTTTGAAGGAAGTGTTTTGGTTTAGACTGGAGGAGGGGAAAAAGCCTCCCAGTCTGTGGCCACGACTAAGCAAAAATGCTAAACTTGATTTATTTTGTGGATAGAAAGGTAAGTATGTGAGAAAACCAGAGGAATTGTTTAAAGGAGTAGTGAGAAATATTACTGACTGCTTTAGATGGGAAGAATGCAGTTGAATATAATTCAGTTTTTGAGGACCTATTATAATAAGATAGAATATAGATTTTTTTTTGGAAAGTGAGGTGAAAGGTTAAAAGTGCCATTAGAAGAGGCATTTGTGAAAACTAACCGTTTAGCAGGGTGAGCAATTGGGAGGCATAGCAGTGACCCAGGGAAGAGGGATGTGAGTATTAACTGGGATGATGGGAGTTGGTGTTGAAGGGTGAGAGTAAGACAGAATGTTGAAATAACTAGAGGCAAGAATCCACAGGCCTTGGTAACTAATAGAACGAAGACAGAAGAGTCAAAATGTTGAAAGTGAAATGAATGTTTAGGCAGCCAGTTTGTAATTCATAGATAGTGCTAGTCAATCCTATTATGAGAGAGGAGTAAAAATATGGCCAAGATTTTATGCATTGTGTTATTTTAGGATGTCACATTTTAGTAGTTTCCTACCCCCCTCAATTTTTGTTTGTTTGTTTCTTTATTCTCTAATTCAGCCAGACTAGGAATACATGACAGACAGGCTCTCTCCTGGATCTCATAGTGGGGTTGAATAGACCAGTGACCAATCAGTACATTAAAAGACCAAGAATGACCGCAGTAAATGTTACAGAAGAAGCTCACGTGCAGGGATAGAGAGTTAGACGATGGAGCCAGAGCAGGGAGTGAAAAGTGTTCTAAAAAGGCTGATACAGGAACTCTCTGAGGAGGTGACATTTTTAAGCTGAAACCAGAAGGATGAAAAGAAATCAGCTCTGTAAAGAAAAGTGGAAACGTGAATTCAGGCAGAGGGCACAGCAGTGGCAAAGATCCTGGGTGGGACCGATGTTGGCATGTCCGAGGGATACAGATGAGGACGTGTGGCACAGCCTGGAGGACTGGAGGAAGCGGGGAGCAGGAGGAAGAGGTGAGGGTAGCAAGATAAGAGGGAGCGAGAACATGTAGGACACCGTAGGCCATGGTCACATTCTAAATTCAGTAGGCAGTCACTGAAAGATTTAAGCACAAGAGAGGCCTGATGTGCTGTTGGCTGCTGTTTAGATGGCAAAAGCTGAAGCAGGAAGACCAATGAGAAGTGTGGTATAATACAAAAATATAATTGGTTTTTGTCCCAGGTTCCTGGCACAGAACTCCTAAAACCCTTGGAATTTTCTGAGTGATGGGAATGTCTTTTGTTATTCCTAATGAACCCCTTTCAGCTGTGCTTGAGTTTATGCTAATGAGGTGACTACTAGTGGGCTCCTAGAAGCTTCAGGTTGGGGGCTGATAGCCAGAGAAATCATCCATGTGATTGGGGGGTGGGGGGGTGAAACTTTCAACACCACTTCCAGGCCTCCAGGCAGGGCAGAGTGGCTGGGGGTCGAATTTGATCACCAGTGACCAGTGATTTAATTAGTGGGCTCAGAGAGCGTCTGGATTGGTGAAGGCTGGTGGTGGGAGGGCATGGAACGTGGAAACTCCACCCTGTCACCTCTATGCATGCTCTATGCATCTTTTCCATCCCGCTGTTCCTGAATTATGTCCTTTATAGTAGACCAGTATTAGTAAGTAAAGTGCTTTCCTAAGTTCTGTGAATCCTTGTAGGGAGTTATCCAACCTGAGGAGAGGTTGTGGGAACCCCTGAATTTGTAGTTGACTGGGCAGCAGTGTGGGCAGCTGGGCGTGCCATTTGCTGCTGGTGTCTGATGTAGGGGCTGTCCTGTGGGACTCAGCTCTTAACACGGCTGGACCTCCATGGAATTGAATTGAATTGTTAGGGGACTGAGTTGGCATCAGAGAATCAGAGAAATGGGTGGAGGAACAACCTAACAAGGACGTTATTACATAGAGAAAAGACGTTGACTTGAACTAAAGAGGTGGCAGTGAGGAGGGTGAAAGGTGGACATATATGTGATTAAAAAACAAGTTTACAAATAGAGATATACATCTCTCTTAGAATAGTCCTTAGAGGGGTAATGTTTTAAATTTTAAGATTTTTTAAAGCTGGTAAGAGATCAGTTAATCTCCAGGAAAGGCAGTTGGCAAAACTGATGTATGAACAACTGTTTTCTATTTCAAGGTCAATTTAAAGATTAGAATAAAATGTAAGATGATTGTATTACCTTAAAGCATTGAAATTATAATTAGTATAATTATATATAATACCAATATATTAACATATATAACAATAGCAATACATTATATATTAATTATGTTGATAATTATGTTTATATAATATAATTAATATTAATATTAATTATATTATATTACATCATATTATTATAATAATATATAATATTATATTAATTAATATTAATTATATTATTATATTATATTATTAATATTGATTATATTAATTGATATTAATACTGATATATAATTACATTAGTATTAATATAGTATAAACATATAATAAATATAATTATATTATATATTTATCAATATACTATATTATTTTTTCACATTACTTTAATACCTTATTATATATTAATATCAATGTATATTATTATATATTTATATTAATATATTGATATCAAATTAATTATATTGTATTTATATAATATATACTATATTAATATATAACATATATTCATCTATAATTATATTTTATATTATATATAATTATAATTAATATAATTTAATATAATTGTAATTAAAATAATAAAATTTTCCCCAGTAGAAAGTAAGCTGGAGTGCCAGGGTTTGGATTTGCCTAAATTTATTATTCAATCATCATGATTTCTGAGTGTCAGAATGCAAATAACAAGAACACCCCCAGCAACTTTAGGATCCCAAAACTTTTCTGTTAAGTCTTAACAGAAAACATTTCCTTGAAGTAACATTTCTCCTAATACAAAGGACTCATTTTCTACTACTGAGTGTAGAGATTGAACTCGGCTATACAGTTTCTATGTATTTTGTATTTTGTTCCTATGTTTTGAACCAGTCACTGGGGCTTTCAATTTGCTTTTACCTAGATTGAATTGCGAAACCTGTTAATGATAATGATCTCAGATTTAATGCAAATGTATATTTTGCCAGTTTGGCATAATGTTTAATTGACTATGAAAAAAAAACAGGAAAAAAATTAAAGGTTTGGAGTAATTTTAACAAGCAATTCCAGATAAAAAGAAGTCAATTTTGGAAATGCAGAAAGTAAAATTGTAAAGCTTTGCTTGTTTTCAGCAGGGAGTCTAATACCTTTCTGTTGGATGTGGTAGCGAACTATAACTTTAAAAGGTGAGGAAAAATTGTAAGTGTTTTCTGTTGAACTCCATGACTACAAAGCCACGACCTGAACTTGGATGTGAAGGGACTTGAACCAATGGTGTAGAATTTGATAGTAAGCCTTTTCCCAGTGGATGATGTCATTGCAGCTTTGTGTGTTGGGTGCTAACTTATTAATTTAGTACACTCATAACTCTGTGGCATTTCACTAGTCTCTTGGATGCCCTTAGAGAACTGCTTATTGGATTTTGGAAGCCCATTTTTAAAGAAAAATTAAAGTTCTTTCATGTAGCTTAAAAGGCAAATAATCTTGCCAGGTGATCTCCAGTTCTGACTCTACAACCTCATTGCATTATTTAATGCAAGTTTGTTAAAGTGGATGATTACTTTTCTAAAATATGTAATTCTGGTATTGTGTAGTTGAAATACAGAAACTGAAATTAAATTGTTTTGGGTCCTTATTTCTCTGTTATTCTTCCCACCCACTTAGATTAAAGAAAATAAAACCCATATCAGGATGTTAACATTTGTTCCTGCCATTCAAAAATTTTCATATAGGCTTATTTATTTTCTAAGTTAAAATGCATTTCTCAGAGAAAATGTACTGTGAGTTATAGTTAAGTTTGCAGTATGCAAAATTATATTTGATGAGCAATAAAGCTGAATTATTGCATAAATAGTATTGTATACTCCACATCAATAATGAAGTAGATTAGTTGTCTTCTTCTATTATTGCATATGTATGTTACATTAGGCAAGAATGGCGCCTAGTGCTTAGAATCCTGCACTAGTCGTAAAAGGATTTGTGAACATTAGGTATGTAATCTTTATAATCTTCCCAAAAGTTAGGCAGAATATATATATATTTTTTTGGTAGTAGGAGAACATAGAACAATATAGTATAGATCTAACAGAAGTTCCAGCAAGAAGAGGGCTGGCCATTGGGTATTACCATTGTATTATCATCATATCTCTGTGTATTCAAGTCAGGAATTGCTTGTATTCTGAAACAAAAAGCAATTTCCTATATTTCTGCATATTTTTAAAAGTATGCAATAGCATATTTTTAATCTTGTGATCTTAAAATTATCCAAAAATTGGAAACAAGGAATTGTCATGAAGTTTATGCCCTGAATAAATATAAAATCTTTGTTTTCCTTGTCTTTCCCCTTCCTAAATGCTGTTTGTTTTAGATTATAGATTTTATAGAGCATCTGACTGACCACCAGCTATGCAAGTATTGCTCTGAATGTGATTAAAACTAGGTGAGATGATTATCAGAAAAATTCTTTTTGTAAGTGTCTCAAGTGTTTCATTTGATAAAGAAGAAATGTAATAACATTTGTCGAGGCCTGTCTACTTTCAGCTAGTAATTATGCTACATATTTGTTTTCTTCCCAATTGTCTTAATTTTTTTTTTTTTAGTCTTGTGCAGTCCTACTCTTGGAAAATTGGTACTGTTCTTTATGTGGTATGGTAAATATTGCATGATGTTTACAAAAGAAGTACCTGTGCCAAAAGTACACGTTTAAGTATTGTGGTTTATGTGCACCTAAAGTACAATGCAGGGATAACTAATTCTGAGTGGAAAGGCATTCCATGCAACCAACTCATGGTTCAGACATAGCTTTGGGAGGAATAGTGATAATATGAACAACTGAAAGTCACAGATCATCAAAAAATGCACATTAATTACTAATCTTAAATTTCTTCCCCTTCTAACTGTATTTTTAAAACAAAAACAGCAAACAAGTGGCCAAGTTCAGTTGATGTGTCATACCTCTCCCCTCTAGGCTTAGATTTCCCTTATTGAAGATGCTAGCAAAGAGTGAAATTCCTAAAAGTAAGCAGCAAAAGAAGAAAAGAAAGAAGGCATGTAAAGCAAAAACCAAACAGTTTCCTCCCACTATATTCTCCCTGCTCGACACAGAACACTTCTACACCAGATGTGTGGAGGTTTTCCCCACAAGTCAAGTAATTCTCTGGTGGACACTAAGAGGGTGTCCTCTGACTCAATTTGATTCAATTCTGATGCTGTCTACCTGGAGATAGCATCAGACCCCACAGGTTAGGGGCTCAGTCCCACAAGACTGCCTCCACCTCACATGCCAGTAACAAGTTTGAGCCTCCTTGGGTTCGATCAGAAGCAGCTCATAGAACTCAGGGAAGCAGTTTATTGATGTTTACCAGTTTGTTATAAAGGATATTAAAAGGAGATAAAAGAGATACATAGGAAAAGGTATGGGGGAAGGAGCACAGAGCTTCTATGCCCTCTCTGGGCATGCCACCCTCCAGGCAACCTGGAAGCTCTCCGAACCTTGTAGTAGTTCAGGGATTTTTATGGAGGCTTCATCATGTCTGCATGATTGATTATTAACTCAGTCCTCAGGTCCTCTTCCCTTCCTAGAGGATGGGGTTGGGGCTGAAAGTTCCAAGCTTCTAATCATGGCTTGTTCTTTCTGGTGACCAGCCCCCATCTAGGAGCCCACCAAGAATCATCTTATTAGAACAAAAGATGCTCCTATCACCCAGGAAATTCCAAAGGATTAGGAGCTCCGTGTCAAGAACCAGAGTCAGAGACCAAATATTAGAACAAGACATTCTCCTAGCACCCCTTTTGCTCAGGAAATTATAAGGGTTTTAGGAGCTCAGTGCCAGGAAGTGGGGACGAAGATCTAAGTATTAATATATATTTCTTATTATAAATTACAATATCATGAAGGGTATAAAATAAGTTATAATCTACCTAAATAGCTCCTGTTTAAAGTATGCATGTTTTAATAGATAATTTCATGGTGCCTGGAGACAATGAAACCATGTTTTAACTTAGTTTGATGCAAAAAAAAGATTGTAGACATGATCTACTAATTAATATTATACTACAACTAAACCATGTGCTGTGTATATTCATGCAGACAAGTTTTACTTACTTACACTGCTTAGAATGCAAATATTTCTACCTGTTTTTTTAAAGGTGTGATACAGTAAAAGGATCATCAGATTTCATTTCAGAAAACCTAGGTTCAGGTTTTTATCTTTGCCCACTAGCTAGAGTTGTATTTTTGAGCAATCACGGTTCCTTAATTTTCTCATTTGTCAAATGGGGCTGCTGTTTCTCACAGAGTTGTTATGAAGGTTAGATGAGGCTACATACGTGAAAATAGTTTGTACACAATGACTGTATACTATGCTAATTTTTAGCGTAAGCTGACTTTGTTATTCAATTTTTATTATTTTATTATTAGAGTAAGCCAATTTCTTTGAATATTTACTTTTGCCACTAATGTTTACAAAAAAGAAAACAGAATGTTTCTTAAAGCTTTAATCCATACGTTTTAATTCTTATAATACATATGTTTACCCTTACATAACTTAAGATTTTATTTAACATATTTTGAATGTACAAAATTCAGTCCCAAACCAGTTATTCCCACAATGCTGTGTCAGACTTGACTAATTTCTTCACCTGGTTGTTTCCTATTTTGATTTAATGAAATGAATCAGCCAGTTATTTTAATGATATATAGACAATCCAAAATGCCACCACCAAATAATATGTAATGTCATCTTGAGGTGTTGCTATCAGCTAATTGTATATAATAAAAATTAATAATAATACAAATCTGTTTTCTAGATAATTTTTAAAAATCTATGCCTCTACAGTAGGTAGGATATGCTAAGTTATTTTCTGTAACAATTTCCTATTTGATAGCCTTACAAAATAAAAGTTTATTTCTTGTTCACACTGAATTTCCAGTGTGGGTAGATAGGAGGGGCCCTCCTCATTGTGTTTGTTAGGAGACCTCTGCTCATGGTGTTCCCTCTCTCCAGGGCCTTCCATGATCACGGTGGCTTAGGGAGGAGCAGGGCACATTGCACACTGGCCCATAAAGCTTCACACAAATGTACACATTATTTTCACTCACGTGATATTGGTCAAACCAACTTCAAGAGTGTTCAGAAGAACCAGGATATTTGGTGACAGCCCTAATGATATAGTAATCTCTTTTTAAACAAATACACTAATTGAATACCCTCCTTTAATGTTATTCAATATTCACACATTAAACATTATGATAAGAAAATATATTTTACATTTTAATTGGCTTTTCCAAACTATGTCCCCTTAACTTTGTCAATGAAAAAGATTTTTAATTTTTGACAGGTAATATCATCTCCTGTTGTGTTATTGAAGGGGATTATGTTCCAAAAGTACCTATTTAGACAGTGGTTTCATCAGTGAAACTGTCTCAAAAATAAAAATTAATATGTAAGAGTCTTATCATAGCTTTTTGCTGTTGTTGATATTAGTTAGGGATTCCATAAGCATTTAGAGTATTATAGCAATGATCACTTAACAAGGTCAAAATCATGATGATAAAAACATTCAAACTATTAAGGAAAATAAATTTTAAAACTTAGTTCATTTACCATGTAGAGGCAATAATGCAGGGGTCAGCAAACTACAGTCCTTGAGCAAAATCCAGTGTGTCACCTGTTTTATGTAATTATTAGAGCACAGCCATACCCATTTGCTTTTATTAATGTATTGACATTGGCTGCCTTTGTGCTATAATGGTGAGTCAAATAGTTACAACAGAGACCATATGGCCTCCAAAGCTGAAAATATTTCATATCTGGCCCTTTCAAGAAAAAGTTTGCCAACTATTGGACTGAAGAGAAAAATATAAAGCAAGGAAAAAAAATAAAATTTGTAAATATAAGGCCTGGATTTGAGTCCTGATCCTAATATTTATTCACTGTGTGATTTTGACCAGATCATCAAACTTTTCTGAGATAATTTGCTTTCTCGATATGAATAGTCTAAATGACTTTCACATAGATGAATATTAATAATTGCACTTGCTATCTCATAGGATTTTATGAAAACTCAAAAGATAATGTATTTAACAATGTTTAATAACCTAACTACTACACAAATAAAATTGTTCATTTTTAAAGAATATACCGTATTTCTCCATTTTTCCTCATTGTTCAATAAAGATTGAAATAGGGACTGTGACTCAATTTCTGTGAACCTCTGGGAGGTACGTGGATAAGCTTCAAGGGTCTATGACCGTATTCTGGAGAGAAGGTCCACAGTGTATATTGGATTTTGAAAGGGTCCATAAAACATGAAAGGGTTTAGAACCATTGACGTGAATAATTTCTAATTTAATCTTCAGATTGATTAAAAATGTAATTTTTGCGGCACTTCACAAATTGAGAGAAAATACTATATTAGAAACATAGTAGCATGTGCTAATGTAGATGCTAGCAAACTAAATAACTGCTTTGAGAACAGTATATAGTGCTCAGAAGGAAGCCATGTGAAAACACATTTCTAAAAATAAGAAAACCTTATCCTACTGCTTACCTCTGAGTGATGTTGTAGTGTCATATATTTTCAGTGCTCCCCAGCTCCTGCAGACTCTGAGTTGTTTTCTGTAAACATGATGCAAAATATTATATTTTAGAAAACGAAAGTGCTACCAATCACAAGCCATGACATTATAGGTTTAAAAAAATTCAGACTTTGGGAAAAAATTTCAAGAAAATGAAATCAAAGTGCTAGAAAAAGGAGTTAATAGATTCTTGTGAGGATAAATCAGAGGATAAAAATTGTGGGTTTGTGATAATTGAAAGGAGATTGTTATGATAAAGACACTCTTAATATGGATAATGATAGAAAAAAATACCATAGACTTGATTATAAGTCACATTTCATAAACTCTTTGTCTTTCTACAATATTTCCTGGTGGACTTTTAGAAATGTTTGCTGAAAGCCTGAAGATGGGAAATGCTAATTGCCTTTTAAAATTCATGGAAACTCTAGGAAGGATATATATAAATCAAGGCAACTTAAGATAGGTGTTTTGCTTATGTCAATACAGAAAGGAAATCATATTTTCTACATGGCAACATTGAGCATGCAAATGGTGAGGAATTAATAGTATACTCACTTAAAATCAAATACTGTATATTTTTATTAAAAAATTAATAAAGAGTACATATACATGATTAAACCAACCAAAGAGAAACAAACAAGCAGTATGAGGAATATAGAGAGACAGGTGAGCCTCCTGTAGATGACCTGTCTGTCTCTTAACCCCTACAGAGTCAAACACTGTTACCATTTCTTGTTATCATCCTAGGAATCATTTGTGTGTATATATATGTATGTGTGCAAGTGTGTGTGTGTGTTTATAATTAATATAAACACATTTCTTTATTATCCAGGTGAAAGTTGCTCTGTACCTTCCTACCTCCACATAATAAGAGGTATTGAAGGTTTTTAAAAATTATTTCTTGAAAATTTGCTTTATTATTTTAGCAGCTACATAGTATTTCATTTTAAGGGTATGTCATAATTTCTTTAATATCCTATTGGTGACCATTTGTTGTTTGCTGCTACAAACAGCGCTACACTAGATATTTTAAATATGTGTACATATAATTTCATGCTTTTCTTTATCTAGTTCCATTTTTTTAACATTTCTTTTCCTATGTTTGTTTTTTAAATATCATGATTGTGACTCTTTTATTATCAAACTGCATAAAGAGATTGATCTTTTCTCATATATGGCAATATGTGATTAATATAAAAATAGAAAAATACAGAAATGAATATAAAAGGAAAATAACTAGATATGACCATGTTTACTTTACAGAGGTTTTCCTATGTGTATGTGACATAGTTGATATCATACCATAATCACTGATTTTTAGAGATGTTTAATATACCAGTACCTGTGGTCTTTATGGATGTTATAAATTTGAGCCCGTTGGCATAAGATATCTGTCATAGAATGATTTTTTGGTCTTTCAAATCAAAAAATAAAAACAAAGCAATGACTCAGATTTTTTAATATGAACTTCAAAGATACAGAATGTCATTTCTGAATTTTCTTATTATTTGTAGTGGCTTCTAGTTATACTCTCTTACTTTACTTTTGTAAAGGAAAAAAAGAGTTTTGTTGACTCATTCTTTAGGCAAGGTGATCCAGTCATCTAAATTGTTTGTTCTCCTATATAAGGTCTAAAATGTGTCACTTAAACTATGGTTAAAACAGTGTGGTGTGCCATATAAATACAGTCATGTGTTGCTTATTGACAATGATACATTCTGAGAATTGTGTTAGGCGACTTCTTCATTGTACAAGCATCATGTAATGTACTTACATAAACCTAGATGGTATAGCCTACTACAAACCTAGGCTGTAATAGCCTACTACTCCTAGGCTGCAAACCTGTACTGAATATTGTAGGCAATTATAAGACAATGTTAAGTATTTATGTATCTAGATATAGCTAACATAGAAAAGGTACAGTAAAAATATGGTATAAAAGATAAAAATGGTACATCTGTACAGGGCACTTACCATGAATGGATCTTGCAGGACTGGAAGGTGCTCTGGGTGAGTCAGTGAGTGAGTGGTGAGTGAATGTGAAGGCTTAGGACACTACTGCACAATACCGTAGACTATAAACACTATACACAGGCTACACTAAGTTTATAAAAATAATTTTTCTTTCTTCAACAATAAATTAACCTCAGCTTGCTGTAACTTTTTTACTTTATAAACTTTTTAATGTTTTTGAAGTTTTTGACTCTTTAGTAATATTTAGTTTAAAACACAAATGCAATATACAGCTGTAAAACATTTTTTTCTTTCTTTATATCCTTATTCTATAAGCTTTTATCTATTTTTAAATTTTTTTTGACTTTTAAACTTTTTTGTTAATAGTTAAGACATAAACACACACATTAGCCTAGGCCTACACAGGGTCAGGATCATCAGTATCACTTTCTTCCACCTCCACATCTTGTCCCACTGGAAGGTCTTCAGAGGCAATAACATGCATGGAGCTGTCATATGCTATGATAACAATGCCTTCTGGAATACCTGCTGAAGGACCTGCCTGAAGATGTTTTACAGTTAACTTTTTTTTTAAGTAGAAGGAGTACAATCTAAAATAACGATAAAAAGTATAGTATAGGAAATACATAAGCCAGTAACATAGTCATTTATCATCATTGTCCAGTATTATATACTGTACATAATTGTATGTAATAGACTTTTATGTGATTGGCACTACAGTAGGTTTGTTTACACTAGCATCATCACAAACATGTGAGTAATATGTTGTGCTGTAATGTCACTGGGCGATAGGAATTTTTCAGCTCCGTTATAATCTTGTGGGACCACTGTTATATACGCAGTCCATAGTTGACTGAAGTGTCGTTATGCAACCCATGACTCTATCTTGTTATTCTGAAGATTTATCTAACAATTAGTTTATATAATCCTCAGATACTTCTTAAACTGAAGGTACATGGGTGGAATAAATATTTGCAAATGGCTTTCTCTTTCACACATGAAAGCTAATTTGGCCAGGTGTGAAATTCTAAAATCACAACTTTTCCCATCACAACTCTGTAAATATTATACTTCTCTATTGTCTTTGGCATCTGCTGGCACTCATGAGAAGTTTAATACTATCCTAATTTTCCTTTCTTTACTGGTAACCTGTTTTGCACTTAATTGCCTTTTTTTTAGGAGATTTAAAAAAAATTTTATACTTGTTTCACTTATTTCATTAGTTGTTTTTAGAAAAAGTTTTCTCTAATTATAGTTTTGATTATTCTATGCTGATTATTGTTTTTCCACCTTCAGGGACGCTGGCAATTTTGATGTTGCTTCTCTATTCTCAGTGCTCTCTATATATCATTTGCCTCTTAAAATTCTTTCTACCATTATTTTTTCTCTAAGTGGGAAATCTTTTCATATTCTGTAAGCTGCAGCATTGATTAGAATTTTTACTATCTCCATTCTGCTCCTTAATTATTTTGTAGGCAGATTTTAATTTTGCAATTGCATATTCTGTTTCCTTTCAATCTTTTATTTTCTTTCCCATCTCTTTTTCTTTTTTTTAAATAATTTTTAATTTCAAAATATTAGGGGATACAAGTGTTCTAGTTACGTGGATGAATTGTATAACTCTGAAGTCAGGGTTTTTAGTCACCAGAATAGTGTACATTGTGCTGACAGGGAAGTTTTTATCCTCCACCCTCCCTGCCACCCTCCTCCGCTCTTAGTTTCCAATGTCCTTTGCACCACTTTATGGCCATGTGTACCCATCATTTAGCTCCCACTTATTAGTGAGAATATGTGGCCTTTGTTTTTCCATAGCCAAGATGCTTCACTTAGGATAATGGCTCCAGTTCCATCCAAGTTGCTGCAAATGCCATTATTTCATTCCTTTTCATGGCTGAGTAGTACTCCATGGAATATATATACACCACATTTTCTTAATGCACTCATGAATTGAAGGGCACTTAGGTTGATTCCATGTCTTTCAATCTCTTTTTCTTTACTTAATTCTCAGTCCCAGTGAATTCATTCTTTGTTGGCTTTAGTCTCCAAATTTATAGATATGATGTTTTTTTCTCTGCGGTTGTGATTTCCAAACATATTCCCATAGTGCGCTATTTTCAGAAACGTGCTCTTATGAATCATTCTTTCGTTCACTCATCAAATATTTGCAGAGATTTCACTGATCATCTGCTAGATGGTTAGAGTATATCAAACAGATAAAAATCGAGTGAGAAACTTAATAAGGAAGTCAATAATAGTCCATGTTATGTATTAATTATACAGCTTTGGGGAAAAATTGACCAGGAAAATAGGCTGGGCATAGGAGGTATAATTTTAGTGGAGTTTAAAAGATGATATTTCTTTTCTAATTTTCTACATTACTTGTTTTTACTTTGGATTCATGTTTCTAACCTGTGGACAGAGAATGGGGGTTGTGTTCTTTTTGCTCAAGTCAGTGTGAGCAGGCTCAGTAGTGGAATAGCATAGGAATGGTTGGTTACTAATGAGTGCATTTCAGTTGACTTATGCTGAGTGGAAAATTGTCCCATATGCTCTCTCTCTAGCCTCTGAATTGTTATGGAAATGAGGAAATGGCATTTTTTTTTCTAGCTATGGTTCTGAGCTGTCTTTGGGAGTTGTCATGTTGATTTCTTTCTAAAATCCTGAGTTCCAGGATTAGGTTTTCTAATAGACTAAATTTAGAATAAAGGCCTTAATCTGGGGTAGTTTTCATAGCTGTGAAAAGATTACAGAAATGGGAAAAATGCATTGAGTCCACATTTAGCACAAGAGCAGGTCTTCTCATAATTATCTTTTTTGTGCTGGTACTTCAAGGTCAAATGAGAAAGTGTGTAAAAGTGTGTAAGGTTGCAGGATGGTGTGGAACAGTGGTTTTCATATTCCATCCCTGTCCCCTACCCCTGAATCCTTTTTTAAAATTAAAACTTATGAATTTCTAACACATATAAAACAGATAAATGGACCTATTTGTGCATGTGGGGTGCATGCTGCTTGTGTGTGTGTGGCTGTGGTGGGACAGGAGCCAAAGGAAGGCTACCTGTTTCTGTAATAGTAGGGCAGACAGATCTGCCTTGAAGCACTAGCTGGGCCACTTTTGGTTTGCCCTAAACATTTTGAGCTTTGGTATGAATGAGTGTTAAAATACCATAGATCAGGAAAATTATGGCATCAGACTGAAAGATTTATCTTTTGTATGGTCTCTTGTGAAATAGTGTATAGCGTGTACTATGTGCCAGGTATTGTTATGAGTGCATAGTGTAGATTAAAAGTGCTATTATTCCTGTTATTGGATAAGCAAGCTGAGGCATTGAGAGATTTAACAATATGCCTAATAATGCAGCAAGTACATGGCATTGTAGGGTTTTAAGCCCACAGAGCCTGGCTGTTGTGCTTTCACTTGAAACCTCTGACCTCTGTCCTCTGCCTCTAGTGGCCTGGTGAGATGGACCTGTATTACATCATATGTTGAAAAAGTAAGGTATATATATTTTACCAGAAATTTTGAGTGAACTGATGATGTCTGTTCATCTCTTCCTCCTAATGGTTTAGGGGCTTAGTTCTAAAACTCCACCTTTCTAAGTGCAAGGGCTGTGCCATTGTTGCCTTTAGGAAATAATTTCTACAAGTAAAAATGGCTGCCTTTGGAAAACTACTTTCTGTAAGTAATTTGCAGAAAATCAGCATGAAAAGCACAGGACTATAAATAACTCTGATGTGTCCCTCAACACTTCATTTACTTGTAAATATTGAATTAGTAAAGTATATCTGCTTTTACCATGTGTGAGAAACCTTGTATAATATTTAGGCTAAATGGCATTAGTCTTTTAATGTTGAGGGTATGTTTTTTAAATACATAAATGTATATCCTTAATTTTTTCCAGAGTGTATCTTTTAAAAAATAAGATACGCAAATAAACTATTTTGAAGATATTTAATTTGCCAAAATCTAAGAATACGGGGGAGTCTAATCCCATACTAGATATGAATTTTACAGATGCTAGTGGATACTGCATTTAAACTGAGTTTAATCGATGCCCCTTAATGGTTTCAGTGATGTATCTTTTCATCTAAGTGGCCCAACTTCAGCTGTTGTCACCCAAATTCAGTATCTGCATAGTTATGCACCTTTCAGGTGCATAACTTTTTCTCTTTTCCCCTTGTCTGAGACTGACAGCAGTTGATGAGTTTTGAATTGCTGCCCCAAGGTAGTAGTCAAGGCAGGAATAGTTTCTTACACTCTCATTTCAAGTGAAATTGTATTAAATATAGGTAGTCAACACTTGAAAGCTTTGAGTTTTATCTCTTCAGTCTATGCTTCCTAATTACCACCAATACTTCAATTTTCTTGGCTTTGGTTTTCCATATTTGTGCAGTGAAGAGGTTAGAATTTTATTGACTGTGTCAACTCTTACATTTTACAGTTTTGTTTAAAAAATTCAGGTGCCCTTTCTTCCCTCAGTCCATGGTACTTTATATTGTGAATGTAGAAAGATAATAGGTCTTCTTAAACAAGATAGTGTCAAACAATCCTAGGAGAGATGTCCAAGTAACTCCTCTGAAATAACAGGATTTGCTGTCATACAATTATTATGCTCTTGCTATTGAAGGGTGAAATATTCTGATAGCTGCTAATGTCTACTTGGCTGTGAGAATGAAAGTTGAACTGCAGGAGTTTAGAGCACTTTATTTCACAGATTATTTGATTGGATATCAAGTAGCTGCTTTGTACTATTGCATAATCTGCAAAGTGAAGAATATGAAAACAGAATGTTGGCTCAACCACTCCTTACTTTAAATATATTTCAGGGGGGAAAGTATCATCATAATTAGCATCACCATCATTGCTAGCCTTATTTTTATCAACATCAGACATTTATTCTAAGCTTCAGTAGTAGTACCTGAGCTATGCTTTATGGCCAGGAAAATGACTTTAGCTGGCTGATACTCACTGACTACTCACCATGTGCCATGCCTCATGCTAAGTCCTTCATGTGCACTATATTACATAATCCTCATTACTGTTTTACACATGGGGAAACTGAGGCACAGAGCAATTTAGTAACTTTCTCAGTGAGAGCGTAACAAAGATAGGACTCAAACCAAGACACTTGGGCTCTAGATGCTGAAGTCTTAACTGCTATGCTACATTGCCTTCAGTATTCTTGAAAATTAATTTGAATGAGTCTGTTTGCAATTGAGGAAAAATATCGAAAATCAAAGATAGCATTGCTTTCTTGGCAATTCAGATTATTTATGTCCACAAAGATCCAGCTTTCTAAAATGAAAAAAGAAATTTCTAAATTTTGCATTTATTATGTCTAGTATATTACTTTTAGGGCAATTTGATGACGGGGAATTATATACTTTTATCATTTTACTGCTTAGAGATAATATAGTTTTATTTATTGGTTTTATGGTTTATTGTTTGATGCCAAGTCTGGTCAGGAATATAACATCAAATTATATTGAAGTTCCTATAGGAAAAGTATTTTTAACAATAATCTTTAAAGTGTAATTTCCAGAAATTGCATTATGATAGAAGTTCAGATTTCTGATTTACAATCACTCTCAATACATGGGAAAACTTAAGTTATTCTATTTTTTTCCTAAGAAATATTTCTCCGTTTCCCTAATGCTGTTGGATTATTTCCTACCCCCACCCCCACCTTGGGATAAGAGGAGAATCAGATCATCAGGCATCTAAATGACACATAAATTTACAGCCTCTTATAGAAATATAGTTTTTTTATGCCTTGAACAGATCTCTGTTTATTAGCTTGAGTTTCAAATAAAATAGTTGGCCAACATTTAGTGGTCATGTTTTATCAAAAATGCTTATCTTTAAACACTTAGAATCAAATGCAGAACTGTTAAATGCTGTCACTGTGACATACATGTAGGGACCGAGAAGTACTTTGAAGTCACCATGGAGTTCCCAAGTATTAAGAAAACAGCTAGGGAAGTTCGGAACCAATATGCAGGTAGATTATTATTGTTCTTTGCCAAAATTCCTTTGCAAGAGAATTTCCCCTCAACTTTTAGCTGCAGTTGTATGTTATATGAATGTATCTTGTTAGCACAAAATGTTTGCTAGAAGCTCATTCAACAAGTAACATAAGAAACATGTAACTTCCTATAGATTTTCAAATTTACAACTGTAATATAGGATTTTATTGTGTAAGTTGAAACTAAAAATAGCAAGGGAGCCATCTTGTGAAATACTGTTTGAACTGCAAGCACATGGTTTCTGGGCCAAGAGGGAGTTTGATGATGTTAAAGTTGACACAAAATGTCCAAACAACCCTTTTATTTAGTTACTTTAATTGATACATTTGTTTTGATGCACCTATGCATTCTTTCTTAGTCTTACTGTGTAAAACAGCACATATTTGCAAAATGGCATGTCCAGATACAGATCTATATGCTGTGGTTATACAACTGAGAAAAACTCTTCAGTTTAAGGAACATTGTCTATACCTTTGATCCCAAACGCTTGCCCTGAGACATTACTTCATTTCAGTAAACTTCAGTTTCCACATTCTGAGAGTGGGGATAATTAAACCTGATGGTGTTTTGTGAAAGTTAAGTTAAGTATATATATGAAGGGATTAGCACCATATATGACAGGCAGAGAAAGCGAGTGTTCAATAAATAGTAGTGTTTGCCATTATCTTTCTAATTGGTAATGAAAATTATTTTATCATTATTTTATTACTGGTAATGAAAATATAGTAATATGGTGATGCCATAGTAGTCTAGAAGAGAAAACTATAATCTCTATGTACAAAGAGGCAGAAGCAGATTTACCTTGAGGCTAAAGGTTAAGTTTAGGGTTCCTCACTCGAATGGGCCTGCTTCCTAACTTTTACTCTTTTTTTCCTAAAGAGTCCTGTATATTTTGAGGTTCACAAGCTCTGCATCTGCAACAGGGGTGTGAATCAGAATCACTTCTGTAGATATTTAAAAATGCCTATGTACATTCTCCTTCTTTCCTAGTAGAAGACAATAATTTAGTTGTTCTGAGGTGGGTTTTTTTAAGTTTCATGTATGATTCTGATGTGCATCCTTGGTTTAAAAGCAGTGACATAGAAGAATAATGTACAAAGTGTGAAAGTTCTGAAATGAACACATCTTTTTACTGAGACATTGCTTGTTTCTTAATTAGAATCATATTTTTTTCTGGAACCATATTCCTTTCTTCAGTGCTTGGTTAAGTTCTTTCCTCATGCAGCGTAATGATGACTTTGACTAGCTTTTTAAAACAGACAAGATGTGACCGTCATTCTGAAAGCCTTGCTCCTCTTCTTAGATTGCTCGTTAAGCACATCCTGAATTTGTGTTGTTCTTTTTTCTCACCCCACTTCCAACATTTTACTCTTATGCCCTACATTATTAATGTTTTCCTACATCTAAAATAATTGAAATTGTTTTGTATTAAAATAATAATTTAATTATTATTTTAAGGGTTTTTTTTTTTACAATTTGTATGTATCAAGAATTTTGCTTTTTCTTGTCAGTCCTGACTAAAATGAAAATTAGTAAAAATAATTAGAAAAGTAGAACTATCTATTCAATAGATCTGAACATGTCTATTTAATTAAAATATATGATATTAATAAAAACTTATAGATGCTTCTTTTCAATTTAACTTTTTTTTTCCTTGAAAATCTGCTATGAGCAAATCCCTACGCAAGCTATGTAAAGGAAAGAAAAGTAATTACAAAAGAATCTCTGCCTCTAACAAATATGATGAAGAAGAGGGACAAAAACCTGTTACCAAATGGCGAGAATTCATGTTAGAGAAATACATATTAACAGTTCCTCTAAAGGCAATAGAAAGTATTATGTATGTTAAAAAGAAGGGGACACAGAATTAGGGGATCTCCTCAGCACACCTGTCAATGCGGATGTGGGTGCTAGAGAAGGGACAGTTTTCTATGAAAAAATACAACATGAAGAAAATGTTTGTGGCATAATCCATGAGGTATTTAAGAAAAAGGTCACTAAAAGAGAGTGGCAAGACAAAATTATTTAAGACAGTAGTTATCTGCTAGCCATTCACTAAGGACAAAATTGAATTACTGTAGGGAAGAAGATGAAATAAGCTAGTTTGATTATTTTTAGAGGAAAAATATTAATCAGAAGTTAAATCAATAAAGAGGAAATGCAAATAAAACCTGTGTGCAGAAGAGATTTTGAAAGATGATAAGAAGGTCAGAGGGATATCTTCATGTAGCACCTTTTCCTGACCCCCACCATGTCAGCGAATGCCACACTGAACAGGTGTTGGAGAATGTTTTAGGCCTAAGCTCTAAAACTTTATCAGGTACTCTTCAAAACCTCAACACTGAGGATGAGGAACTACCAGAGAAGAATGAGGAGAAGACAGTGAGGCATGGACTGTAGGAAGGTAGCTGAAGGAAACGTGTAGTATTTATTTAGATGTGCAGTGGAAATACACCAGGCCTACAATGATGACTAAAACATCATCCCTGACCTTGCAGCGTTAATGATATGATCTAATTAGATAAATCTAATGAGAGGAAAACCTGTATACAGGAGGGGGATCCAATCCAGCCATTGGAGTATATAGTGAGGGTTCAAGGATGGCTTCTTGGAGAGTTGATATCTAACTCAGGTAATGAATAATTTTTAGGCATCAGCCAGGTGAAGAGCATGAGGGTGGGAGGGTGTGCATTTGAGGCAAGGGAAGAAACATGATCAGAGGGGCTCAATAGGGAAGTAGCTTGGTTAGTTTGGTTTGGTTCACCTATTTGTATCTTATTTGTTTTATTTGAATCCTGCCTGGTACTTTTTCTCACATAAGGTGAAATTATTTTTCTCCAAAATGGTAACCAATTTCCCTAGCTCTATTGATTGAATAATTCTTCAATTTCCAACTTATCTGTGATGTTTCTTTTAATGATACATTTAAAAATTAGTGTATGTTATTCCTGATCTTATTCTGTTCTTTTCTGTTTCATTCCATCCCATTCTACATTAGCCCAAGCTGTTCTCTAAAGTTTCTGCATATGTCCTGAAAAGATTATTTCTAGGTATTTTGTATTTCCCTTAATATTATGAATAAGTACTTTTCCATTTCACTCAGTACATTTGAGAGAATGCTAAAATATTTTAATGCTGTTGGTTTCTGCATTTTTATCATGCATTCGGCTATTTTACTGAGCTTTTCTTTATTCTAAAGTTTTCAATATTCTTCTGTATTTACTAGATATTTAATTCCACCCACAGCTAATATATTTGTCTTCTTCTTTGTAATAATTGTTCTTTTTATTTCTTTACTGCCGTTACACCTGCTAGAACTTTCAGAATAATAACAAACAATAGTTGTAAAGTGGCTATGATTTTTTTCCCCTGATTTTAAGGGAATTTATCCAGTTGTACTTTAACATTAAGTACGATATGAAATGTTTTGAGATAGATATTCTGTGTCATGCTAAGATAATAATTTTATATTTTTAGCTTTTAAAGAACTGTAAGAATTGGTACGGAATATTGTGCAATGTCTTCTTGAGCTATAAAGGTAACACATATGTAGATGTTCTTTTCTCTTTTTTACTATTATATAATATTTCAAATATGTGCAAGTGTCTGGAGAGAAAAATATCACACATCTACCTTTATCAAATCTTAACATTGCTTCTGGCTGTTTTTGTTGTTATTGTTGTTAAATAAAACATAATAGAGAAAGTTGAAGGCCCTTCTCAATCTCACTGGATGGCCACTGTTCACCCCCATCCGTTGACTAGTTAATCTTCTCCCCACTTCTGGCATATATTCATCTTTGCAGATATGCTTGGGTATGTCTCTGGGCTTTCTATCTGCCTCTCCCTGTCCAATACTCTGTCTAATACCGCATTGTCTTAATCACGTTGATTTTTAATTGCTAAAGTAGATCTTTTTTTTTTTTTTTATAGAGACGGGGTCTCGCTCTTGCTCAGGCTGGTCTTGAACTCTTGAGCTTAAGCGATCCTCCCGCCTCGGCCTCCCAGAGTGCTAGGATTATAGGCGTGAGCCACGGCGCCCGGCCTTAAAGTAGATCTTGATACCATGTAAGGCAAATCCTTTCACCTCATTCCTTTTTTTCCAATTTTTTTTTTTTTTACTTTTTTATATGATTTTTGTATGCGTTCATCAGGTTCTACTGAAAACTCTTCCAAAATATTTATTGCAATTGCATTATATTTAAACATAATTTGATAAAAATTGATACCTCTGTATCTCTTCATTTCTTCAAGTCTTCTTTTATGTCATTTTATCCACAAAGTACTTATATATTATGATATTTGTTCTCAGAGATCTTTATCACTATTGAGATTTTCTGTTTTGTGTTACCTTTGTGAATTGGTTATTTCTGGGGGTGTAGGAATGTTGTGGTTGTGGGAAAGAAGAGGTTAGGCATTTTGGCCAATCAATGTTTAATTTACTTATTGAACCTCTCCGTCTTGTTTCTCTTTCCATTTAGTTCAGACTGTCCCATGAGATTATTTTCATTTGCAGTTAACTCCTCCTCTAAGTATTGATTGTATTCATCTTTCTTAGCATGAGATTTATTCATGGATTTTCTTCTTAGAGGCTTATGTTGACTAGGAAGCCTTTTGTCCCATTCTAGTTTTCACTGTCCTTTCACTCCTCCCTCCTTGCTTATCCTTGGGGCCTTGCAGAACTTCCCCATGCAGTACATTAACGTTTTTTGTCTTAGGGTGGAGTTATTTCAAGGTTCTTCTTGGATCTGTTCTACTGTTGGTGCTTAAACGCTGCATATCGAGAGCAGTTGGGGCCTCTGCGTAGACACAGCATTTGAATAGTCCTAACTTAGTGGTAAATGATGTTGGAGGTAGAGGAGATGAGACATGTGGCGCTACCAGAAAATGCAAGACTCGTGCACCATGATTGACAGTGGAGAAATGCAAACATATCTTCCTCTCTACTTCCTAGCTGGCTTGCTCTTGAATTTCAGAGATCAAAGTAAACATGGGCCCCAAATTGTGCTATTCCAGCTGTTTAAGTGCAGTATTTTCATGGAATTTTCTCACATGCATGACTGTCTTCCTTGGTTTTCAGTGTAGCATATATTTGTCCATTTGTGCACCTTCATTAATGTTTTAAAATAAAATCAGTGGATGACATATTTAGTTGATTTTATTAATAATTTGGAAATTTTTGAATCAGTGTTTTCTTCCTCTTTTTGTCCTCAGTATCTAGCTAGCATGGTGATTGGCAAATGGTATTCATTGAGAAATTTTTCATTGAACAGAATTAAATCATATTCAGTGCTGTGGTGATATTTGATTTCTTCTTTTCTATGTATAGCTTAGCTCTTTGTGATACAGAAGTGATCCGTGTAAAATAATAGTATGCATTTTTTTTTCTTATCTACAGTTTCTCTCCATGAGACTGGGGTAGTAAGTCCTATCTCCTACATTTTTAGTCAGAATTACTTAGATGTTTTTTCAAAATGTGTTTCACTCTAGGAGGGACTATAGCAATGCAATTTCAATTTATTGTTGCTTTTATCCTTACTGTTGTCAATGAATGTAATCATAAACTGCTGTCTCCACATCGGAAGCTGGCTAAGAGATTCAAGATTGTCATGAACTTCATATTAGTCAAATAGAACTCTTAAATCCAGAATATGTAAACTGCAGCCAACAAGTCTAAATGGTTTTACTCTGTTACTTAAATTCAGTAAGTCTCACACAGAGAGTAGAAAGGCTAATATTATCCAAAAGTGTTGCTTGTTACAAGTTTAGCTTGACGTCTTTCAGTGGATGTGAAGCTTCTTGTGAAAGTCAGCTATTTGATGGGCTTTCATTCAATATCCCAAGTACACATAACCAATAATGTATTTGGGGTTGATCAATTTATCGTTATGGGTATTTGAAATTTTTCAGTAATTAGGTATATTCTTAAGTGATGATCCACGGTTTAAATAACTGGGTGGAAGGCTAAATTAGGAGAACATCTCAAATCACAAGTGCAAACATGATGGATTTGGGCCATCTTCAGCCCTGAAAATGAAATGAAAATTTATATTTTTCTTCAAGGGAGTCTGGGTTTTTCTTCACTGCTTCTTGGCAAAAATGTTTGGCCTTTGCTTAGTGTTTATACTTTTCTCTTGATATACAGCATCATTATATTTTTGTGTAGTCATATTTATCCTTCACTTTCTTTATGGTTCTTCTGTAGTGGTTATGCTTAAAGAATTATTCTCCTGTCTTTTCTTCATAGTATTTTATGGTTGTATTTAAAAATATTTGATGATTTAATCCATCTGATAATATTTAGTATATAATGTAAGAATAAGGACATGATTTGTTTCCAAGTACCTTATTGCTTACCCCATCACTATTTAGTGAATAATCAACTTCTTTTAAGTTGACTTGAAATATCATATTTATCAAATACTAAATTCATTTACATGTTGGAGTCCTTTTCTGTGCTTTCTATTGTTTTCATTCATTAGCTTGCTACATAGTTTTAATTATTAAAACTATAGATAACATCCTTTTAATTTGGAAGTAACCTTTATCTCCCATTAGTCTTCCTTTTAAATATGTATTGACTATTATTGTTCATTCTATTCCCGATGAATTTTAGAATCATTTCATTAATTTATAATTTTTTTAAAACTATGCATTTTGATTGCAAAGATAGTAAATTTGCTAATTATTCAAGAAGAGATTTAATTTTTTTATAAGTTCCCACAGAGAAACTTATTTCTCTATGTTTTTCTTTTTCTTTCCTCCTTCCTAAAGTATTAATATTTTGAGGTGTTCGCATTTATGTGTCAATCAGTCAAAAATATTTATTGATTACCAGTTATGCACTAGTTAATGAGCCATTGCTCATGCAGGTTTCTTAAGTTATAAGTGCAAAATATATATCTATAAAAATAAGTAATAAATCAGTCCCTGCCCTCATGGAACTCATATTCAAGTGGGGAAGATGGACATTGAATGTATTGTTGCAAATAATTATATAATTACAAGTGACTGCAGTGCGTGAAGGGGATTTTATTTAAATATTTGTAGTAGTATTAAATTCTGATCAGAGAAGTACCTGTCAACTTGGGAATATTCAGATAGGGGTGGCATTTATGGAAAGTTAATGTTATTCCATAAACTGAAAGCTTTGCTTTCCTCAAGGGAAAGATTTTGAGTATGAACACCTCATTTTTGGAGTTAAAATTTAATACTATTTTTTCTTTCTGCTGTAACAGTACTATTTCATGTTAAGGTAATGAAGATGCTGTTGATTGACCAGGAAAAGGATCAGGAGTCCAGACAATAACAAATATTAATATTTTAGAAACTTAGTCTACTATACTGTTTATAGTCAATGAATATCTTTAATCTGAAGCTCATAAATCCATTAATAGTACCAAGTTGTTTAACCAGTGTCTGTATTCATTGGTTAGAACTTGTGGTAAATCCGTGGAAGGAAGGCTGCTTTTATTATACATAGCGAAGAGAGGGAAGAAAGCACTAAGAAGCCTCCTCTAAACAGCCACACAGTGGAATGCTTGTGGAACTCTAGGCATGCCCTTTATGTCAGAAAACTGACCTTTATGTCAGAAAAACTCCTTTTTTTTGTTTTTTAAGACTGGGTCTCGCTCTGTTGCCCAGGCTGGAGTGCAATGGCATCATCATAGCTCACTGCAGCCTCAAACTCCTGGGCTCCAGCAATCCTCCTGCCTCAGCCTCCTGAGTAGCTGGGACTACAGGCATGTGCCACCAAGCCTGGCTAATTTTTGTATTTTTTTTGGTAAAGGTAGGGTCTTGCCATGGTGCTCAGGCTGGTCTCAAACTCCTGGGCTCAAGCGATCCTCCTGCTTTGGCTTCCCCAAGTGTAGGTCACTTTTTGTGTGCACTAGGGAGTAGTCACATCCCCCATAAGAGATGCTTCTTCTGAGGCACAGATTCACCCTTAGAGCTCGGCATAATGGCAGTGAGAGAAATATTTGGATGGTGAAGCAGAGAACATTCAGTGAAGGATTCTGTCAGGATCCGATCCCTCATTCCTACTCCCTTAGGCCTTCCTTCTGTTAACTGTGTCATGGAGATGATAAAAATGAAGTGCAGATAACGCCACAAGGGACTTGTCTCTATTTTGTAGTAAGTGAAAGGTAGATTGGCTTTTCTAACATCTGGAATTCTCTTTGGATTTTGGGCCGTTTCATTGGTGATGTAAACAGGCTTCCTGAGGAAATCCTCAGGCAGCTTTTCTGAAGCTGTTTCATAGTGGCCTCCAGGCTAGATCTGAGTCACTGATGAAAACTCGGAGCTCTCATTTCTTATGTCCTTTTAACTTACGTGGAGTAGATCAAATTAAGTCCTCTTGATAGCTAGGCTTTTATATTAAACTGTAAAGCCTATTTATAGTGATGCCACAGTCAGAATAACAAAAAGTTAAAATTGTATCTTTTATATGCTTCTTATATATGTTAATATTTTCCCACTTTGTTTCATCCTTCTCTCTACATACACACATTTTTTTCTGAACCATTTTATAGTAAGCTGTATCCAACAAATAGACTATTCATATTCTTTTCAAATAACAATGAAGCAAATAACAATTGGCCATAATAAAGCCACAAAGAAAATGCCAAAAGATTCCAAAAAGTAAAAAAATCATACAGCCCATAATCTTTGACTATAATAGTCACTAAACTAGAAAGTAACAACAAAAAGCCAATCCCAAAATATTTATCCACATTTTTGAATAAGAGAAAATTAAAACTAAAGTTCCAAATATATTTAATATGAAGGACAGTAAAAGTTTTATCTGTCAAAAGAGGCCCTCTCTGTACTTCTGGAAAGTATGCGTTCTTTAACCCAAACATGTATGTGGACAATGCTTCTGCTATTATAAAGTAAATGAGGATTGAGGAAAAAAAATGGCGGTGTGATAGAGTCCTCCCACCGCACCGCTCCCAGGGAAGGGGGTGAAGAACGCCAGCGGCTGCCTGCGAGCACAGACCACTCACTCCGAAAACAGCATTGCGAATTACAGAGAAACAATGCCAAACGCCCAGCCCAAGAAAACAGGTACAAAATTTTCACAAAGATCGGAGGGCGCACGGAGCACAATAGAGCCCAGAGCGTGGGAAGGACGCGCTCGCCAGGTTGGCGCAGCGCGACCTGCCCCCCAAGCGGTTACGCGCCTCCCCATCCACGCAGTCAGGGACAAGCCCAGAGTTGGGGCAGGGCGGTTGCTCGGGACGGCGAGCCCTGTGGAGAGGAGGAAGTAGCCACAGCCACACACAACTCGCAGCTGCAATATACAGAGACTGCCGAGGGCTGGGGAGGAACTGGGCGGGGACCGAGATTCAGCTTCCCGGGACAGTGCGCGGGAACCCGCAGGCCGGCACTGCGCCACTAGAAGTCAGCGGGACTGGGCCCAGGAGTTTAACGGAGAGCGGGACACGCCCTTAGAGGCTGCTAGCAACTGCCGCTGCGGCCGGCGGAGAAAAACTGTGCTCCTGGCGCCATCGGAGCCCGACTGTGCGCCAGGCTGGTGGCGGCCGCCATCTTTACAGCCACCTGCGCGGAGCTGTGAGCCGCGTCTCTAGCTCCCCCTGCCCCGCCCCGGGGCTCTTCCGCTGGGGCAAGACAGGCTTTGCCTGTAGTAGCCAGGGACAGCTGCATCCGTGGGTTCCAGGTGGGACGAGATCTCGGAACTGTAGCAGCAGGACCTTTGGGTATTGGAAACAGTTTGCAGCTCGTCCATCTGGTTCCACTACCCCGGCTCTGGCCTCCGACAAGTCTGCTCCATGCTGGTCCTAGTGCCCGCCCTTCAGGTCCCAGCCCTCCTGTATCCCAGAGATCGTTCATTTTGAAGTTTGCTGGCTATAGTGACTCATTTGGCATAACTGCTGGTTCTCATGACAACCAAATACCTCAAGAGCCACAGGCTGAACCAAAGCAGCTCCCCATAACCCTGCCCACTCAATTAGGGAATTTCGCGCCATCCAAGAGCGCTTCCAGTGGCCACTATTCCCCCCTCCCCATGGGAACATTCCCCCGGTGGAGACTGCTGGGGATAGAAATGGCCACCTGCCTCGCCTTGGGGTCTAGTGGTGGAAAAGGGGTGCACAATTGGAGATCCCCCCTATCAACCAGTATCATGCGGAGATGCACATCAGAAGGGCAGACACACATGGCTAGATAAGCAACCTCTGAGCTGTGTAGAATTTTCCCAATTCAGTTCTCACACTGCAGCCAAAAGAAATTGTGTTTCTACCTGCACCTCAGGAGGAGCAGGGTCAAAGTAACCCCTAGGAGCTACAAAGCCCCTCCCAAAGCATGTGGCTTTCACATACCCCAGCTGGGGGATCAGAATCTGCCAAGGACATAACAGAATACCTAGCTAATAGGGAGCGGAGGACTCATATCCTCAAGTACAATTCATTAGCTCAGAGCCCAAGCTGGGAGGTCATTCTTACCACACTCCACTGGGAAGAGGAGAAGACCACAGGTCAGAGTTAACTCAAGATCCACCAAAATTGCTAAAATACACCTAAGGCAATACAGGCCACTACTTCTTTCCCTGGCTCTGCCAAGGAACGAAAATTGTGGGCCTGGAGACTGGGCCATAAACTAGCCCTAATACCCCCAGGTCTCGACCAAGAGGCCAGATGAGAAAAAACCAGCAAAAGAACTCAGGGAACATGAAAAATCAGAGTGAAAAGTCACCTCCAAAAGAAACCATCAGTTCCTCAGCAACGGATACCAACTCAAATGAAATGGGTAGAATGACAGAAGAGGAATTTCGGTTATGGATTATAAGAAAGCTCAATGAAATTCAAGAGAAAATTGAATCCCAGCACAAAGAAACCACAAGAAAAATGCAAGAAATGAATGAAAAATTCTCCAAAGAAATAGAAATATTATGGAAAAATCAAATAGAAATCCTAGAAATGAAAGAAGCATTCAAGGATCTACAAAACACAGTGGAAAGCCTTAAGAATAGGCTGGATCATGCAGAGGAAAGAATTTCAGAGCTAGAAGACAACTCCTATGTGCTAAATAAAACAGTCAAAGAGAAAGAACACAAAAACAGGAGGCAGGAAAAAAGCATACAAGAAATGTGTGATTATGTAAAGAGGCCAAACATAAGGAACATAGGCATCCCTGAGGGAGAGGAAGAAAATTCGCATGGGCTGGAAAATCTATTTGAAGGAACAATAGAGGAAAATTTCCATGGCTTAGCCAGAAATCTCAATATGCAAGTACAAGAAGCACGCGGGAATCCTGGGAGACTCAACGTGAAAAGGCATTCACCACGCCACATAATTATTAGACTGACCAAAGTAAACACAAAAGAGGCACTCCTCAGAGCTGTAAGATGAAAAGAGCAGGTAACCTATAAAGGGAAACAGATCAGATTAACTGCAGATTTCTCAGCTGAAACCTGACAAGCCAGAAGGGAATGGGGAGACATCATCAGTCTCCTAAAACAAAACAAAGGCCAACCCAGAATTCTGTATCCTGCCAAACTAAGCTTCTTATATGAGGGAGAAATAAAGATGTTTCCAGATAAGCAATCAATGATAGAATTTGCGAAATCCAGACCGGCCTGGCAAGAAGTGCTTAGACCTGCATTATACACTAACCAGCGCAACAGACACCTACCTATGTAAAACTACGCAAAAGCTAAAACCCCAGAAACCAGATTCCACAATGATGTAAGAGGTAAAACAAAAGACACCACCCAATAGAATAATCAGAAAATTACCCCAAATATCAATTCTCTCAATAAATGTAAATGGCTTGAATTGCCCATTGAAGAGACATAGGCTGGCTGAATGGATTAAAAAACACAAGCCAATATCTGTTGTCTTCAGGAAACACACCTTACACACAAAGACGCATTCAGACTCAAGGTGAAAGGATGGAATACAATTTTTCAGGCTAATGGAAACCAAAACAAATTCGGAGTAGCCATCCTTATTTCAGATGATATAAACTTTAAAGCAACAAAAGTAAAGAAGGACAAAAATGGACACTATATAGTGGTGAAGGGAAAAATCTTACTAGAGGATTTAACAATCCTAAACATTTATGCACCCAACACAGGAGCGCCCAGGTACATAATGCAAATTCTGCTAGATCTAGACAACATAATAAACAGCAATGCCACAATAGCAGGGGACTTCAACACCCCACTGATGGAACTGGACAGATCCTCCAAACAAAAATTAAATAGAGAAACAAAAGACCTAAACAGGACGCTAGAACATTTGGGCCTAACAGATATCTACAGAACACTCCACCCAAATCACACTGAATATACATTCTTCTCATCAGCTCATGGAACTTTCTCTAAAATTGACCACATCCTAGGCCACAAAACAGATCTAAACAAATTCAAAAAAATAGAAATCATACCATGTATCTATTCAGACCACAGCGGAATAAAATTAGAAATCAATTCCAACAGAAATTCACATCTCCATCCAAAAACTTGGAAAGTAAACAATCTGTTGCTGAACGACTATTGGGTCAAGGAGGAGATTCAAATGGAAATCAAAAGATTCTTCGAACTAAATGATAATGGGGACACAAGTTATCAAAATCTGTGGGATACAGCAAAAGCAGTCCTGAGAGGAAAACTTATCGCCCTAAATTCCCACATCCAAAAGACAGAAAAGTCACAAATCAGTAAACTAATGAATCATCTTAAGGAAATGGAAAAGGAAGAGCAAAGCAATCCTAAAGCCAGCAGAAGAAAAGAAATAACCAAGATCAGAGCAGAATTAAATGAAATCGAGAACAAAAGAACAATACAGAGGATTAATAAAATGAAAAGTTGGTTCTTTGAAAAGATAAACAAAATAGACAGGCCACTTGCCAGGTTGACCAGAAGCAGAAAGGAAAGGACTCTAATAAGCTCAATTAGAAATGAAAAAGGAGAAGTCACAACTGATACCATGGAAATACAAAACATCATCTTCGAATACTACAAAAATCTCTATGCCCACAACACAAAAACGTGGAGGAAATAGACAAATTCTTAGAAACATACTACCTCCCTAGGCTCAACCAGGAAGAAACGGAATTTCTAAACAGACCAATATCGAGCACCGAAATCGAAGCAGTAATAAAAAATCTTCCCACAAAAAAAAGTCCTGGACCAGATGGGTTCACACCTGAATTCTACCAAGCCTACAAAGAAGAACTGGTGCCTATACTGCAGAAATTATTTGAAAATATCCAGAAGGATGGAGTCCTCCCAAACTCATTCTACGAAGCCAATATCACCTTGATACCAAAGCCAGGAAAGGACACAACAAAAAAAGAAAATTACAGACCAATATCCCTTATGAATATAAATGCAAAAATTCTCAATAAAATCCTTGCAAACCGAATTCAAATGTACATCAAAAAAATAATTCATCACGATCAGGTGGGCTTCATTCCCGAGACGCAGGGATGGTTCAACATACGCAAATCTATAAATGTAATTCACCATATAAAGAAAAGCAAGAACAAAGATTATATGATCCTTTCAATAGATGCAGAAAAGGCTTTTGACAAAATCCAGCATCCTTTTATGATAAGAACTCTTAACAATATAGGCATAGATGGCTCATACCTTGAAACTATTAAAGCTATATGCGATAAACCCACAGACAATATCGTACTGAATGGGGAAAAATTGAAAGCATTCCCCCTTAAAACTGGCACCAGACAAGGGTGTCCACTATCTCCACTTCTTTTCAACATAGTGCTGGAAGTCCTGGCCACAGCAATTAGACAAGACAGAGGAATCAGGGGCGTCCAGATAGGGGCAGGAGAGGTCAAACTTTCACTATTCACAGATGATATGATATTATACATAGAAAACCCCAAAGATTCAACCAAGAGATCACTGGAATTGATAAATGAATTCAGCAAAGTCTCAGGACACAAAATTAATACACACAAATCCATAGCCTTCATATATGCTAATAACAATCAAGCTGAGAAACAAATTAAAGATGCAATACCTTTCACAATAGCACCAAAGAAAATTAAATATTTAGGAACATATCTAACTAAGGAGGTCAAAGACCTATATAGAGAGAATTACAAAACACTGAGAAAAGAAATAGTAGAGGAGGTAAATAGATGGAAAACCCTACCATGCTCTTGGATAGGCAGAGTCAACATAGTAAAAATGGCTTTGCTACCTAAAGTGATTTACAGAATCAATGCAGTCCCTATCAAAATACCAACATCATTTTTTGCCAATCTAGAAAAAATAATTCTACGCTTTGTGTGGAACCAGAGAAGACCCTGTCTAGCCAAAGCAATCTTAAGCAAAAGAACAAATTGGGAGGCATCTATCTACCAGACTTCAAACTATACTACAAGGCTATAGTAACCGAAACTGCATGGTATTGGCACAAGAACAGACACATAGACCAATGGAACAGGACTGAGAACCCAAATATAAAACCAACCTCATACAGTCATCTGATCTTTGACAAATTCCAGAAAAGCGTACACTGGGGAAAAGATTCCCTATTCAACAAATGGTGCTGGGAAAACTGGATGGCCATATGTAGAAGACTGAAACTGGACCACACCTCTCACAAAAATCAACTCACAATGGATAACAGATCTAAACCTAAGACATGAAACCATAAGAATTCTCAAAGAAAACGTTGGAAAAACTCTTATGGACATTGGCCTAGGCAAAGAATTTATGAAGAAGACCCCCAAAGCAATCACAGCGGCAACAAAAATAAATACATGGGACCTGATCAAATTGAAAAGCTTCTGCACAGCCAAGGAAACTATCACTAGAGTGAACAGACAACCTACAGAATGGGAGAAAATATTTGCATGCTACACCTCTGATAAAGGGCTAATAACCAGAATCTATACAGAACTTAGGAAAATCAACAAGGAAAAATCAAACAACCCTATTAAAAAATGGGCAAAGGACATGAACAGAAACTTTTCAAAAGGAGACAGAATAATGGCCAGCAAACATATAAAAAAGTGCTCAACTTCTCTAATCATCAGGGAAATGCAAATCAAAACCACAATGAGATATCACTTAACTCCAGTGAGATTGGCTCATATCAAAAAATCCCCAAATAACAAATGTTGGCGGGGATGTGGACAGATAGGAATACTCATACACTGCTGGTGGGACTGCAAATTAGTACAACCTCTATGGAAAGTAATATGGAGATACCTCAAAGAATTAAAAGTAGAATTACCATTTGACCCAGCAATCCCACTACTGGGTATTTACCCAAAGGAAAAAAAGACATTTTATAATAAAGACATCTGCTCACGAATGTTTATAGCAGCACACTTCACAATTGCAAAGTTGTGGAAACAACCCAGGCACCCATCAATACACGAGTGGATTAATAAAATGTGGTATATGTATACCATGGAGTATTACTCAGCAATAAGGAACAATAGTGAATTAATACATGTGGTATTATCCTGGTTGGAGCTAGAACCCATTCTTCGAAGCGAAGTGTCACAGGAATGGAAAAACAAGCACCACTGGTACTCACCAGCAAATTGGTACTAACTGATCAACACTTACATCACACAGGGCAAAACATTCATCAGGGGGCGGGCAGGAGGGAGGGGAGTGGAGGGGCTGAGAAAAACTCTCACTGAATGGATGCGGGGAGGACAGTTTGGGAGATGACCACGATTGTAGCTCTGACACGGGCAGTGCATGGGCAATATATATAACCAAAATGTTGTACCCCCATAATATTCTCAAATAAAAAAAAATTAAAAAAAAAATAAAGTAAATGAAGCTGAATTGCTTGAATCATAACAAATAGGTATCCTTGCACAAAACTGGAAAGACTTCAACATCTTCATAACTCTAAAAAAGTTTAATAATTTTAAGTTTTTAGTTATTGTTTTTTGGTATATACTTGAATAAAAAGATTTAAAAATTGCTACTAAACTTTAATCTTTAAATAATAAGCGTTAAACAATGAAAGCTTTATAGTCAACATGATTATCAGTGATAGAGAGATAGAATTAAACTTACTGAAACTATTGGATTTGTTGTATGTGTTACCACCTCAGTTTTTATCATATTATCAAAGTTTAATTGGAACATTAGCTATATTTTGTATATTACTGAAATATTTGCTTATGAGTATTTTATATTATAATATATTAAAAGGTTATATAATACAAAGGGATTCTCAACTGGTTGAAATCAATTACTTCAAGATATATAAAGATTGATATCTTATAATATTGAGGAATTTCTGAATCAATTTTGAGGTCATATTTTTTAAATTATTACTCATTTATGAACAAGGAATTTTTTTTTTTTTTTTTTTTTTTTTAGGATTTGGAAACATCTCACCACGCACAGAAGGCGGGAAAATATTCTGTATTATCTATGCCTTACTGGGAATTCCCCTCTTTGGTTTTCTGTTGGCTGGAGTTGGAGATCAACTAGGGACCATATTTGGAAAAGGAATTGCCAAAGTGGAAGATACATTTATTGTGAGTATGACAGACAGACTTTTAACTACATGTATTTCTTGTTTGATTTTTTAAGAATATTATACTTTTTCTATCACATCAGGTACAGTTAGAAATTTAGTTATTAGGGTTTCCGTAATAGTTTATTTGCATCTGTATTAGCATGTAATTCACTGTATTTTAATTATTGTTATACTTACTCTGAATGAATAAATTAGTGCATGAGAAAAACCCAAAAAGATAGATGAAAAAAGTAGAAATTGAACAGTCTAAGTTCAAATTCCACATGTACCCTCTCCTAGCTATGTTCTCTTAAACTAGTTATTTTTCCCTCAAATCTCTATCTTCTTATTTGTATAATGTGAATAATGGCACTATGGAGGCATTACTCTAATGGTTGGTGGCAATATAAGTTAAAAATTAACATAGGTAGTAAATGACTGAGAATATTTTGTTACTTAAAAAATTGCTTTGGTGCCTTTATATAGTCCCTTTGGGAAGGATGTGATATAAACAGCAAACACAATAAAGGTGATCAAATAACTTAATTCAGTAATGCCATTAATAGAAATATATCTAAGAAATGTAATTCAGTAGAACCAAAGGTAGTATACATGAAGATGTTTATGGTTGTATTATAGTCAATAGAAAAGAATGAAAATGCTTTTATTAGAATTTTAGATAAAAATAATTATACTCCTATCATTATAAGCCTGTATTCTTGAAGAAAATTATGGAAGAAGAAAATGGTTGTGTTAGAGGGTGGGATTATAAATGATTTGTCACTACTAGCACCACTATTGCAAATAAATTTTATTTATTATTCAATAATGTTTTATCTTTTCACAAAAAGTTCAACAAAATATTTACATTTAACTCTGTTGATGAAATAAAACTATTGAGTATTGTTTTCTCAATTTACATTACAGTTCCAGTTTTAGCATTAGTCATGTTTCATATTTAAGATTAAATTAGTTCTCAAACATTTTTACTATTAGACTGGACTAAGGCATAGTTTTCTTACGTTAATATAAAAAGTATCCTTTATATTAATCAAGAGGGTAGATTAGTGGCATGAACTTGGTAATGCTGAATTGCTCAGTCAGTCATTCCATAAATTTTCAAGTGCCTGCTAGATGCTGGGTCATGTTTTTTATGTAACATATACACTAGTGTATAAAAAAATTGTATGCCCTCAGAGTGATGACCTTTCAGTGATCATGATTTGGTATTTGGTACCAACCACTGTTCTGAAAACTTTACAAACATGAACTCATTTAACTCTCTCATACGAGATGAGGATGGTGGACTAGAGGAACTCCTATATTCTCTTTCCATTCTATGATTTCATGGATCTTTGTCTCTAAAATATCTCAAGCTCTAACATTCAGTGATTTTCGTATGGTGTGGGATGTGACCTACAATTTTCACAGTAGATAGGACAGATCCAGTCAGAGACTAAAAATACACAGTAACTAACCTCAAATAGAGAGCTTGAGGATAAACTCTTATATATATATGTGTGTATAAACTTCATTTAATACATTACACTATGGAGTTTTTTTACTGGAGAAGGATGTAAAAAAAGCGTGGGTACTCTGATGACAGCTATGGCTTAGAGATGTTGAAGACTTATCTTTACCTACAGATCATGTAGCTTTGTTAATTATACAGTTTAGTGCCGCAGAACAGAGAAACAATTCACCTGGTTCAGGTGGGAATAAAACTATGGACTTTAGGTCTGTTAGTATTATGCTCTAATTAATTGAATTAGTAGTAAGAAAAAGTGATGGGAGTGACAGGGGAAAGCCTTCATGAAATTACTGTTCATCAATTATAAGTTGTAAATACTTCATTCTTGTTTCAGTTTTCTCTATTTTCATATATTTCTGAATTGTGTGTGGTCCACAATCAGTCGTATGCCTATAAAATAGAAATATTTCAAAAGTAGTTCAGGTAAACAGATAATGATGCAAATCTGAAACTGCATTCTCAGAGCAAGTGTAATTTATTTTTAAATGTATTTTATCTGTTGTAAAGCTATGTAAGAGTAAAGCAGCATCATTATTAGCGTTGATTATTTTGAGTTATTTATGTTATTCCCAATTTTCATAAGTAAAGACAATTGAAAACCAAGAATAAAAGGGAATAAAATAACATGCTTACTTGTTAATTGGCTGATAACAGCGTATAGGTTAACTTTGGGGGCATGCCAATAATCAATCCCTCTCTCTTTCTCTCTCACTCTCTCCCCCATATATATATGTGTATGTATATATGTGTGTGTGTAGAAGTGGAATGTTAGTCAGACCAAGATCCGCATCATCTCAACAATTATATTTATCCTATTTGGCTGTGTCCTCTTTGTGGCTTTGCCTGCGATCATATTCAAGCACATAGAAGGCTGGAGTGCCCTGGACGCCATTTATTTTGTGGTTATCACTTTGACAACCATTGGATTTGGTGACTACGTTGCAGGTAAGGTTTTCCTGGCCCCCACATTGCTCACCTAACCTGTTTCTTTTAGACTTTTCACTTGGGTTTGTAATGAAATGCAATGGCTGTATGAGTTTCCTCGGGCTGCCATAACCAAGTACCACAAGCCGCGTGGCTTTAAACAAAAGAAATCCATTCTCTCGTGGAGGCTGGTTATCAAGGTGCCAGCAGGACCATGACCCCTCTGAGACTCTGGGTAGAATCTTTCTTTGCTTCTTTCTGGTTTCTGGCGGAGGCTGTTGGTCCTTGGCACACAGCTGCATCACTCCCCTCTCTGCCTCCTTCCATACGTAGTGTTCTCCTTATGTCTCCCCGTTTTTTATAAGGATACCCGTCATATTGGATTAGGGACCCACCCTACTACAGTGTGACCACATTTTAACTAACTACATCTGCGAGAACCTTATTTTCACATAAGGTTACATTCTGAGGTACTGGGGATTAATTAGGACTGAAACATATCTTTCTGGAGGACATAAATCAACCTATAACAGTGACAAAGACAAAAAGTGATTCTGTGACACTGGAGGCAAACAGAAGGGTGGAGTTGAACATTTTTTTTTATTCTGTGAAGGAAATGTAAATTGCTGGTTGTTCAGAATTTTACTGAACTAAGGCCCTTTTCTGCCTTAGTTTTAAAAACAGCTGCAAACTTCGGATGTTCTTGGCCACTTAAAATCCTTTTTCTCTAAAATATTTTCTCATTTAATTTTTGAGTCTTAGGACAGCATTTTTGACCTTACCTAAAGTAGATACGCATCCCTAATGTCTACATTTTTCTATTCACATTTTTTGATTTTTCAAAAAATCAACTGCCATTTGCTCTATTGTTGTATTTCTTAAGTCTTATGTCCCTATCAATTCAACTCTCTCTTTCCTACTTATTATCCACTATCATTAATATTATAACTCCAATTTTAAATAAAATATAATAATGGTGGTAAAAGTGAGTGTCTAATCTATAATGGATCATTTTTAGCAGCTTCCAAAAATCTAAACCATTATTTTTTTTTGAAAAAAAATTCACTTGGAAGTATTAAAAAAAAATGGTAAACATTATAGTAGGACTGTGTTATTAAACTTGCCAGAATAAACTCATCAGACTAATTTAGTTGTAAGAAAGTTTTATACTTTCTGACTGTTCACTGTTTTTTCTTTACCCAAACTACATACTTAAATATTTTCAGAAAAGAAAATATGTTCTGCAGTTCTATAAAATCTCAGAGAAGGCTGATAGTTCATCTGTTTCTATAGATTTGTTATTTAGGATTTAACCAGGCGAAGCCCTCCTCGTGGGGAATGTATAGTATCCGTGAAGATGGGGATGTTTTCATGAACAAAGCTTTGATTTTGTCAAAAATACTATGTACACATCTCTGTACTGGATGGTGTCCCCAGGAAAGGAGGGTGCATAAATTTGGTGGAGATCTTTTTGTTTTATAATTAGCAAAATGTGGACAGAAGAATTTCAGACATTTGTAACTTTATATAAGAAGATAAGCTTCTGTTCTAAAATATGCATTTTCTACTTCTTTTTGAAGATGTATAATTGGCTTGTGTAGACATGGAAAGTATGTTAATATAGGAGAAAGACACAGTGATGATGACAAGAACTATACTTGTGGTCTGTTAATCTTAGGCTATTTTATCACTTTATAAGCATAATTAATAAGGTCTTATAGCAATGTGTAATATATAGGGATTATGTGATAAGTCTTATATTTTCAGGCCAACAGCCTCATATTACATGTGTTACTTTAAACAACTGAAAAACTGTCAATCCAGTCTGTGGCCCTTATGGTCTGAGACTCTCTAAAAAAAACCCAAAAATTATAAATAAAAATAAATGTGGGTGGAATCCTAAAATTATATTGTATTTGTGACCACTGTAGAAACTGGCTTAGGGGGAAAAAACCAAATATTTTTACTTTATGGTTTTGTAGAAGATAAAAAAAAATTTTTTAACTTACCTTACAAGATCAACACTCTGAAACTGGCTAGACTGACTAGATTGTGTGGGTCTGTTAGTAGCCACTCCCAGCTGCCCAAGGAAAACATCTTGTGTATGTCAATGCGGACCCTGAATTCAAAATAATGGCACAGTGTGGTAGGAGAGTAGGGTGACAAAAAGATACCTGTGTGCCATTAAGTATAATCTAACAAACAACTTTATTGTTAGTGGGATTTATTATATTGTTACCCCTCTTTAAATCTGTTACTTTAATTTTATTTTTATTTTATAGAGGAAATAATACAAAATGGTAGAAATATACCTTGATAAATAATTAACATATGAATTTTTATGATTAAAGTGACAAATGCTAAGTAAGATAAATTAGAGAGGTGGCAGATTAGCACTAGTTTTGTTCATTCATCTTTGTCCCCTTAATTTATGTATTATATTTTGTGGCTATGTAGAGCTGTAGAACCCTGTTCCTAGTACTGTAGTCATTACATGTTGGGTTCTTGTGCCCAGGCAGTGTTTTCATAATGAGATGTGGATGAGGGGGCAGATGTGGGAAAGGCTGGGCAGCAAATGCGTGCCCTTTGCAAGAGTCTTTGGAAAAATAAAACTTGTGAGCGTTTTTTTTAAAGGATCTTGGAAAATAATTGCCTCATATAGTTCATTAGAGTGCACAAAATTAGCCCTTGCTTCTTGGCACCTTATGACTATAAATTTAGCTATTGGGCTAAGGCGAGGTCCCCATCTGGGAATTATCAGCTATTTACTCTTTAGAACCTTCTCTCTTGCTATTAGATGTCACTACAGATACAGTTCTCATTTAATTTTGGTATTTTTGCCAGGGAAAAGCAAGAGGCATTCCGGTAACTTGAACCTTCTTATCTTTCTTTTGGGCTATAAATCTCAAAAGAAAACAAAGATGTACATCCCCTAATGTACACTCAGTATTTGACGCTCTTCTCAAAACCTGCAAAACCTGTTCTGAATAGGATTAGGGTTCAATTACATTCTTATAAGGAACATCTCTGAAGCCAACTTAAAGAACATATTCTTCAAACTGTGGTGTTATTAACAGAAAAGAACGAATTTCAGAAAGTGATTTATAAATGTTTAGGATACAGGTTGTAATATATCCACATTTCTTAACGTTGGTGTAGTTATTAGGAGCATCTTAAGAACAACAAGTGATGATGTGGTGGGTTAGACCAGAACTCTGAATTAGTGCTTGTCCTCAGGGAATAAACAAGAAGGGTGCACTTTCTCCAATGAGAAGAAAATATGACAACTCCTATTTCTATGCATTTCTAAATCTCATTCCTTACTTTTTATTTTTATATGTCACATGTTTATGATATAATATATTAGAACATAATAAATTTCTAATTCATAGATAACTGTATATTTAGATTTGTACGTAGAATACTTTTCCACTGTTGGTAATGTTGAATCCAAAGCATTTAGAGACCACTGGTACAGACAAATAAGCAGTGTGTATCTGTGTATGTGACTGAATATAGGAATTCAGCACTTAGCACTTTTTCTGCAGGAAGAGATCCCCCAGCAAATTTTAATTTTATATTCATATAGGGAATATGTTTTAGTGGCTTCCTGAGGGTTCCTTAGTGATTGGTATCTGCTTCTTCCTGATGGCCTTTTTTGTCCTTTCTCAGGGCTCAATGTTCTTTGAGGCCACAGAGTCAGTCCCACACTTTTGTGTGACATATGAATAAGCAGACCTCTATTGCTAAGGGTAGTGAGTGCAGAGTAGCTCTTCCTAAAAGATGAGAAGAGAGAAAGGAAATTATTTAGCAAAGTGTCATTTACTTAATTTTAAAAGCATTTATAATGATTTATATAGTTAAATATGTAGAGACAAGTTAAAGTTCATGGCAAAATTGTTATTTGAAAATTAATGTTGATTCCTTATGTTCTGTTTCTTAACTTTTATCATTTTATTTTTTTATGTGGCCAGATGTCTGGGGTGATAAGTTGTTAAGTCGTGTTTGCCTTACAGATTGAGAGCCAGATGAGCTTTTCTTCATTAAGATCAAAGAAGTAATATTAATTGTATGGTAATGTGTGAAAGATTGTCTTTTACATATTCAGGCTTGCTTTTACAATTTGTCTTCTTTTATAAAGGTCCATGATTTTAAAAGAAAACACTCACAAAAAAATTAGTCGGCAATGCTTTAAAATTTGAAAAAAGTCAAGTAATTACCTAACTTAACACAATTTAAAATCTTTTTCAAAGCTGGTGGCTCCTTTAATATATGCTGTTAGGGATAGAGGGGGTCATGGAATCTAAGACACGCATTTTCACAGCTTGGTTAGAAGCTTCCCAATACAGTTCTTCCAAATGCTCCTTTTCATAAACCAGATTGATTCATGAGAGGCGATGTGAATGAGTGAAAAAGCCAGATGCAAATTTATAGTTTCACAAAGCAGTGTCCTCACATTACCTAGTTTTCTAATAAAAACCAAAAATTCCAGGCAAAAATTCAGACGTTCTAAGAAATCCTCATGGTTGATATTATGAAAATATCTGAGCATTGATTTGTTTAACCATTCAAATACACCTCTTTGGAATTTTGGTGAGTGAAATTTAGTATACTTGGTTAAGTAATGAAATTTTCTTCATCACATGTGTAGTTATTGAATGTGTACTAGGTTAATCAGGCTTCATGCTTAGTGCCTTGTGCTCCCTCTATATAGAAAATGTAATTTGGAACTTTCCCAGGTAAAATTATTCTTCTTCTGGTGCATTTACCTTTACAACATTTTTATAATTTTTCATAGTTCTATAGTCATTTGTCATCACACTTTTTGATTTGGAAAAAACATATTTGTCTGTCTCATATTAAGAATGAAGTTTTCTTGGAATTATATTTTAAAACTCATTATTGGAAATGCAGTTTTTAGGTAACCAAACTATTGTTTTCCTGTATAACCGGAATTCTGATTCCTTCATTGGAGTGCTCGGAGCTTGCTTAATTAAAGAGAATTTTATCATGAAAACATAAATCTCTGTTTAGAAACCATGACAAGTTTTTTCTTTTTTTCAAAACAATTTGTTCTAGTAGAGACCCTCTAGAAAACAGTATCTGATGTTGCCTAAGAGTTTTGCAACTGTGTCAGAGGCCAGTTAGTAAAACTGTTATTATTGAGTTGATCACTGAGTAAAACTTTGCCAGGAATTCAACATATAACAAGGAAAGTACCCAAAAAGAAGGGAGATTTGTTGGAGAATAGTCACTGCCACCACCACCATCTCCACAACAATGGCTCAGAAAAATCACTTTGATCAGAAAGGGAGAGTTTGTGTGACTACTAGAGAGATGTATTCTATTCATCAATCATTCATTAGTTTGTTTAAGTGTTTAGTGAACACCTTTTGTAAATTAGATACTATACTTAGCACTGAATGATAATGATTGGTCTGATTCCTCTTCCTATGGGACAGAATGTATGAAATCCAAGAACAACAATTAAATTAAATAGGGAACCTTCTCTTCCTGATAGTTGTTCTGTTTTATAATGCAGGGAAATTCTGCAAGGGGTCTGGTCACCCTTTGATTCAGCCATTGACTCTCAGCAAACTCACAAGAGAATTGATAGCCATCTGTTGATTAATTAAATGGGATTTGACCCAAAGTTCAGAAGTCTTAGGGACTATGGATAAACCAAGAAGTTATGTAACTTCTAGGGTTCAGAATGCATATATAGAAGCATTGTGAAAGCATGTTGGAGAAAAAATAAGAAAGAAAGCATTCAGTGATTGATAATTATGGCTTTGTGAGGCAGGCAGTAAGTTGCACTAACTTTTGTGAAAAAAATTCCAGATTGCTCTATATTGAGATTTAAAGGTAATTTCTAGGGATAACTATTGTGTCATGTTCCATCTTTGTGAAGGAGCAGTGAATGAGACAATGTGCTGATTTTTCTTTCTTTACGATGGTCAGACTGCTGTTCTCCTAGTGGCAGTTTACCTAATTTAAGACCAAGTGCATGGGCTTCTTGAATGCTGAAATATAAAATCCCAAAATCTAGGTCTGAATGCTAGAGGCTTTGTTACCTTTTTTGGCATTATGTTTTTCTGACTCCATGGCACATGAGAAGTTTGATTTAGAGTAGGTGAGCTATTGTTTCACGCTGAAGGCTTATTTCCATTTGTAAAAAAGGAAAACCGGATTTATGATATCATTGAAAGAGCCTCTCAATTCGTGAAGCAATGAGAAACACCTTATTCAGTTAAATTATTTTACTATAACAAAAGAAAAATATACTAAAGCAGAAAATAAGGTTTTTCCCTCCATATTAAGGTAGAATAGCTTTAATTAATAAAAATAAAGTAAAAAAACAAAAGTTAAAGCCAATATTTGTTATCTAAACTAAACCAGGATTTTTTTTCTTTATAAATATTTTGTGATTCAGGAAAAAAAATCACAAAAAAAGAATTAAATTTAAGGGGAAAGAGGTGTTGTATGCTCAGGTTCTTCAGAAGAGGGCCAACTGTTGGAAACTGCTGGAGCGAGGACAAAGCAGGGTGAGGAGGCTCCTGGTGAAACAGTGCGTGTCTTCAGACCCACATTTCTGGGTAAGAATCTTGAGGGAAGAGGTATACCTCATTCAGCTGAATGTTTCCAGTCTTAGCTAAGTGTCTTCCAGGCAGTATGGGCGAAAGAGTTTGGTAGATAAATGATAAGAAGGACAGTAGCTAAGACTGTAAGTGACATGGACCACTGGGTTCAGTGAAAAAACCTGCGTTTTGGAGTTAGGCAGACCAAGGTTTGAATTCTAGCTCTGTTGCCCCTTTCCTATATGGCCTGACACATGTTACTTAATCCCTACTGAGATTATGACATCTCTATTTTAAAGTGGGATGTTTACCGTTAGAATTTTAGGGAGCCAATAGAAACCTGTCTTCTATTCCTGAGTTCCAAACAGACTATGAGAGTGATGGCAATTGGATCGTCAGCTTTAATGCTGATAAAGGCAGCTGATGATGTGGCTTAAATCTATGGCCAAATGGTTTTACTAATAGCCCTGCCCTAAGTCAGTGGAAATGTAAGCAGTTGGAATGCAGCTCCCCTCAACACCTACCCACAGGGCTTTAGGATGGAATAATTTCATTTATAGTTGGTAATTAGTAAGTCTGACTTTGCACTCCTCTCTCCCAATCCAATTTTGAGTATTCTGTAAATCAGCTGAAGTGAGCATATTGATTGGGTTATATAGAGCTATCAGGCCAGAATAAAAAACGCCTTTGAGGAGGTGCCTCCCATTACCTCATGGGCTGTTCTGCCCCCAATCAACAATTCTTTGGAGCCAAGTAGGAAAGGACTTTCTTAATGCTGGGTAGAGGAATTGTTCCCAGCAAAGTTAGGAAGCCCTCTTTGTAGAGACAATGGTTTCCTAACAATAATGCCAGCCGGAACCTTTCCTGAGCTGTATTTTTAGTAGTTTAATGTGCTAGATTGGATTAGGTTCTGGCTGAGTTCCTTACGCAAGTATCAGGGAGAAGAGGGCCAGAGAGAGATGGAGCTAAAAGAAGCTGTTACATATCATAATAGAGAGTCAGGAAGATTAGATTTATTTTAACTACTTGGAAAAGTTTATAAGATTCCTGAAACCTTTGTACCTCTACCCCTCTTTGCTATTTTTATTACCATCTGTATGCTCTCCTATAATGATTAGCCAGAATGCTCTTAAAATGGAAAGGACTTGTTTGCATATTTTCAGTGGCAATAAAGAAAAAAAAGCAGTGGAGTGACTACTACTGCCAGGTCGGTGGGGAACCCAGGAGGGGAGAGTGGGTTGTAGAAACCTGCAGGCTGTATCTCAGGAGTCTGTGGAAAGAGAAAAAAACGGAGTGGTGGAGATAGGTGTGGAGATTGTATAGGAAGTCAGTAAAAGAAATGACCCTTGGTCTTAATAAGCAAGAGAAATGTGGATAGATTTCCTGAACATAACTAGACTGAAATGAATGCTTGTAGCAGTCAGGAATTTTTTTTAAAAAAATTTCCTAATTTAAAAATAAAGCTAACAACTCTTCTTATCAAGTTATCCTGACATTACAGATATGTTCACTTAGATAAGATTCTTAGAATTGATTAATTTGAAAATTAATTCATAAATCTTAAATATCAGAAAGTGAGTAGGATTTGTGAGTTTGACAATACTCCTTATATATATTATTAGTTTTCTGAGATCATCTGACTGCCAGAATTTCATCTTAAGAGTGGCAATTTAAAAAGGAAAAACATTTTTTCCCCTGAGCTTAGAATCCACTAAAACTTGTGAGTTGAACATTTTACCCAAATATAGACCTTTTAGTGATTAAGCTAATTTACTCTTTTCAAACTGTGACATCCTGTTTATAAGAAAGAAGACTTATAAAAAGTCATCTTCAGCATGAACTAACTCTTCTAAAATCAACATCTTGGTGAACTTATGTGTTAAATGAGTCACAAATATTTGGATGAAGATTTTTTTGGTTTTGAAAGAGAAAGTACTTGGAAAAAAATGTCATTTTGGTTTCATTGAAATGGAAACATTTGAAAAAATGGAATTCGCTGGTGAGCCTATCAAATAACAGGTTTCCACACACATTTCTTAAGTCAATTCTGTGGATTTGTAGAGCTGCATCCCCCCGAGCCAAGTCTTAACCATCACAAGATACATTTAGCATCCATAATTCTTCCCAGAAATGATTTTTTAATGTTACACAAAATAAAATTTTAACAATATTTTGAAGATAATATTATTCACTTTGTAAACTGTACTCTTAAATTATTTGTACAAAAGAAAGCTGAACTTATGTCTATTCATATTATTTACCCGATAGAAAAATGAGAAAAATGCCCTCTTTTTACTCTGACTCTTTATTATTTGAAAATGTCATTGTGAGCAACTCAAAGTCTAATTTAGAGTAATGTTATACTCAATATTTTATACTTGATTTTTAATATATACTTGCAATTGATTAGCTGTTCTTCTGAATGTATGGGTTGAGTGTTTGTGAATTGAGTAAATCCATGACCCCTGTTTAAACACCCCCAGTCTATGCTGTTGGTCTTAAAATCCTTATCTCCTGTTCTGTCCTGTTAAGTGTTAGATCTGCATTTAAGGGTCCTGCTGGGTATTATCTAGAGCACTTAAACCTATCAAGTCTCAGTTTAAAATGCTTTTCTCTTTTTTTAGTCACATTTCCTTTCCCTATTCAGTTACTAGGTCATTTCCCAAGTGAGGTTCTTTGGTCGTCAGAGAGGTCTTCTTCTCACTTACCACACCAACTAATTGGTCATCGATCCCTGATGATCCCGCCTCTGAAATGACTCTCCTTTCCTTCCCTACCCTAACTCAGACACAGTAATTTCTTAGCTAGTTCAGAACAAAAGCTTCTCATGGGGCTTGCCTGTCAATTCTTCCTTCTCTGCCACTAGATCTTTGTGTGCATATTGTCAAACATGATCATAGGACTCCCTGTAAATTTTCACCTATTGCCCATTGAGTTGAGATCAAGTCTTCCCAATCTGACACAGCCTACTTTTTTCTAAATCCCTCTTTTCCACCTTTGTGTGCTCTTTGGCTCTGTCCATATGGAGCTTTATCCACTGCTAAAAATCCTTTGAATATACCATGTATTTTCTGCACTGATCTATTCCATGGTTTTTTTTTTTAATAAAGATATTTTGGTTTTAGTCTCTTTTTTTTTTTATTTCAGAATATCATGGGGATACAACACTTTGGCTATACACATTGCCCATGCACTGCCCGTATCAGAGCCACAATCATGGTCATCCCCCAAACTGTGCTCCCCACATCCATTCAGTGAGAGTTTTTCCCATCCCCTCCACCCCCGTCCCGCCTGCCCGCCCCCTGATGAATATTATTGCCCTGTGTGATGTAAGTGTTGATCAGTTAGTACCAATATGATGGTGAGTACCAGTGGTGCTTGTTTTTCCATTCCTGTGACACTTCGCTTCGAAGAATGGGTTCTAGCTCCAACCAGGATAATACCAGATGTCGTAATTCACTATTGTTCCTTATTGCTGAGTAATACTCCATGGTATACATATACCACATTTTATTAATCCACTCGTGTATTGATGGGCACCTGGGTTGTTTCCACATCTTTGCAATTGTGAAGTGTGCTGCTATAAACATTCGTGAGCAGATGTCTTTATTATAAAATGTCTTTTTTTCCTTTGCATAAATACCCAGTAGTGGGATTGCTGGGTCAAATGGTAATTCTACTTTTAATTCTTTGAGGTATCTCCATATTCTTTTCCATAGAGGTTGTACTAATTTGCAGTCCCACCAGCAGTGTATGAGTGTTCCTATCTGTCCACATCCCCACCAACATTTGTTATTTGGGGATTTTTTGATATGAGCCAATCTCACTGGAGTTAAGTGATATCTCATTGTGGTTTCGATTTGCATTTCCGTGATGATTAGAGAAGTTGAGCACTTTTTTATATGTTTGCTGGCCATTATTCTGTCTTCTTTTGAAAAGTTTCTGTTCATGTCCTTTGCCCATTTTTTAATAGGGTTGTTTGATTTTTTCTTGTTGATTTTCCTAAGTTCTGTATAGATTCTGGTTATCAGCCCTTTATCAGAAGTGTAGCATGCAAATATTTTCTCCCATTCTGTAGGTTGTCTGTTCACTCTAGTGATAGTTTTCTTGGCTGTGCAGAAGCTTTTTAATTTGATCAAATCCCATGTATTTATTTTGGTTGCTGCCATGATTGCTTTGGGGGTCTTCTTCATAAATTCTTTCCCTAGGCCAATGTCCATAAGAGTTTTTCCAACGTTTTCTTCGAGAATTTTTATGGTTGGTTTCATGTCTTAGGTTTAGATCTGTTATCCATTGTGAGTTGATTTTTATGAGAGGTGTGGGTCCAGTTTCAGTCTTCTACATATGGCCATCCAGTTTTCCCAGCACCATTTGTTGAATAGGGAATCTTTTCCCCGTGTACATTTTTCTGGAATTTGTCAAAGATCAGGTGACTGTATGAGGTTGGCTTTATATTTGGGTTCTCAGTCCTGTTCCATTGGTCTATGTCTCTGTTCTTGTGCCAATACCATGCAGTTTTGCTTACTATAGCCCTATAGTATAGTTTGAAGTCAGGTAGATAGATGCCTCCCATTTTGTTCTTTTTGCTTAAGATTGCTTTGGCTAGATGGGGTCTTCTCTGGTTCCACACAAAGCATAGAATTATTTTTTCTAGATCAGCAAAAAATGATGTTGGTATTTTGATAGGGACTGCATTGATTCTGTAAATCAATTTAGGCAGCAAAGCCATTTTTACTGTATTGACTCTGCCTATCCAAGAGCATGGTAGGGCTTTCCATCTATTTACATCCTCTGCAGTTTCTTTTCTCAGTGTTTCATAATTCTCTCTATATAGGTCTTTGACCTCCTTAGTTAGATATGTTCCTAAATATTTAATTTTCTTTGGTGCTATTGTGAAAGGTATTGCATCTTTAATTTGTTTCTCAGCTTGATTGTTATTAGCATATATGAAGGCTATGGATTTGTGTGTATTAATTTTGTATCCTGAGACTTTGCTGAATTCATTTATCAATTCCAGTAATCTCTTGGTTGAATCTTTGGGGTTTTGTATGTATAATATCATATCGTCTGAGAATAGTGAAAGTTTGACCTCTTCTGCACCCATCTGGACACCCCTGATTTCTCTGTCTTGTCTAATTGCTGTGGCCAGGACTTCCAGCACTATGTTGAAAAGAAGTGGAGATAGTGGGCACCCTTGTCTGGTGCCAGTATTAAGGGGGAATGCTTTCAATTTTTCCCCATTTGGTATGATATTGGCTGTGGGTTTATCGTGTATGGCTTTAATAGTTTCGAGGTATGAGCCATCTATGCCTATATTGTTAAGAGTTCTTATCATAAAAGGATGCTGGATTTTGTCAAAAGCCTTTTCTGCATCTATTGAAAGGATCATATAATCTTTGTTCTTGCTTTTATTTATATAGTGAATTACATTTATAGATTTTCATGTGTTGAACCATCCCTGCTCCTTGGGAATGAAGCCCACCTGATTATGATGAATTATTTTTTTGATGTACATTTGAATTCGGTTTGCAAGGATTTTATTGAGAATTTTTGCATCTATATTCATAAGGGATATTGGTCTGTAGTTTTCTGTTTTTGTTGTGTCCTTTCCTGGCTTTGGTATCAAGGTGATATTGGCTTCGTAGAATGAGTTTGGGAGGATTCCACCCTTCTGGATATTTTCAAATAATTTCTGCAGTATAGGCACCAGTTCTTCTTTGTAGGCTTGGTAGAATTCAGGTGTGAACCCATCTGGTCCAGGACTTTTTTTTGTGGGAAGATTTTTTATTACTGCTTCGATTTCGGTGCTCGATATTGGTCTGTTTAGAAATTCTGTTTCTTCCTGGTTGAGCCTAGGGAGGTAGTATGTTTCTAAGAATTTGTCTATTTCCTCCACGTTTTTGTGTTGTGGGCATAGAGATTTTTGTAGTATTCGAAGATGATGTTTTGTATTTCCATGGTATCAGTTGTGACTTCTCCTTTTTCATTTCTAATTGAGCTTATTAGAGTCCTTTCCTTTCTGCTTCTGGTCAACCTGGCAAGTGGCCTGTCTATTTTGTTTATCTTTTCAAAGAACCAACTTTTCATTTTATTAATCCTCTGTATTGTTCTTTTGTTCTCGATTTCATTTAATTCTGCTCTGATCTTGGTTATTTTTTCTTCTGCTGGCTTTAGGATTGCTTTGCTCTTCCTTTTCCATTTCCTTAAGATGATTCATTAGTTTACTGATTTGTGACTTTTCTGTCTTTTGGATGTGGGAATTTAGGGCGATAAGTTTTCCTCTCAGGACTGCTTTTGCTGTATCCCACAGATTTTGATAACTTGTGTCCCCATTATCATTTAGTTCGAAGAATCTTTTGATTTCCATTTGAATCTCCTCCTTGACCCAATAGTCGTTCAGCAACAGATTGTTTACTTTCCAAGTTTTTGGATGGAGATGTGAATTTCTGTTGGAATTGATTTCTAATTTTATTCCGCTGTGGTCTGAATAGATACATGGTATGATTTCTATTTTTTTGAATTTGTTTAGATCTGTTTTGTGGCCTAGGATGTGGTCAATTTTAGAGAAAGTTCCATGAGCTGATGAGAAGAATGTATATTCAGTGTGATTTGGGTGGAGTGTTCTGTAGATATCAGTTAGGCCCAAATATTCTAGCGTCCTGTTTAGGTCTTTTGTTTCATTATTTAATTTTTGTTTGGAGGATCTGTCCAGTTCTGTCAGTGGGGTGTTGAAGTCCCCTGCTATTATGGCATTGCTGCTTATTATGTTGTCTAGATCTAGCAGTATTTGCTTTATGTACCTGGGTGCTCCTGTGTTGGGTGCATAAATGTTTAGGATTGTTAAATCCTCTAGTAAGATTTTTCCCTTCACCACTATATAGTATCCATTTTTGTCCTTCTTTACTTTTGTTGCTTTAAAGTTTATATCATCTGAAATGAGGATGGCTACTCCGGATTTCTTTTGGTTTCCATTAGCCTGAAAAATCCATTAGCCTGAAAAATCCTTTCACCTTGAGTCTGAATGTGTGTCTTTGTGTGTAAGGTGTGTTTCCTGAAGACAACAGATACTTGTCTTGTATTTTTTAATCCATTCAGCCAGCCTATGTCTCTTCAATGGGCAGTTCAAGCCATTTACATTTATTGAGAGAATTGATATTTGGGGTAAATTTCTGATGATTCTATTGGGTGGTGTCTTTTGTTTCACCTCTTGCATCATTGTGAAATCTGGTTTCTGAGGTTTTAGCTTTTGCGTAGTTTTACATAGGTGGGTGTCTGTTGCGCTGGTTAGTGTATAATGCAGGTCTAAGCACTTCTTGCAAGGCCGGTCTGGATTTTGCAAATTCTATCAGTGATTGTTTATCTGGAAAGGTCTTTATTTCTCCCTCATATAAGAAGCTCAGTTTGGCAGGATACAGAATTCTGGGTTGGCTTTTGTTTTGTTTTAGGAGACTGGTGATGGCTCCCCATTCCCTTCTGGCTTGTCAGATTTCAACTGAGAAATCTGCAGTTAATCTGATCGGTTTCCCTTTATAGGTTACCTGCTCTTTTCGTCTTACAGCTCTGAGGAGTGCCTCTTTTGTGTTTACTTTGGTCAGTCTAATAATTATGTGGCGTGGTGAATGCCTTTTCACGTTGACTCTCCCAGGAGTCCTGTGTGCTTCTTATACTTGGATATCGAGATTTCTGGCTAAGCCATGGAAATTTTCCTCTATTATTCCTTCAAATAGATTTTCCAGCCCAGGCAAATTTTCTTCCTCTCCCTCAGGGATGCCTGTGATCCTTATGTTGGGCCTCTTTACATAATCCCACGTTTCTTGTATGCTTTTTTCCTGCCTCTTGCTTTTGTGTTCTTTCTCTTCGACTGATTTATTTAGCACATAGGAGTTGTCTTCTAGCTCTGAAATTCTTTCCTCTGCATGGTCCAGCCTATTCTTAAGGCTTTCCACTGTGTTTTGTAGATCCTTGAATGCTTCTTTCATTTCTAGGATTTCTATTTGATATTTCAGTAATATTTCTATTTCTTTGGAGAATTTTTCATTCATTTCTTGCATTTTTTCTAGTGGTTTCTTTTTTCTGGGATTCAATTTTCTCCTGAATTTCATTGAGCTTTCTTATAATCCATACCAAAATTCCTCTTCTGTCATTCTACCAATTTCATTTGAGTTGGTATCCATTGCTGAGGAACTGGTGGTTTCTTTTGTGGGTGACTTTTCACTCTGATTTTTCATGTTCGCTGAGTTCTTTCACTGGTTTTTTCTCATCTGGCCTCTTGGTCGAGAGCTGGGGGGTGTTAGAGCTAGTTTATGGCCCTGTCTCCCGGCCCACAATTTTCGTTCCTTGGCAAAGCCAGGGAGAGAAGTAGTGGCCTGTATTGCCTTAGGGGTATTTTAGCAAGTTTGGTGGATCTTGAGTTATCTCTGGCCTGTTGTCTTCTCCTCTTCCTGGTGGAGTGTGCTGAGAATGACCTCCCAGCTTGGGCTCTAAGCTAGTGAATTGTACTTGAGGATATGAGTCCACAGCTCCCTATTAGCTAGGCATTCTGTTATGTCCGTGGCAGACTCTGATCCCCCAGTTGGGGTATGAGAAAGCCCCATGCTTTGGGAGGGGCCTTGTAGCTCCTAGGGGTTACTTTGACCCTGCTCCTCCTGAGGTGCAGGTAGAAACACAATTTCTTTTGGCTGCAGTGTGAAAGCTGAATTGGGAAAATTCTGCACAGCTCAGAGGTTGCTTATCTAGCTGCGTGTGTCTGCCCTTCTGATGTGTGTCTCCACGTGATACTGGTTGATAGGGGGATCTCCAATTGTGCACCCCTTTTCCACCACCAGACCCCAAGGCGAGGCGGGTGGCCGTGTCTATCCCCAGCAGTCTCCACCGGGGGGATGTTCCCACGGGGAGGGGGGAGTAGTGGCCACTGGAAGCACTCTTGGATGGCGCGAACTTCCCTAATGAAGTGGGCAGGTTTATGGGGAGCTGCTCTGGTTCATCCTGTGGCTCTTGAGGTATTTGTTTGTCATGGGAACCAGCGGTTATACCAAATGAGTCACTATAGCCAGCAACCTTCATAATGAGCAATCTCTGGGGTACAGGAGGGCTGGGACCTGAAGGGCGGGCACTAGGACCAGCACATAGCGGACTTGTCGGAGGCCAGAGCCGGGGTAGCAGGACCAGATGGACGAGCTGCAAACTGTTTCCAATACTCAAAGGTCCCACCTCTACAGTTCCGGGATCTCATCCCACCTGGAACCCACGGATACAGCTGACCCTGGCCACCAAAGGCAAAGCCTGTCTCGCCCCAGCGGAAGAGCCCCGGGCCGGGGCGGGGCGGAGCTAGAGACGCGGCTCACGGCTCTGCGCGGGCGGCTGTAAAGATGGCGGCCGCCGCCAGCCTGGCGCACAGCCGGGCTCCGATCGCCCCGGGAGTGCAGCTTTTCTCTACCAGCTGCGGTGGCAGTTGCTAGCAACCTCTAAGGGTGTGTCCCGTTCTCCGTTAAACTCCTGGGCCCAGTCCCGCTGACTTCTAGTGGCGCAGTGCCAGCCTGCAGGTTCCCGCGCACTGTCCTGGGAAGCTGAATCTCGGTCCCCGCCCAGTTCCTCCCCAGCCCTCGGCAGTCTCTGTATATTGCAGCTGCGAGTTGTGTTTGGCTCTCGCAACTTCCTCCTCTCCACAGGGCTCGCCGTCCGGAGCAACCGCTCTGTCCCAACTCTGGGCTTGTCCCTGACTGAGTGGATGGGAAGGTGCATAACCACTTGGGGGGCAGGTCGCGCTGCGCCGACCTGGCGAGCGCGTCCTTCCCACGCTCTGGGCTCTATTGTGCTCCGTGCGCCCTCCGATCTTTGTGAAAATTTTGTACCTGTTTTCTTGGGCTGGGCGTTTGGCGTTGTTTCTCTGTAATTCACAATGCTGTTTTCGGAGTGAGCGGTCTGTGCTCTCAGGTGCTCGCAGGTAGCCGCTGGCGTTTTTCACCTCCTTCCCTGGGAGCGGTGCGGTGGGAGGACTCTATCAGACCGCCATTTTTCTCCAGTCTGAACTATTCCATGTTTTGATCTTCATTACTTAAGACTCACCTTCCCCCTTCCAGAAGTAAAAATCATTTCTTCTTTGTCCTTCCTAGCACTTTGTAATTCTCTTTTGCTATCGCTCAATATACCCCATTTTGGTTAATTGTCTATGTGAGGCTTTCTTGAACAAATTATGGATTTCTCAAGAGAGGGACTTGATTCCTTATATGTGAAAATAAATGGTAGTTTCAATGTTCGGGGCTTAAAAAGTGACCCCATTAGTAAGTGCTGAATAAAGGATGTGCTGAAATGAATCCAGATTCTCATAGGTGCACCTGTTGTCCCAAATGGATGGAAAAGTACCTCAAGGGTTAGAGTAAAGAAAAAGAGCTCCTTTGCCAATCTTTTCTTGAGAGCTAGGGATTTAAATTTATGACAAACATGAGAATTCATGTTCTCCAACTGAAAAGTTGGAGAATAAGGAATGGCAGTATCACCTGCAAATTACTATTTGTTCGCTTTAGACCCATCAAGGCAATGTCTCTGGCATTTGTTATCAATACACTGTATTGATGACTTTAGAATAAGAGCCATCACTAGAGTTGCTCACTTTCTGTTCAGCTTGGCTTTAATAAAGCAAGATGGTTAGCATGTATTTATTGGCAATAATATAAATGCATATCAAAAAAATGTAATCCCTACCTTTAACTTGCTACAGTAGAGGTGGAAAGAGAAACTTAGTACATGTGGAATAATTAAGTGCTAGACTGAGACAGATTATGAGAAATTAAAACAAAACACGGAGCAAGGAAAAATCATTATGACTTGGAGATGTAATGAAAAGGTCTCATGAAGAAGTACTTATTTCACTTGTCCTTGAAAAATAGATAAGAATTACATGAGTGAAAATGAGAAACTCAATATGAAGAAAATAACGTAGGTCAATTGACAAGAATATGAGTTCTATATTTTGCAAGCCAAAAAATTCAGTTAATAATTTTAGCAAATATTTAGATTGTTTACTCCTAGGAACATGAAGTTATTTTGTTCTGTTTTGTTTTTCTCTCACAGGTGGATCTGACATTGAATATCTAGACTTCTATAAGCCTGTTGTGTGGTTTTGGATACTTGTAGGGCTTGCTTACTTTGCCGCGGTCCTGAGCATGATTGGAGATTGGCTTCGAGTAATATCTAAAAAGACAAAGGAAGAGGTAAGAATTAAGAAGTGTGCAAAAACACTTCTATTTAGTTAATTCAGTAAAGGTTATTTTTAATTTTTTTATGTTTACAGTATTAAATATTCAAACATTATTTAAATTTTTCATATTTATGTTTGGCGTGAATTTGCTGTACGAGGGCATAGGAAAATATATGAGTTATAATTTGCTAAATACCCTTTATGTGCCAGGTGCTATCTAGGAACTGAGGGTACTCTTTGAAAAAAGATGTAACTAAAAATATTTCTTTCATTATTTCTTTTTCTTTTGTTTTCTTTCTTTTTTTCCCCCTTCAAGGGCACAAAGTGAATGTTATTCCATAAAGAAAAATATAATAGAAAATATTTGTATCAAGGTATCAGTAGCACAAAATAGTTAATGTTTTCTATAATTTTACATTTTTTTACTCTATTCAATTATTTCCTTTTCTATCTCTATATAAATGTGTGCACATGCACACACACACATAACACCCATATACTCCAAAGCTGTATGCATCATGGCTATTTTCCCTGTGTATAGATTTTAGCTGTTCAAAAAGATGTCTGTTCACCTATTTTGTACAAATATACATATAGAAATAAACATTGGAATTTTGACCCATGAAATTTTGGAAAATTTGAAATTTACATATTGATTTTGAAATTTTATTTGAAAATTAAATTTTGATTTTATATTTACATGTCCAGAAGTACTATTAGTTTGACTGTGACAAAATAGTGTTTTACTATGAATTCTGGGGTTTTTTTGCTTCTGGGTCTTGGTCAACTTTTTTAGTTGTTTCAGAGAACAACAAATTTGTGAAACCTGCACCCTTAGTACTCATTGTCTTCCCTTCGTTACCCCCTCTATTATCTGATGTTCACAGGCCAAGAGACATCAGTGTCAAACTGATTGCTACAAGCACAGATTTTTTAAAAAACATACGTCAAGGACATGGAATAGGATAAGAAAAAATAAAATTAATTTCTCTTTACAAATGTTTTCTTCATTTTTTTTTAAACTATCAAGTCATATGATTTTTTACTCATATCCAAGGTGCCTATGCTAACTGGCAAGGGTGTAAATTATCCAACACTTTCCTTCATGGATACCATATTTCCCAAATGGAGATTTACGTATTCAGTCTATATGTATTAGTATATCTTAGTTGCACCATAAAACCAAAATCTTTTTGTTATAAACAAATCAGCAAGACAATATGCTTGACATTCTAATTGAAATGGTGTGGAAAGTCCTGCTTTGAACAGGACCCCAAGAGATTCGCCCCAGTTTTAGACAGGCTCATTGTGTGTGTGTGAGAGAGAGAGAAAGAGGGAGAAATATGGTTATTCTAATTTCATACGTACTTTTAAGGATTTTGAGATGGTACTTTTGGATAAGATAGCTGAAAAAGAGAACTATTCAAATATTCAACCATAAACTGGCTTTCAAATGGATTTAAAAACATGCACACATACACAAGCATATATTTCTTAAATAAAATAGACTTGAACAGAACATATCCCTTATAGTCAGGCAGTTAGAAGAAGTATTGCTTTGTGATACACACACATATATAATATTATAAACAAACTACATATTAAATACATAAACACATACAAATACATGAATATTATCTTGGATCACAGGCAAAAAGTTTGAAAGCCACTAAGGCACATATAGTACAAGGGAAAATTTTATGTCTTGATGAAATTGGTATAGAATATCTAATTAAAAACCAGCACTTTTTGTGATAGTACTAGCTGGTAAAAAGTCTTAATGCACTTTTCCAGAGTAATGAAATAACCATCTGTATTAGTCTACTTGGGATGGTAAAACAAAATACCACAAACTGGGTGGCTTAAACAATAGACATTTATTTTCTCTCAATTCAGGAAGCTGGAAGTCCATGAAGGTGCCAGGAGGGATGGTTTCTGGAGAAGCCACTTTTTTAGGCTTGCAGATGGTGCCTTCCTACTGTGGCCTCACATGGTCTTTTCTCTGTGTGCATGCCTGGAGTGGGGCAGGATAGAGAGAACACAAGTGAGCTCTGGTGTCTCTTCCTCTTTTGTTCTTTATTTCAGAATATTACAGGGGTACAAATGTTTTGGTTACATGTATTATTTTTGTACTGTTTGAGTCAAAGTTATAAGTTTGCTCATCACCCAGATAGTGTACATTGTACCCATTAGGTATGATTTCACCCATCCCCTCCTTCCCTCCTCCCACCTGCTTGATTTCCCTTGAGTTTTACTTTCATGTGTGCATGTGAGTGCTGATTGGTTAGTTCCAATTTAATAGTAAGTACATGTGGTGTTTGTTTTTCCATTCTTGCAATACTTCACTTAGGAGGATGGTTTCCAGTTCCACCCAGATTGATGCAAAAAGTATTAATTCATTTTTTTATAATGGCTGAGTAGTAATCCATGGTGTACATATACCACATTTTATTAATCCACTCATGAGTTGATGGGCACTTGGGTTGATTCCACATCAAATATATTTGAGATTGTGAATTGTGCTGCCATAAATATTCGAGTGCAAGTGTCTTTTTGAAAAAATGACTTTTTTTTCCTTTGGGTAAATACACAGTAGTGGGATTGCTGGATCAAATGGTAGGTCTACTTTTAGTTCTTTGAGGAATCTCCATACTATTTTCCATAGAGGTTGCACTAGTTTGCAGTCCCACTAACAGTTTATAAGTGTTCCTTGCTCTCGGCATCCACGCCAGCATCTATTGTTTTGGGACTTTTTGATAAAAGCCATTCTCACTGGGGTTAGGTGATACCATTGTGGCTTTGATTTGCATTTCTCTGTTGATTAATGATCTTGAACATTTTTTCATATGTTTGTTGGCCATTAGTCTATCTTTTTTTGAAAAGCAGAAGTTCATGTCTTTTGCCCACTTTTTAATGGGGTAGTTTGATTTTTTTCTTGCTGATTTGCTTGAGTTTTTTGTAGATTCTTGTTTTTAGCCCTTTATCGAATATATAGCATACAAATATTTTCTCCCATTCTGTAGGTTGTCTATTTGCTCTGTTGATTGTATCCTTGGCTGTGCAGAAGCTTTTAAATTTAATCAAGTCACATTTATTTATTTTTGTTATTGCTGTGATTGCCCCTGGCATCTTCTTCATAAATCTTTCGCCTAGGCAGATATCTAGAAGAGTTTTTCTGTTTTCTTCTAGAATTTTTATAGTTTCATGTCTTAGATGTAAGTCTGTTATCCATCTTGAATTAATTTTTGTTAGTGGTGACAGATATCAATCCTGTTTCAGTCTTCATGTGGCTGTCCAATTTTCCCAGAGCCATTTACTATAGGGACTCTATTCCCCAGTGTATATTGCTGTCTACTTTGTCAAAGATCAGAAGGCAATATGTGGATGGTTGTATATGTGGTTTCTGTTGCATTTCATTGATCTATGTCTCTATTTTTCTGCCAGTACCATGCTGTTTTGGTTACTATAGCCTTGTGGTATAGCTTAAAGTCTGGTAAAGTGATGCCTTCAGATTTGTTCCTTTTGCTTAAGGTTGCTTTGGCTATTCGATCTCTTTTCTGCTTCCAAACAAAGCACAGAATTATTTTTTCTAGATCTGTGAAAAATGACATTGGTATTTTGGTCGTGATTGCATTGAATCTGTAAATCACTTTGGGTAGTATGGACATTTTAACAATGTTGATTCTGCTGAACCATGAGCATGATATGTCTTTCCATTTGTTTACATCATCTGCAATTTCCTTCCTCAGTGATTTGTAGTTCTCTTTGTAGAGATCTTTCACCTCCTTGGTTAAATATATCCCTAGGTATATTATTTCCTTTGTAGCTGTTGTGAAAGGTATTGAGACTTGGATTTGATTCTCAGCTTAACTGTTGTTGATGCATGGGAACGCTACTGATTTGTGTACACTGATTTTGTAGCCTGAGACTTTGCTGAATTTATTTATCAATTCCAGGAGTCTCTTGGTGGAATCTTTCGGGTTTTCTGTATATAAGATCAGATCATCAGCAAAGAGTGATAGTTTGACCTCTTCTTTCCCTATATGATACCCTTAATTTCCTTCTCTTGCCTGATTTCTCTGGCTAGGACTTCCAGCACTATGTTGAAGAGAAGTGGTCAGAGTGGGCATCCTTGTCTTGTTCCAGTTCTGAATAGGAATGCTTTCGACTTTTCCCTATTCAGTATGATGTTGGCTGTGGGTTTGTCATATATGGCTTTTATAATTTTAAGATATGTTCCATTTATGCCTATTTTATTAAGAGTTTTTATCATAAAAGGTGCTGAATTTTGTCGAATGCTTTTTCTGCATCTATTGAGATAATCATATGATCTTTGTTTTTGCTTCTGTTTTGTGGTGAATCATTTATGGATTTACATATGTTGAACCATCCTTGCATCCCTGGGATAAAGCCCACCTAGTCGTGGTGGATTATTTTTTGATGTGCTGCTGAATTTGGTTTGCTGGAATTTTACTGAGGATTTTTGCCATCTATATTCATAAGGGATATTGGTCTATAGTTTTCTTTTTTTGTTGTGTCCTTTCCTGGCTTTAGTATCAAGGTGATACTGGCTTCCTAGAATGAGTTGGGGAGGATTCCTTCCTTCTTGATGTTATTAAATAATTTCTGCAGTACGGGTACCAATTCTTCTTTGTAGGTCTGACAAAATTCAGCTGTGAAACCATCTGGTCCGGGACATTTTTTTTTTTTGGAAGATTTTTTTATTGCTACTTCAGTTTTGTTGGTCATAACTGGTATGTTCAGGAGTTCTACTTCTTCCTGATTGAACCTTGGGAGATTTTGTGTTTCTGTGAATTTGTCCATTTCCTCAATGTTTTCAAGTTTATGTGCATAGAGATTTTTATAGTATTCACCAGTGATATTTTTTATTTCTATGGTATCAGTTGTAATATCTCCTTTTTCATTTCTGGTTGAGCTTATTTGGGTCCCTTTTTTTCTATTTCTGGTTAATCTAGTGAGAGGTCTATCAATTTTTTTTTATCCTTTCAAAGAACCAACTCTTTGTTTCATTAATCTTCTGTATTATTTTTTTTGTTGTTTTTGATTTCATTTAGTTCTGCTCTGACCTTAGTTATTTCTTTTCTTCTTCTGGGTTTGGGATTGGTTTGTTCTTCCTTTTCTAGTTCCTTGAGATGATTAATTAGATTTTTGATTTGTGATCTTTATGTCTTTTTGATGTAGGCATTTAAAGCTATGAATTTTCCCCTAGGACTGCTTTTGCTGTATCCCACAGATCTTTATAACTTGTCTCCCCTTTGTCAGTTAGTTCAAGAAATAAATTCCCCACACAAGAGGCATAGGCTGGCTGAATGGATAAAAAAAATACAAGCCAAATATCTGCTGTCTCCAGAAAACACATATAACCCACAAGGACTAATTCAAACTCAAGGTGAAGAGATGGGAAAAAATATTCCATGCAAATGGAAATCAAAAGAAAGCAGATGTAGCCATTCTCATATCAGATAACATATATTTCAAATCAACAATAGTAAAGAAAGACAAAGATGGTCATTATGTAATGATAAAGGGAGCAATTCATCAAGAGGACATAGCAATCTTAAATACTTATGCACCCAACACAGGTGCATCCAGATTAATAAAGCATACCATGCTAGAGCTAAACAAAGTGAGAAACAGCAACATGGTAATTACTGGGGACTTCAACACCCCACTGACAGAACTGGACAGATCCTCCAAGCAGAAAATAAATAAAGAAACTGGACTTAAATGGGACTCTAGAGCAAATGGGCCCAACAGACATTTACAGAACATTCTACCCAAAAACTACTTAATATACATTCTTCTTATCAGGATATGGAACATTCTCTAAGATTGATCACATCTTAGGCCACAAAACATGTCTCAACAAAATCACAAAAATTAGAAACTATACCATGTATCTTTTCAGACCATAGTGGAATAAAATTAGAAATCAACTCCAGCAGAAACACTCAATTCTACACAAAGTCATGGAAATTAAACAACCTACTAATGGAAGATTATTGTGTCTTCCTCTTCATAAAAGGACACTAGTCCTATGGGATTATGCCCCTGCTCTAATGACCTCATTTAACCCTAATTACCTTCTGAAAAGCCCTGTCTCCAAAAGCAGTCATTTAGGGATTAGGGCTTCCACATATGACTTTTGGGGAGACATAATTCAGTCCATAAAACCATCCTTTCAAATAAGTTTAAATTTCTTCACAACTGATTTATTTAATGTGAAAAACAAGTTTGTGTGTCTACTTATGAGTGATCTTCATGACTCTCAACTGAAAGTATGAGATGTATCGTTTTTCATGCTAATTAAACATTGCATTTTTTTTTCTTACCACAAATTTTTTGGCTTCTACCTAGTGTTTTGAGTAGCATGTACTTTCTGGTGATTGCATTTGTAGAAAGCTCACGTGAGTAAAGGCCATGACCAGAGGTTTATGTGAACACTCTGAAGCCACAGCTGCTCTGGGCACTTGTCAGTTGAAATGGAACTTTCAACTTGAGCAGATGTGCATTTTCTGATTTATAATGCAACTTATGGAAGTGCAAAATAGGGTCACAAATTCAACAGAGAATGTGAAGAAAGAAAGGGAAAATCAATTTATAATTTATCTAAAGATTATCAGGACCAAAGTTTTTATAAATGAAATACTATTAAAATTTCTATAGCAATGGAAAAATGATTATTAGATAATTTTAGTTTTGAAATAACTCATTGGAGAGTGTAATTAAATAAAACCTAACTAAATATATTTTAGTTGTCATCTTTATGTAGATGAACCAATGGCAGATGACTGCTTGATAAGTATTCCTTGCTTTCTATGCCTAAACCATTCCAGAGACTACAACTTTTTAAAACTTCCAAAGTACTAAGAAGCAACAAAGTTATTTCTAATTTTAAGTTCTGATGAATAAAAATGCTAAATATTTTTGATAACTGAGAATCCTCTCCACTAAAATATGTAACTAGTACAGAGTATTAAAAAATGCAAAACAAAATGTAACTTCAAATTCTAAGTGATAATACTAAGATACATACTTTCCCTGAGTAAAAGATTTTGGCTAATAATAAGTCCCAGTATTATATTATTTTTCAAAAACAAATCTGCTTAAACCATATTGGTAAAGTATGAACATACAGATCTAGTCATACAAGGCCTTATTTCATTTCTATTTTTTATGTTAAGACATTGTTTCCAATGAAGAATAATGTTAAGGAAACTATTATGTTGGAAGTAAGGAAAAATATCATTTTCCATCAACATGCTGAAATAAAACATCTCAGTTTAGCTAATCCATCTGAAATATTTGAAGAGGAAATGATTAGTTGGAACAACACTATATTGTTTCAAAAGTGTGACATATAATTATAGTTGATCTGCATTCCTCAAGGAAAACAATAATGAGCTCAGTAATTTTTCCACAGAGACATACACGTTTTGTGTATTTCTTTGTTTCATTATTTTTAAAGCTCTAATGGAGAGTAGACACATGCTTAACAGTAAGTGTTGGTATGACTGATTATCTTTTCTATGAAACCATGTACCCTCTTCTGAGGAAATGATGTTTCCATTTAGAAAATAAAGATTATTTAGGTATTCTGGATAATACAATATTACTGCTACCTGAGGCAGGTGTGATAAAATTAAAATGTGGCCACAAAACTCATACAGAAAAGTCATGCTTGTTTAGGATGCAAGCAAGGAATAGTGCATCTTTATTATGCACAGGCATAGTTCGGGTTCCTACTGTTTACATTTCTTGAGCTTCAAAGAGCCTGTGATTTCTATTTACTTCTTATATTGATGTCCATGCACTACAGTGTTTGGAATATTCTTGGGTACCTGTGAGATAAACATCACCATGGCCTCTACCTTGCCAGTGTTGCCAGCCCATGTGGCACCACAGCTGGACACAGTGAATGGATAGCCAAGCAATGCTTCTTTACCAATATGATTTCCTTAGTCTCTGAAGATGTTCATGCGAATGGAGATGCTCAATTTAGTAAGTTGGCCTTATGTCATATTAAGAAAACATCTTTTGACTGGGGAGCCCTAGTGCCAAGAAGCCTTGAAAGACTGTCCCTGAACTCATATTTAACCCCAGTATTTTGAAGGGACCTGAGAATATGGAGGGACATAGTTTTCTTCTGCTAGTTACTTGCTGGCTGCATCTGGTCTCCTCTGAACTTCATGCAGAGTGGCAATAACCCTTTCAGTGAAAGAACTGGGACTCAGAGGCTCTTCATCTTGGCCAGAGATGTGCAATTAAAGAACACTTGCAGTCCGGGCCTTGGAATGTTTGCAATAGATCACTTTGCCATTATTTATTGTGTGAGAAGTGTTATTAATTTGAAAGGTTTTGTATGCCATTTTAAAATAGCTTAGACTTTATTCTGAAAACTTTCGGGAGCTATTGAAGGGTTTTAAGTCAGTGGGATGAATGATCTAGACAAAAGTAAGGATGATGGATTAGAAGCAAACAAAGCTGGATTCAGGGAAATCTATTGGGAGAATTATTGCAGGAATCCAGGTAATGTAGAATGAAGGGTCTATGGTATCAGTGGGATAGAGATGAAAGTTCATATTTCAAAACTATTTTGGGAATAGAAGGATTAGAATTTGGTAACCTATTAGTTGTAGGCAGTAAAGAGAAAAGGAGGATGACATCGATGATTCTAACTTTGGGTAGGATTACAGAACACAGGAAGAGGAAAGGTTTTGAGTAGATGGGAAGAATGAGACAGTTTCATTTTGGATAGGTTGTGATTGGTAAACATGTCGGACATCCAGGTGGTTAATTCAATTCTAGAAAATTGGATCTGCATGCTTAGAATGTAGGAAAAATTGAACCTGGGAAAATAGTTTGGGGTCATCACTACATAAATGATAATGGAAGTTGTGAGTATAGATGCATTCCCTGAATGAAGATTTGTAAAGTAAGTCAATAGTAGAGGTAAAAATGAAACCTGGAGTAACACCTTCATGTGGAGACTGTAAAGGACTGTTTAGCAAATAATGTGGTTAAATAAATTGATTCTTAGTAGAGTCTTTGGAAAGGCAAAGGAATTGAGTTTTTAAAAGAGAGTATGTTAAAGTGATGGGTCATATTGGCTAAAGACAGAGGTGAAGAAAAGGAATTCAAGGAAAGGCTAACATAATATAAAGTAGATGAATAACATAACTAGAATTCCTTATGAGGTTGTGCTACAGATGTGCCACTCCTGTAGAAAACACTGTAAATATTGCCCCCTGGAATTTGTGCAATGCAGTGGGTATATCCTAAGATAGTTCTTTGGGCACATCAAGCACAATTCCAAAGGGTGGCAATTATGGTGTCTTTATGGAAATGGGAGCCCTTGGAGCACAGCTCAGAGAAACCTGGGTGAAAGGTGGCCTCTGGAGTTGAGCAGTGAGCAGCCCTGATCCCAGGTATTCTCAGGCACACATACATGATAAGTATGTTGGTGGTGGGGTGTGGGCCGAGCTAGGGAATAATAGTGTTACAGTGTTGGAAAAGGGAAAAAAACTGGAGGCATGGAGACCAATTAAGGAATTAGAATTATTGAATGTTTAATTCATTCCTAAATCATTCATTCAGTCGTTCAAAAAAATTTTATTAAGTACTTACTGTATGATGAGTGCTGTACTAGGTGCTGTGAGTAACTCTTCATCTGTGCTAGTTTGAGGCCAGTCTCTTTATTGGGAGGATTCCATAGACGGTGTGTTTCCTTACTGGGCTTTATAATGCTTGCTTTTACTTTTCTTCTTCTAATTATGGAAAGATGAGTTTTGAATAAGAAGGCACTTAGTCTTTGATTAGAGATTAATTCTTGAAATAGCCTGCTTTTACTTTTTTCTTTTCTTTTCTTTTTCTCCTTCTCTTCCCCCCCTCCTCCCTTCATCCCTCTCACCCTTCACCCCCTTCTCCCTTCCTTTCTTTTATCTTCAGACTATGTATCAGGCTTTGCAGTTGTTTCTTTGATTTCTAACTTATTGGGGGAGGGAATACTGCTTAGTACAATTTTTTTTGGTTTTGTTTTTCATCATTATTGTTCTCGTATTGAGATACTAAAGTAGTTATAAATGACTATTTGAATAGTATTCAGTGATCATAAAACTTCTCAGGTTTATATTTTAATGCATATAACTCTTCTTTGGCCAAACGGTAAGAATAAAATAAAATAGAAGCAGGAGGCATCACGATGGACTATTAAAACGAAGGCACAGATAAAGGGGCTTTCTTTTCTGTGCCACTATACTATGGGGAAAAGAAAAGAGCAATCAGACTTTGAGGTTCATCCGCTGGTCAATATTTGGGTCTGCCTAGTCATAAAAAGGAGAAAGTTCCCTCGCTTTCCAGTCCCAGACTCAGCTCAGCAAATTATTATTTGTTTGGTAAATAGGCAATCAGGGAGGAGAATATTACAATGCAAGACTTAAATTGTGCTTTAAGGCAACAGTAACTGTCAGAAACCCATACATGTTTAATTTCTTTTGTTGTTTTTTAAAAAACTTTCTATTTCTATTTTTTATTTTTAAAAATTTTTATTGAGGTAAAATATACATATATAATTTACCATCTTTACCATTTTTAGGTGTACAGACCAATGGTAATAAATACATTTATATTCTTTTTCTTACTCTTCCTCTTCCCCAGCCCCCTCCCATTCCCAGCCTCAGGTAACCACCAATCTTGTCTCCATTTTCATGAGATCTACTTTTTTAGCTCCGCATACGAGTGTCTTTCTGTGATTGGCTTATTTCACTTAACATAATGCCCTCCAGTTCCATCCATGTTGCTACAAATGACATAATTTAATTCTTTTTAATGGCTGAATAATATTCCATCATGTGTATGTACCACACAAATAAATTTATTCATCCATTGATGGGCACTTAGGTTGTTTCCATATTTTGGCTATTGTAAATAGTGCTGCAGTAAACATGGGGGTGCAGTTATCTTTTTGATATATTGATTTCCTTTCTTTTGATTTCCATTAGTGGAATTGCTGGTTCATCTGGAAGTTCTAATTGAATTTTATGGGCAGTCATCTCTGCAGAACCGAGACCCCAAATTATGACTCTATATAGTCTCTGTGTTACGTTGCATGCTGTGAAACTTCGTAGGTCTAATGTTGGGAAATTCTTTATAAGGCAAAAAGTATGCTAAAAATAAAATAGGATTTGAGTGTAGTAAAAAATGGAAACACTTCTCTTCTAGAATACTCTTTAAAGTTATTTCTCTTTTAATACTAAATGAGATAATGATGTAAAGTGTACTGCTGTCAAATAAGAATGGCTAATAAGGAAATAGAAGGACAGAGAGGTATGGTGACTTGGTTAAAGGTTGTACAGCTAGTAAATGGTAGAGTCAGTAGTTAACCCAGATGGCTTGACTCCACGGCCCAGGCTGTTAACCTTTTAGTTATGCTGCCTCCTAAGTGCTCAGGATACTGGTTAAGTGGTGGTGATACTGTTCTTTTCTGCCTCTGCTGCTTCAGCCTCCTCCACGGCCTCCTCCTCCTCTTTTCCCTCTTCCTCCTCTTCTTCTATATGTAGGTAATATTGACACACTAGAAACAAACACCCAAAGCTGGCCCAGTTATTGCTGCGTACCTACCAAGAAGGGCTTTGTAAATTTCATTTGGTCACTAATTGTTTATGGTCTAAATCCATGAAATCCTGAAACCTGAAGTTTTAAGGTTTTTTCCAAGTGAAAAGAAATGATTTTTATGAGTTCTGAAAAGTACGTGGACTTGGAGGCCCATTGAACTGAGATTTAATTCTTTCTCAACTATTTACTAGCTCTGTAACTGCCACCAAAATACCTAATCTTCTGTGTCTCCATTTTCTTCTTTATGAGGCCGTTATGAAGATTCAGTGGGTAGAGTGTGTGATGTGGCTAAATTCTTGCTAAATACTTGTTCTTTTCCTTATGGGTTTCTGAAGAAATTAGTATCAAATTATTTTCCTAAATCAAATAATCTTGTAAAGTTCTTAGACTACTATCTATATATCATCATATATTGTTCTAGATAGAGTGTAAAATATTGTGAGTGCTTGTATGTCTAAACATTTTATCCGGTTAAAGTAATAAGTAAACATAAAAGAAAAGACAAACAAGAAAACATTGAGGGTAAGTATATTGCTAGACTTTAATCACAAAACCAGAGAGTCCAGAGTAGCCTAGGAAAAAAATGAGTGTAGAAATTTCAAATATGTTGGATGTTCTATGGACTTGAAAACTAGTTTCTACGTTAAGTGTTCCTCAAGTCTACCCAGATTACTATTACCTTAATTCTTTTCTTGAATTAGAACCACAGATTTTCTGGTGTCCTGCTGTCTCAACTGATGTAGAACCTGTTTGGATTCCTCCTTTTATTAAACCAAGAGGCAATAGCTCAATTGTTATGTTAATAAAATAAAAACATGTAGGAAGATTCTTTTTTTTTCTTTTTTAGATTTTAGGTCGAACACTCACTATTTATAAATTGTAACTTCTTTTTGCTTCAAGTATTTCACATAATGTTGTCTGGTAATGAAAATTGGGAGTAATTTTTCTATTGTTTGTACATAATAGGAAAATAACTTAGGTTAATAGCTTTTGCCTCAAAGCACTTTATAAGTAATTTCATTTTCTTTAGCTAGAAAGCACATTATGAGGATTTAGTGCCTCAAGATATAATGTTATTTTATCTCTTTTGACTGTTTTGATACTGTCATCTGTTTTGAGCATTTGTGTTAGGAAAAGCGGCCACTGTAAACTTTGCTTTCAAAATTGTTTTTGGACTTTCTTCATCAAACCAAAGTACTGTGTTTTCCTGTATTCAGAGCTAAAATCAATCACATTTTACAAAAAAATCAAACTATATTTGCTGAGAACACAGGCGTATTTTCAAACATAGATCAAAATGAATTTGGTTTTAGTTCCACTTCATAGATGACACTTTCTAAATGAATATTAGTTTGCGATTGGTTGGGGCTGAGAGTAGAGAGGACACTTTGAAGTTTAATTAGGGATTATTTGATTATCTTTTGCATCAAAGTGTGGTGATTTATTTAGTGTTCAGTGGATGGCACCCTAACTGTAGTAAGGGAATTTAGCTCTTCCTGCCTCAAACTTGATTTGAACCAAAAAAATAGCTTCCAATTAATGGTGTGTGTGCGTGTGTGTGTATGCACACACATGCGAACATGCAAGCACAAAAACACACACATAAAATCTCCTCTTGTTTCGAAACAAGGACTTATACATTAGCCAAGATCATATTTGACTAGCCCTCTGTGTTATACTTTCTTTATTCATTGCTTGACTAGAACTTATCAAAATTCTAATCGGATTATATACAGACTGTAGATTGCTCTCATTCACCTCAACTCAAAGATAGACAAATTTGTTGCACTTGCATGTTCCACAAATCTCTGTTAGACTTGTCACTTGTCCCTCCAGACTGTCACTCCAGGTTTCCCTCTTCTTTGCTCACCTGATCACGTTACAACTGCTTTTCCTGTTCCTGAAGCTCTCTCTGGGGCAACTCTACTCCCAATAATGGATATAGATTTCCTCACGTTATTAATTCCCCATAACACAGCTCACATAAGGCTGAAATAATTTATAACTTTATAGAAGGCTTATGGAAAGTTTAAGGGAATTACAGAGTAGAAAAGAAAAACTTTATTCTGCATAATCAGACAATGCTGATCCTAGAGTCTCTTGTCCATCTTCAAGGGGAGACCCTTGGCCATCTCCCTCCTCAACCCCCAGCTTGGTGCCGTACTGAAGGGCTCTGCTTACCAGTGCTGATGAGTTCCTTCTATTGTATATTCCTTCTCCTGAGTGCAGAGGCCCATCTAGCAGAAAACCAGTTGATACAATAACAATGTATGGACAAATATACTCTCCCCTAAATGAAGAGAGCTTTTTAAATTATTAAATATGACACTGGATGTCTTGGTCTGAAGCAAATGCATTTGGATTGCTTCCTCAGATAAGTTTGTTCCCAAGAACAGTAGGACAGGTACTTGATTTACACGTCTGTGAGTAAACAAACAAATAAACAAACAAACATGCTCACCCAAGTAGTCACTGTCATAATGAAGGAGGTCCTGCTAGAAGGATAAACTCTAGCTCCCATCCAGAATATCAGGCTGCATTGGATCCCTGAAATGTCTGGTTTTTTCACCTTAAATTAAAAAAAAAAGCTTCTCACATCTTATAGTTGTTTGTTCATAACCACTCTGGTTTTGCTGTATTTATAAGATCTCTACATTGGCAAGCACTTACATATCTTCTGAGCAATATGCTTTGCAAAAAATACTGCCTTAAAGCTAGGTAGAAAATAAATTATGCTGGGAAATCTTACTATAATATATGAAGAAATCCATTTCCAGAGTTGGAGACTGTGGGTAAAATAAGATGATATTTTTCATTGAATTTCTCACAAATGCCAAAGCTTATAATGTATCAGTAGCCCCTTCAATTTCTTGGTGCCTATTTATGAGAAGCTAAGATATTTCTTTTAGTGAAGGTATTTTTAATGCCATCTAGTTATATATGTGTGTGTGTGTGTGTATATACATACATTCACGTGCACTAGATGTATTCATTTTTACTCTTATTTGTGTCATTTTTACCACACTTTGAGAAGTTGTTGAACGGTTTTAATCTATATACAACTTCGGTTTAATGACTACTGTTTTGTGTTCAGTATATGTTTCTGAATGAACAGGCAAGGCAGCAAGGACATATATAAGCAGCACAGGATAAGAATTGCTCTCCTATTTTGAAGCCATATGAACTGCAGCATGCAAACTTTGTCATAAGTGTGAATTCACCAAAAGGCAGTATAGTCTAAGTTTGAGTATAGAAGAAATAATAATATTGCTGAATAGTCTCTCTGATTTGCAAGTTGGGGACTATTATGAAAAGATCCAGCCAGGTGCAGGTGCCTGTAATCTCAGCACTTTGGGAGGCCAAGGCAGGAGGATCACTTGAGGCCAGGAGTTTGAGAAAAAAAAAAATTACAAGGTGGCATGCACCTGTAGTCCCAGCTATTCGGAAGGCTGAGGCAGGAGGATCACTTGAGCCCAGGAGTTCGAGGTTACAGCAAGCTATGATCTCACCACTACACTCCAGCCTGGGCAACAGAATGAGACCCTGTCTCTAAAAAAAAAAAAGCATAGCGCAGATGATTTCATTCCACAAGTCCACAAGTACTCATTGATTTGTTTGTTTATCAAACATGTTTTGATTGTCCACAATGTGTCAGGCACTTTACTAGGTATTGGGAATACAGATATATAAAAAAAGTTGTAGTATTTGCCCTCAAGGAGAAATTTATGTATAGGCATCTACTAATAATTAGGGTAGATAGTGTAATAGAGATATAAAGAAGATGCTTTGTGTGCAGTGGTGCACAGAAATGAGAATTACTAAATCTAATTGAGTGAAATGGAGAAAATTGCATAAAGAAGGGAATGTCCTGACTTCTCTCTCTCTTTCCTGTTTTACGTTCAATTTGTGAAGTGGTCCTGTAGCACTGATGTGAAAACATCTGGAGTCCAAGCACTTCTCACCTCTCATCATCCCCCCATGCTACTGTGAGCTCACACCGATTACTCCAGGGGCCTCCTAACTGGTCTGCTTGCTCTGACCTTTGCTCTGTGTAAAGTCTATTTTCAACAAAGATGCCAGAGAATAATCCTTTGAAACATGAGTCATACTATGTCATTTCTCTGCTTAGAAGCTCTGGCTTCCCCTAGTCCTCAGAGCGAAACTGAATGTGTCTGCAAAGTAGCACAAAAGGTTCTATATGATCCAGCCCCCCCTTCTTCTCTTTCCCCTTGCTCACTCCGCTCCAGCCTCACCCCCCTCCCTTGCTGTTCCTGCAGCACACCAGCCACGCTCCTGTCCACGTGCCTTTGAACTGACTGTTCCCTCTGTCAGCAGTGCTCTTTCCCAGGTACCTACCTGATTCACTTCCTAACATTATCAAGCCTTTTGGTCGTCTACCATCTGGTCAGCCAGACCCACGTTGGCCATCCTATGTAAGGTTGACACTCCTCTACCCTGAGCACCCCTGATTCTCCATGCCCTGCTCTGCATTTTCATCATATTCGCCAACTTCTAACATTCTATATGATGTATTCATTTATTATGTGTCATTGTTTACCCTCTGTCTCTCTTCCTAGAAGGTGTTGTCCATAAGAGGAGGAATTGTTGCTCTTCTGCTTTATCAAAATCCATTGTAATGGTGCTTGACATATAATGGGCACTCAATAAATGCTTGTTGAGTTGAATGGATTAAAAAGTGTACAGAGAAAATGATTTAATTCAGAGGAAGTGATAGGATTCGGAATTCAGAAAAAATTGGATAGTCATGAAATGAGGAAGGGAGTTTCTACTTCATACTTATTTTCAATATTAGCATATCTTGTACCTCTCTGATGAAAGTGGGAGGGCTATTTATCCTTTCTGTCAAATCGGAGATAAGATTACAATTTTGTTAATTTTTTTACATTTTCGGTAGAGCCAAAGTATACTTAATTGGGTGGATTTTATTCATTCTGTTATTGCTTACAGATACAAAACAAATTACAATTAACATTTAAGGGATGATTAATTTCATAATTAAATAGCTTGGCAAATAGGCTACTTAAAATTTTCAATAGGCTAAAGTGATTCATGTTTCAATAAAAAAAGTTGAGTAATTACTATAAGATGTAGTACAAAGTTTGATACATCAAATGAGAAGCTAGTTCAAAAGTTAGTCTCTAGCTGCAACAAAATGTCAGGGAAATTTCATTTTTATTCCTGGTGTGATGGTTTTATGATGGGAAGCTTCTTGGCATTTTTAATACTTTTGTTGTTTTGTTTTATTTTTAAACAATTGGTCCTTATTATTCCCTGATGCCATGTTAAAGACTACCTCCTTCCCCCATTGAAATACCACATATAACAGTTGATTCTATTTTAAGTATTAGTAACATTTTCTAGAAGGTTTTAATATTTTTAAACTTCCTAATCTATATAAAATGATAAATTTGCTGATTTGAAGGGCATGTATTTGATTTAAAAAGTAAAATTTATGCCCGATTGAAGAAAAATGCAGGCAGGAAGGGCTACTTGCATGTAACTGATATATTTCTAGAGAACAATATACATAATAGTCGTATTGGATATAGTGAAAGGAGTGCCTAGAGAAAACATGTTTTTATCATGAAATTAATTCAATATGGTTCTCTAAAAGAGGAATTGGTGTGTTTTCCAAGATCTCCAATTGGAAAATGTAGTTACTTTTAATGCATAGTGCTAAATAATCTACTGTTTGTATTTTTAATTGGACAACTTTTGCTCAAAACTACTGGCTTCAACTTAGGTGTTGATTTCAAATAGCACAGGCTTTCTTCTCCCAGTGGAACTTTTCAGGAATGTCCTTTATTGGAGATGGTGTATCTGAGATTCCATTTAATCTACTTAGGAATTCTGAATGAGCAGCTTCAAAAAAAAAGTAGATCTTTCTCTCCCTTCAGTGATTTTACATAGTAAGATTCGGAGTACTGATACTATTTCTGGCACTTAAATGCTAATGTAAATATTTTATATTTGTGCTACTTTAATGACTACATGTAAAATAAAGCCTGTATGGCTTCTATAGTTTGAGAGTGAAAAGTGAGGTAGTGCTTATGCTTCACTAGAATAACAGTGTTCCTGGCTTTGAGATAGCATGCTGTTTAAAGGCTATCCAAAATGGAAATGTTTTATAGTTTTACATCCAAGGCAGATAATGGTTTTGTTATCCTACATTTTACTGGTGGGAACACTCACATGCTTCCTACAGTTTTTTTTTTTTTTTGTGTGTGTGTGTGTATGTGTATGTAGTGGGAACGTTATGCCATCATGAATGGTTTTTTGAAGAGGGACTAATAAAAAATTGCCAAGTTAGAGCACTCTTCTTATTTTAAATAAGCAGATTAAACCTTACAAGAAAATTCCCCTAATTTTACAAGTGTCGTTAACTGTGGATTTATCAGAAACGATGGTTATTATTATCGGGGCCAAAAGAAAGCTTTCCCTTTGCCCTTGGAAGGTTTGCTGAAAACCACTGACAAGAGGCAGATTAATTGGAGAAAAGGCATATAAATTTATTACTAACATGCAATTGGGAGCCTTTAGAATGAAGATCCAAAGATACAGGAAAAATTGTACATTTTTATGTTTAGGATCAACAAAGTATGGACAATCATGTAGAACTATGATTGGACAAAAGGGTATGATCTAATGTTAATAGACTGGGCAGGAAAATGCAGCAAAGCCTGTCTGTCTAAATTTTACTGGCCTCTCTGAGTATGTATTTTTTCCATCTGGTTGTGGGGCAGCACCCTCTCTGGAATGGGGGGTCTTATGACCTATAGTCAAATGGGGTAGGTCAGATAATTTTTTTATGGCCAGTTTTTACATAAAAAGATGGAGGGAAAGTTAGAGTAGTATTTTTAGTGTTTATGGCTGGCTATGGGAAAAAGAGGTTCTGGTTTTTACGCGCCTCTCCCCTCCACCCCCCCCCCTTGGGGACAAGGGATTCTGCTTTCTGTGGCTGTCCTCAGGGGAAGAATGTGACTGGAAAAACTTCTGCTTCTGAGGTTGTTTTTGAAGCCTTTATTTTGTGGTATGGTTTTCTGAGTCCCAACATTATTAAATAATAATTAGCTAAAGCTGGATCTCATAAAACAGTTAAATAAACAGAGAAATTGTTAGAAAAATAAATTTGAAATTGCTTCTAGATCCCCCTAGGTTTTATGATAAAAAGTATAGGTTCTATAAATTGAAAGCACCATAACTCAAACATGTTGTTTCCAAAGTTCTTCGGTAATGTCAAAGTTCTAGAATTTTGTATTTGATACACATTCTATTTTTAATCCATTTCTCCTGTTGTCCATTTGTGGGTCTTTGCATTCATCCCTAATTTGACCTTGCTAATTGAACCAGAAACAACTTCAGATTTACATTTCTACATCATTGCCTCTTTGAACCTGTTTACTGTTACAGATATGTTCCATTTGTCTACATCTGGCATCCGTGAATAGCACCGTATTCTTGTGTTGCTAAAGCTCTCAGGTAGCTGGGTATTTTGTCTTATAAAGCAATCATGTATTTATGGCTTGTCCCTTATTGTAGAAACTAGCGGTTTGAAGATATTTTTAAACTAGAGAAAAATGAATCAGTTAATTCCCTCTTCTTTTCTCTTTCCCTGGAAGTTTTCACCTTCCATTATTTAAAATGCACAAGCAACCGACTTTTACACCTGAAAGAAAGAAGTTAAGGAGGCTAATGAGAGGGGATCTTGGGAACAGTCAAAGCCTTTGGGAGCTTTGTTATGAGCCCTGAAGACGCTAAAATCAGACACAGGCAAAAGTTCCATCTCGCTCCACGCTCTCTAAGCGTGGCTCTAACGAGGGACATAATGAAGCCAGGTTCATTTTAGTCAATATCAAATAAAAGACAGTAGGTAAATACCGGTAAGGTACCCAGAGAGGCATGTGGATTTCTCATTGCGTCTCCCCTGCCTCTTCTCACCTTCCTGAATATTCCTTGCCCCTTTATTACCTGCTGTAATACAGGCTTCATAAAGTAACCAGACCAAGGAATAACAGAAACCAATAACACAGCTCTCTGTTAAATGGATAAAAAAAAAAAATAGGTCAAATCATGTTCTCTAAAGCACAAAGTGATACCATAAGTGCTCTGTGTGAAAGTTAGCTTGCCTGAGGCGACTAGCACTGGGAGTAAAGGGGTGCCATCTCATTTTCTGTCTTGGCCGAGTCCTTTGTCCTTCATGTGGTGTGAGTAGATGCTCTGAACAGCTCTGGTGGCCACAGGCAAGAGGTGGCTTAGTGTGTGCCCATCACGTTTAGAAACATTTGTTGAAAGGATGCTAAAGTATCGCTCTTTGGCTTCCCTTTCACAGCGGAAGCGTCCCGTGTGTGTTTTATCTTTACATGCAGAGGCATTGTTTTTCCCTAAATTCATAAGCCATCAGTGGGTGCAGCTGGTGAGACAGGCCCAGGGCACTCGTGGCGCATAGCGGGGGCAGGGTAAGCCTCTGATCTCTTCCAGGTGAGAGGCCAGCCGAGTCTTCCTGTCACAGCCACAATATTTTCATTGCCCCTTCTTTGATCTTCTGTCTTTTCTTCCTGTTTCTTAGGCAGCCTCCTTACAGTTGAGCCAACTTAATTAAAATACAGCAGCGTGCTTGTAAGACAGGGTGTGTCCCACACAGTGAGCAGCATTTCTGTAGAACTAATTTGGCAGTGCTATATTTGGTTTGGGAAAGACAGCTGTGAGCATTCGCTTAATGTGCATGAATACTTTGCACTATTAGACCCTCTCTGCTACTTTTACTTGTTGAAATGGGGGGAGAATTTCTGGCTTTGCCTTGTTTTCCAAAAAATACAAGTCCACTTTTACTTTTTATTTGTTTTCCTAATTATTCCCAGAAGTGCTTTACATATTCATAAAAGGATAAAAGCATAATTCATTGTAGTTCAATTTAAAGATGGTGTTGAAAGGACATTCTGTGGAGTAGCACATTGTGAAATAACCACAAATATAGAATATATATTAATGTTATATTATTACATACAATATAAATATATGGTATATATTACAGATTTTATATGTACTATATAATAATATACAAATATATAGTATTTTGTTATCATAATGCTATTATGTATAATAATGTAGAATATAAATGTTACCTATAATTACATGTTTTATATATATTATATATAGAATATTATTAGAAATTCAAGCCAAATATGTAATTTTAAATTTTCCAATGGTCTCAGCAAAAAAGTAAAAAGAAACAGGTGAAATTAATTTTAATAATATATTTTATTTAACCCAATAGCATATCCAAACTACTATCATTTTTATTGAATAATGCAAAATTGTGAGTGAGATAGTTTATGTGCTTTTTTTTATGATACATTTTCAAAATCTGGTCTGGTGTGTACTTGACATTTACAGTATTTCTCAAATTAAACTAGCCAGATTTGAGGCACCCAATAGCCACAATGCAGTAGCTCTGACGTGGACAGCACAGCTATAGACTAAGATCAGGATCTCTGGCAGTAACCTCTCTTAAAACAAAGCTGCTTCTTCTGTGTTAATGATATAGATTTGCATGTTTCCTCCTAGAAATTTTATTGTCTTTACTTGGTATCGTTTCAAGGAGTTAGGAAGAGTAAAAGACAAACCCCAAAGACAGTGAAATAAGTATGTAAATTCACATTACTTACTTTTTCCCCAATCTAAAGCAATATCTTGGAAAATACCTTTGGCCTTCATATTTCTTTTGCTGCCTCTCGGTATTTCATTCAGTGTGTCAAAGTGAACAGCCATACCTGGATCATCTTGTATTCCAGAGGATTTCTGTAAATGTTGACCACCCACACCCATGCAATTGTGCATGGGAGTTTATTCTTAAGAGAAGTTACTGGAAATGATTGCTCCTTTGAAAAGGAAGCTGGAAAAGTAATTTTCCTAGAGCTGCTTAGGCCATATTGAATATTTTCTCCCACATTCCATTATGCAAACATTCAATATGATAAAGATACTTTAAACCAGTGGATCATGTCGTATGTTCAGAGATACAGGCATTGACCTCTGCAAACAATAGCACAAAGCACCACCAAATGAAGACTTGCTCTTTCCTCACTTCTTTATTACTCACGTCTCACCTTCCTCTTCACGCTCTCAAGCTCTGCAACTGCTCATCTGTAACTTGCACTGACACCGATTCTGGTAACGCACTTCATCAGAGACTGGTTGAGCCCGGGAAGCCTAAATAATTTCTTCCCCTGACTTACATAGGAAAAAAAAAAGAATACATATCTGCCGCTTCTTGGAATAGAATTCCCAATAAGCTTACATTTAATGAATACAAACTAGATTTAATGGCTTTAAATTTTAAAATAGTCCCCGTTAGTTTATCTATGGAACTGGATTTTCGAACACTGATATGTTTGATTTAAGTATTGTGATAGCTTTAGGGCAAAAAGTGTAAAGGAAAAGCCATTAATTTTATTGGCACAAGTCAGTGTTTGAAAGTCCTGTTGGGCAGCAGCCAATATGTTTCAGACACGGAAACTGTGCTGGAGATAGAAAGGTGGATAAGATAGAGCCTTAGCCCTCAGTGACCCAGGTCTAATGGGAAACACGATAGATGTAATCCCATAGGCATGGTATGGTGCTATAGCAGAGGTATGTACACAAATCATGTTTGAGAAAAGAGGAAATTTATAGGGTGTTGGGATAATATAGAGATGATGCTTCATGGAGGAATATTAGTGAAAGAAAGAGTCAAAAGGGGACCACTTGATTAAGGGACCAATGGACCAACTGTCTGCAAGACTCAATGCAGTCACAGTATAAGGAAATAGCAGTAAGAAAGTAAAATGGCTAGAGAGATTAGAGATATGGGCAGAGATTAGGTCCAGGATATGGACACGTGATGGGTGTTGGCCTACAACAAAAGTTAAAGTGCTAGGAAAGCTGGAGGTGTCATTCCCTAGAATATGAAGTTCCCCCAAGATGATGGCAGGAGGTGCTGTGAAGGGGAATACTTTATAAATCAATCACATATTTACCACCTCAAATTTAATGTGACCCACATAGGATCCTTACATCCCACCCCCACAATATCCTACTCTGATGTTCCAGTTCTTTGTAAATATCACCTGTCATTCATCCAGTTGCTCATGCTAAAATCCTTTTAGTTATTCTTGATGCTTTCTTCTTCTTTACCTCCATGGCTTATGCATCACAATTCTAGTGATACTACAACCAAAACATATATTTAATATAAATGCTTTCCCCTGTACTCCATCTTCATACCACTACTTTGATGCATAATTTTCTATCTCCAAAACTACCAGTTTTGTCTGCCTGATCCACCATGATAGCATACTCACTACATGTCCTGCTTCCTTCCTCACCCATTTCTTTTCTCCAGTGATCTCCATATTTTTATTGTGAATCGTTATTAGTAAAAAACTTCAAGAATGTGTCTGCAGTATATGCGTATTTATTTATAAGTTACATAGGTGTATTGCTGTGATCCTGAATTAGATGTATATTTAAAATGTGTGCAAAAATGCAAATGTTAAATGATGAATAGGAAATAGTTTTAAAATATTTTAGTTATACTTTTTGGTAATACAAAAAGTGTTTTTGCTCTCATTAAAAATTAATAATAAAAGCAATGTGATTTTTGTGCTTCATTATTTTTTCAAATTTAGATTCAAAACACTGTGTTGTAGTAAATTCTAATTCTGCTTCATAGAGTAGTTTATTTTGATTCTTAATTTAATGGTTGTTATGTCTAGCAAAGGTAGCTATGTAGATCCGAAGGGAGAAAGTGCGTCTTTGATTTTGTCTACTAAATACTATACTCAGTTTCAATATCATTTACTAAATGTGAAAATGGTTTTGTTGAGATAGAAAATATTCATGTTCACTGATGTCAAACTGCTGTTTTTAAGGTCAGTCCATGTTCAACATCCAGTGAAACGCTTATGTTGGGAGACTTCTGAATAGTTTGTAAAATCCTTCTTCCAAGTTTGCTAAGTGTGGTTTGACAAGTGGCACCCTCTTTATTTGGACACATGTAACAATGGCAACATTTCCACACACATATTTTAAAATTTCTCCTTCTATTGTACACATTAAAAAAATTTGTTTTGAACAGCAGCTGCCATCTCCCGTATCTTATATCCCTTAAAGGGGTATATTAGATTGATTTGTTTGTTTCAAAATACCTATCAGGTAGCATCTTGCAGAAAACATTTGTCATCACAGAGCAGGTCACCAAATTTTAAGAATGAAAAATGCATAAGTTATCTTTAAGAGTTATGCCATGAGATGACCAGTATGGTTGAGCATAACATTTTCATGGCCACACCTCATCTTAATTATGTAGTATTACAAACATTCTACTATTTAAAGATCTTGGTTTTATAAAATTAACCACATTGCTAATATCCCATAGCCTATAAATTCTAATCCATCATCAGTATAAGCTGACAGCAGTGAAGTGAGGGAGGGAGCCCTGTCAACACCCCCGTCACAGAAATCCTGCTCTTCCTTCATATTCCTCCCTGGACCACAGGGGCCAAAGGAGAGTACCAGTGTCGTTCTGTATATTAAATATTAAAGCAACTTAATAAGAATAAATGAAAGGAGACAGCTACTCTTTTCTCTGCACTCTACAGACCTTTTGTCAATGCATGTGGCTCACACAGAACCCAAAACCCAAATCTGATAATGTTATTCTGTGCTTCAGACTCTTCAGTTGCCTCACATTGCTCTGAGAATAAGTTCAAAACCTTTAAATGAACGTGACTTCTGCAGTCATGCACAATTTGGCCTCAGTCTGCCTCTCAGGTCTCGTCTTGTAGATTCGTCTTATGCATTCACATGGGCTGTCTTGCAGTTCCCCGAATGCACCAACCTCTTTTTCACATCAGTCCCATCCCTTCCCCGCGCTGTGCCCTGGCCTTGAACACTCTTCTCCACACCTGTCACCTTGCCTGCTGCGTAGATCCTTCAGCTCTCAGATCAAATGTCACATCTCTCCAGACATCCCATCTGACCTCTCCAGTCTAATTTATTCCTCCTCCTTCTGTGCTCTCACCACATTCTTTACTTTGTCTTAATGGTGCTTAGCCATGATTTGTAATTATGTATTTATTTGTGCAATTATTTGTCATTATCACCTAATAAGCACCATGAGGGTGGTAGCCTTTCTTCCAGCTCACTCCAGTAGGCTTCTCCGTCATGGCGCTCCTTGTTTGAGACTCACGGCGTTCTCCTTGATACTCTGTATCATCCTCCTCTCTGTTATCAGCCAATCTCCTTATGACACCCCAAAATTCATTTGGTTTCTTGGACATTTATTTGACAAAAAGCACCTACAGTGTGCCCATAATGTGCTGGGAAGTTGAGCTAAAACAGTATACAAAATGAAACTTGCAAAACATATTGCTTTGAACATTCTTCCACTTTTACAAAATGAAGACTCCACTCACATACATCAATGTTGAATTTACTTCATGTGGCAGGGGTTCATAAGCTTTACTGGGTTATATATTCCTTGAGAATTTGTTAAGAATTATTATCCCCTTTCCAAGTACAAAATTCACAAATCCTAGTAGTATACATTCAATTGTAAGAGGTCCACGTAGCCTCTAAAGCTCGTGGCTGGGTAGCACTTCCTAAATCAATCATATGATAGGGTACCAACAAATTTACATTTTATTCTCAAACTCTGGTGTAGAGGAAGAGAAAAGGTTGAAATGGAGAATAAAGAAGTGAGCCACAACTTGTGTCTCTAGATTAGAAGGAGAGAGGGGATTAGTGGAGAAACTTTTCCTCATTGCTACCCAATACTGTAGTTGCCTGCCAGTGTTCCAGAACAGTGGTCTTCACATTTTTGCATGTGAACTCCCTGAAAGTATTTTGGAAATGTAGGCCTATCGTGCATATTTTTAAGTTAAAATCTAAAAATTCTTCATTTTAGATTAAGTAGTTGCAAAAAATATAATTACCAGTGAAATTTAAACACTGACATCGAATTATGGCTATTATGTGTCTCCTTAAATGTTCCAGTAAAATGTAAATATCACAGTAAGTTGATACCCAGTATAAATCTAAATAACACAGGAAAAAGCTCTCCCCATTGCATCCTCTCAGATGGCACATGATTTTGATTTGTCCCATGACTTGTGATATTAACTACATTGTATAAAGGGCTGTCTTCCAGCCTTCTCCACTGTAAAGTTCCTCCTTTCCCTGTGTAATTAACCATGTTTTGTGAGGAGGTATTTTGAGATTTTATGACCATCCTTTTCATCCTCAAACTCTTATTTATTTATTTATTTATTTATTTATTTCAGTACAGACTTACAGATTTCCACTGTAATCAATGAGTTATTATCTGTTGCAATCATCATTTATTTTAATCCTCAAGTTGCCTGATGCTTGGCCAGTGGGCACTTCTTCAAACTGTCTTCTGCGACTTTTTGGCATGTCCCCATCGTTCTCTGAGCAATTCTTTACACTCTGGCACCTTTAGATGTTCCAGACTCAACTTAGAGTTTCTCTGCTCTAGCCCTGCATAATCCAAGGTGCCATGGTTTCTTTTAATGGATAAAGGATAACGGTAGTTAGAGACAAAAATTTGGGTGTTCATTACTCATGGGGGTATCAGTGATCCCAGGCACTCTCAGTAGATAGAGCCAAGGAATATATTTTATATTCAGGCATACACATATTTCCATGTCTGTTTATTTTATAACTAGCTATGTATCTTGAAAACCATGAGTTCATATCAATATCTCCAATTCCAATACAATACAATAGAGTTCCTTCTAGTTTTCTGCTTTTTTATATTTGTAATTCCTTTCTCTTCTACAATGAAGTACCTGATTCCTGTTATTCTCAATGTATTACTTGATCAGTTTCTCTGTATGTAACCAGTCATGAATTACTGCTGCTACCATCACCTGAAACCCTGCAGAGATGCCCTCTCCACCACACTTGGTCTCCAACGCTATATGCAGGGCCTTCCTTCAATGGGTTGCACTCCTCACCCCTCTCAGATTCTGACACCCCACACTGGGCTGTCTCCCCTTGTATGAATGTCCTCTCATGCTGGTCTGGCTCTGATGTTCCACTCTAGTACCATGGCCTCCTCCCCAAAGCCACTGCACTGATGTCTACCTAGTTCTGCTCCACCTTACTGCTTTGGGGCTGAATTATTTAGGAATGGGAGAGGAACAGGGAAAGAAGCAGAACCATTTTTTTAGTGGACTGGTCCTATATTCTTGTAGTGAACATAAAATGCCCTTTTGTTATAGATAAATGACTATCGAATCTAGGTTTCCTGAATGAGTTTTGAAACATCATTAAATATATAATGAATACATTTTATGGCAAATGACTTTAAGGTTTCAGACCATGCCCTCATTAAGTTATTACTTTTGACTTGGTATTTTCCCCTTTAAGAACTTGAACAACAAACAGATGATTACCCTCCACTCCCCCATCACCTCTGCCACCCCCATCATCAGACAGCAGTACTTGTGGAGTTTCTACATGGTCCTGACAGTTAAACAAATACAGTTGACCCTTGAAAAATGCAAGGGTTGGGGCACCAAATGGCTGCACAGTGAAAAATCTACATACAATTTTGACTCCCAAAAATAACTACTTAACAGGCTACTGTTGACCAGAATCAGCTTTACTAATAGCATAAACAGTACATTAACACATATTTATATGTGTCATATACTGTATTCTTACAGTGAAGCTAGAGAAAAGAAAATGTTATTAAGAAAATCATAAGGAAGAGAAAATATGTTTACTATTCATGAAGTGGAAGTAGATCATCATAAAGGTCTTCATCTTTGTCATCTTCACATTGAGCAGGCTGAGGAGGAGGAGGAAAAGGAGGGGTTGGTCTTGCTGTCTCAGGGGTGACAGAGGTGGAATAAAAACCTCTGTCTAAGTGGATCTGCTCAATTCAAACCTGTGTTGTTCAAGGGTCGACTGTATCTAGTTGCTATAACTCAATCATATAACAGTGTGTGTCATTTTATAAAAATTCATAAATTATTTTCTATTGTTTTATAAATTTCAATATGTCTGTCTTTACAATACAATGAGATGTTGTATAAGTTGGATGAGTTCCATAAAATGGGACATTAAAGAAACCCCAATACCAGACCAGTAGAGAGAATTTCAAGGGTGTTCAGTGATGTGATGACAAAAATAACTTTAGTTTATTCTGCAATGAGTGAATGTTTGGTTTTGCAGCCCCATCTCATTGTTAAGACAGTTAGCATTATATATCATACTTTGACATTTTTAGAAGAAAGATTTTATTTAAAATAATGGTATTAATTTTAGTATTATTATCTTTCTTGACATTGTCCTTATTGTCTTGTAATTAAACTTTACACAATTACATTAATATGTGTGGTATTAAGCAGTGGAGCAACTACTAACTAAGAAAAGCAGTTTAGACTAAGGAAACTTTATGAATATTACATATACTTTCCTGAAAACCAGAGAAAAACATCATGTACTCTTCTGTCAAGATAAAGTGATGCTTAAGTGATCCTTTCAGGGTTTTGTTTTTTTTTAACCTGGTTGGTAAAGAGAATAATTTAAATTGTTCTTTTTAATAGTACAGTTCAACAATACAATGAAATGTCAATATGTCAGAAAAGGAATTAATGATAATTGTTAGGAATTATAGTCTAGGCAACCTCTGAAATTGGAATGCAAAGTACGCTTCTAATTATTTTTACAAATTTAACCAGATGGATGTTTTCACTTCAACTAGTTGCTTGTAATATTTAACTTACCTCAAAGCATCAAGGTATATAAGCATCTGAGCACTGAGAAAAGTAAATTAAAATCCCACTGTCAAAACGGACAGGAAAAAGTATTGGTCAAAGACCAGGAAGACCTCTAGTTTTATTCCTGGTAAAGAAAATTACCAAATGGTCATTATCAAATCTTAAATGCTCGGCTTTGCTTCAGATTCCTTTGAGAACAACCCTTAGGGAAAATGTTCTCTATCTGTGTTACTCTACCCACATCAAAACAATGATTATATCTACACATAAATAGGATCTTCTCTTTTAAAAGAAAAGTTAAAGCTCTTACAAGTGTTATCCAATACTTGAGTTGGCTGTTGGTAATTGGAAATTCATAAAACAGTATAAAATAATTTATGTACTTTTATAAAATTACATACACTGTTACATGATTGAGTATAGTAACTAGAGTTTCAGATAGAAATTCCTTATCTAGTGGTGACTCCAGGACAGAGATTGGCTTACCCTTAACAAGGGATACTTTTTCCTAGTTAGTTGAGGATTTCTTGGGAAAGAAAAGTAAAGCCAACTAACATGAAAAATGTAGATAAGGCAGGATAAGCTCTACAGGGAGAAAATGACCAGGACCAGATTGCAGGACAACACAAATGAAAAACAAATGGCCTTATACCTAAAGTGAGAATGGGAAGGCAGTGATTCAAGGGAAATGACTTGAGAGAAAGAAAATATGACTGGCTCTCTCACCACAGAACATTGGCAGAGTTGCTGTTGCCACATTTCCAAATCATACCATAGGTTTCTGTTCTAAGGTGGCTGACTGCAAATAATTGGAATAACGTTGCTGGAGTACTCATCTTTTGGAGATGGACTATTTAGAATATTAGCAAACTTTGATTTTTACTCTTCTTTTCATGAATGGAAACCAAAACTCCATAAAAGAGTTCTGTGGAATTTTGTAGCTAATGAGTAGTTGGGGAAAGTATGCCGAGTGAAAAACGGAAGCAGAGAACACTAAGTTTTCCAATTTAGTGGAAAGGCACAGACATGCTAAAGACTTGTTTAGGAGAACAAAGCTTTGATAGCTCTGAAGGTCAAACTGAATCAGATAATTAAGGTAAATAAAAATTTTTATTTAGAATTATTCTAAATTTGAGGAGTTTCCCAAGTTTATTCAGATAAATGAAGCAGCAGATTTAAAATGAAACAACATTCAACCCCTTGATGATTGTTTGCTGAATTTTATGGAAAACAGGACTCATGCAACAGCATTATTTCCAGTTGGGGAGCCTCCTGCATATTAACTAATATTCAGTAGTGGAATTCCAGATAACCCCAGCTGGAGGGAAGACAGTGACTTCTGCCATGTGGAGAAGACATTTTAGGGCTGAAACTAGCTCTGGATGCTATTCTTTTATCAAAAGTCATGGTAGGATGATGTCTTCCAGTCACAGAAGCATGGCTCAGGAACAGATCAGAGGGAAAGAGAAAGTATCAGGAAGTACTGCGTCTCAAAAATTGGCTTTACTTTCTTGGAGAAAATATGTAGCTGGCATTTCGCAGTGTTGTTTGGAGGAAAATAATCTCCTTAGAAATGCAGTTGATAATGAACCAAGCATTTAAAAACTGTAGTTTTTAAAAAATTTTCAAACTGAAAAGACTGAAAATTCTCTTTAAATGATGTTACACTTTCTGTTACAAAGAAATGACTACTCCAATGACCTAGGATAAAGACTAGGAGACTTTCTTTCAGAAGTGAAATCATTAAACAATCATAAAAATCAGGACAAGGAACTACCCTTCATCACATTCAGGTGCATAGTAAAGTAGAATGAATTATACTTTAGTAAACAATGGAGAATTATGATTCAGGAATAGATGCTCAGTCTCAATCATTTTTAAATTTCCTTTATAACATTAAAAATTTAAGACTCCTTTAAGGTACTTTTTTACTTGGATATCTGGATAAGAAAGACTCCCACTGGCAATTCCAGTTCAGTTCTCATACTTAGGTTGTGTTGAGCAAATAAATAGCACCCCATGGAGAACTCTGCCTTCCCAAGGTTTATTTAGGGCTGGCTGTGCTATACACTGCATCTGCACAGATAATATAATACCAGTAAAGGGAGATTTAAAAGGGAAAAAAACTGCCCCAAAATGCCAGCACCTCAAGAAAGCCAGTACTAAACCCAGGGCTCGGCACATAAAAGATACCCAATAGGTAATTGTTAAAATCCACAATTTCCATTTTTATACTCTTTTAATATCCTTGCTTATATGCACTCATTATTTTATATAGTTGTAATAAGTTGTAGAAAATATGATTTTATTTTCTTTATCACTTTACTTAATACAATCATAATAGTAGAAAATGGTTCCTATAGCTGACTGGCTTCTCATAAACATTGACTTCTCATATGACATTTTTTAATCTCTGGATTATGCTGTTAAAATATGGTTCTTATATACTTACTTTTTCCTTTGTTGGAAATTCTTGGCCAGAATAAATTTATATGAATTATTGACTTTTATCAAAGGATATGAACATTTTAGTATTATTAAAATTGGATTGTAAGTTGCTTTCTCTTTAGGTTGTACCAACACATGCTGATATAGAACTTATGCAAATATCAGCATCATATGAGAGCTCCTGGGTGTGTTTGTACAGGAAGAGGGCTGTGTCAGTCAGCGATCACAGATTTCTCACTAATCAGTCAGAATGTATGCAGGAATCTAGTGTATTCAAATTACCATGTTGGGTATTTTTATGAGGACAAGAAACAGATAGAATGCATAGTCTCTGTCATTAAGCTAAGTTACCGTCTTGTTGGGAAGACTAAACTTATTTTATGAAATTACTATACTTGAAGCACTGTCCAAGATGCTGCAGTGAAGAGAGGGTGGAAAGGGCAATGATCCTTGCCTTCAAGGAATCTGCCAGGTAGTTGATTGGAATCAGTGCAGTGATAAATATTCCTTATGGTTACAAATGAGCTTACTGTAAATTTCATAAATTGCAAGCTTCTAAAATAGTGAACTTTCATCCTTCCTGAGCCATCTTATTGATCTTGTGTAATTTAGGAAGATTGCCCATTTAAATGGTGGAATATAGCAAGTGCTTGTTTTTAAATTATGTTACTACCATTACAAGGGCCTTCTTGGTATTATTTGAGATACTTTAGATAACCTGAGGACTGTAGGGTTTGAAACCACTATTGGGGAGACAAATACTGGGCTTCTGTAATCATAAGATTTTTCTACTTTGAAAAACTATAAGATGCTTAATAAGCATTCATAGTTGCTAAGGAAGATGTAGTGATTCTTCTAAAGTGAAATTGTTAACCCTTCTTTAATTTTAAAGGTTGCATTCCATAAAGAAGGTAAAGCTCTCGGGTTCCAAGATAGCCTAGTCAGATATAGTCATGCACAGTGGTGGGAGGGATGAAAAGAGTCAGAGGGCTGGTAAGGAAAAGGAAAAAAAAAGGAAAATCAGATTTAAAGGATCTGTATAACAGGCAAGAGGTTCTTCACTTTGAGAATGAGATATAGTGGCATCCTTCTTAGAATAGTGAGGAGGCTCTCCAGTGACTAAAAAGTTAGTTTGCGGAAATATATTTTGGGCCTTTACTATGAATAGACCTGGCTGTGGGTTAATCTTTTCATGGGCTGTGTCTCCCTTCTGAGAGGAACAAGATTACCCCATCAGAGTCAGCCAGGAAGCAGATTGTTTTTACTGGATTGTGTATCCAAAATATGATTGATTCATTTGCCATTCATTCATGTATTCATTTATTTGCCCAACAAATACCGACTGAATTCTCACTATGTGTGCTCTTCTAGGAGCTGGGAGTACTGAGTAGGATGTGGCAGACATATCCACTCTACTGTCTTGAAGCCAGGAGAACAATTAAACTAGTAATTGTAATAAGTTGTGTTGAGTAATGCTAGGGAAGTACAGAGTGGTATAGGTACAACTAGCAGATGATCCTAATGTATTCAGGAAATGGCTCCATGAAGACGTCCAGTTTAGTCTGAGTAGGAAATATCCAGAGAAGGACTGGGAAGCAGTATTCTGGACAGAGAGAATAACAAGTAATGAATTAATGCAGGCAAAAGAAGGAGTAACACCTTGAGGAAGTAAAAGAAATGTTCAGGATGGCCCCCAAGAGTGAAATTTGAGAGGGATAGTGGTTAGAATTGATGCTCGAACAGTAGGTAGGCCCTAGATCGCATGAGTCACTTTAAAGAGTTGGAACTTTATTGTAAGTGAAACAGGAATTAATTGAACGGATTTATGCAGGGCAAGATGTGGTTGATTTGTGTTTACTAAGGGGCACTCTGGCCACTGTATGGAGAATGCATTTGAAGGAAGATGGAATTAAGTCAGCAAGTCTGGTTAGGACACAGCTGAAGGAATGCAGGTGAGACAAAGTTCTGGACTGTTCTGCAGTTTTGACCATAGAAATAGAAAGAAGGGAAGGAATTGACAGGAAAAGAGGTAAATCAGCAACACTTGGGGTTGATTTGATGTAAGATTGAGTAAGAGGAAGATCAAGGAATTATGTTGAAGTTCAACTTGGGAAACTTAGTGCTTAATGGTGCTGCGATACGACATTAAGTTTTAAAAAAAATTTGAGAAGTTAAATGATTTCACTTAAGGATATGTCAAGTTTGAGATGCCTGGGAGTCATCTAAAGCGAAGATGTTTAATAAGCGGTCAGTTTATACAAAGACAGAATTCAGTACAGATTTGATCTAGAAATATGGATTTGGCAGTCATCAGCAGATACATAGTCATTGAAACAATTGGAAGGATGTGGATCATCCAGGGAAAATGAGAAGAGAATCCTGTGGAACAATGGTAGTTTAGGGGAGGGTAAGAGAAAATGAGCCTACAAAGTTGATCGAGAAGAATTGGGCTAAACAGTAAGAAAACAAGCATGAGAGTGTGCTGACTAAGAGCAAAGACAAACTAAGAGAAAGACTGATTATGAGGGAGAAGCAGTCAGCAGTGCCCTTTGCAGTGGTGAGGATCAGGCAAGATAAGGACAGGGAATTTAGTGACATGGATGAGACCAGTTCCATTAGAGGGCAAGTGCCTGTTTGTAATACTCTTATTTCCTTCCTTTTCCTCTGGAAATCAGATCACCTGGGCTGTGATCTGTGAATTATGTGAAAGTTAAGAATACATGGAATCCCAGGGAAGACCTATTTCTTCGGTAAAGTGCATGAGCTGCAGGAACATGCTTTGTGATCCTTTGGAACTGTTTTTGCTTACGTTTTGGTCCACAGCTTTGCTGGTAGTAATATAGATTGCTTCTTTATAGAATGATGAAATACTATTTGATTAAGTTGCTGAAAGATTTTTATAAAAATCCAATGGAGAAACAAAAATATTTTAATGCATAAGGATTAATTTTAATTATCCAGAACAACACAAGTATTAATATTTCAGTCAAGAAATATTTTATTTATATAAGTGTGATATTCTCAGAAACTTATTTTTGAATTTCTTTGAAAACAAAAAAACACCTATAGCGTTTGAATATGCAATTGTATCACCATTAAAAGGTAAGAGTCTGTACTTCAGGACGCTATGTGTTATTTGATGACTAATGAATACATCGCTATAGATAATACTATGAAGTCAGGTTTTTGGGTTTTTTTTTAAGAAATGAAAATAAGTAATTCTTTCTTTTGCTTGCCTTGCTTTGGTTTTTGAGGGTCTCTATTTTTCTTTTCTTCCTCCTTACCTTCAAGCTTTGGGTTTGAGCAGTTAAATTCCTTAAGTCCAGTATCATGGAGAATAGTAGAAAATAGGGCACAATAAAGAGGGAATGGATACCATTATTGGTTTAAATGAGTAGCCCAAGTGCACACTTTTATGAGTCAATTCATTATTTTCAGTATCTTTAGGAAATTAAAGCAGTGTATCCTCACCCTAATGTAACCCGCCGTGGGGTGGATTCCATATAGTGAGAATTTGACTTGCACGCCTCCAAAAGATGTGTAGTCTTTAGAATTAATAAATAATGAAAGTACCCTTGGCAAATCATATCTTCGTCACCTGCCTTATTGTCATAATTAGTAATTGTGTAGCCCTTTATATTTTAAGAACACACACACACGTACACAGTCATATGTCACTTAATGATGGGGATACATTCTGAGAAAATTTGGCATTAGGTGATTTGGTTAGTTCTGCAAACATCATAGACTCACACAAACCTAAATGGGATAGTCCACTACACATCTAGTCTGTATGGTATAGCCTATTGCCACGGGGCTACAAACCTGTACGTTTTTACCGCACATTACTGTCCTGAATACTGTAGGCAGTTGTAACACAATGGTATTTGTGTATTTAAACATAAAATGCATACTTTAAAAATAAGATGTTATAATGTTATGGGCCCACAGTTGTGTATGCAGACCAAAATCCTAAGTCTGAGTCATTATATGGCTCATGGCTATATATATAGCTCACTTGTTTCTCCTGTGAAATACGTTATTATATTTATTTTATAGGTAAGGAATCTGAAGCTCAAAAAAAGGTTAAATTGAGTGCCTGTGGGTGCATAGAATGTGATTATAGAGTTCCAACTCGAGGCTCCCAGTCACCCCCACCTGCCCCACCACATTTGTAACTGTCATCACTGCAGCTCTTATGACCTCCAGAGGTTACTTTTCCACCCTTGGGAATTCTAGAAAAATTAGAAAAAACATGTTCCCCAAAGTGGACAAAAATACCAGCCTCTGCCAGAGATTGAGTGTAATTAAAGATAACAAATGTAAAAAGTTTATGAACTCTGGCAAGTCTGAGATTTTCTTGCATTCAGTCGGCAGGAATCACTAACTTATAGAAGCACTCGGCTCTACAGAAAGTTTTGTGTGTGTGTCATTAGTGCAACCTGCGAGATCGTGGTGACTTGCAAAACTTGCTTCTTGAGAAAATTCAGATCACATCTAAGGAAGGTCTTCATTCTTTGTCCAATTTATGATGACTGCTTAAGTTTCAAATTGCAATAAAGAGATGATTAAAATATTTAAGGAACTTTCTATGCAAGGGCCAGTAATTGGGTGCTTTTTTGCCACAATAAGGGAAAGGTTACACCTGAGTGTACAGAAAGGAAATAGTGGGGCTGCTGGGAACCCCGAGTCTGAAAACAATAATAAATTCTCATAATGAAAAGGACTGTCACTATTAACAAAGGCCTATGTCATTGGATTGTGTAAAATTATGTCTATCTAGTGCCTGCTACATGCTTGGCATTGCTCTTTTAAAAATATCTTATTTGATTATCATACCAACTCTATGGGGAGGATTCTATATTTCATCCATTTCACAGAAGAAACTAAGGCTAAGAGGTTCAAAAACTTACCTTAAGACACACAGTGAATATTTGGTGGAGCTGGGATTCAAACTTGGAGGCCTAGCTCCAGCACATTATTTCTGTAAATAAATCTCTGTCAGTAAAATCAGACAGAAATTTCACAGCATCTTACAAAATTGGAAAATATTCAGGTCTTTTGACCCAGTGTTTCCACCTGTAGTAATACTTTGTACACATTAACAAAGATATAGATACAACAATATTCACTGAAGTGTTATTTTAATGGCAAAAATTTTTTTAAAACTGAATTCACCCAAATTTCCATCAATTGAGCAATGATTAAATCATGCCATATCCATCAATCTGGGAAATGCTCTTCAGCTGATGTAAACTATGAGATAGAATAATGAATACTGATATGGAAAGAGAACTAAAATTAGAGGAGAGAAAAAAGCCATTTACAACACTATGTGTTTAATATAAGACCTTTTTTTTGCAAAAATATTGATGATAATCAAGATGGAAGATGAAGAAAGTAAGATTAGTGTTTAGTGAGAGAAGAAAAATCATTGGTAGCATGCATGCCATACTTTCGCTAATTACTATCATTGAGGTATGAGATTACACAGTACGTGTATTTCCAGTGATATGCTTATTCATTTAACAGGTATTTATTGGGAGTCTGCTACATACCAGGTGCTAGCTGCTGAGGATGTACATAGAACTTACATTCTTGTTAGAGAAGGTAGAAAATTAGCAAGAATAACATTTGATTAACATTTGAATTTTGGTAAGAAAGCCTATCACTTTTATAATAAGAACTTTTTTTAAGATAAAAAAAAAAAGGAGACCATTATCAAAGAAAGGGGAAGGTGGGTTCTGAGAAGGCCAGAGCCTTGCTGCTCACGGAGGACTGGTTGCGAGGTAAGAGGCTGGAAACCGAAATAAAGCCGATAGAATAAATCTAGTTTTAGGTCTGTAAGTTCTGACAGTGCCCCAAGACCTGAGGCATGACTTGAGTAGTAAACAGAAAAAGAATATAAATCGTGGGAGGCTTTATTTATAAGTGTGTGTGGAATTCGTAGGGAGTCAAATTTGAATGGTTTGGTGTTTATTACCATTGATAGATCTGCCTTGCCTGTGTTTTTCTAACCTGAGTCCCCCCAAAGCAGAATTAAATATTTAATAATCTATTATATCTAAGTATAGTTGGACAGGGTCCCTTATAGGAACAGTAAGTATCTCCAGGCTAAATTGCTATAAATTTTGTACCACTTTCCCTGCAAACTTCGTCTAAGTTGCCTTGGTGGTTAAGGAATGCTTGATCTTGCCAATTTTGTGTGCCACAAAGTCCTCATTTTCCCAGCTTTGCTTTTTTCAGAGCCAGACCCAAATAACAAGCAATTATTTCTTATTAGGACAATACAATCAGGAAATAAAAGGAACTTTAAAAATAAAAAGTAAATGATCCTCAAATATGCATGTATGTGTGCTCATGGATGTATTAAAAAAAAAAGTTCATTTTCCATGTGCCATCCACCAAGAATATTTGAAGTTTCCATTCTGTTTTGTGTATACACACACACACACATATATGTCTATGGCTATCCAAGTGTATGTACACATGATATTATAATGTATGTGCATATCTATCCCCTCTTATAATTCAGGTAAAAATAAAAATTTAGAAACCATCAGTTATATTTTCTATATCAAGGTTTAAAACAAAAATTAAAGCAAAAATAAAATAAAATAATATAAAATAAACAGAGCTGTAGTTATTTGCTTGCCAGGCCAGGGAGAGCCCATGTCACTTAAGAAATGAGTTTAGTGGGTCTCTCTAAGCTGAAAGCAGAAGTGCTGGAAGAAAATAGAGAAATGTTTTGTATTAGGAGATCATTCTAGGTGATATTCCAGATTATTAAATTCTGTTTAGTCAAGAAGTGGATTGTAGAATTTCCCACAGAATTGGCCATTTTTCTATTTTAGGACACAAATGTGTACACACAATTTTCAAAGAGGTCAAAGAATATTTCTGTTGGGCTCAGGGTCATTTAGCAGATACTTACAAGGTTGGGACTTGGCACTTTTTTTTTCTTTAACCCTCAAAAGAGAACTACATAACAAAAAATATATGGGATCTTTCACTTTGTGAAGTACATTAGCCCAGCCCCCCCTGCCAGTTGTGTACTATGAAGATGCCTGTTCTACAGCTGAGGAAATGGCAGCTTACAGGTTGAGTAACTTCACGAATTCCACAAACATTTATTAAAAAACTATGCTTTGACTTTTGTTCTCCAAGTGAGCTTCAAAACAGACTTGCTAGTTCTCATTTCTTTGCTTTCCCTGAAAGTAGAAACTAAATATTTTATTGCTGGTTTAGGAAATAGAAAATTCTTAAATGACCAATATGGGATTGGATACCAAAGTCACCTGGGTTTGTATTCCAGACTCTTTTACTCTGCCTTGTTGCCTCTGTGTCTTACTGCCTTTTCTACATCCAAATACTTCTTGAAATTACATACAAATGAGAGAAAAAAAACCTCAAAATGATTTTTAAAAAGTTAGAGATTGCTTTTTTACAGCATCAAAAGTTTCAATGACAGGACTCATGAACAACAACAACAAAAAAAACCCAAGTGCATTAGAGCCTCTGAAATATAATTTGATTTATAGAGTTTAAGTTCATGGATTAAATTTTAGAGCCATATCTACATAAAATAAAATCGTGCTTTGTGCAATGTGCCTACTTACGCCAATTCTCAGACCACCAGTATTACAAAAGTTTATTCCAATCCTCTTTTTAGAACCCCTAAATAAAATGAACAGAAAATCAAGCACACAAAGTGTTGACCATCATGTTGATATCTCTTTATCTTTTCTCTGCTTGTTTGTTCCAGGTGGGAGAGTTCAGGGCACACGCTGCTGAGTGGACAGCCAACGTCACAGCGGAATTCAAAGAAACCAGGAGGCGGCTGAGTGTGGAGATTTACGACAAGTTCCAGCGCGCCACCTCCATCAAGCGGAAGCTCTCAGCAGAACTGGCTGGGAACCACAATCAGGAGCTGACTCCTTGTAGGAGGACCCTGTCAGTGAACCACCTGACCAGCGAGAGGGATATCTTGCCTCCCTTACTGAAGACTGAAAGTATCTATCTGAATGGTTTGACACCACACTGTGCTGGAGAAGAGATTGCTGTGATTGAGAATATTAAATAGCCCTCTCTTTGAAGAGCCTTAGGTGTAGCCATAGGTGAGGACTTCTATATGCTCTTTATGACTGTTGCTGGTAGCATTTTAAAAATTGTGCATGAGCTCAAAAGGGGAAAAAAAATAGATACACCCATCATGGTCATCTACCATCAAGAGAATTTGGACTTCTGAGCCAGCACTATCTTTTTGATGATGCTTGTTGAACGGTCCACTTTCTTTGACCAGTGGAATGACAAGCAATGTCTGATGCCTTTTTGTGCCCAGACTGTTTTCCTCCCTCTTTCCCTAATGTGCCATAAGGCCTCAGAATGAATTATTAAATATAATTGTTTTTGGTAATAATGTAGCTTTGAGGGATCAGTCCTTAACTTTTCAGGGTCTACCTAACTGAGCCTAGATACGGACCATTTATGGATGACAACATTTCTTTTTGTAAATGGCAAGAAATTCTTATGCAGCCTTTTACCTAAGAAATTTTCTGTCAGTGCCTTATCTTATGAAGAAACAGAACCTCTCTAGCTAATGTGTGGTTTCTCCTTCCTCGCCCCCACCCCTAGGCTCACCTCTGCAGTCTTTTACCCCAGGTCTCCCGTTTGAATGCCATACCTTGCTGGAAACGTGTGTAAAAATGACTGAAGTGATGATGCCCGAAGAAGGAATAGATGCCAAATTAAATGGACATTGAAGCAACACTCAGCGTTGCCTACCGTTAAAGGCACTGCAGAGAAATGAGGTGTAAATATGGCCCCTCTGAGTATTTATTTGACTCAGGTACCAGTGGTACATATATACAATGTAATTATGACCAGGCTGGTAACATTGGCTGCTCCAAACACTCCCCTTTTTCCTGGCAGTATTTGGAATTTATCATTTGTTAATAACTATACATTTTTTAAAGGCAGAAGAAGAAAATCCATATATACAAAGGATCTGACAGAAGAAAACTGTTAAAAATGGGTATTATTGGAGGTGATTTAAAATAGTGGGTGTGAATTACCAATCTGATGGAAAGAAAATGGCAAAACAATATGTTACGAATATTTGCTAATAAACATTATACTGCCAGCATCTATTTGCTTTTTGATGTATGAAAGGCTTATATAATTTTCTTTCCTTGGGTAGCTTTTGCCAGATGAGGGGAGGTGACACAGCAGTGAGCGGAGGGCACAGTCCTAGCCTTCCGTGGGTGTACGTTAGCAGCTGTGGCCGGCTGTGAGAAGTTGAAATTGGGATCACTGTGACTTTGCACATGGAAAAATGCAGATTGCAGGCGTAATTCATCTCTGACATTAGAGAAAAAGCTGTTATAGCACAATTTAAATCTTGAGAGTTTGTTTTTTTTTAAGATAGAATAGGCTGATTATCCTGTTTAGTTTAATTTTATATCCTACGATTCTTTGGATGTTTCCAAGATTCAAAAAGTTCAGTAAATGCATCCCTTAAATTCCTACCCTTTCCTTTATTTTCATACTTAGATCTGCTGTACATTGTATATATAATTTTTAAAATATAGAAAGAAAATAATTTCCATAAATATAATTGCAAAACTGATTTCTTTTACTTTTTGGTTGGTGGGGAAAGCTGTATCTGAATAAGTGGCATTCAGATTAGGGTCTTAAAAAATAAACCCAGGATGTTTAAAAAAAACCAAACAAACTAATAGATGCTTATTTTCCAAAATTTCAATTTAAGCCAGAAATGTAAATATTCAGTTAACTTGTTAAAGGTACTTTTATAAACTTAAAAAATTCTAACCAAAATTTTAGAAAGTCAGGCTCTTTTAGAAAGAAAGCTACACCCATTTCCTCAATAACTGTTCTGAAAATTCATATGGTGGAATGCACCATGTATAAACTGTGAATTGTATTGACAAATAAAGTTTGTAATTAAAGTCAGCATTTTCTGAGTCTCTGCTTTCTGCTGAGAATTTATATCAGCTCTAGCTAAGTAGAACTCCAGGATGTCATTTTTCATGCTGGGTTTTTTGTGGCTTCTTCATTCACAATATTCAAGAAATATTTTTTGTGCATTGGTACTACCCATGCTGAATACATGCAGAGTGTTTTTCTTGGTGTGGCTGTTAATCAAAACTGAATATACTGAAATTTGTTTTTGAAATAAGATATTTGAAATAGCATATAAATTCAAGATTGTTCCTGTTACCTTATGATATATTTGTATTACATTTTATCATTGTTGGACCTTGTCTTGATACTGAAGTAGTCTGAATGCTGAACGCAGGCACCTGACTGTTTTTTGTAAGAAAAAGACAATCAAACATCCTAGTAATATTGAAGCCTGAAGAAGGGAGTTGCCATCCAGTCTTTTAGATCTTATACGCCAGATTTTTGGACTATTTGTCTTGTCTGTATCCTACATAAATTCATTGATTCATTCCTAAACAACATGATGCTCAGTAAATATCCTAAAGCTGGTCCCCAACATTATCCTTAGGATTGGGGCAAAATGTAAGAAAGCATGTGTGTTATATCAATTGACATCACTTTTATTTTCTCAAGCTTTATTCTGTTTACTTCTTGTGGGGAGAATATTGCTAAGGATTTTGACATAGTCTGGAATTTTCTAGTGAATTTATTTTTCCATTAGACCATTTATAAGAGTGAGTAGTTTTGCCTTGAAAGATATTTGGGGGAAAAAAGAACATTAAGTACTAGAACCAGAAAGGATCAGGAACTCTTTAATCTTATTCCCAGACATAGATTCTAGGCAATGGTCTCTATTCACTTTAGAGCTGCTGAATGTAGAAGTGATTATTTTGGAGTTGTTTCAATTTCTTATATGGATCTATATACTTTGCTTCATAGTTCATGTCACACATCTTTTTTCCCAATAATATTTCACTTTTGCAATACAGGAAAAAGTGAAACTTCTGAAGCCAAGAGGGAATTGAAAAATGTGCACCTTGGCCTTCAAAAAAAGAAGGGAACAAAATATAGGGCTTTGTTTTTTCTGAAATTCTAAGGAACACATGACATAGAAGGACAAATCCCACCTAAGTCTATGTTAAAAATCAGCAGAATTCTTTGATTCTTGAGGCTAGAAGTTCAAAGAGACTTAAGGGAAACTTTAGATGGAATACCAAAAAACAAATTTAGACATTCTGAAGACTTGAGATAGCTATTCATGCCTAGGAACCAGAGGTCTAGATCGACTTGTGTTTTTGTTTTTCTTTCTTTTTTAAAAAATTTTTGCTGTTGTAGTAAAAAATGACTTGCGATTTACATTTCTTATTAAAATGTGAGTATAAATTTGTTTTTATATAGAGTCAAAATGTCTCTATTTGAATACATATAACTTCATTAATATTAATATGTGATTTTTGCTTTAGCATGAGTTTACTCACCTGTCCTTTTATAGTGAAATTGACTGGCCTTTCACTACTCATATGGCAGTTCCAAGAGAGCATGGGGTAACCTGGTTACTTTTGATAGACACTTTTGAGAGTAACTTATTGTAGTTTTCTTAATAAGGGAAAAGCTTCATAAGCTCCACCCTCCCCCCACCATCATCTCAAAAGTTTATCTCTTTTATTCCATACATGGTACTTCCCCACTCAACTACTACTTCCTGAAAGACAGGTATTTGTTTCGAGGACCAGGAGTTTTGATTCTGCTCTTTTGTTTTGACTCAACAGTTTGTTCACTACATCCCAGCTTTTACTGATTTCTTACATTCATGAAACCATTTACTATTTTCCTTGTATTAGCTTTACAAAATATTTTCATTGTGTTAGGCTTGTCTCAATTTACAACTATTTTTTTCTTTTGATCTGGCATTCCTTTCCAAAGTACTTGTGTATATTCACCAAAAACTCACTGCCTTATCTTTATTCTGTTTGTGTTGCACTCTTAGACTTGGATTTCTCTCTGAACTCCAGATGCATCTAGCTAACTCACTTTGGATGTTTCCAATTCTACAAGGCAATTCAACACATCCAAGATTCTTATAATTTTTTCCCTAGGCCAGGTCTTCCTCTGGTGTCATCTATTTCAGTGAATGTCACAACCCTCTATCTGGCTTGGGAAGTCATCCTGGATATCTTCTTCTCTTCCTCAACTCCATATCCACCTACAACCAAACTCTATCCACTTGTATGCTAAATATGTCTTGAATTTACACACAGCCATTACTTTAATCCAAGACACTACCAGCGTTCCCCTTCTGCTAACAGCTTTTGCATCATTCTTTGCTCCTGTCATTGATGGTAGAGTGGTCTTTTTAATATGCACATCCCATCATCTCACTCTCCAGTTTAAGTCCATTATTTGTCTTTCATTTTTTTAGGTGTAAGACCAGAATCTTTCAAATGGTCTTCAAGGCCTTCTTTTGGTCTACTGAATGCAACCCTCTCCAGACTCATCTTGTATCACTCTCTACCTTGCTGTATCCCAGACCCACTAGATTTCTCTTTTCTGTGACAAGGTTATGTGGATGTTGTTCCCTTTGCCTGGAATGCTCATTCTCTTTGTATTCCTCAACCTTTTTCACCTAACAAACTCCTACTCATCCTTCAGAACTCAGCTCAACTATCACTTTCTCTGATAAGCCTCCCTTAACACCAATTCACATACCTTTGTAATATACTGTATAAAACCCTGTTCCTTTCCTTCAGTTTATGATTAGATATTCATCACTATTCTTCTTAATTAGTCTCTGTTTGTCTGTTTGTGTCACTAGAATGTAATTCATTTATCCTATCTTATTATTTTATTCCCAAATACTAGCAAAGTCCATGTAATAGGTGCTCAAAAGATACACTATAAATGAATGAATGAAGATAAAACAGGAATTTAACTGTTGTAACCATCTGAAGTATCCTCATGCATAAATATCACAAATTTTCTTAGGTCCACAAACATTTATCCGTCCTCTTCTACTGGCTTACTAGTAAATGCAATACAAACAGCGGTTATTTTTCCTATTAATTGACAAGCTGCTACTAGTTACTAATTATGTTTATATTAAAAAATAAAAGCCAGTTCTTCAACTAGAGATACTTGTAGTGTATTTCTCATTATACAAACTTACTTGTTATAAGCAAGGGTTTTATTATTTTTGTTTTCAAATTCTGACTCACGATAGATACTCTCAAAGCTTTGCAAGTATAATTTAATCTTGAAAATTTGTTTAGAAATTAACTTCAAAACATATTTGCTAATACTAGTAAATAGATGCCTTTTCTTAGTAGAAAGCTAAATGCACATTCATTATCCTTGCCAAATAAAATTCAGCTTTTTCATGCTTAAACAAATTTATAAGCGGTCTGGGAAGGCATCCATTATTTGGCACATTTGAACTGTATCCAATAGAGAATAAGTCACTTGGTATAATTTAAAAATTAACTCATAGAATAAATATTATTTTTTATTTAATTGATGCCTGATTTTTGTAGATGGTATCACTTTTTACATTATACAACTAATAGAGTATTACATAGATGATTTTATCATACTATCTACTTTGTTTAAAACATTTTAGACTTTTAAATATTATTCACACTAGACTGCATGTTTCTGGGTTTTTATTAAAAATTTTTGAATAAGCATCACTAAGTGACATTGTCTGTTCCAGATTCAAATTTTATCATTGTTCATGAATTTCAGGACTGGGAAGATACAGACTTTTCAAGGACCCTGGAGGCCGGAGGTGAGAGGGGGCAGAAGGAAAGAAGGGCTAGGAGTGGAAAATTACTAAGTCAGAGTAGAGAAAAGTGCCTCAACCCAGGCCCCCTGTAAGGAGGTTTCCAAATGTAGGCCTGAGTTCTTGACTGCAGCTCCTTCCAGAAAGCTACAGGACACTGGCTGTGCACCACATCTGGTGTGGGGAGGCGGCTTTCCCCATGAGTCCTGCTAGGCAAAGCCTTGAAATTGCCTATGGTTAGGCCTGGGAGATCACACGTAGGCTTCTGGCCTAGAGCCACGCTCCTCAGAAGGAACTGTGATATTTTTCTGAGAAGTTTGGATTTGTCAGTGGAAAGTCATTTCAGACTTTAAAATAGGGAGTGATGTAAATGGATCTGCACTTTAGAACAGCCCCCCTGGCAGTGGTGTGGAATCGATGCTGAGGGGACGGAGATGAGAAGTCAGAGAGACCCTGCAGTGGCTCCTGAGAGGGATCCAGGCCTGAACCATGTGAAGGGCAGTGGGCGGATACTGGTGCCTTCAGCTCCGATTAGGAACGTGGGGCCGGGAGAAAGCAGAAGGCTTGAAGACGAGACTGACGTTTTGAATTTAAGGTGCCTGTTGAATCACCAAAGTGGAAACCCTCCATCGGCAGTTAGAATATTCAAATGAGCTCAGGTCAGAGATCCCAGGTAGAGAAACAAATGTGGGAATCACTGACTTTCACATTCATAATGAGAAGTTGAAGTCACCATGGTCAATACTGTTAAGTAAAAAAAGCCCCTTTTAAATATTAACCCAGTCTTGAATGATATATGTAGGTTAGGTATATTTCATTGCAAATCAACAACACTCTCATATGAATTAAATAAGAAGGTTTTAGAACATTTTCAACTTAAACATTAATCAAGCATTACTTATAGGCTGGCAGTATAGTAATTACTGTGTACATTTTCTTTAGGGTAAACAGTTTTCATCAGCAAAGCATATGTAGTGTGTATTTTTTTAGCCCTACTGACACTGCTTCATTTGATTCTATTTTGTAAATTTTCTGTGTTTTATTTTTTAATTGACAATATTTGTACATATTCATGGGTTACATAGTGATGTTTTGATACATATAATATATAGTGACCAGATAAGGGTAATTAGTACATCCATCATCTCAAACATTTATCATTTCTTTGTGTTGGAAACATTCAACATCCTCCCTCTAGCTATTTGAAACTATGTATTATTGTTAACTATGGTCATCCTACAGTGGTATAGAATACTAGAACTCATTCCTCCTCTCCAGCTGTAATTTTGTATCTTTTAACAAATCTCTTCCTACCTCTGCCCTCCCTCTACCCTTCCCAGCATCTATTAATTTTAACATATGTTCCCAAGACATCTTCTCTTCTTGAAAAAGAGAAATATCACTAACTCTTGCATTAAATTAGCAAAACATCAGTGGAAACATACATGACAAATCCGGTGGACTGTGTTGCTGCCTGAGCCAGATTGCCTTTACTGAGCTGATGGCCCCATTACCAGCTGCTCTGAGTGGTGGATGCTAACAATTCACAGCTGCCACCTTTTCCAGAGGGCACCCCTCTGCAGACTAGAAGCCACCTCACTGGGAGGTTACCCAACCCCAGCCCCACCCCAGCTTGGTGACCCACAGCCAATAACTGCCATGAGGACAACAAAAGGAAAACATGTTTGCCTTAGGGTGGCACTACCTCTGTGCTGTGACTTACATACCAGAGCTCTCTGTGGGACCAGGCTGAGGCTAGACTCCAGCAGAGACCATCTCCTTGCTTAGAGCCTTCCTCTGCCCTCTCCTGTTGCCCTTAACCCCTTTCTCTTGAGTGCATGCCCTCAAATATCCCATGCACCTGAATCCCTGTCTCAGGATCTGTTTTGAAGACAACTGTGGAAGTTATATACTGGGACAGAAGGTCAGGTCCAGGGTGAGAGAAATAAACATGTGTTGTTTTTTTTTTAATTATAGAGGTGATGACTCTGAGTTACTTATATGGCTCTTAATTTCTGGGCAACCAACGTGAAAAGTGGAAACATTTCTCAGTGACTTGGTTCTCATTGGCCATGATGAGAAAGTATATCCATGTCTCATGTAGATAAATCCTTTTCGGGACAGAGTTCTAATAATAAAAATCCTATACAGGGCTTCACATAGGTAACAGAGAGCAATGAAGTAGAAAATGCCCACAGTAGCCCCACAAAAACTATTATAGTGGCTTCCATGACTGTTCCTATATTAGGTCTACATATATGATAATGATATTGCACCAATTTAGCTTAGTGAAAGTATTTCTTCCACACGGGCCAAAATAATATGATTCAAGTACACATCTTTCTGGTATCTGCCCTTGTAATGTTCTGAATTTCTATATCAGTGTTTTACAAACTTCAGTGTCTCCAAAAATAGCTCCAAAGTTGGTTTAAAATGCAAATTTCTGAGTTACATCACTAGAGAAGGGAAAAATCACCCCTAGTTGAGCACAACTCAACTTAACAATTGTATATGTTATAACAAGGAATTCAGTGTTGTCAACTAAGAGGAAGTTACATGCTCTAGGAAAAGAAATAGGTGAATACTTAATTAAACACATGCAGTTGAGAGATACTCAAAAACTAAGGAATATTGTTAGAGAATTGGTTCAGACCCAAAATTTGTTGAAATCAAGGGAATGCAGTTGATGAATGGGGGGACGTAGCTAAGTTCCCTGCAGTTTCTTCTGAGTTGACTTGACTCAGTTCAAGTGCTAAACATAGAGCTCCCTTGATTAGGTTTAGATTGGGTGGTGGAATTAAAGCCGTTTTGGATACTGTGGTTCAAAATTCTTACATTGCCTCATCCATGGGCAACCATTATAACCAAGGGAAGTGGTCAGAGAGTAAGCAATTCTATCCGCTATGCTTGCCACAAGCCTGCATTAGCTAGATCTGCATTTTGGAGTTAAATGGCCTGGGAATAAACTTTTCTTAAAACCCTTTTACCCAGAGAGTCATGTAATCCCTCTTTGAAGCTTTGCACACGTGTTCTCTGAGGAAGCCTGCTGCAGTGGTGTAGTCTTCCTGAAAAGGTCTTAATCTCATCTGAATTCAAGTAACAATTTCCTTCAGCAAAATGAGGCTCTTTGAGTTTCAGTAGAAGAAGAAAAATACATTTCCTATTAATTTGTAAATTCTCTTCCCATGGCAAGGCTGAATTATAAAGGCTTAACAGTTGCAGTGTGATAATTCCTTACAACCAGCTATGGAACATGACCAACATTACAATGAGGGACACTGATTTTCATGAGTTATTATGGCAGTGTGTTTTAGCAGAAAAATATCTATTTAACCAGATCCTTATAATTTCCTGCCAATTAGGTGTAGCAATGCGCATTGAAGGACATGCACTGAAAATCAAAGATGGGGAATGCTTTTGACTTCTGTACTGCACTTAGCCAAATGCATCTGGGCTTTTCCAAATTTCTCTAAATTGACTGCTTTGAAGTTGTTACTTAACTAGGTGAATCTGATCTCTTGTTGAAGTTACCAGGAAGTGTCAAAGCTTTATGCCAGCCTTTCCCCAAAATATTTAGGGAAACACTATCCTTCAAGATTCCTTGGTTGGGGGGGAGTTAAGAATGTTTAGTGGTCAAAAAATTTGGACTACACTGCATGGTATATCCTGCCCCTTAAAGATTCACAATTAACACTAGCAAGTTTTAAAGGCTTTGAGAAGTTCTTCAGTAAAGAATCTGTATTGGTTAAATTACCCCAAAACTTGGCAACTTGGACATTTGTTATGTCACAAAGATTCTAAGGATCAGGACTCTGGGAATGACTGAGCTGCATGGTCTGGCTCAGGGTCTTTCATGAGGTTGCAGTCAAGCTGTCAGCCAGGATTACAATCACATGAAGGTTTGCCTGGGGCAAGAGGATCTACTTCAAAGATGACTTACTTACATGGCTGTTGGCACGAGGCCTCAGCTCTTTACCACACACAACCCTCCACAGCACTGCCTGAGTGTCCCCGTGACATGGCAGCTGGCTTCCCACAGAATAAGTGATCTGAGAAAAAGTAAGCAGGAAACTGTAGTACTTTTAATGCTTTAGTTTCTAAAGTCACAGCTAGTCACTCCCACTTTTACTCTATATATGAGTCACTAAATCAAGGGAATATTCAAAGAGAGGGGAAGTAGAAGTTACATATATACACAGATTTGTTAGACACTGATAGTCTCCATTAAACCAATTAAACCTCATTCTACATTTAAGAAAATCAAAGTTGGTTTCAGATGGAAGTTCAAGCTTTTTGATAATGTGAACTAATAAAATGATTTTGGGATAGATCATTATTCTCAGAGAATAACCCATAACTCATCCTACATACTTAAAAAATGTAAATCTTGCAAAAGAAAAGGAAAACTGGTTATTGGAAGTATAGATTATATTGGTTCCCAAGGAGTGAAATATTTTATCTTGCTGAATATTTAAGTATGCCTTAATTACAATACCATGTATAAACTTTCTCATCAGAAAATATTTTTGCACATGAATGATATTTTTAATAAGAGCTATGGTTCCTTCTTGTCCAATGTGAAAAACAAGTGGTGTGATGATGATTTATGAGAGTTGGAAGAGACTGGTGTACATCTTAAGCATCTTAAGATCTGACAAATCTATTATAGACACAAATATTGTATGTCACTCTTCGTCAGCTTTCAGGCGAATATGAGACAGTATCAGTAGAGAAAAGGATTGGGAACGATTACCTTAATTTTTGTCTGAATGAGTTTGCTCACTTGGGCACAACACAGTGGCAATGACAGTATAAATGCCCCTATGTGCCAAAGAGTTGCCTTCTATTTCATGGACACAGTCTAGAGTTTCTGGCTAGTCATTTTACAGATGTTTGCTAAAGTAATTAAGAAATGATGTGAGAGAATGTGGGTAGTTCAATAAAAACCACATGTCAAAACAAGTCATGACTGGATTGGGTAAGACAGAAACATTAATTTTATATATTACTTATACTTCATTTTAGAGACTATAAACTCATCACCCCATATTGTAATGTATCTAATGTACCATGTCATACCAAAGATTTAAACAGACAATGCTCCAAGCTCTTAGAACTTATCCCAGAATCCCAGATCCTCATTTATTTGAAAACAAAATCAAACTAGTTTTTGCTGAATGGATGTCACACCTTAAACTCTAAGGCAAATATGTTCAAGAATAAGATCTAATGTAATATCATTTTTGAAATAACACACACCAATTTTTAAATTGAATTTCTTTAAAATATATATAAAATAATACAAGATATAAATGGGATAAGCCGCAAGAGTTATGAAGAAACTGTTATATTTAGAGAAGATAAGACCTTATTTATCTCAAGGTTCACAGAAGATCTTATGGAAGAGCTAATATGTGAGTTGTAACTAATGAGAGTGTTGGGATTTTGACATCAAGGAGAAAGTGAAAATTTTTGGAGGCTTTATTCCTGAAGGCTCCAAATCCTTCCTAGCCATACCCATATCAAACTGGGTTTTTCTCTTGTCCATTCACAGTCGCAACTGGGTGAGTACCAACAGACAAATGAGTGAATCACCAGGGAGTCACACACATTTCTCTATGCCTCCATTGTATAAAAGCCACCCTGTGTTCTCATACTGATCAGGGTCAATTATCCTTGCCATACTGAACCTGGGACACAAGGAATTCAAAGTGCCCTGGCAACAACAAAAGCTTCTAGTTCAATGGGACCCTTGCTGTGGACCTTGCAAGGGTATTCTATGGGAATACCTATGGGACTGGGATATACAACCCTGCAGAGCTCAGATACAGGAAGCAGGAAGTTTCCCAATGAGTCAGTGGGAATGATGGAAAGTGGGACCACATCTCTCATCCCTTGGTTCCCAGACCCATGTATCCTTCTTACTGGGGACACAGTACCACATGCAGGTGTTAATTGAATGGATATACTGCCTCCTAAAGGATAGCACCTCATCTGTGAAAATTCTTGCCATCAAGCTGGTGTTTTAGCTGTGTTTTCCATTGTCGGTTCAACTCCTATGAGACCGGATATTTCTAAATGCTGTGGCATGTTTTACAAGTGGATCTCGTGGTCGTGGCCATGGGCCCAGTCCCACCCCTCCTTTGCTGTGAAGTGGGTCCCTTGTCAGATGTTATGTTATGTAGTACCCCATGCCTGTGGATCTGGCATTCTGTAGGTCCCTGGATAGTGGTGTTGCTGAGGTTTTGTGAGCAGAAAAGGCAAACCCATGCATGCCCAGAGTAGTTATCTATCCCTGTGAGGACAAACTGCTGGCACTTTGGAGATGGGATGGAAGGGGCTCAGTGTAGTCAACCTGCAACTAAGTGGCCAGTTGGTCCTCCTGATGAATAGTGCCATATTGGGGGTTCAGTGCTGGTCTCTGTTTCTGGGAGATTAGACATTGATAAGCAACAGTAGCTAGATCAGCTTTTAAAAGTGGGAAGTCCTGAAGCAAAGCTGTGGTTGGAGGAATCCTGCACTAAGCAGGGATGGTCTGGTTCCACTACGCCTACCCTATTCAGCTGCTGGCTAGGAGCAGCCCTTCAGAAGCACAGCTAGCATGGGCCATGTGGTGGATCCAACAACACATAAGCCAGAAGGGGGTCAATCAGCTGTTGTATATCATGTAGCAGGTTTTCTTGAAAGGAGATCTGAATGGGGCACCTCCATGACTGCCACAGACTGTTTCCCATGGAGAAGTAGGGAAGTGGACAACAGAATAAGCACCGATAAAGAGATCAGGTGGTTCCTTGTTTCCAGGTTTGCTGGTGAATACCAATACTTAGAATATCGTATGTCAGCACTAACAGCTTCTTGCCACCCCACTCCCATATAGTTTACAAGAAAAAAGGCTGCCTATTTCCAACAGCAACTGGTAGCCTGAGAGTCTTCCCAGAATTTAAAATAGTTTTATTTGCCCAGATCTTTACTGATTGATTGATTCAAATGAATGTGGTTAACAGCCACTTGTGCCCCCAGTTGTTTGTTTCTTAGACAAACACAGAACTCTCCCGTTTTTGTTTTGACCTGGCCTTAGTCCTGATCCTATATACACTCATATCTTACTATCAATGACTAAATGCATATTTGTGGAAAAGGAAATAATTTGGTATGGCATAAGGGAAAAATGAGTGATAAAAATTGAAAGGCAAGTTGCAGCTAGACTATGGACACCCATAGGCTGAGGTTCTTTGACTTTGATTCTATTTTCAAATTGTCATGGAATATTAATTAGGGTTTTAGTAAAAAAAAGAATCATCGTACCATAGGCAAGAAATCATCAATGCACCTCACTGTTGAAATAAAAGTAGAAATGATGTCTCCTATTCTTTAAAAAAATATTAAGTATGAGAGAAAATATGCATCTTTTCATTACTTACTATTTTTTTAAAGTGTATCTGGGTGAATATCTCTGTATGATTTTTTGCGGGATTTTGCTTCTGCCACCAATAATCATTTCTGCAGGTAAACCTAATTTACTCGATTTTATTGTCCAATTTCAAGAAAAGAATTGTTTATCTTTCAGATCCCAAGGGACTAGATTATTATATAAGAAAAAAACTAAGCATGTCAGGACTTACCCAGAGGCATAGAAGGCTCTGGAATAGCCTAGAGGTGATGTTGAATATAAACCATATATACCAGGGATTTTTCCATTACCTTTTAAACAAATCTATATTTCTAAAGTCTCTGAAACTAGATTAGATGCAATCATCTCAAATAAGTTGGTTTAATTAGAGCATATCCAATTACATCTATTCAGAAGCCATACTTCTTTCTTTGATCAATTAAAGTTAGTAAAGGGAGACGTTAATTAGTGACAACCCTCAGAGAATGAAGAATATGAAGATTGATATAGCCTAGAATATTAGTGGTTTCAGGAGTCTCATTTGCCCCGAAATATTTTTTCCATTGGTCTCCTAAAGGACCTGTCTCTTGGAAATCCCATTAGAAGTAAATGTATTTTGAAAAGAGAGATAAATATCACTTCAATGTTTAAAAAGTGTTCTCACTTCTGGGATATTGCCCCAAGAAAATAATTTTAAGGAGAAAAAAAATCTTCAAATACAAAAATGTTTTAGGAATGTTGATGTAACCAGATTTTCCAGTCATCATTAGATAATAGGAACTAATAGGATCACAAGGATTAGTAAGAATTTGATGTTCTTGGGGTCTTTTCCTTGCCTCCTGGCAAATGTTCATCCCCCAGGTATTTCTTGAAGTTGCCAACGATGTTTTTCATGGGCCACAATCAGTGGGCATCACTCCTGTACTCCCTAGGGACTGCTATCTCCCATCACCCATTAGGTGTTACTGCTCTTATGAAACACACAATATCTGTGAATCTTCCATTGCTCAAGTCATGCCACTATCTGTGGTAAAATGATGGTGAATATTCCAAGGCAATTTTTCTTTGTAACCACAATACTTTACTGAGAAATTGAGTAAAAAAAAAAAATCTATTAGTTTTCATTTATAGTCATTTGCCTCCCAGATAAAGAAATGAGTCTATGTGACTGGATTGGATATGTATGGATTTTAAATGGCAGCCACCATTCTGAACTGAAAATCAGTGTTTCTTTTTAATCCTGGCGTTTTGTTGCTGTACATCTCTTCTAGCTCCTCTACTCAGACAGGCTTCTGTCAGGCACAGAACATCAGTCAGCAAGACGTGTCTAGTCCTATCTAAATTTCAGGTGACACTCAAAGTTGAATTTTTATTTTCAAAAACTAGAAACAAACTGAGTTCTCAGAAAATTATAAGAGAAAAATGCAATCAAATATGTGAATATTAAAAATGTTAAATATTAAAACATTGAAAATATATGAGAAATATGTAGAAGTATTTAAACTCTAATGTTAAATATGAAAAATACAATGCATTGTATATGTTTTTACATGGCTATTGATTATAGAGTAATATGTCAAGGTGAAGGGTTACAGAGTGTTATATTATTGTATGGTATTTTTTAAAAATATGATTTAGCAATCACATCTCACATATGCAGAGATTATAGTAATAAGCCTATATGAAAACAAAGAAAGTATTAAAATTGTATACTTCCCCAAAATTATGGTGTGGAGCAGAGAAAAACACATATAGTAACTCACTGACACTTTAAAATCACATTAAAAAGTCCAATAAGATCCCAACGGAAAGGGACAGCAGATAGAAGTTCTGTTAGACTGAAAGTAATTCAGGTCCAGAGAGTGGGGGCTGACCAAATGGGACCCCACAATGGGTACGGCCCTGGGGCAGCAGGAATCTTGACTTCCAGGAGAGATGATGATTTGATCGTGGAAAGAGGGGACTGAGTGTACATTATTCCCAGTTTGATTTTGCTTTGAGCAGACCTGGACTACAATATTTGCCTCCTTCTAGAGTGTCATAATGTATTGGCCAGGCACCTTATTCAGAAGCTAAAGGAAACTTCTAAAGTTGTATTACGTTTTGTGCTTGGCCTGAACTCATTTAAGCTCTCAGAGTTTCTCAATGCTTTGATTCTTCTCCTTTTAAATATCCGTGTGCGCATTACATTTGTACAGCATGTGGCAATTATGTAATTATATTTAATAAATGACATTAGAGCAACCACAAAGGTCTGGCTTAAATCACACTCTCCAATAAATGTTCAGATAAGAGTAAGAGGCAAATCCTTAATAATACATCTAATTAACTGGAACGACTCATCTTTGTTCATTGAGTTCCAGTGTTGCAATACATTCTTAAATCTTTCTGAAATTTTAGGGAGAAACCTAAGGTTGGTCCGAAGCTGTTGAGTGGAAGCATTAGCAAGCTGAAAAGACATATAGTGATTAAATGTGAGTGATCCTATCTTAAAGTGAAAGGAAATATGCCTATCAGAATGCTCTGGAGTGAGCCTTAAGAGCTGAATATATTTAGTAATGACCCTCAAACCTCGTTCAAAGAACAGAACCAAGATTGATTGGGTTTCCTGTTTATAAGCCATTGATCACTGGGAATAAGAGATGTTCGTATTTGAGGTCTATAGAAAGGAAAGGAAGAAGGTCTTACTGGTCTACTGAAGTAAGTCCTCTGATGGCCTAAAATAGGAATATCTTCTAATCTACTCACAGAGAACATATTTTCTTCCTTGGGAGTTCATATGTAATTTATATAGTACATATTTTCTAAGAGTGTTGGATTATAGTTCCTTGAAGACAGTTACTTTTTTTCCCCTACTTTTGTCATCCATAATACACAGTGGCTTAAACTTTTTACATATGGAGCATATGTGTGTATGTGTGCAGGCTTGGGGTGGGAGGAGGTCAGATGTGGGAGGGAGGGAAGAGCTCATCCAGCAATATGGCAGAGGAAGGTTGTATGAACAAGTTTGCAGTTTTATTATAGTTCGACTTGAGACGCTGTGGGAGGGATCTGCACCAGGGTACCTTGTCCTCAAATGCCTGCTGGGTGGAATATTTTCTCAAAAAGTCCAGTTTACCAATGGCATCAGATTCTACAGGTCAGCTTTCTTGGTAAGCCATACCCTGGGTGTCTGCAGATAGTCTTGCCTCTCCACACCCAGGATTACGTTCTCATCATTATAATAGCTACCATCATAATAATAGCAACCATTTAATGCCTAAAATGCACTAGGAGAACCACATACCCCAGTCAGATCTTCCAGACTACAAAGAGTCTTGTTTCCCCATTATGGTAAGCTGCATCCCAGAAAGTCCTATTGCCTGTATCCACAGGGTTCCCATGGTAAATTACAGTCTCAGTGAGTGCCAGCAATACTTTTCCTACAAAAAGCCCTCAGGAAATTCATCCGTGGGAAACACCAGCTGCTTCCTTAGCCAAGATTCCTGCACTTTTTGCAAACCTGATATCAGAGGGAAGCTCTTGCTCTTCCAGACTATGTAAGGACCACTTAACATAAACAGTGTGGAGATGCTTTACTACTGCTTGCTTAATCTTGCTCTAGGTCAAGAGGGAGCCCAAATTTCAACTTCAACCTTAAACTCTAAGACCATCCTTTTCTTTTTTGCCAAGTCTATGTCATCACCTGTCATCAGCATTGGTACTATAAAGTGTGCATCTCCTTCCACTTGCAAACTTACTGTCACCCTCAACCCAATCCCCCCTCCCATAAAAACACACCCTGGCAGCAGATATAGAGAAGAGATGGAATCATTTCTAGATTCCAAACATATTGGAGGCCAGAATAGGTAGATCCTCAGGTTGCTATAAAAAAATGAATAAGCTGTTTCCTCAAATTAAAAGGCCATTGGAGCAACATCTAAATGATACAGTATAGCAGTTTCTTCTTTGCTACATTTTTGTCTAAACAGTTTATTTCATGCATGTATAAGGCATATCTTTGGTGGATCAACCAGCTAATGCCTCATACATCTTAAACTGATGAATATTTCACTCATAGGCTGGAAGAGGCTTCTCATCTAGGAAGTGTTTTTGACTGTTTGAGGGATTCAAGCATAATAGTAAAACAACACAATTTTAGGACACAGAATGGAAGTTAGAACAATTTCATGCTCTCTGCACATAATAAGCCAACTCCCAGGCCTTTCAATTGGCAAGAGACAATCTGTCCTATTATGTGGACCTCATCAAAGGGTTTAACAAGGTAACTATTTCCTGAACAAGAATATGCATATTATACCTGAAATACTGGTGCTTAAACAATGTTCATTAGATTGAATTGAATTAAGGATTGCTTGGAAAATTGCTATTTCTTTCAGTCTAGGAAATTTGTCTAGTGATAACCTTTGCTGAAATTTGCCACATTGGATATTGGCACAGATAAATGCGTATTAGGTTGAACTTGAGAACTATTCATGTTGGAATGCACAGTGCCCGAATCTTGGTTCTAGTCCTAATCCTGCCACTGCCTGATTTGTGTGATGACAAGTAAAGTGAGCCTCAATTACTCCATCTGGCAATTATAGGGCTGGGACTGAATAATCCCTTTAAGATAAAATTTCTGATACTATTATGCTTTCAAGGTCAAGGTGCCTTCTTTTGTAATCTCCTGAGCCATTAAAATCTATCTACCATGATGAAAAGTAGAAGTGGAAATGGAAAAGGACCAGCTAAGCCATTCAGAGACGAAAAGTGGCACAGACTCCTATCCCCAGTGGAAGGGATGAGTGTTCAGTTTATCCTGACACCAAAAAAGAGCTCAATCACTTTCCTTCTCAGCCTCATTTCATGCCAGCAGAATCCTGTCATTCAAGGCTGTGAGAGGAAAGTCCAGGGCACTCTGGCCATTAATATTTGGGACAAAAGGTGTCATGGCATTTGTTCTATTTTGAGAGGTATTTCGTTTAGTAGAGATTGTAAACAAGTTTGGCATGTCTTAGTTGTCATTTTCCTACAGAAGATCTTTAGAAAGTATGCTGGCATGCTGCCAAGTGGAATAGTTGTTCCTCTAGTTTCCCATACAGTAGCTATTTATCTGTCTCCAAGGCAATTCTAACTGTAATGTCTCAGAAGCAGATTAGAAGCTTAAAGTCAGGAAAGACTGAAAACCCTATTGGACCCAAGTGATCAACTGGCTGTCAGGGAATAAATATGAACAAGAACAGGACAGATGAGAGATTTTAACATCCATTAAACAGAGGTGGAATGGCTAGTTAGTGCTTAATTATTGAAATATAATTTTCCCAGGGTATACATATTACAGCTAATGTTTAACCTCTACAGTGAGGCATATTCTTTGCTTACAGTAATTATTATGCAAAAGTGTACTTGAATGTTGCAACCTTGCATTTCCAGTAGAGACCAGCCTTGGCAATGACACTGATGTAGGTCAACAACTTTGTAGAAAATGCATTTTAACTGTCATTTTCCCAGTGTTTTACTTTATAATCCACATTTAAATTATACTCCAGAAATACTGAAGAAGCTCACAGTAAAGATACATGTAATAGAAAAATAAGATTATTACCAAGACTCAAATTCACATAGAAAGAGTTTTCATACTAAGTTTCAGACTTAATACATACAATCTTACTCCTTTGACCAATTGTACAAATTTGTGAATTGGTCTTCTGGGGAGACTGGAAAGTGTTTGTTTGTTTCCTTCTGTATACACAGGGAGGCAGTAAGTTTTACTGGGCAGGTGTTATGTATTAGGCAGCATAAAGTGCTTTATAAATATTGACATTCAGTCCTAAGTTTTGAGCATTAATTGGGAAAGAATCAACTTTGTTCAGGCTAACTGGTCATAGGCTAATGGGAATTGTATTTCTCAGTTTTTATTTCTCATTAATTGTGTGAGTGTATATATATATTTTATAAATTTATTGGAAATTTAGACTTTTTAAATATTACAGTCTGGAAGAAGAGATGTAGGGTGAAGCGTTAATCAGATGGTTTTATTTAAGGTCCTTCCCTGGTTCTATTATGCCAATTTGACAGTTTTCTGTAATTGATCCTATCACAGGTGGTACTCAATTTCTCCTTAATATACTGATAAATGCTACTTCAAACTCACCCTAGTGATCATCCTTAAGCCAATCTACTTTTCATACCCAAATATTCTGACTAAACCAGAGGCTAAGCATATATTGTGAACCAATCTAAGTGTGACTTTTGGGAGGCAGAGCTGCAGATACTTCCAAGTGTTCCATGTCTGGGGTTGCTATGGGACACCGTTGGCAACCTTCTGGAATTCCGTGGGGAATGCACTCCAACTTCTATGAGTGTAAGGGAAAGGCCACCATGATTTTGTTCCCTGAATTTATTCTTAATGACCACTGGTGGGGGCAACTATAGCAACCCTAAGTGACATGCAAGTTTTGGAACAAGTTCATAGTGTGTTTAGGATAGAGGAATGTGTACGCAAGTTAGGAACTTTTTCTCCTGATTCTTTTTACTTTTTATAAATAAGATATTCAGTTAAGAAAGAATATACCATAAACTATTTATTGGAGAGCAGAATTAAGAATAAATAGTGATTATTTTCTGGAGTCTCTCCACAAAAGGGTAGTTTCTGAAGAATCAAAAGACTTTGTCATAAGAGGGTCTCCCCGTGGGGGGGAACCTCAATTTGAAGTCACTAGACAATGTTAGAGATTTAGTGTTATTTTGGCCATTGTTGTTTTCTTAATATGTCACTTCAAAGAGAAAGGAAATTGATTGTATATATATCACACGTTTGAATGTATGATTATAACTTAATCTAAGATCATTCAAAGTTACGTGTTAAATAGAGACTCAAAATGAACTATTATACTTTGATACTAGTGTTACATTTTTCCCTTAATTTAATGTATTCACAAATAATCACTCATTTTCAGCATTTTGGAGGACCTCAGCAGTCTTATTGTTAGCATGTGCTTAGACATCCAGATTTCCAGACAAATTCTCTTTCCCAAACTATGTTTAGTCTGAGGTCTAAGTCTGAAAAATGAGCTAGCGACTGTCCCCCTTTCTCCCCTCTAATTTGTTTATATTTACTGTCTCCAAAGGCATCTACATCTTTAAGGGTTGTCACTTATGGCTGGTTATTTTCTGCTCTGCCAGGTGTCCTGCAATACATATCCAAATGTCCAAAATGAACTGTAAAACAACTTAAATCTTAGCTGCAAGCTTGTGTGAAAGGTTAAAGGGAGTGATTTTATGTCACACCATGCAGCAAAACTACAGAAAATTTTGTCATCCACCTATTTCCTTAAAGGTCTTCTGATCACAGTCTGAGAGCTTTCCCAAACATGATCTCCTTAATTCTTTCTCTCTACCAACTCTCCTAATTTCTTCTAATATAGGTCTTTCTCTGCTTCTCTGAGTATATTTACTCTATGTTCTTTTAGTTGCTCCCTGTGCATCTTAATAAACATCAATCTAAGGCTTTGCATAAGTAGGAGTCCAGTCAAGAGACAAAACAAGAAGAGAGAAAATTTAATGTAAATTGTTAACTAAGAATGATGTTGATGATTAAGAAAATGAATGGATAAAAAGAGAAATTCAAGATATCATAGAGACAGCAACCATAAGAAGTACCTACCACCCTCAGAAAAGGGAAGATGTTAGAATTATTAAAACTTAGTAACTTAAAGGAGGGATTCTATGTGGCTGAAACTCTGACCTCTGAGCATGAGGAACTGCTTAGCAAGCCCTGGAGTCTCTAAGAAACAGCATAACTAAGCTGGTTCTGCAGGTCTTGAAAAACCTGTAAACTGAGTTCGGCTACTGCTCTAGGAAGGAGCTCCCACTCTGGGATGGAGAAGTCTTGCTGAAGTGACCCTCACAGATATGACAAACTGAAAAACAGCCCACAGAAGGAAGTTAGGAAGGGGCGAGTCTCTTGTTCCTCTTTCTCCAATTTTATAATCTTCCTCTAGATACCACTATTGGCAGAGCCTAACATAAAGCCAGGTGGCAAAGCAGAAATGTGGTTCACAGAGACCCATGCTCAGCGTCACAAAGCAGATTATACAAGTGTGTATGTGGAGTTGAGGGGGAGTAGCTTAACAACTGGCACAGTCCACCCCGTCCACTACTTAGCATCCATACACAGTCTTCTATACATACTGACACTTTCACACAGCAACAAAGTGTGCTGTTTCTGCCTAAGGCAATAAAACTATCCTTCCTTCAAACAAAGACATTATTATCCTCTCCCCAAAATGAGGAGCCACGAAATTTAATAGCCAGTATATCCCTTTGGGGGTTCTGTATATAACTCCTTAAATTTAGTCATAGCCCCATCCAAATACTCTGTTACCTGAAGACTAAGCTAACCTCCCAAATAAACTTGTGTAAAATGATGCAGGAGGAGAGAGAAGAAAAGAGTTAATTGATACAAACACAGAAATATGCATAGATATAGATACATAGATACACACACAGACACAACAAAGCAAAGGAGAAAATAAGCGCGTACGCAACTATCTTTAATTTTGTAATCTAGTCAGGAAGACACGGTAGATGTATATGTAACTTTTTTCTTTCAGTACCCAGTCCATATTGCCTTTGCTTTGGCTCAGCTGGTAAAGATTCTTTACCTGGTTAGGGGACACAAATTCGTTTCTGAAGAATCTGAATCCTGAGTGAGTTTGCCTTTTGTTTTTGTAATTTCGCATTAACCTTTATGACTGGACATGTAAGTGCTAAGAAGTGTCCCCCCAAATTCCCCAAGCCCCAGAGGTGGTCCTTCCTCCCTCCTTTGTGTAGCAGCAACCAAATTTTACCATAGTAATTGGGATCAGTAGCCTCAGTAGAGTAACCTTTTTTTTTTTTTTTGGTCTGTTGGTTCGGTGGCGCAAGGAGACTGAAATGGTGCAGTGACAGCCTCACTTTTCAATTCAATGAACCATTGTTATTTCCCCCAATGGAAGAATACCTTGCTTAGGAGCAGACAGCTCCAAATCAGCAATGCTCAAAGTTACAAGAGTAGAATAAACAATTCTGTGAGTGTGCTTCTGGAGTCACCCTGACCTCCATTGCTTGATTCCTAGACCCGTGTATTTTGACTATGGGAGAAATGGCACCATAAAGTGCCTCTGACACAAATCATAGAACCCCACTCCTTTCAGAGTGGTGTCACCCAACTGGTGCCATTACAGAGTTTTCAGTATGCCCGTCTACCAGATGCTTCAGAGTGGCAAAATCAATTAATCCCATGGGTATAAGGCCACTGCTACCTTCCTTTGCTGTGAAATGAGTTTCTTTTTATGAAGAAATGTCATGTGGAATAACATGACAAATGAAAACAACCTTCTGTATATCCACAAATGGTGGTTCTGGAGAAAACATGATGTGTGTCAAGAAAATTCATGTCCAGAATATGTGTCTATTCTAGTGAGGTCAAAACTGTAGCCTCTCCAAATGGGGAGGAGTCCAATGTAATCAATCTGCTACCAGGTGTCTAGATAGTCCCTCTAGGGAATGATGCTATAATGGCACTGAGTGTTGGCATCTGCTGTTGGCAGGTTAGGCATCTAGCCTTGGTGATGCCATGTATGTTGTTGCCTTAACATGTCATTGAGGCCATGCATTGCCCTTATCCCTACTGCCATAGCCACTTTGTGCACTGGCCCATTTAGCATGCATGGTGATAGTTGTGATAAGAGGCTGACTGACAAACATAAAATGTGTCATGTTAGTGGAAAAAAACTCCAAACTCTTTAAAATAATTTAAAGAGGTTTATTCTGAGCCAACGTGTGTGATTATGGCCCAGGGAGCCATGCCCAAGAAGTCTGGAGCAAGTGATCCCAAGGAAGTTAGGTTATAGTTTGGTTTTATACATTTTAGAGAGGCAAGAATTGCAGGTAAAACTATAGATCAATACATGGAAGGCATACATTGGTTTGGCCTGAAAAGGGGGGACATCTAGAAGCAGGGAGTGGGGGTGGGGGATTTACAAATTATAGGTCAGTTATAAGATTCTTTGATTTATAATTGCTTAAAGAAAATTTGTCAGAGATAAGCCACACTATACTAATATACCAACTCAAATGATGTGTTAAGCAAATTGATGGCAGGTGATTCAACTTTTGCTCTGCATGGCCTTGGGTCCTGTTAATAATTTAGTATCCTATTGTCTGAGGAGCATCCAACCTCCCTTCCCTTCATGGCCAGGAACTCAGTTTAAGGTTTTTCTGGGATCCCCTTGGCCAAGAAGGGATCTGTTCAGTTGGTCAGGGGCTTAGGATTTTTTTTAGTTCACAGTCATTTTGTCCACCTTTGCCATGGATGTCCTTTGGTGAGCATTCACATATACCATGACTATTTTTACACTCTGCCCATTCTGAGAGTTCCATCTACAGATCTCTTTCCCAGACCTCCTTGACTATGGGAGAAATAACCTTCTTTAGGTTATTTTTTTCCCTCCCAAGGGCATGATCATCCACCTCAACCAATAGGAAATATTTATGAATCAGTGTAGATTCATCTTTCTGATTATGTCTAAGCCCAGAAAAGACAGACAACCAAATCTACCACTCAATGTCTGAACATTGTAAGGTTTAGCCTTTACCAGTATTTCAGGGCCACTCTTGAATGATGCTATAATGCTGCACCTGTCAGCTTTCAGTGGTGACAGCATATTGTGTAGAATCATCTGAAGACAGACATGAGTTTTTTCTTCCTCAGTCACCTGGTGCTAAAATCATGAGACTACAGGAAAGGAGGCGAGGCAGCAGGAGTCACCATCAAAGGCGTCTCATGGAACTTGTGTCTTCTAGACTTGATTAAGAACAATTTTATATACAGTCATGGGCTGCACAATGACATTTTGGTCGATGACAGACCGCTTATACGATGATAGTCATCCAGTCAGCTAAGGCTAATTTATTATTGAAGAAAGAGAAACTTTTAAATAAATTTAGTGTAACCTAAGTGTACAGTGTTATAAAGCCTACGGTAGTGTACAGAAATATCCTAGGCCTTCACATAAATGCACCACTCACTCACTGACTCACCCAAAGTAACTTCTAGTCCTGCAAGCTCCATTCCGAGTGAGTGCCCTATGGATGTGAAACATTTTTTATCTTTTATATCATATTTTTACTGTACTTCTTCTATATTTAGATTTGTTTAGATACACAAATACTTACCATTGTGTTACAATTGCCTATAGTATTCAGTAGAGTAACACGCCATACAGGTTTGTGGCCTAGGAACAATAGGCTGTATAGCCTCAGTGAGTAGTAGGCTATACCATCTAGATTTGTGTAAATTATACTTCATGATGTTGGCACAATGACAAAATCACCTAATGACACATTTCTTAAAACATATCCCTGTCTTTAAGTGACCCATGACTATATATTGTTTCCACTTGATGACAGTTTGCTTCAGTGCACATGTGTCTATGTCTTAGAGGGTCAGATAGCATCAAATCATGTTGGAGATCCCAGGTTCATGGCCACTCAATTTGGTGTTCAGTCTAACCCTGGTTCGGTAGCAAGTCAGAAGCTGTTTTTCAAAAGAAAAATAATTACTTGTAAAAGATCCCTTATATTTCATTGGGTTTATCTCCCACTCTCCAGTTTCCATATGAGAAAGCATTTAAAATACTTGTTGCTCTACACACACGAGATATAATCAACAAAGTGCTATCAGCGTAAAAGATGAATGTAAAGCTGAGTGGATTTGCCAAGACCATTAGGATCTCTGTGAAGAGCTTTGTGGCGGAGAGCCAGAGAGCTGACAGTTCTGAGGCAAGAACATGAAGGTGTACTGTTGGTCCTGCCAGGAAGAAAAGCAAGAAAAAAAAAGCATTTGTTAGGTCAATAACTGCTGTCAGGTGCCAGGGGTTGTATTCATTTGCTCCAGTAAAGATATTATGTATTAAAGAGCCACTGTAATTGGAGACACCACCGGATTCACTTTATGATAATCACAGTCATTCTCCAAGATCCAGCTATAGTACATACAGGCCAAACAAGTATGTGAAATGGAATATTGTAGGTATCACCAAGACTTTTAAGTCTTGATGGCACTAATCTCTGCAATTCCCCCAGGAATGCAGTTGTTTTTGTTTTACTATCCCGGTAGGAAGAGAAAGTTATACGGGCTTCTATTTGGTCCTTCCTACAACAACGGTCCTTACTTCATGAGTCAGAGGGCCAAGGTGGGGATGCTGCCATTGTCCAAGTGTACCTATTCCTATTAAATACTCAGAAACTGGGGAAATAACCACAAGGCTGGACAAGAGCCTATAGGTCTCATGGTGATTGCATTTGGGCTTTGATGGCATTTCTTGCCTCAGTACAATAATCTCTCACTTTTATTGGTAGACTATGGTAGGTTTGGGGGGTTATAGGAAGTAGTGTCAATGCAAAGCCAGTGTCTAGTAATCCCTGATATATCTGAGTGTTTCTCTTTCCTAGTACACATTGACTCTAGTAAATGTCTATAAGTTTCTTTGGGTAGAGCTCAGACAAAGAATCACAGGGTGTTTGTAGTGCAGTGCTGCAGCATTCTTTCTCAAAGGACCCGACTTCCCCTTCAGTTGAAGAACTTTGGGTTTAGGAGTTACCTTTGATCTGGAAGTTAAGTGAAAAGCCGATATCCTCCATGTGGCAACCCAAGTCATGTTTTTGGCCACCAGGATGCTGGGGTTTTTCCTGTTATATAGATTAAGAAACATTTTAGTTGACTATCCATATATACTTTCCCTAGGGACACCTTTTAATTAGCTGCTGCCAAAAATCCCTGAAGGTTAAAACATTCTGACTAATATTATCCAGCCTTTAAAAAGAAGGAGATTCTGTCATTTGCATCAGAATGGATGAACCTGGAGGACATTATACGGAGTGAAAAAAGCCAGACACAGAAAGTCAAATAGTTCATTTCTCACTTACATGTGAAATCTTAAAAAGTTAAACTAACAGAAACAAAGAGTAGAAGAATGGTTACCAGGGACTGGGGGGATGTTGGTCTAAGGGTAAAAAGTTTCAGTTATAAGATGAATAAATTCTGGAGGCCTAATATACAGCATGGTGACTATAGTTAATAATAATGTATTATATACTTGAAATTAAGTATTGTCATCTCTTTCTCTCTCTCTCTCTCTCTCACACACACACACCCCTATACACACACACACACACACACACATAAAGATAACTATGTGAGTTGATGGATATGTTAATAAGCCTGATTGTGGTTATCATTTCATAATATATACATATATCTTGTACACCTTCAATATATACATTTTTATCTGTCAATTACACTTCAATAAAGTTGGAAAAAAATTTAAATTAAAAAACTTTCTGCATATCAGTCTATCACAGTTATAGTAAATGTGCCCATCTTCTCTTTGGTGGTTAAACACTGCCACTTGCTCTTTTTGACTCCAAGATCTTATCACCTCCATTAAAATCAGGAATTCCATCTCAGTTATGGTATTTCCCATATTTTTACATGGGTTACAGAAGAGAGCCATCACAGAGCTTTGTAAAGATACAGGTACCTTCCACATGTATGTGTTTCTCAATAGCTTAGTGAAGGGATTGTCTTCGTAGCCCTCTTGGGAGATATAGTTGGGGGATTGGTGTAAAGTTTGTATATGATACAATTCCTCTAAACTTCTTATTTCCCTAAGCCTTTGGATTCCTTCCACTTCATCTTGCCATGGAATTTCTGCCATCTTCATCTACTCCAGTGTAAGACTGTTAAGTCCAAATTTCAGTCAACAAAACAGGAGAGTTGCTGGAATCAAATCTGGTTTTACAGCCTAACCCATTAAATTCAGAATCTTTCATATTTACACTTCTTTCAATAAATTAGACCTGATCAATCTAGTTTTACACTCCATCATCCTGGTTCTAACTCCCCATTGGAACTGAGTTCCACACATATCCCCTAGATTTCTGTCAATATAATTTGTAAAATCTTACAGTTATTTTAATGTATAAGTTGTTTCCCTTTGGATCAGATTCTGTACTTGACCATGGAGCAAGCTGAGATCTGACCCTAGTTATAAGTCAGTTATAGTGGCAGTAAGAGATGGTGGAGGTTAATCTTGAGGAAAATGAGCATCCAATTGCAAGGCAACAGTCCAGCCTGTGGTCAGATGCTTGCAGAGTTTTCAAGCAAGGAAAGACTTGTCTTTTCAGATACAGGTTGAGTATCCCTTATCTGAAATGCTTAGGAACAGAAGTGCTTCAAATTTCGATTTTTTCAGATTTTAGAATATTTTCATACATAATAAGATATCTTGGGGATGGGACTCAAATCTAAATGCAAAATTCATTTATGTTTCATGTACACCTTATATACACAGCCTGAAGGTATTTTAATACAATATTTTAAAATAATTTTGTGCATGAAACAAAGTTTGTGTTAAGTACTTACATGTGGAATTTTCCACTTGTGGGTATGTCAGAGCTAAAAAAGTTTCAGATTTTGGAGCATTTCAGATTTTGAATTTTTAGATTAGGAATGCTCAACCTGTACAGTAAACAATTGGTTTGTATTTACAGGGGAGGCTCAGGGTGACCTGGGTCTAAGATTCTCAGCTTCATCTGAGTCCAAATTGGTGTGTCTATTTCAGGTTTCTGAGTCCCATTTCTTCCCAATCAGTGCCTTAACTTTCTCATGAGAGACTTGATGAGGCCGTGAATTCAACACAAATTGTAACTCTGCAATATTCCCACTTATTATTTTGAGTATGACATTTTGAAATTTTGGTCCTGTGGCTACAAAAAAATGAGACTCACTTAGGGTTGCCATGGGAGCTTTGTGGTTCTGTGATTATGACTTGAACTGAGAGCTTAAAGACCTGTGTTTATCATTTCCATTCTGTAACCACTCCAGTGGGCTTGACAGCAAGAAGCTAATGAAGATGTGTGAATAGTCATGATAGGACCTGATCTAGGCTGGGATAATGCCTACTCCCAGAGTTGGCATGAGGATTGGGCAGGTAAACCCATAAAAATCCATCCCCTGCCACTGTCCTTGCAGCCATCCCTACTTCGACAACAGTCAAGTGAAGTAGTCACTTGGGTCCCTAAGGCCCTTGCTTCATTAGACACTTAATCACAATCAATCACAAGGGATTTGAGTAATTGTAATGCAACTACATGCCATGAGTGATTAGCATCCCATTTCCCATTGGCAAAGGAACTCAATACTGTTTTCAACCTCAAGGACATGACCAAACTAATCCCAAAATATCTTTGAGGGTTTGTTTCCTAAAACAAATTTCTGGTTCTGGAACCAATTTCTATGTAAGTAAGGGCCCATTCAGGAGACAGACACAATACCGGCTATTTGAATCAAAAAAATTTAACATAAAGAATTGTTAAGTAGTACAAAGTTCTTAAACAGATAATGGAAAGCATAACAAAAAATATATATCAACTCCAGAAAGTGGATACCACCTGAAAGGCTGAGGAAACCAATGAAAGATGTTGGAATTATTAAAATTTAGAAACAACCAATAGGGGCTCAATGTTGCAGAAACTCAGACATTTGAAGTGCTGCTGGTGGTTACTGCCCTCAGCAAGAATATGAGTAAAGAGTAAAGTCAGTAAAGAGAGTGTTGCTTGTTCCTCCTGCAGCTTTGCAGTCTCTCTCTAGTGTCCCTCACTGGCAGAACCTAACAGGGAGCAGCTAGCGAAGCAGAAATATGGTTTGCAGAGGTCTGCCCTAGCATCCCAAAGCAAAGGAGAGAGGGTGAGTTGGAAGGTAGGGACAATGACTTTATAACTGGTACAGGCTTCTTCTAGTTCTGCTCTTATCCACGTTAGCTTTATAAATCCAAAGCAGGAGTCTTCTTAGAAGGTAGGCAATGGAAGAAAGACAACATCAACATGATATTCTGTTTTAAATAAATTCAATAAAACCATGTTGCTCTTTATTCCAGAGGTGTTTGATGCTGTTGACAACTTGTTCCTCTTCTCCTGGCTTTTGTGGGATCACTGTCCTTTGCTTTTCTGCAACTTCTCTGACTGTTGCCTCTCAGTCTCATTTGCAGGCTTTTGGCTTTACCTTCTTTTCCCCTAAACCCGTCCTTCCTCCTGAATTTGCCACTTCAATAAAAGACATTAACTTCCACACAGTTACCCACACTAAAAATTGAAGAGTTACTGTAATTTCCCCATCTTATCCAGCCTGCCCATCCAAATGGATACCAGAACCTGTGTGTTCTACTCCCTAATTGTCTCTTACATCTGTGCCCTCACTTTCTTCCATTTTGTGACTAACTTTACTTAGGCCCTCATCATTCCTAATAAGTCTCCTTCTAACTGACTTCCCTGCCTCTACTCTGGGCCCTTCCACTCTATCTACCACACTTCTCTGCCTAAACTCCCTCAATGGTTTCTACCACTTCAGCCTAACAGTGGCTTTCACCCAACACTGTGCTAGAATTACCAGAGGAACTTTAAAAAATACAGATGTCTAAATCCTACCGCTAGAGACTTCATTTTATCTGGTCTGGCCAGGTGCCCAGTCTTTTACATTTTTTAAACATTCCTCCATTGATTGTATTTTTAAGCCAGGGTGATGAACCACTGCTTGAGCCTAAGTATCCAGTGCTTCTTGTGAACTGCCTCATTTCCACACTGCTAACCGCATCTCCAATGCCTTTCTCCTAACACGCCACGCGCCCTCGTCTCAATGAACCATTTGCGTTCTTGCCTCCGATGTCCTCTCCACTCCTTCTCTTCCTTATAAGTTCATAGTCATTCTTTTAAGGGTCAACATAGGCACCAATCTAGGAAGTGGCTATTTGTAACCCCTAGTGTGTATTGAACAGCTAAGAGCACAGATTTTAGAGTCTGAAAGTTTTAATCCCAATGCTACCACTTAAAATACCTGCGTGAACTTGGGTGAGTTGCTTGTCTTATCTAAGCTTTAAATCCTCCTGTGTAAAATGGAGATAATACCTTCCTCAGAGGGTGGATACACCAAATAAACAATGTGTATGTATTGCTTTGCATAGTGCCTGGGAGTAGATATTATTTAATAATCATTAGCATTATGTACCTTGTATCACCGATCTTTCTTCCCCATCAATTTTAAGCACAGCATTGGCAGGGACCATATCATTCATTTTTTGTGCACAACACTTACTACAGCAGGTGACACATTCTAGGTACTACATAAAATACCTACTGAATGAGTAAAGATACGGTTCCTGTTCTAGACATCTCAGAGCTATTAAGAGAGACAGTCAGAAAACTAACTTTACTCTTTGAATTTTTGTTTATTCTTTTCTTTCTTTTGCAATTATATGATGAGTGACTCATATAGATACTCGTAAATTTTTTTATTGACTTGCACATGTCAAGTGATATAGCACAAAAATTTTGCCTTAATTTGCAAATTAGAATTATTCACCTATCTGAGCATCCATTTGTACACATGACAACCATTTTTCCAATAATATTTATTGAGAGGAAAGGAAATCATTATATAGGAAAGCCTTCTGCACCTCCATCTTTATTGTAGCACCAAGCACAATAGCCAAGATATGGAATCAACCTAGGTGTCCAACAACAGATGAATGGATAAAGAAAATTCGGTATATATACACCAGAGAATATTATTCAGCCACAAAAAAGAACGAAATCCTGTCATTTGCAGTAACACAGATGAACTGGAGCACATTATGTTAAATGATATAAGCCAGGAACAGAAAACGTAGACACCACATGTTCTCACTCCTATGTGGAAGCTGAGAAGAGTTGATCTCATAGAAGTAAAAAGTAGAACAAAGGCTACTAGAGGCTGGGAAGGCTAGAGAGAGGTTGTTAAAGGACACAAAATTACAGCTAGATAGAAGGAATGAATAATTTCTAGTGTTCTATACCACAGTAGAATGACTATAGTTAACAATAGTATATTACAAAGTTTCAAATAGCTAGAAGGAGGATATTGAATATTCCCCAAAGAAATGATAAATGTTTTAGATGATGGATATACTAATTACCCTGATCTGATCACTATACATTTTTTGAAACATCACTATGTACCCCATGAATATGTACAATTATTATTTGTTAATTAAAAAATATAATAATAATAATATTCATTGAGCATCACATCAGTCTCTAGGCACTAGGAAGAGATTCATGAACCTCTACTCTGGCCCATTACATATTTAGTGGTATATAAGGTATTGGAATGAAGAAAAGAAGGAAAAAAGGAAGAAAGCAAGAAAAGGGAGGGAGAGAGGACTCTGTTCCTCCAAAACACCTCCACTTTTGCAAATTTCTTCTTTGTCCTTCATGGTGTGTTTTTGTTTGTTCGTTTGTTTGTTTGTTTAGAAAGTCTGCACATTGGCCACTTTACGTGCACATATAAATAACATTCATCAGGCGTGGAGCAGGTGGCGGGGGAAAAGGGGTGGGTGAACTCACACCTAATGGGTGCGGGGTGCACCGTCTGGGGGATGGGTCATGCTTGTAGCTCTGACTTGGGCGGTGCAAAGGAAATTTATGTAACCAAAGCCTTTGTACCCCTGTAATACCCTGAAATAAAAAAAAAAGAAAGTCCATATAATCTCTCAAGGCCTATTTTAAATGTCACCCTTTCAAAAAGGCTCCAGTGATCCTCCAGGTGAAATTAGTCATTTCTCAGTGAATGTGTGATCATGGCACCTGGTGTCTGTTTCACAGCTACTACCTTCACTTTTTGCTGGAGACATTTGGTCTACCTCTGACTCCTCCAACAGACTGTGTACTTTCTGAGACAAGGTGATGCCATATATCTTCATATCCTCACAATATGCAGCATAGCTGTATATACATAGTGTGTTTGGAGCACAACACTGTTTGACTGCAATTTTATCTTTTATCTATTATCCAGGGTTTGTTTTTTCCACCTTCTTTTTAGCCTCTCCTACTGGAATATTTATATCCCAGTCAATAGGATCATCACCACTATTGTCACATGGGCATAAACATTATTACGAGTAGAGAGGTTGTTCAAAAAAAGTTGAAAAAGTGAATTTCTTTCTTTAAACTTGAGAAAAAACACTACCACAAAGTCACTTATCTTTAAAACTTCTACAGCAAAGGTAAGAGAAATGCCGTAAAAAAACAAAACATATTTCTGAAACCTCAATTTTCTGTGGGTCATCCTTAGAGAAATACAATATGAAAAGAATCAGCGCAGATTCCAGATGGGAAGGTTCCTTGAAATACCCTCAGAGTTACATGAGGATGTCCTCTGAATTCAATTGTTTGTGATTTATTAATCTGTACCGGGTCTGGATAGGAAATGTGTGATCCGGCCTGGTTCTTCTCTCTCTGTCTTCAGGTCTTCTTATCTCAAGTGTTCATTATAAATTCGCCTAAATAAGGAGGATTCTTTGAGCTTACAGAATTCAGTAACAGTTACTAAGAACCTCTTTGAGTCACTTCAATAAGTTACTTACTTGATAGGTATAGATTGTTCAGTCTATTTTTTTATTCGGTGAATCAATTACATTACTAACAAGAAGCAATACATCATGAAGATTAAGGGTATGGGACACAATGTTAAATTTCCCGGGTTTGCATGCTAACTCTACTGTTTATAAGCAATGTGATGATGGACTGGTAAATTCATGTCTTTGTGTTTCGGTTTCCCAATCTGACCTATCTCTTAAATGTATTTGCGCCATTAGATTAATTGATACATATCAATTTCTTAGACTAGTACACAGAATAAGCACGCAATAAGTCTTAGATATTATTATCAAAATTAAAATTTTTTTATCTTTCCAAACTTTCCCCAAGGATGCTCCTTCCTCCTTCCTTTCTTCCTTCCTTTCCTCCTTGCTTCTTAAAAATATTATTGAGAAGCTATTGCATGCCACACACTCCTCTACTTGCTGGGGAAAAGGAGGTAAACAAAACAGAAAATCTTCCTTTCATGAAGGGGAGCCTTTGTTCTTGAAGGGAACCCTGACAATAAACAAATCAATCTACAACATAATACCAGAGATCAATAACTAACAAGCACTATAAAGGAAAATAAGGCAAGGTAAAGTGAACGTGCAACTGTGGCAAGTATAAAGGGGAACAGTGGTATATGGAAATTTGAACTGAAGTAAAGTGGATAATTGTGTTAGATTTCACAATATGTAATGTGTATTTGCTGTTTTAAATTCATGCCAAGAAAGAGCTCATCTAATAAACTTCTATATTTGTCAATTTGTATTTGTCCCTGGGGTATATGGAAGCTCAGATTGCCATAAACTAGAGCTGAACAGGAAGAAAGGAATCCGGGAGCCTTGACACATGCACCAGGATCTATAGGGAATCTGCAAAGCCTGGGAAGCAATGATGGTGGGTAGTTCAGTCTCTGGTCAATATTAGAGACCCTGGTTATGCAATAATAGTAATAGCTGCCTTTTACCAATTATGAAACTGAGACTTGAGGAGGCTAAATGACTTGCTTTGGTTTAATAATTTGTAAAATGAGAATTTAATACCTACCTTGTGGGCTTGTAGTAGAGCTTGTGGATAAAATGCTTGAGGTGATGGATACCTCAATTACCCTGCTTTGATTAATACACATTGTATGCCTGTATCAAAACATCACAAGTACCCTATGAATATATACAACCATTATGTACCTATAATAATTAAAAATAAAAATATTTTTTAAAAGTGAAGGTTGAGTGATTCAAATTCATCATGGTCAGACTCCAAAGTCTATGGTACCTCCACCAGGCAGCCCTCCTGACCCAGAAGGCAGACTAATGTTGGCATCAAGGAAGTCTTGCTGCAAGGGTGAGAGTGCTTGTGCATGAGTGGTAAGTGCTGCTTGCAGATACAGGGCCTATCAGGACAAGAACAGTCCCTCAAAGTGGAGGAAGACAGGAACTAGAGCAAGAGGGAAGAGATTCTGTAACATAGGTTTAGGAGAGTAGCTTATTAAGAAGATCAAGACAGAAGCCCAGTTATTAGAAATGAGTCACAGGTTGATATGAGATTAACAGCAAATGTTGCCTCCCAAATCACCAGAAAATCTATAGGCCTCATAGTTCCCCAGACAGGGATGGAGCCAGTCCATGTGCTTAGTTAGGGTACAGTTAAGACATGTTGAGGTCAAAAGACAGGCAATTATGACGACATTGAAAAAATACGTATGTCATGGATGGACCATTATTGTTGATCATGAGTTACTATTCATAATCCTTAATACTTAGAATTTCTGATTCTTAATCTTTAAATAACAATGGATACCTTGTGTTAATCCCTCTGACTGTTTTTATTAGGTGAGAAGATTCAGAGGTAGATATTATATAGTGGAAAACACACAGGTCTTAAAATTGAACCTGAGTTTTAATTTTAATTCCCAATTAATATGTCCTTAGACTAGTCATTTATTTTCTCTCAGTGTCTACAACTATAAAATTGACACCATTCTTGTTCTATATTGGTTATAAAATTATTATTAAGAAAATATGAATTAATACACTTGAAGAATATAAAATATTGACATAAAAGGTGATATTTTTTGTGTTCCCATACAGTTACAGGTGAAATTTTATTAAACAAGTTCTATATAGTAGTACAGTTTATACTTGGAGTTATCATTATTTAGGATAATTGTGCTGATTCCTTGGCCAAGTTTTCAACTCTTATAAAAAATGAATAGTTTCTCTAATTCATCTATTTATAACCTTGAATTTTGTATGTTGGTTTTGGTCATATTTAAAAAGCCAGGATCTTGAGCCCAGGTTGTGAAAACATTGTAGCCCAATTGTATGTAAGTGGAAGGCCGCTTCAGTCAAAACGGTGATGAAGGCTGCTAGGATAGGCATTCTGGGGTGAACTTGATAGTTGAGTGTTGAAGGCTTCTCAGACTCTTCGTCTGGTGGTAATCTGTACTGAGTGGACTTCAGTGGTGGTCCAGAGTGCAGATGGAAACTATCAAGAGTCCATTGCAACAACAGAACAAAAGGCAGCTGTATTGTACAGTTGCATAGCCTACTCAGGGGAGAAAGTAGGAAAGATTAAGAACATGGTGGAAAGAATCTGACTTTTATATGGGCTCAGTTGTGCAATATCATGAAAATTATTCAATTTCTTCTTTTTCCACACTTACAAATATTCTTCAGTGTGTCCTGTCATTATGAATATGGTTATTTTTCACCATAAAAATAGGACTGGGATTGGAAGAGATTTGTTTTGGTTCTCTGATGTCATTGCCTGGAGACACTGGATTTAAATGAATCTCAATAATATCTGCAATAAGAGAAGGATTAGATAGAGAGGTTTAATGTTCTAAATGCTCTGAGTAAGTGAAGGTACTAGAGGACCTTGACTATTTTGATAATGCTGGTTACTTCTCTCTAAGTGCAAAACTTACACCATCCTGTAAAGCAGGAGAAATTTCTCAGTGTTTCTCATAGCCTAGGTAGGATCACACACTTGGTAGCAGCCTGCCTCAATTTTAGGAAACGTACATACCTAAGAAGAAAGTTATTTCTGTAACATAAATCTTGAAGTCTCAAGTCTATAATCTGTTGGTGAATGCTCCAGGCTACTTGCTGGTCTATGGAGCTAAACAGTCCATGAACTAAAGCCTTCAGATTCTCCTAGACTTCATTTGAAGTGTGAATTTTACTTATTAGAATCTTCTATGTTTGGCAGCTTGTAGCATTATTGCATGTGTTCATAGAAACATTAGATATACTCATAATGATTCCTTCCCTGATCAAAATTCCACTCAAATTAAAACCAGGGGTGTAGTTTTCCTCCAACCAGAATTAACTTTGCAACTGTGTTGTCCAGATGTACAATGTCTTTGACAGTTTGTTTATGGATTATACACAAGTACTGCTTTGGAAAACAGAGAAGCTGGTGTTTTGGCAGTTGACTGTCAATGTACTCAGGGTAGTTGTTTGTGGGACCTTTACTGGAAATCTGAACATCTGACTGACTGAGAGGATGGCTCTGTTTGGTTCAATGCCAATCAGATCCTTCTAAGCCTTCAGAATATTTTATACAATTTAGCTTGCTATCACATTCTATTAAGATACAGCTGTACTTCAGGAAAGTATGTGTGGCATTTCAAATTATATATTCTAAGAATGGCATGTCCAATTTAGTTAATTATGATTCGGGGCATTGTTCTGAATGTCAATGATTTTCTTGCATAAGAAAGGAGAAGGGATGCATGTTTTTCTACTATTTTCTCATTGTTGAGTTTGTACACTGCATCAAAAGTCATTTAGAGTTATCTTGTTATTTTAATAGGTTATATCTGCAAAGATAAACAATAAAAATGAATAATCAAATTCTGGCCTCATAATGTCCAAAGTTCCAGTAAAATTAGTCTTTAAAAAGTTAAATTGAGTTTGTATCACTTGCAGAAAAATTCTAAGAGTGTTATTAATGGAGATGGTTTAACTCACCCAAAAATTCCATTTAAGACACTTTACCTGTGTGTGTGCTTGGGCTGCCACAACAGAATATGACAGACTAAGTGGCTTAAACAACAGAAATGTATTTTCTCACCATTTTGGAGCTAGAGGTCCAAAGATGCCAGCATGGTTGGCTTCTGGTGAGGCCTCTTTTCCTGGCTTGCAAAGGGCTGTCACATGGTAGGAGTGGGGGTGGGTCGGGGTGGATAGGAGTAGGTGGGAAAGAGAGCAAGGGTTCAACTTCTCTGGTGTCTCTTCTTATAAAGGAACTAATCCAACCATAGGAGCCCCACCCTCAGGACTTTATTAAACCTAATTATCACCCAAAAGTCCCATCTCCATATCAAATACCCATCACATTAGGGTTAAGGTTTCAACATATGAATAGGGGAGATGCAATTCAGTCCCCAGCATCCTGTTTTGTCACTGTGTATATAAATCACTACTTCCTGCTCTGAATGTATAGACTATCCAGACTCTTTCAAGTTCTTTCAGTAGTTGTATGAGATTCTCAACAAAAATTGATTCCATTTCCCTTTAACTTAAATGATACAAAATATGTGGCCTCCATCCTTGGGAGAAGTTAGAGACTAACAAGGTAGATCAATACCTATAAAGTAATAGAGTAAGAATTATCAGTGGGTTCAAAATAGGCAAGGACTAAAATAAGAAAAAAAAAATTATATTTCTACTTCAAGAAGTTCAGAGTCATTGATATAGAAAGCCAAACCTTTTGGGTGTTTGGGAGCTGAACCAGTCATCTGATGAGCTAATAAATGCTAGAGGTTTTGACAGTGTTGGCAGATCTTAGCTCAGTAGTAAGTATGATTTACAATTTATTAGGCTTAGCCCCAGAACAGCACAAGGGGTGATTCAAACAAACCATTGTGGTAGGTCTATGGTATCACTCTGGAAGCAGAGCATCTGTATACAGGCTATAGAAAGGGCCCTAAGTTGCAACCTTTAAAAACCACCCACCCATCTCTTCAGTGCCCTCTGCCAGCTAGGTAGTTGGCATGGAAAGAACACATTTCAACAGGCCAGATAGGTCCCGTCTGGGTGGGCCGGCCCTTGAATTTTCTTAAAAGCCAGTCTGCCATATCACAGCTGTTGGCAGTACTATTTGTACAATTCTTTGACTTTGGCCCAAGAAACAGGATCTGACATCAGGAATATTTCCAAGGCATTCAGATGCATCTTTGTTCCTATCTCACAGGGTGCCTAAGCTTAATAGCACTTGTGAAAACAAGTGCTCAAACTTTTAATAACTCATATATTTATCTGAGAGATAGGTAATGGCTTAGAAACAAGCTTTCACTTTCCTTAATACACTATTGACTATAGGTCCCTTGTGAAGAATTAAGTTCAAGTTCAGATTCTGCCACTTACCTATGGATCACTTCGCTGAAAATAACTTAACTTTCTGATCCTTATTCATTCATTCATTCACGGTTATATTAATAACATGTTAGAGATTTACCAGTTTCTGAACAAAATACTTAAGACAATATTATTTAATCTAATGTATTAGTTGGTATTTTTAAAAAATCATTCTAGCTCCATAAGTAGCATCTAGCTACAAAATTATTATATTAAATATTTTATTTCAGTTGAATCAACTTTTTAATTCCATCCAAGAGTAGTTTGATTTCCTATTAATATGACCTCCAGTCATCTCCATTATATTGGATTAAGTCAACCTATTGTTTTTGTTATATATAGACACAATATATATAATGAAATAAACTTTGGTGTCTTCTATAGGCAAAGATCTGTCCTCAGTCCTGTGAACTCATATTCACTTATAATTAAGTCCTTTTTCATTTAAATGTATGTCTCTCCTTAGAACTGCAATTCTCATAGTGTGGTCCCTGGACTACCAACACTAACAGCATCTAGGAACTTGTTAGAAATATAAAATCTCACCCCTGACCCCAGTCAGACCTATTAAATCAGAAACTTTGGGGGTGGGGCCATTATGGTGATATGTATTTTAACAAACCTTTCAGGTTAATCTGATGCATGCTAAGGTTAGAAAACCACTGCCCTAGAATGTATGTCTCATGAGGGCTAAGATCATGTCTCTTGCTCTCCAGTGAATCCCCAGTGCCTAGAGCAGTGTTTACCTATAATAGATGCTCAATAAATAGTCATTGAATAAATGTATACTTTTTCAATACATTGGAGAGAGAATTATGAAGACTCGCTCACAATTAACAAAGAAAAGAGTAGGAGGGATAACAAACATAATGGAGGACAGTATCAGAATCCAAGATGATCTTAAAGGATGGCTTGATAGATCCAGAGAGAATAAATTTAACATGGATAAACATCAATTCTTGTATATTTGGATTAAAAAATGTTCTTGCACTAATATATGCTAGGAAGATATGACTTGGATACAATATATAAAAAAAGAATTCAATTTAAATTTAAAATGCATTTGACATGAGTCTGTAGTGGGTATAGTTGAAAAAAATGCTAATGTGATTTCAAGCTACATTCTAGGAAATATGATATTATATCTTGAACAAGGAAGGATCTAATCCTCCCTATATTGGTCAGACTACTTGAACTATTGAATCCATTTCTGAGAGAGGTACACATTTTAAAGCATTAAAAGAGGAATAACTGTGGTCTATCCATTTATCTATTTGTTTAAAAATAAATAAAAATGAAAGTGCTAGTAACTTGCACAAAGCACTGGGAATACAAGGATGACAAGAAAAAAACACAGCCACTGCTTCTAAGGAGCTCAAAAATGACAGAGAGTCCGACTCAGGCATCTCTGACAGCACATGCAGCATGGGTGTCTGCCAAAAGAAAGTTCTCATAAGGTAGCATGAGTGCTGGATGGAAGACTTGGTCAATAGGGTCTGTTGGTCAGGGAATCAAGTGGTCTTAAAACTATGTTCTTTCAGACATAGTTCTAAAAATTGGAAAATTTTAAAACTAGAGAAGAGTAGGCAAAGTAATAGCTATCATAAAATAATTGAAGTGCTATCATAAGGAGGGAGATTGAGCTTTCATCTTTAAAGGTCCAGAGTAGTAGATAGGGTCAATAGATATAACTCTGAGAAGACAGAAAGTTTGATATAAAAACAGACTCTCTAAAAGTGAAAACCACCAAATGCTGGAAGAAATTTCTTGGGAAAAAAGGGAATATAAGCTAGGGACTACTCTAAAGAAAACTTTGGTTTTGGGAGGGGTTGGCATATATAACTTTTATGGCCCCTTTTCACTTGGACTTCTATGTAACTTACTGTGATTCTGGTTAGGATAGAGAGCAAGCAAGTTGGTTTGATTTTTTTTCCACTTTATTTTAAAAGCAAATATAGCTCAAACGCCTATAGATTTTATTTCACCCCGAAGTCCCTTGACTCAGGTTTTATTTAACCTAGACGCTCCAAATTCAATAAGCAGAGGACAAGGGAGGCATGTAAGATAGACGTCCAGGTGTCAGAGCAGAGTGCAGAGGGTTGAATGGTGGAACTGGAGTACAGAGCAAAACTTCAGGGTGGGGAGAAGGAAGCAATATCTATAGATGACTTGGGGACTAACTTAGGAGAATGTGGCCTGCTAGGCAAAGAAATATAGCTTGACATCAAACAATAGGGGACTGACTATAGGAGGCTCCTGAGTACAGGATGATGTAATGAAGTTAGCATTTTGGAAGACCACACCGTCCGCAGTGTGAGGATTCAGCTATTACACAGGACCCAGATGTGAGGTTTAGAAAGTAAAGGTGAAAAGAGAGGGCAACACATGACACATGGACAAACAAGGTTTATTAAGACTTGTTCACTGATTGCAGCTGCAGTCGAAAGAAAGGAAGGATCCAAAATTACAGGACAATTTCAAATCTGTGGGACTAAAGGAATTGTGATGCCATTGACAGAATACAGGAGTTGGACAGGTACTTTACAGACTCTGGATGGAAACGTCCTGAAGGCATTTGAAAAGTCTCCAGGTCATTTCCTTCCTGATGATTTCCTCTTATATCAGGAGGGAGCCTTACCTGAAGAGAATGATTCAGGAATATACAGAGTTATAGTCCTAGTGAGTGAAAAATTTTTCTTCCTTTTCAGTTCTATTGGTTGAAGAGAAGATCATTAAATTACCATTGGCTTCATGTATTAGTTCACCATTTTTTCTTTTTTGTTAATTTTTTGTTCATTCTTTTACATTAATAACAACAAAATAATTCTTTTTTACATTTTTAGATTTTGTTATTATTTTATTGTACTTTGCAGCAAGTCACATGTTGGTTTTCAAAGGGAGTAAATTCTCTTTCTCTAAGGTCTTTGATATTACATTATAATATTGTTTAGATAATTTTTTGTATATTAAATTAGTATATTATTTAAAAATAATACTCTATTAAAGAACATGTGGTATAATGGTATTTCTCTTACATGACTAGTCATTTCTTGTATAAAATATTTAATATGGAGAATTTCTTCCATATATAAAAGTAGAGAGAATAGTACATACTGCTAACAATTGTCAAATTATGACCAATGTTGTCGTATTTCTTCCCTACCCACTTAGCCCCATCTCAAATTATTTTTAAGAAAATTCTAGACATCATATTATTTTATCTCTAGATATTTCAGTATGCATCTCTTATAAGATATGGAGTCTTTCAAAAATATAATCACAAAACCATTATTGCATCTAACAAAATTAAAATTAAGATTTTTTAAAAATTTAATTTAATTTTTTTAGAATCTTTTTTTAAATTTCAGAATCTTATGGGAGTACAAAAGTTTTGGTTGCATAAATTGCTTTTGTACTGCTTGAGTCAAAGTTATAAATGTGCCCATCACCCAGATAGTGTGCAATGTACCCATTAGGTGTGAATTTACCCATCCCGTCTCCCCCACCCTGTGCTTGATTTCTGATGAGTGTTATTTCCATAGGTGCACATAAGTGTTGATCGATTAGTTCCAATTTAATGGTGACAACATGTGGTGTTTGTTTTTCCATTCTTGTGATACCTAACTTAGAAGAATGGTCTCCAGTTCCATTCAGGTTAATACAAGAGGTATTAGTTCAATATTTTTTATGGCTGAGTAGTACTCCATGGTACATATACCACATTTTATTAATCCACTCACGTATTGATGAGCAGTTGGGTTGTTTCCACGTCTTTGCAATTGTGAATTGTGCTGCTATAAACATTTGAGTGCAGGTGTCTTTTTTATATAATTTTTTTTTCCTTTGGGTCAATACCCAGTAGTGGGATTGCTGGATCAAACGGTAGGTCTACTTTTAGTTCTTTGAGGTATCTCCATACTGATTTCCATAGAGGTTGTACTAGTTTGCAGTCCCACTAGCATTGTATGAGTCTTCCTATTTCTCTGCATCCATGCCAGCATTTGTTGTTTTGGGACTTTTTGATAAAAGCCAATCTCACTGGAGTTAGCACTTTCCTAATGATTAGAGATGTTGAACATTTTTTCATGTTTTTTGGCCATTAGTCCATCTTCTTTTGAAAAGTTTCTGTTCATGTCTTTTGCACACTTTTTAATGAATATCACCATATACCCAGTTATCTTATAATTTTATTGTAGTTTTCTTTTTGCTTCTAAATCCAAGTAAGTCCTATACATTGCAATTGATTGGGATAGTCCCTGAATATTTTAAAATCTATAGGTACCTCTGCAATCTATTTTTTTTCTTTCAACTTTTTGTTGAAGAGACTGTATTTTGTCCTACTGACTGTATTTTCCCACAGTCTAGATTTTTCTGATTGCATCCCCATGGGTGTCATTTTACCGGTGTCTGTTTCCTCTGTATTTCATGTAAGTTGTTAGATAGATGCAGTGGTTTAATCAGTGTCAGGTTCAACTTTCCTCTAGGAAAAATTATTTCTTAGGTGGTATTTTGCTCTATTAGGAGGCATGTAATGTCTGGTTGTCTCTCTTTTTGTGATGTTAGCAGCCATTGATGATTATTGTCATAAGTGTAAATTTTAAGATTTATACATGGTTTTAATAAAGTTGAATAATTTATATATTTGTAATAAGATAATTGTAAGGATGTGACTTACAATTTTTTTCCTTCATATTTCTTTGAATACCAACATATTTGCTATATATTTGGCTCACATAAATGACAAAGGCCACTTCCATATAACTTCCTGCATTTTTTTTCAGACAACATGGTGATGGGATAACTTCCTGCATTTTAAAAAATTGCTTCTTATCTCTAAATAAGAAAAGTACATACTTTTAGGTTCATATGCTTCTCATGAGTAGAACTTTTAAGGCAAACACATTCAGTTCCCTGTCTTTTTTTTTTTTTTCCCATGGTTATACCATTCTGACTGAAACTACTGGTAAGAAAAGCATGAATTAGCATGATAGACCCTGGAAAAATAAAGCTGTCATTTCTTAATCATTTGAGAAGTGGCCAAGGTTTCTAAAATTAAAAAAACAAACAAACCAAATAAACCCCAGAAAATATTTATATTTGGAAATAATTTCTTTTAAAAAGATTAATATAACATTGCTTCATTTTTAAATTGACCTTTCTTTTTAATCAGGTTGCATTTAATAGTAAAAAGAGAGAGAGAGAGAAGAAAAAAAAAGAGTAACCAGGCCATGCACTGACCTTTAGAAAGATCTATTCACCTCCTATAAACTTTTTAATTTGTCATTTTACTTCTTTCTTTTGTTTGTTTTGTTTCATGAGGTGCGAGGGAAGGAAAAGTTCCCTCTGAAGAAATCAAGCAGATTGAAGATGATAAATCATTATGTCAGGGAGAGAGCCCAAATAAGAAACACCATCACAGAATGGCCAGATGGTCTGGATAATGACACTGTATATACCCAAAGAAAATCACAGCTGTTTATAAAGGCATCTGTTGACAAATGTTCATTTTGAATGGAAACCTACTCCAATGAACCAATGAGACTATTTAACTGAAGTTTAATATGAAAGCAGAAGAAATTTAATAATAGCACGGAACTTTAAAGAACTATCAGCTTTCTGCTCAGCACGCACCCTAGTTCTTTGAGTGTATTTTTATTGTATGCTAGTTAGGGCTAATCATAACCAAATGTTTGAGTGTGTGTTCCATGTACTTGGTCTCAACATCATATTTGTGTCCCATGTGGTAAAGAGCTTTCCACTCAAAACTTTAATTACTCCTGTGCATGTGCATGAGTGGACAGGATGTATATATCTATGGAAATAAATAGGGCTCTGAGTTACATCTTACTTCCCAAGGAATAACTTATACCCACAGGAAGCTGTCAACTTTTGCCTTCCCTTTAAAATAATAAAATACCCTCATCTGCCTCATCAAAGCAGGGTCATGTGTAGTTTCTTGGAATTCACAAAATTCTTCAAGACCTAGGGCTGTTCCCATGAAGCCTAGCTTTTCCCTGCGTATAGACTAGACAGATCTGCCAATTCTCCACCTTAATCAGGCAGTTCTAGAGATGAAACATCTGAAGCTCCATTGATTTAGTCCCCCTGTTTCTAGCCAGGTGAATGCCAAAAGATAGTTGACTGATGTAGTTACCAACGTGATTGGTGCAATGAGCTCACAAGACATTTTTACTTAACCAAGTTTTCTGTGAGGGAAATTTAAACAACACATTAATATGATTTCTCACACAATCTAACAGGATAAAGCATTTATATAGCAGAAAAAATGTAAAGAATTACTACTTTTCTGATTAGATTGTATACTACTTTGAGATGAGTTTTTTGTTGCTATTATCATTGCTGCTCAGCTGGAACATAGGCTCTTGTGTTTGTGTTTGCTAATGTTCCGTGTTATGTGTATCACTGATCTCCTACCTTGAAAATTTTCCCGTCACTTTTCTGTTCAGTGAAAATATTTTTTCCAGGAATTGCAACCAACTAGTGATAAATTTTGCAATGGTACTTTTCCATATTTAAACACTGAGTAATCACACACACATTGAAGACAGCAACCATTTTTAATCAAGGGTTCTCCAAGTCACAAATGGTTATTGCTGACTCCCTTAGGAGTGTATATTTGCCCAGGTAATATTAAATCACTAACAGATAGCTTTAGTATATGCAAGGGCTTCAGTGATTGACTTTGTAAACTTAAATTTTAAATGAACTTCATTTTTAATAGATTCAGACACAATTCTACAAACCATCTTCAGAGGTTCTCCTTGTTCACACTTAACTTCTCAATGTTTCTTGGGCTAGATAACCTTTCTTGTTACAATTTTTAAGCCTTTTCCCTACAGCACTCAGGGTAATTAAAGTACATCTTCTTGTTTTACTATTAATTTGATAGGCTAATTATATCATTGTTTATTTTTCTTCTTCAGGTGACTCAAAATCAATGCTATTAATTTTGCCACTGAACGTTCACATGTAGCCTTTATTGTGTTTGGAGGACAATTTTGCCCTTGGATCAGTCTTTCCTCAGCCCTTTGGTTTGTCTTGGCTATGAAGTATAGCTCCAGAAATGTTAGCGTCAGTCAAAATAAAAGCCCGTAATGTAATGCTAAATCTTCCAGGTAACTAAATTGCTTTGTATGCAAAAGGCACTCAAGTCATTTCAGAGCAATTTATGTGGACCCGTGTTTAATGCATGTCGGAGTATCTGTGGAAGTTTCTTGATATCAATGCCATTGCCACAGTTAATGTTGGGAGCATCAGCCAATAACAAGGCAGATTATTGTTAAGAACAATTTACAACCATTCAGAGGATTTTATTGTCTTTAGAATCCTACAAGTTCAGTGACAACAGTCTTCACTCCTTTTTAGCCCTTTGGTGTTTTTAATTCCGCCTGGAACTCATTTTCTCAAGCAAGCCACTTGGGCATGTTTGCCCCTTTGATAACTATGGGAGACCAAAACACATTCTAACTGAAAAAGTGAAAATTTCTTTCTGAATCATCTGGCAGTTTTGTCAACATGACGCCAAACATCTGGATATTTGGGATGCCTCCAGATGATTGACTGAATTTTTCATTTTCAACCAACATGGTTTCTGGTAACATGGAAACAGCATCAGGTTTTGTTTACACAGTGGCCCTCAGCCAATTGCTAAAGAGTAAACTGGTGCCTACCCACATGAGCTGCCTTTCTGATAAGAGGAAACAGCTGCTATTAGTTACCTCTTTGTTCTGTACCCTAAGAGGGTTTTGGGAGGTGGAGCAGTTGGTTACTGATAGTAAGAGGTGAGATCAAAGATAAAAACAGATTCTAGATCCTAAAAGGCCTTCAAAACTATGTTAAGGAATTCAGACTTTAACCTGAGGGAATAGAGAACCTGAAGTGCTGTAAGCAGAGAACTAAGGTGTTTACTTACACTTGATTTTAGAAACAATCACTTGGTCATAGGTTACCAACTTGATAGGCGTCAAGGTAACTGGAAGTGGTACATAGTCTGTAAAAAGTCTATTGCAGTGATCCAGGTCAGAAATTGCTGGTGACCTGGATTACAGTATCGGCAGTGGTGATGAAGAGACAGTCAAGGTTTTTGAATAATAGTGGGAATGATCAGAAATATACTTTAGGTAAGTTACTATGCAATGCTGTACAGGACAGAGTGGAAGGGAAAGCAACTGGAAGCTGAAAGTGAAGTTTCGAGAATTATAATAGACCACATGAGAAGTAAGGTCCTGAACAAGGGTAATGACTGCGGGAGTAGAGGAGGAAATGGATACGAGAGAGGTGAAGAAGTTAGAATACCTACAATTCAGCAGGATCTTGCATGACGAGTAAGCATCAAGGTTTGTTCCAAAGCTAGTGAGGTTTCAAGACAGGGTAACTGAGAAGACAATATCAACAAAAGAAATATGGAAATCAGGAAGTTTAGCCTTAATGAAGAAGGAGAGTTCACCTTTGGATGTTGGTGACATCTAGATACAGTTCAGTGGAGATACGTGGCAAGTGGTTTTAAAACACAGAACTGGAAGTTAGGTGTGAGGTTGGGACCAGCTATGTAGACTTGAAACCAGAAAAGTAAATGAAATTGTCAAGAAGAGAAGAGGGTGGAAGACCTACTGTCATGAGAAGAAAGATGATGAGACAAATCAGGAGATAGAAAATGACTAGTCCTCAAGAAAAATAGGAAGAGAAAAATAAGAGACCAGTGTCACCTAAGCCATGTAACACACCCGCCGTGTCTGTGCATCTACACCATTTATGTTCCCAGGCATAGAACGCTTCAGAATCTTCCTTCTCACCTGAGATGCCAATTTATAAAGGAGAAGGAGATTCTTGGATTGTGATAAAAGAATTTTCTTTTCTCAAACACCAGACTGGCTCTGGATCTTGCATAATTGTTTTGACAGTGAATTGGACTACAGCCATAGCTCCTCCTTGCCTCTTTCTAGCTGTGATTTGTGCCACATGGAGAAAGTTCTTTGCTTTACTGCTTAAGTCTAGTTCCTCTCATTTGTCTACTTTCTTCATTCTTCTTATATCTTCATCTTGGCGACTTCAACCATACATTGATCTAGTCGTTTTTCTCTGACCTGAGAAAACTGCGGTCTAGCTGCCTAGATCTGTACTTTTCTCTTTGAGCTAAGAGAGTGTGTTTCTTACGACCACAGACTTGGTAGACTCACACTGCTTATGCATATGTCAATCAGCACCTGCCCCTGTCCCCGACCTCTACTGACTTCCTGTGGCCACTGGCTCCATTACTCCATTTAGAATGCAGAATTAACATATTTAGTTTGCCTATTTTTAGTCCAGAACCCAAGAAGCGAGAAAAGTTCAAGAAGGAAATGATTAAGGAAATAATACAGAGAGGTTGAGAAGGATAACAGAGAACGGACCATTGGACTTGGTAACAAATAGTGAATGTCTAAAGACGCTAGAGTTTGATAGCAGAAAAGAAGACTATAAGAAGATAAAGAAGAATGGGTTTCTCCATTTACAGAAATCATCTACATAAGCAAGTGCTCACTTAAGGTGAGTTTTCTTCAGCATCATATTTAACACCATTTATAAAAGAGTCTATAATAAAAGAATCTATAATGGAAATTTCAAATTGAGGTTCTCTCTCTCTCTCTCTCTTTCGCGCCTGTGCACACGTTAAATGTATTCTTGTAGCCAGTGTATGGTTATGGTTGATGGTACAATTTGTACTCTCCCAGCAAGACAAGTTCCTGCTGTTTAGTTTTTAACTTTTTTATTGCTCCTCACATTCAACTCCTTTTTGGAAAGTGATTCCTGTCAGTGTCAAATCCTCCCTAGCTGGTCCTGCCAGATATTTATTTGAGGCACCCACACAGATGAAAATCAAATACAGCTATGAGGAAAATAAAATGCATTTATGGCAGGCTGTATTCAATAACCAAGGAGCAAAGTTAGCATTTTCCTTCCCTCTTAAAGTGCTAACAATATTACTACAATCTCAAAAAGGACAATCTTGGGAACAAATTCTCCCTTCTGCATTGGCTGTCTTGCATTCCACTGGCATCCTGGAATATGGAAACTTGGTTTGAGGGCAAAATCCAACTCAACTGGCAATAAGAAAGTCTCTGACCCAGAACACTTGAAATGTCCATGGGAGGTTCTTTGCAACTTCTGGTTGTTTTAGGTATGTAAAAAAACAGGGTTGCTTTGAACATATCCAAAGCTTAGAAAACACCTCTTATGTAATAGCCTGGAGTGAGAAACATGAGGATAGCTACTGTCCAAGCTGACAGTCGGTACTTGGAACTCATAAAAATAGTATCTTAACAGGAATGCATTTTAGAGGATAATACAAGTAGTTTTGCAAGGTTTTGTTGGTTGTCTATAGCAGATGTTGTTTGTAGTTAACCCTACATCCTATTGTCCTTTCTTCCTTGAGGGAAGAACCCTGGTTTTTTTTCCGGTGTCCACCCCTTCCCCACAGGACCCAGTGGAGGATGACCAGCTACCTAACTCCAGAGGTAAATCCTGGTTGGTGTCAACCAGCCAAGGTGGGCTATTCTCCTTGATAGTGATGAGTGCACCAGAGGATACATAATCCAGTTCTGGCCAATGAGCTGTAAAGGAAGGGTTGTCAGGGTCTCCCTTTTGATTTTCTAGCTCCCCTTTTTGCCTCTGGATATTGTTGGGCTTAGATGTGATGCCTCTTCCAACCATGAGGGTAGCTGGTCTGAAGGCAAGTCTGGCAGATACCTGAGTAGAGGATGCAAGGACCCTGCATCCCTGAATTGCCTTGAGCTGGTGGTCCTAGTAATGCTGAAACACCTTCCTTGTGGATGGCCACCTCTAGGAGGTAACACATTTTCTTCTTGTTTATTGAATCATATATTTTTAAATTATAAACAAATGTATGTTAACAAATGTATGAAATGGGTCTGCCGTTTCAACATATGTTATTGAAGGGAGACAATGGACCAAGGTATGGGTTATAGAGTCTAGTATTTTATTCAAAAGCAGAAATCATAAATCAGAAGAGTTTTACTGTTGTATATAAGGGAACCACAAGAGTCATGCTCTGAGTATCACTGACTTAAAAATCACCTCAAATAATAACAATCTCGGTATTGCTGTTACCATTGTGTAGCAGGCAACATGCTACGTGTTTCACGTATCCTATCTCATTTATTTCTCTTGTTAATATTGTGTAGGAGGTATCAGTACTCCCCAGTTTTCACATGAAGGTCACAAACACTAAGCAATTTGCACAGGAACACACAGTGAACGTAATGATAATAATAATAACATTTATTTTGAATCTACCATAATCTACATTCCAGGTACATTCTAAGCACTTTGTATGCATCACATTAACTCAATCACTACATCAACTCTATGAAGAAAATACTATTATTATTTTCCATGTTTTACAGATGGGAAAGCTGAAGCACATAAAATGTAAGTAAATTTCCCAAAGACACATAACTACTCAGTGGCAGTGTGAGATGCACGCCCCTGAGGGTAACTGCAGGGCCTACACCCTTTCTGCTTCTCTATGCACTAGAGCCATGATTCAGAATCACAACCTCTGTCTATCTAAATTCTAAGCCTATGTGTTTCACTCTAGGTCTGATGAAAGTAAACCCACAACTCAAAAAACCATTTTGATGACATGAATGAAACAGGCATACACTCTGGTTTGGGCAAGGAGAAATCTGATCTCTTGCCCCATCTTTGACTCCAGAGATGTGTCTGTTGTGCTGTAGAGATTTACAAGGGAACAGTGGGCTGGAGCAACAAGCCAGTGTCAAGGCACACATGGAAACAGAGTCCAAGTCATCCAGAGTGACACAGATGAGAACTTGTCCCACTGTTACAGCTGATGGAAGAACTTAATGTGATTATTCAGACAGTGGAAGTCACTAGGAGTATGGAGGGATCAAAAACATAGTCAAAATATATGCAGAGAACATAAGGCAAAGCACAGGATTTTATAATCCTATTCACTTTGTCCTCCTAAAGTCCTTACTGATTGTCAAATCTTATACAATACATAGTTGGGTTTTCAGCATTTTCTTTTCTTTCAACAAACTTTTACCTGTTATACTCTGCTAAGCCCTAGGGATGCATTTCCCAACATTGTCCCATCACACTTGGGGACAATCCAAGTATTTCCTTTGATCTACAAGGATCTCACCACTTCTCTGATCCCATTTCGTACTCCCTTTGCCCTTGGGCACTCTGCTGCAGCCACACTGTTCCCCTGGCCTCTGGTGGAGCAGGTTGAACAAGCTTCTGCCTTGAAGCACTTGCTGTTCATTCTCACCCTCTCCACCCAGACCCTACTCCTCCCAGATATTCCCACAGCTGCCTAACTCCCTCACCGGTTCCAGTCTGAGCTCAGATGTCATCTTACCGGTCATTAGCCTCTCACTCTATTTATTTTCATTAACATTCCTTATTTTGTATTTATCTGTTCGTTTATTTTTCATTGTCTCTACCCATCTTAGCTCATTTTTTTGTGTGACTTTGTTTTGTTTATGGATACCTCCTTAGCACATACTATAGTGACTGACACATAGGCCTTAATAAATATATTTTTTTTAATTTACAATAATGGATACAGCAGGAGCTCTAAGATATGGCATGAGCTCTCTTACAGAGATTCAACATCCAACACTGGCCATTTAATATAAGCCAAATGGTTTAATAACACTAGGATTTAAGGGTATAATTTCTATTATATAGTATATATAAGCAACAACCCCAAAAGTGCTTTTTCCTTTTTTGCAACTGAACATAGTTTAGCAATAATAAAAATTGTTAAACTCAGCTGCTGCTGCTGAAATTTTAAAAGTCTGCAAGTATTCTCTGGATTATGGAGGTAGAAATTGCTGGTTAGTCCTTATTTGATATCACTGGGTATTAGGTCTTCCCTCGTAACATAGAAACTTGTAACACAATGATTAATATGGAGTGGTAGCCCTAGGAAAAATCTAGAGAAGGCAAGAAGAAGTATTGTTCTTGATTCCAGCTCACACCTAAAATCAACTTAAATCAATTTTGCAGAAGCCTTGGCATTTGGAAATGTGGGTTGCGTGAGCAACTGCTACCCAAGCAAATCCAGTACATTCCATCTTTGTGCTGAGTATGGGTCTGGCCTGAAAATTGGTGCCAAAACCAGATGTTTGACTCTGGAAAAAGGGCATTCCACACATTCATCAAGAACATTTCTTGGCAAATCCAACAGTACAGGACACATGTGTCTCCATGGTTGATGGTGCAGAAACCACATTGGTTATATATGGCAAGCATTGTAAAATTGGGTGTATTTATAGAAATGCCTATGAAACATGCAGTTATTTTTAACAAGAAAGAGTTGAAGTTGTTTAGTGCAGATGCGTAAATTGTCTCACAAATAAAATGATTGATTGCAACACAATCCACACTTTCAGATATTATCCAATAGCTTCACAGTCAAGTGTTTACTATATATAGCAAAGGACTGGGCATTGTACAAAAAGATCTAATAAACATGGATCTTGATCTCTGACAAAGTGCATGCTGTCAAAGAAGAATGAGAGGTTCATGCTTATGGAGAAATCAAATATGCTTGAGAAATTGGCCACACCACTTTTACAGCCATCAGGACACAGCAGAGGACCTACTAGATTGAATTTTTGCTCTTTATGAATTTTAGTGATGGATAAGATTGAATTCTTCAGTGTTACTCCATTGTGTCCTCTGTACTGATGAAAGCTCTCAACTGATAAATGAACAAGTGACAGAAAAACCATGTTCTGGCACCCTAATTGCTTACAAAATATGTAAAGTTCTGAAATATAGATGACGTTCAAAAAAACCCACTTCCCCAATAAGACATTATATTATTAAGCCCTAAATGGATATCCCTCCACCTTACCCTCGTAGATATGTATAAATCCATGCAAAGTGATAAGAATTCAAAGGATGAAAAAGTTACTCTAGATAGAAAAAGTCTGTCTTCTTGGGGACTATAGGTTTTGAATTGGGCCCCAAAGACTGGGTTGGATATGAAAAATATAGGAAAGGTAATTCCATGGTGGAGGGAGGTGGAATGAACAAATGACACATTTTTTGACAGTGTGGAGAGGTCTTATCCTGAAGGAGTTGATAGGAGCAGGACTATTTGGGAGTTTTGGCCAAAAGGAAAAATTGATGATCCCACTTGTTTGCTCACATTGTGTCTCCAGAACCTGAAACAGTGCCTGGCATACACTCAGTATTTACTGACTTCAGAACAAAAACACAAACTTGGGTTAAACTGATTATGATATTACCATTGAAGAGGAATCACAAAGTACCAAAACACTAAATTGAAATCGAGGAGAGGGATGAACCTTCAAAGGTCTGTTGAGTGACTGTTCTCACTTACCAAGCTCTGACACACAAATAGCTTGGAAGTCATAACTTCTGTTCTCACAAACAGAAAAAAGTTGAACAAACTGTAAATCAATGCCTTTTCTTGGACCCATCAGAGAACTGAGGTTTCAGGGCAAACTACCATACCAAAATTTGGAGAGGCAGGAGAATACAGAGAATCACAGTTGAGGTGTGGTGACCTGGAGTAGAAGCTGCAGGAGCCATACACTGGTAGGAAAACTTAAATGGCCATTTTGCCAAATTGTTGGAGGCTGAGGATGAGAAGTTAGTGTGACAATGAGAAACTCCTGGGGGCCACGCTTTTAGAGAAGCTCCCTCACTCACAGATTTTACCTTCAGGAACTCCACCAGGTTCTCATGGTGAACAGCTGAGAAAAATCCCCTGTGTTATGGCAGGGGAAGGGGAAAAGTAACCATGTTGAAATATGCCCAGAGTATTCTCTCTAACCAAGGCCTACTATGGAGGAGAAAAAACTTTACCAGAGCCTTACCACACCTGGAAAAAGGGCAATTGCCCAACTGTAGGCACTTCTAGCCTTCTTATATTGTCTAAGGTAGAGGAGGAGCTAAGAAAAGCTTCTGAAGATGATAGGCAAAAACACAGGCCCACTGAAAGATTGCAATTAAATAATTACAGGACATAACATTTCTCATCTTCCACAGCTTCCCCCACATCAAAAGGACTCCACTGTAAAAACAGTAGATTATAGCTGAAAGAGTAACAACATGCCACCTCTATTTAAGGAGGAGCTTTTAGGGAAGCCCAAAGACAACAGGGAAGACAAAAACGAGGATGCTAAAGGAATTTGAAGTATCAGATACCTACAGCTACAGCAAAAATTAGATAGCCCAACTCTAGACAGATTAAAACAAAATCTTGCATTAAAGGACTATTTACTTCATTTCCTATTACCTGAAAAATTATACCCAACTTTCAGTAAAGAGTTGCAAGACATGCTAAAAGTCAAGAAAAAAACACAGTCTGAAGAGACAAAAGAGGCATCAGATCCAGATTCAGATGTTATAAAAATTTTGGAATTATCAGATAAGGAATTTAAGATAACTATGATTGATATTTCAAGGGCACAAATAGAAAAGTAGACAACATGCATGATTAGATGATTGCCATCCAGAGAGATGGAAACTCTAGGAAAGAATCAAAATGAAATGCTAGAAATTAAAAACTCTGTAACTGGAATGAAGAATGCCCTTGATGGGCTCATCAATAGATTAGACATGGCCAGAGGAAAGAATCAGTGAGCTTGAAGATATGTTAGTAGAAACTTCCCAAACTTACATGCTAAGAGAAAAAAGAATAAAAAAACCCCAGAATATTCAAGGGGAGGGGTTAGTAAGTGATGGCTAGATAGATACACAAACACACATATATACATATGCATATATATGGATATACAAAATACATATGTATAAATTACTTATCATTTTTTATAGTTTTTATATATAGCTAATATTTATATAGCACTCCCAGCAAGCAACTTTCTAAGATTTTTACATATATTGACTCATTTACTCCTCAAAACAACTGTATGAAACAGATGGTATTATTGTCCTTATTTCAGAGGCTACAATGACTTTCCTCAGATAGTCTGAGAAGTGCCAAGATAAAGAAAGTAGATGGACAGGAAGTAAAGAGTCAGAAGCCCAAACCTAAGAGAAGGCAGGAAATGACCAAGGAATGAATTCAATGAACACATTGCTAAATTCAAATCAAATGGATAATAAGTGCTCCGGTAGGTTATAAAGGCCAAGATTTTAAGCCACCCCCCACTGTGGCCCATCTAGTGGGCTAGAGGATTTATAATAAGAAGTAGATGATCAAACTGAAAATTCTTGTTGGGATGAGAAAGTAGAAAGCCTTGACTACCAGGATAAGCAACAGGCAGTAGGAACTATAAAAGGTGTATGAATTAAATAACTTTTGATAGGTAGTAAAAATAGAAGCAGAGGTGAGCCCTATAAGGCCTTCACAGGGTTACAAACAATTATGAACTAAGTTGATGCTAAGGACTTAAAGGTAAGTGAAGTTCCTTTGTAGCTTGAGATGAATGATCCCTACAACAACCCAAACACCAGGAGAGAAGAGCACATGGTAGAGAAGACACATGGACTTAGCACAGCCACTCAGACTACCCATGCATGCTCAGGTGCAAATCTAAGAACTATCTCTCTACTCAGCATGCCATTGTTACAACTGTCATTATTTACTTAAAACTTGTTATATTCCTGGCCAAACTCTAGGCACCTTGAGTATTCCCATAGCATGAAGAAGATGGCCTAATCTTGCCTTCAAGGAAAACACATATTAATGAAAACATTTCCTTTTGACTTTGTGCTAATTGCTAAAATTGTATGTTTGAACACATGGATGTCTTTTTTTTTTTTTTTACAAGCAAAGCACAAAACCAGAGACCGAGCAACACTTTTGGAAGCACAAAATCTGTGATTATTATCTAGCTTTCCAGAAACATCTGGAATTTGAGTTCCTGTTTTCATTACCCTGGAAAGCAATAAGCTTCCTCCTGACATTTACCTCCTGTTGACCTTATTGTAACAAGACTTAAAAGGAACCCTAGATTTGTCTGTACAAGCAACATCTGAGACATTGCCTGAATCATCTCATGATCCATATTGCCCAGAATCATTCTGCCTTGGAAGTGAGACGGGCATGATGGTTAAGATGTAATTACATTTCACAGACTTAAATGTTTGTTTCACTTACTTTTTATTCTGGCATTTAACTTATTTTCCTAGGACTAAGGTCTACAGAAATTCCAGATAGTTTATAAATGTTAATGTTAAAATCATTTGATCTCATTGCTGCTATTGACTAATAAAGGGTAAAGAAGTAAAAATATCTCATAATTAAGTCAACTTTTCACTTTTTATTTTTGATTAAATTCTTTAAAAATCGAATTCTGATTTTTGTGATGTAGCCCCTCTGGATGTGTGAAAATTTCAGAGATCAAGGGGATATACCTCTGAAGGTAGCTTGACTAAACCATTATTACAGTAACTTACCCAAAAATGCTGACTGCTGGATCTGCTTCCCAATTACTCAAATTATTACTAATATAACATGAGATGAAATGCCAGTAGAGGGAAAGTGGAGGAAGAATTAATGGCTGTGGCACTTACCTTCTATGGCAACAGACTGTGGAGTCACTTGTCTTCCATTTACTACCCTAGTGTGTATAGGCTAAGAAGGAGAAGTTAAAAACCATGAACATGCAATTCAAAACATGTGAAGAGAACTAGAAGGCCTCCATGGTGGGTTTGAAAGAGTTCATCTCCGACCATCACAGGGCAGACACAGCTGAGGACAAAGTCAAGTCTGATTGTAATGAGTGTAGCCTTATCACATCAATTGAATGCTCAACCTTGCCAAGTCTTTCTTAAAGTTGTAAGACCATTGGTGAGGAAGGATTGGGAACCATACACATTTAAGCAGGTAAGAATGAGGCAGAGAAAAATTTCTTTTGTTTTGTGTTGCTTTTTCTTTTTTACATTTTAGGCATCTTTATTGAGATATGATTGATATAAAATAAGCCCCACATATTTAAATTTTACAACTTGATAAATTTTTGACACATATATACATACTTGAAATTATTCATACAATCAAGATAATTAACATTGACACCATCTGCAAAAGTTTGTAATTCCTCCCATTTGCAACTTCCTGTCCTACCTTATCTCCATGCAAACCACTGGACTGATCTGATTTCTGTTACTGTGGATCAGTTTTCATTTTTGAGAGTTTTATATAAATTGACTTAATATGTCACTTGTATTAGTCTGATTTCTTACACTCAGCATAATTGTTTTGAGATATATATATGTTGTTGCATGTAACGTTCATTGTTATTGCTGAGTAGTATTCCATTGTGTGGCTATAACATAATTTGTTTATCCAATCACTTGCTAATGAGCGTTTGAGTTGTTTCCAGTTTTTGCCCAGTACAAATGAAGATGTTTTGAGCATTTGCATACAAGTCAGTATATGGACATATGCCTTTATTTCCTTTGGGTAACTAGGAGTGGAATAGCAGGGTTATGTAGTAGGTATATGTTTAACTTTTTAAGAAACTGCTGAACCATTTTTCATAGTGGTTATATCATTTTGCATGCCCATTAGCATTGTATGAGAGTTCTAGTTGCTCTATATCCTCACCAAACCTTGGAATGGTCAATCTTTTTAATTTTTGCTATTCTAACAGATACATAGTCATAACTTATGAAAAATTCAATAAGAAGAAAATCTAATCTATTGAAATTTGCCCCCAAATGATACAGAATAGAATTAGCACACAAGATATTAAAACAATAATTATGCCTGTATTCCACATGTTTAAGAAGCTATAGGAAAGACTCAACAAGAAAAAATATGGAAGATATTAAAAGATCCAAATCAAATTTCTAAAGGTGAAAGCAAAAATGTCTGAGATAAAATTACACCAAATAGGATTAGCAAAAGATTAGGCATTACAGAAGAAAAGATTACTGAACTTAAAAATATTGTTATAGAAACTATTCAAAGTCAAGAGAGAAAATAAGACTGAAAAAAAAATGAATAGAGCATTAGAGAGCTATGGCACAACTTCAAGCATCCAAATATACCTGGTTTTAAAATCCTCAGTGGAGGAGGTGGGAAAAAATATTTGATGAAATAATGGCTGAAAATTTTCCATTCTTGATGCAAACTGTAAACCCACAGATCCAAGAACCTCAGAAAACCCCAAGCACAAAAAAAGAGAAAAAAGTTACATCAAAAGATAGCCAGAAAAGAGACACATCATGTATAGAAAAACAGACAAGGATGACAGCAGACTTTTTATTACAAGCATTGCAAACTGGAAGATATCCTTAAAGTACTGAAAGAAAAAAAGTTGTCAATCTAGAATTCCTTATGTAGTGAAAATTTCTTTCAAAAACAAAAGTTAAAATAAAGATTTTTTAAGACATAAGAAAGCTAGAAGAATTTATTAACCAGTATATTTCTACACTATAAGAAATTTTAAAGGAAGTCCTTTAAAAGAACAATGATGTCAGATATAGATCTAAATCTGTACAAAGGAATGAAGAGCAAAGGACCGGGTTATGTTATTTGGAAATAGATTCTTTCAAGTCTTGCTTTGAAGCTTTGTTGGACAGGACCAGAGCAGTTTTTATTCTAGAGCTAACTTGTACTACTACTGAGACAGGGCTCAGAACTCTACCCAATGCTCTTTGAATTATGAGATTGTTGCATTGATGGGAATAGGTACTATTCCATCCTTGTCTGAGCAGTAGGCATTGTTCGCTCTAATCCTTCGGAGTTGCTCCTTTTTTAGCCTTGAGTATTTTCCTTGCCTACATATGCTGATCACTACTAAACTGATTTTAGTTTAATTTAAAGAGGCCTCTGCAGATTTCCAGAGATATTTCTATATATAGTTCTCTCATCTCTAGTATTCTGCTTTCTGTACTCTAGCCAACTTGTCATCCTATACTTAGATTCTTCTCATCTCTGGGATACCACCAAGCACTTCTGGGGCCTTCTTTAATACACTGTGGCCTAGAAACATTCTCTAGGCAGTAAGCTGGGCAATCATAGGACTCATTTTATTTGTTTGTAAGCAACAATCCCAGTTGTTTCCTGATGTCTAATAACTTGATAACCATAGTTTCATAATTTTGTCCAGTTTTTTAGTTGGAGGGTGACTCTAATCCCTGTTACTCCATCTTGGCTAGAAGTTGAGACTCAGAAATTTTGAACTTCAGACTTCCCCTGAACTTCTTTTTCCAGTATAGAAATCCCCTCCCAACTGTCCTCCTCTGGAAAAAAATAATATTTTGAAAACTGACTCTCAAGCTGATGCCCCTTCTTGTTGGGACACACCCTGACACCTTTCACTGCCTTTAAACCTAAAGTAACACATAGCCCAGAATGAGTGACAGGAGGCCCATTCTAGAAGGAGAAAACCTTCACATCAATACAATTAGAAGACATTACCAATCTATGTCAATAAATATCTGAGGAACATGTGTGAAAGTGAATTGTAAGGGTGTTAAGCCAATAGGGACAGAATATAAGACTTGATTGGGCCAAATTCATTGTCATTATATCCCATCTACCTGAGATTCAGAATTAATTTGTTTTCTTGAGCTCCAGGAAGTGGGTTAATAGTTTTCTGGGTTAAATAATCAAAATATGGACTTAATCTGGGTTTACAGTAGTTGAGAGGAAACTGCCAGAACATTCCTTGCATACTGCAGAGAGGGAAAAGTCCAAATGCTTCAGGAAGTAGGTATATGTGATGTGCAACTTGATCAGCCATTTCATATCTAGGTGGGGCTGGAGAACATATAATGCATTAAGCAATGCATTTGTGAAAGGAATGTTAATATCTTTGAAGCGCTCTGTGGTGGCTGTCCTCTGAAGACTAGAAATGGCAGAGAAGGATGCTACTATATATCAGATTCACCAATCTCAGTGGGAATAATATCATCTTAGATTGGTAAAGGCCACTTGGACAATCAAAGTCAAGGTAAAATCACCACAATAAGCTACAAGAACAAAAGTGAAACCAATGTGTTCTAACCCATTGAGGTTTAGTAGATTTGTAGTTGCTAGTACTCAAGAGACTTCCACTGTGAAACAGTAATATTTCTGACACATTGAAGCTGAGAACAACTCCTGGCTATTTTGGGCTCTCCATAAAGGTAAACCAACAGACAGAGAGGGAGTCCATGGTTGGAGTGTTGATCCCACTTTCTGGAAGAAATTAGGGTGCTACATAATGGAAGTAAGGGAGGCTGTGTTTAGAACCCCAAGAATTCAACTGTCCTACTCATATTACTCCTTTGCCTAATAGTCTGGTCAAATTAAAAACTTAGAAATCCGATAAAGAAAAGACAACAAAACACTCACATCTGCAGAAATGAATGAGCTACCCACTAATGGAGGTGCTGACAAAAGGCAAAGGGAACATGGAACGGGTGGTAGAAGTTGACAGCAATGATTACCATCTTAGGCCTCATGACCAGGTAGGGAAGCATGAACTGTAACACCTATTTTGTTACTTGATTATTTAGTTTATGCTCTTTTTTCCATGCTTCCTTATATAAAGAATGCCAGCAGTAACTAACATTTAGGTTTCAGCTGGGATTATAACTTGATGGGAATGACTTCTACCTATTATGATAGTTGGTAGAATCTTTTGTTTATCCTGTGCTGGAGGCATGAATTAGATGAAGGACAAGAGCAGATGTTGATGGGATAAAAATATAGCTCTCTTTTGCCTGGTCAGATCCATTCTTCACCCGTTTTTGCCTTGTTTTCTGATCCCAGAAACTCAACTGCATGAACTACCTCAATAGATCTTGGGACCCCTGGCTCCAGTTGGGTTTCAGCAATTGGGCACCCTGGGAAGAGATTGGAAAGAGATAGAAAAGTAAGGTTAGGGCTCCCTTCCTATAAGATCAGAGGAAATGGGTGTGTCCTTGGACACAGGCCACTGCTACTCTTAAAGGGGTTGCCTTTCAGGTCCCAGTAACCACACTTGACCCTTCTTTCTGCAGAATTGGTAAGAGCTTGGCTGCCACTAAGCCCTAGGCTACTGCATTATCCTTTTTGCTTTTCCTACACCCACTTTTGTAAATATCTTTTGTGAATAAACTCTCCTTTAATTATACTATTTTGAGTTATGGTATCTGTTTCCTGGTGGCATCTAACTGGTACAATTTTTTTCTCCTTAAATTAATTCTCTTTTTCTTGAGGAGCTAAATACCAAAAGGAGAGGGAGAAAGAAGCCTAATGTGGGAATACTATTGAATGTTAAGCATGACGAAAGTGGGCCCAGCCTTTAATAACTGAAAGACAGAGGAAATCTGTGGAATCAGCCCAAGAGGTCATTCATGTAGTACAGGAGAGTCAGCAGAAATGGGTTAAAAACAGTCACTGGAAAGAGAATTAACACCATTTCCTATTTGTTGCCTCTCAACAAATACCCTGGTTATACCAGGTATCTCAGCCACTGCATAAAGTCATTTTCAAAGAAGCACAACCTAACATAAACAAAAAGGAATTCCAAATATCCTTGCATCTCTCAAAGAAAATTAAGGAATTTTCAATTCATAAAGCACAGCAATATTTTTCAAAGTCTTTTATTGCTCCCCCCACAATTCCTGACCCTCTGCCAAGCAAGTCTCTCATACTCCCAGCTGCTTTGCATCCTTTCTATATGGCAGAGTTCCCCCACATGCTCTCCAATTTTCTAGACGACCCACAACTTTCCCATCTTTTGTCCTTCTCTCCAACCTTCAATGTATATAAAAAACTAAATGTTTCTGAATTTTTAAAGCTCTATTTTCTCTGCTTCATCAATTTCCCACATTCTCAGAGGAGGGAGCAATAAAGAGAAAGAGAGAGAGAGAAAGGAGAGAGAGAGCGCTTTAGATCTGATTAAACAAACTAAGATAAGCACTGCTGGTTCCTATCCTCTTCTGTTCATTCTCTCTATTCTGCATTATCAAAAACAAACAAATAAATAAACAAAAAACCCAAAAAAACCAGCCCCCCCCCAAGAAAAAAACAGACCCAAAAAACCTAGGCAAAAGCAAAAACAAAAAAAGACAAAAAACCAGAGAAATTTGTTTGGCAAAACAAAACTCGCCTAAAGAGTAAGGGAGACTGAAAGGAAAATGCTCAGCTTTGAGAATAGCAAGGGAAACATCACCCTTTAACATTTTTTTTCCTTTCACGCCTGGGGCTTAAAACAGTACCTAAGCAAATAGTGTGAACCTAGTGAATCCTAGCAATTTTTATGCCCTGCAAAAGGGATAGAAACGATTTGAGTCATGTTGGTATCTCTGAAATTGAAGCTTTTGAACATAAAATATGCAAGAGAAGAATTCTTCTGTAGAAAGATTGAGTATAAAATAGTTGTACAATTTCCTGTATCATATTAGTTACCGTCCAGACAGTTGCCTGGTTGAATAATTAATGGAATTCCTAACACATTTGACTTTTATCCAGTCAATGTCTGCAGATGTGGCTGGAAAGCTTTCTGAGCCCACATACATTTGGTCCTGTGCATTGCATGGCAGATGTTGCTGTACCTTCTGCTGTTTTGATCCCCTCCTACACTATTTTTGGGCTATTAAAGATTACCTGTCACACATTACCTTCTATGCATTGTGCAAAATATACTGTGCACCATGCCTCATGTCTACAATAGCCCTCATGGGTATGACTCCGTTAGCTGAATTAAAAACTCTTCTAAAGCTTTTTAATTTATTTTATTCCATGGAAATACCAAATTATTAATACTATTTGTGGTTCACCCCAAAGTGGTTCCTCAGGAATACTATTATTTTTCTTCACAGGATTCCTTTTTATTGGGTACCGGGCTGGTCTGTCAGCTGTCATTTTCTCGCAGCAGCCCTTGTTCTGATGTGTTGTTGGAGGGCATGCTGCAAGGGGCTTGCAATTTCCAAGAGGCAGCAAAGCTTTCTTTTTGGCCTCTGGTCATCTTCATAACCTCACACCTGGATTCTTGAATTAAAAAAAAAAATTTATGGTCCTTGGGAAATATTGCAGCAAATTGTAAGATATAATTCAACATTTATCCTTTTCTCAGTAGAGGCCATCTCTGTAATCTGTAGTAAAGTCTCCTAGGGAGTCTTCCCAGTACTGTTATGAAAATAGGCCACACAAGAATTAGACTGCAAAGGAAAGAGCCTCGTGGTCAATAGTCTTCCACTAAACTTCAAAAGGACAAAGGCACTTTAATAAAAACCTTGAAAGTAGCCCAGCTCCTTTGCATCAGACATAGTCAGTAAAAAGGTGTTTAGTGAGATTTTCTGTAGAAGTGTACACAATAGTACCCAAGCACTTGAAATGTTTCTAAAGACTAATTTGGTTTCCAACTCAAAGAATAGCTACCAATCGATGATTCACAATAGTAGATAAAAATATCTGCTGGATCTTAATTTCTTCCCCCCGCCTTAGAATGGATCTATTATTTTTTACCTTAATGTATCAGCTAGTGTTTGCTACATAACGAACCACTCCAAAACTTAGTGGCTGAGTCATCTGGTTATCATTACGCACAGTTCAGCAGATCAAAAATTTGGGTTGTACTCAGCTCTGTAGTTCTGCCAATCTTGGTTACTAATGTGTTTGCAGTCGACTGTCAGCTTCTGGTTAGGCAGGAGGCTGGCTAGTTATTAAGTGGGTCGCCTTGAATCCCTTCCACATGGCCTCACCATCTCTAGGAGGCTAATCTGGCATGTTTGTATGGTGGCAGGATTCAAGAGCAGCAAGGGGCCAAGCTCCAATGTGTGAGTGTTTTTCCAGTCTCTCTTTGTATCACATTTTCTACTATCTCACTGGTCAAAATGAGTCATCTGAGTCATTGTAGGAAGGTGCTACCAAAGAGCAAGGTTGTAAAGACCATTACTGCAATCTATTCACTGCACTTGGTTTGTTCTGTCTGCCTCCTATGACAGCATCTCCTGGACAATGAATTGCCCCTACATGACACTTTTATCATTGTCACAACATAAAACGTCTAAGTGATTAGACCATCATGTTTTCTGCCCTAGAATACATTGACCTATCACCCTTGAACTTATGCTGTGAAGAACTAACAGCTTCTCACAAGATCCCAGATGTTTAAGCTGAATCTTATAGCTACCACAATACTAACAAAACCAAAAATAAAGCATTTAGTCAGAAAAATAGATTTTGATGTCCACATTTGCCAGCAAAACAGGAACAACAAAAAACCCAAAACACCAGGTTGACGGTACCTCCTCTACCGTTTCCTTCTCTCCTTTTTTCTCCAACTAAACTTCTTATCACACAACTGAAGTTACCTGCTATTTTGATCAAATCAAACCCAGAGGAATCTGGCACTAAGTGAAAATGGGAAATTAACCGCCACCCACACTCTCTAACCTGGGGAGCTGCCAAGAAAAAAAAATGGGCTTTTCAAATGCATTGTTTCAGAATTTGGAGATGCTTTCAATGGTAGTAATACAACACCCACCCCCACCACCCCATTCTATCCAAAATCCCAAAAGAGACAAGCAGAAAAAGCTATTCTACCAGTGACCTTACATAGCCCCAAATTGCTATTCATACACGTAAAACAGGGCCATTTTAGAATATGCTTTTGTGTCTTGAATTCAATCTAATGGCTTCGCTTTGTATAATTTTATGTCTTCAGAGAGCTAGTCAGGCCCTTCCTACACTGAAGATGGATTACTTTTTCATAGGAAATGTTCACTAAGTATCCTGGGATGTCCATCCACCTCTCAATATTGTTTTTCTATTGGAGAATCTTTTGTTCCATAAAAATGTTTAGAGAAAACTTTGTTGTCCTAAGTTTATTAAAATAATTTTGTTTTAGAATAAGCAAATATAGCTTCTTACTGATGATATGAGACAGTTAAAATTAATGCAAACATTATTAATTCTGTAAGCTCTTACTCAGTGACAGCATGTCTAAATAACCAGAATTGTCACTTAACCAGCACTTGCTAGTTGCCTACTCCATGTCAGGTTGTAGATGGACCTAGTCCCTGTCTTCACGCACTAGCTTGCAGCCAAATAGGGGGAGATGGACCAAAGGCCAAGAACACACATTAAAAATAGTTAAAATTATAAATGCTATGTAGAAAGAACATTAGTGTCTGAAGCAGAGAATGACAAAGGAGTAGTCTTTTAAATAGTGTCAGAAAAGAGCTCTCTAAGGGGTGAAAATTAAGCTGAGCTTGGAAGAATCGGAAGAAACCAGCAACGTGCGGAGAGAAGAAAGAGCCATCCTGCCTGAGGAAATGGCAAGTGAAAAGGGGAAAGAGCTTTCTGTGGTCAAGGAGCTGGAAAAACGTTATTGGGCTTTAAGCACCATGAGGAAGGAGAGACAAGAGTGAGACAAGGTTGGAGAGTAGGGAAGGGGTAATAACAAGTAGAACACCATAGGCCATGGTAAAGAGTTTGAATTTGACTCTAAATGAAACGGTAAGACATTGGACGATGGAAAGCCTGAGAGAGACTTGATAAGTGTTTTTAAAGGAGCTCTCTGTCTGCTGTGTTGAGCATTTTAAGAAATGCAAGATGGGGACCGCAGAATTAGATTTTAACAAGGTTTTCCTGCATAAGTGATCATGATCATGTTATCTGCTAAGTTAGACAGTTTTACTTCTTTCTTTTGAATCTGTATGCATTTCTTTTCTTTTTCTTGCGTTATTGTAATGGCCTCAAATTTTAGTGTAATGTTGAATACAACCGTTGAGAGTGGGAATCCTTGCTTATTCCCTATCCCAGGGGGAAGCATTCAATATTTTATTATTAATTAAGACGTGAGCTATAGGTTTTTAGTAAATGTCTTTATTAGATTGAAAAATTTCCTTTTAATCATTAGTTGCTGAAAGTTTTTATTACTAAGGGATATTTAATTATATCACAGTTTAGAGGATTTGGAGGCATCTATCAGAATGATCGTATGATTTTTTTTCTCTTTTATTATGTTAATATGGTGAATTACATCAATGGACTTTTGAATGTCAAGCCAGTTTTGCCTTTTAGGAATAAACTCTACTTGATTATGATAATTTACCTTTTTAAATAAATTATTAGATTTTATTTGCTAATATATTTTAAACATTCATGTGTTTATGTTAAAGTTGTAAACACACACACACACACACACACACACATACAGCTTTTGGTACTGAGATTTTGCTGGTCTCACGGCCAAAGAAGATCCTTCTTCCGATATTTTCCAAAAACATTTGGATAAGGTTGGTGTTATCTCTTTTTAAAATGCTTGACATAATTTACCAATGAAATCCTCCAGCCTCAAAATTTCTTCATGGAAATTTTTATAACAGGTACAATTCCTTTAATAGATTTAGGGAAATTCAGATTTTCTCTTTTGTCTTGTGTCAATTTTGTTAAATTGTATTTTTTAAAGAAATTTCACCATTTAATCTAGGTTGTCAAATTTGCTAGCATAAATTACCTTATCTTGTTCTCTTATTATACTTCTAATGTTTATAGGTTCTACAGTGATAATCTTCTCAGTAATGGTTATAGTGATTTTGTTCTTTCTCTCTATTTTTTTTAAAGGGGGAAATTTTGCTATTCTTTTCAAAGAATGAGTTTTCACAATTTGTATGCTTTATATTTGATTGATTTCTGCCTTTATTCTTTCTTTTCCTTTTACATTTGTGCATACTTTTATCTTTTTTCTATCATTTTGAAGTTGAACCTTAGCTCACAAATTTAAGAAATTTCTTTTTTTCTAATATAAGCATTAATGCTGTAAATTTCCTCTATTCATTGCTTTAGCTGATTTCACACATTTTGTTATAATTTATTTTTACTACAATTCTATTTGTAATATCTTCTGATTTAATTTATAATTTCTTTTTTAAACCATTTGTTATTTGGAAGGATGGTATTATTTAATTTCTAAACATTTGGTGATACACACACACACACACACACACAACTACACAGAGAAAGAGAGAGTGAGAGAGAGTGAAACCAATTTTTTTCTCATCAACATTATAACTAAATGACATTGAACAAAATGTGATTAAAGGAAATGTTGTATATCATTTTTGCTTAAAGTCACAGTTTCTAAGAACCTATCAAAAATATTAAATAATGGATTACTGTATTCTATAGTTACAAAGTGAAGTGCTCTATAAATATCAATTAGATCAAGGTGATTAATAGTATTGTCAAAATCATATACATATCTTTACTAAATTTTTGTCTAGTTGTTCCAACCATTAAAGGTCAATAACATTAAACTCTCCAACTATAATTATAGAACTGTCTGCTTCTCCATTTAATTTTGCCACTTTTTGCTTCATGTATTTTGACACTCTCTTATTTGGTACATACATGTTCATAATTGTTATGTCTTCCTGATAAACTGCCATCTTTGTTTTTATAAAATGTCCCAATTTATCTCTGATAACACTCTTTGTCTTGGAACCTATTTTGTGCTGATATTAACATAGCCATTCAAGCCTTCTTATAATTAATATTTGTATGGCACATTGTTTTTCTAACCGTTTGTTCTCATTCTATGTGTGTCTTTACATTTAAAGTGCATCTCTTATAGATAGCATGAGATATTTTAATTTTATTAAATAACTCTACTATCTCTGCTTTTTCAGTGTTTAGTCCATTAATATTTAATATAATAATTGATATGTTTGGAATTAGATCTATCATTTTATTATTTGTTTTGTGTTTTTCTCTTTGCTTTTTTTTTCTTTCTTGGTTCCTACCTTCTTGTGATGTATTTGAATATGTTATTTCATTTTTAATTTATTCACTGGCTTTTTAGTAGTACATATTTTTTCAATGAGTGAGACTGGATTTTATAATAGCCTTAATAATATGGAAGAAAACTAAATATTTGCTTCCTCCTTATCCTTTACAATATGGAACAAGATTTGAAGGATAGCAGCCTTGGCATCAAAGTTTGAAGAGCAGAGACTAAAAGGATACTAAACACTTTAAGCTTTTCTGTTTTTTTCTCATTGTAAGAATGTTTTCTTTTATGTTTTTGTTTTAATGATGCTTGTGCTGCTTGACTAACAATTTCTTTCTCTATGAAGTCCAAGCATATACCTTCACTGCAGGTTAGGTCATTAGCAGCAAAAACAGTTATCCTATAAAGAAAAATACAGTATACATAAGCACACATGTCTCTACTCATTAACATAAACAGCAGGATAATCAATGAAAAAGGTGAATGAGTTTATGCTATTATTCCCAGGAAGAGCATTTTCAATGAGTTCAAGGAAGGAATTTGTGAAAGCTGTTTAACTACTTTATAAGTAAAACATAAACATACTGGAAGCACTAGAGACTTTTTCAGATAATTCAGTGCCAAAGACAGACATGTCTATGCTAGAAGAGTAATACAAGTTAAGATGAATTTGTTTAGACCCAATTAATCTTTCGGTTATTTCCTTGCCGTAACAATGAGCTCATCTCTCTGTCAATAATTTAGTCGCAAGTAGCTCTATAAATTAACTGTTTTAGACTCCTTAGTGTAGTTGCTCCAAAATGCTTACTATCATCAGAAAGAATGGTGTTTTTATATATTTCTTTAGTCTTATTTTTTATATTTTAATACTAAGCAACGAGAAGGAATGAACTACTGATATACATAACAACATGAACAAACGTCAAAAGAATGATGCTCAGTGAAAGAATCCAGTCACAAAAGATTCCATGCCATATGATTTTATTTATGTAAAATTCTAGAAAAGGAAAAACTGTACCATTTAACTGTGGCTCTTCATTCTTCATGCAAATGAAGGTAGAAGGCTCAAGTCACTAAATTTGCAGAGCTCCTGTATTACCCTCCTTCAGTAAAGTTCACACTTATTCTCATTATTTTTAATAGTTTAATTGCTCTTAAGAGTCATCTCTGTGCCAGACTCTAGATGGGCATAATTTTATTTAAACTTTCCAAGAAGATTCCAACCTTCATTGAGTTTTTTCTGTTTTCTGAATATCTACAGTAAATGTGATCTTTTACTACATATGCTAGTACCTGATTATATAATGTCTTCATATTCATAAGTATTAAACAAATAGGGAAATAGGGGTTGGGAAGATAGAAAAAAGGTAACATTTATAGAAGAGAAATATTAAATGTTTTTGCAATAAAGGTTTGGAAGAGAGAAAAAGGTGGAGGCAAGATATTCTAGCTCAGGCTTTTGGAACTGTATTTATTTCTTCATGTTAGAGAGGCTCCAGAGAGGTGGGGCAGAGTTGATAAGTCCAGACCAGAGTGCTCTGCTTTGCTGGGGTACAGAGGTAATCTTGGGCAGAATTAATGATTCTGACCAAGATTTCCCACTTGGGTATGCTCAATTTTGTAATTTAATAATATTAATAATTAAAAAGCTAACCAGAACTTTTTCTACATTAAGCAAAAAAGCATCTCTGTATCTTCAGAGTTGTAAGACTGAGAGATTAGGGTCAACATTGTACTTTCACTGTCTTTTTTTCTATGTACTGTTCTTACATTTTGATTGAAAACTTCTTGGAATCAAAATTCCTCCAGGACTGTTTGCATTGCCACAATGTTCTGGCTATTTCCAACACCAAACGATTCTCAATGATTGCTTTTTTATCTATACATACTTCACAGAGCAAGGATTCCTGGCTCCTGCGTATGGGTTCCACTGGTGATAAGCCACAGATGCTGCCAACCAAGCTCATAATATTAGTTACTACAGATTTCAAAAAGTTGATGTTTTCTCTTTGACCCAGTGATTTTACTTCTAGAAATATATACTAAGTAATAGCAAAGTGTAGGCAAAAATATTTAGCTACATTGAAAAAGGAGGAGGAGGAAGGGAAGAAGGAAGGTGGGTAGAAAAAAAAGAAGGAAAAAAGTAAAAAAAGGGACAAAGGAGAAGGGTAGCGGTGTGGATAGATTTACAGTTTTATGATTCAGATGCCTTGAATTTTTTTCCTACCTCCGTGGTACAATGTTTGTTTCAACTAACTCACTTGGTGTATGGAATCGTATGTTCCTCCTCTCTCACAATCCCCATTTCATGAAGAATACTTTTTATCATTAAATCAGTGAGCCAGACAATAAATGTTTCTTTTCAGAATAAAGAGCCTTAAGAATCACCATAGTACTGCTATAGATGGTGACTTTTTGGAATCATTAGGTGTTACACAACTGTGTCCTTAATTTCTAATCATTGTGTTCGAGGAGTATATACAGCTATTTGGTTGCTGAGAACAATTGGAAATATCACGTCTGAGTCAATTCACAGAGAAAAAGCTTGGTTGCCCAGTCGCAAACCACCCCTGCACATTGGCTAATGTCCAGCAAACCACCGTGGGTCAAATGGGGACTAGATGAAGGATGGTGAATGGTTTAGTGCAAGTTATGTTATTTATATGTAACTTTAATTATTGTGTGCTCTTCTACCAGGGATCTGAAGCCTCATAGTTATAAATTGGTATTATTGAGATGAAAATTTCAATATGTTATATAAAGAAATAGATTTTCCAAATTCATTCATCTCAGAGATAGCCAAAAGGGTAGCAGCTGCTCTGGATATAAAACACATTTGGATTTAGGATCAGCTATTATGTGTTCAGGGGCCTACATTATCTCCTCTCAAAAGCTGCAGCAAAATTAGTTTTGTTAGTCAGATAATGAGCGCAGTGGCAGACATTGAAATAGTCATTCAAAACTGATGCTCCCCTGCCTTTGGGGTAGTATTGTTACTGATGTTTTGTTCCAGGAAGAGGTCAACTTAGAGCAGAAAATAACTTCTTTTCTATTCTTCTCTGGAAAGTATATTCAGAATCTGTACTCAGGCAGGCTTCATTGCATAGAGTTCTCAAGAAAAAAATGTCTGGAGGGTATGTTTAGAGAAGTTATTTTTTTAACCTGAATTGCTGTTAAATTAAGTAAATTAAAAGAATGATCCAAATCTAACCTTCTTTTAAATTCGTGAGAGTATTAGTAATCTTATTGCACCCATCAGAAATTTCCTCTCTAGCATGGTGTAGTTGGGCAGAGCAACATCCCACTTTCAGCCCAGTGGAGTTTTTGACTCAGGTTGTTAATAAGATCAGAACTTTCTGAAATATACTCAGGAACCAATCAACAAAATAGAATATAGAATTGATGACCACCTTCACAAAGAACCAACTTTTAAGAGAAAACAGATTTTTTTCCCAATTGTATTGAGACATAGAACTCTCCAATTAGTGCACTAATTTAGCCACAGTATAAGAATTTATCTGTAAGTATAATGGATGTTTTTATTTGCAAATTTTGTCTCTGACAAAATTGAGATCAAACCCCTATTGAAAGTTCTAGAAACAGAATCTTATAGCCAGAAAGCTACTCAGCAATGAACCTCCTTACTTAATAAATGGAGACATTGATAACCAGAGAGATTATGTGTAGCACCCAAGGTCATATAGCTAGTTAGTGGCAAATTCAGGACTGGGATCCAGGTCAATTGACCCCCAATTTATACTCTTTCTCCTTCTTGGTCATTCATTCCTTCAACAAATATTTGTTGAGTGCCACTGTGTTCCTGTTACTGAGATAAGTATAGATACGATAATAAAAAATATGATAGTTGCTGTTCTCACGGATTTTATATTCTACTGGAATAAAATGGTGCAAGATTAAAAATAAGCAAGTAAAACAAACTAATAAAAAATCAAAAAGATAATTTTAGTAAGTCATAACTGCAACAAAGAAAATAAAGCAAGATAATGGGATAGCAAATGACTTGTAGATAGTTATTTATTTAGGTCACTAAATATGAAATGTCTGATTTTGAATCAAAAGTGTAGTTTATTATATCTCAAACAAGATGCAGTACAATTAATCAAAGTATGCACCTAACTTATCGACAGTTTTGTCATCTTAATGGTAGAAGATCATCTTATGCGAAGAAGCCGGGAGAGTGAGTGGCGATGAAACCGTGAAAGGCATTTTCCACAGCTTGGTGAGAATTGAATATTTTTCCTTGCAAGAAGTGGTCCAAAGCCTGGGAAAAGCAGTAGTTGGTTGGTGCAAGGTCTGGTGAATATGGGGGATGACAGAGAGTTTCCAAGTCCAGCTTCTGTAGTTTGAGCAGCGTTGTTTGTGCGACATGTAGTTGAGCTTTGTCTTGCAAGAGGATTGGCCTGTCTCTATTGACCAATCTCGACTGCTTAATCACAAGCATCCTCATCATTTCATCAAATTGGTTGCAGTAGACATCCGTTGTAATCAATTGACCACATTTCATGAAGCTGTAGTGGATAATACCAGTGCTCGACCACCATATGGACACCATCAGCTTCTTTTTGATGACTATTCAGTTTTGGACCATGTTTCGGCACTTTATCTTTGTCCAACCATTGTGCCAAATGCTTGTGATTGTCAAAAAGAATCCATTTTTCATCACAGGTAACAATACAGTGTAGAAATGGTTCACTTTTATGCCTTTATGCAAAGAAAGGCAAGCTTCGAGATAATTTCTCTGCTGATGCCGTTTAATTCATGTGGAACCCATCTATCCAGCTTCTTTACTTTGCTGATTTGTTTCAAATGGTCCAATATTGTTGGAATAGTAACCTCAAACCTTGCTGCTAATTCACGCATAGGTTGAGATGGAATCACTTCCACTACGGCTTTCAGCTTATCATTATCCACCTTAGTCTCATGTCACCCACGTGACTCATTTTCAAGATTAAAATCACCAGAATGGAACTTTTCAAACCATCAAGGTACCGTGCGTTCATTAGCCACATCCTTCCCAAACACTTCATTGATTTTTCAAGCTGTCTGCACAGCATTGGTTCCACGACAGAACTCATATTGAAAAATAACTCGAATTTTTTACTTATCTATGGTTTCACAAAAATTGCTCTAAAAAAATTTTGAAAGATGATCACAAGCCAAACCGTGCATTTGTGCATTTGAAAGATTGAGGATGTACCTTCACAATAAAATAAAACAGGAAGTGTCAAAGTGAAATGTTGGAGATATCAACTGTCAAAGATAGCACTTAAGGAAATTGGACGTTTCATACTTAATAACTTAGTAGTGACTTGTGGGTGTTAATTGAATAGTCAAGGGCAAGGAAGTCTCTCTGAAGAGATGATATTTAAGCTGAATGTTAAGAATGAGCTAACTGTGCAAAATTGAGGGAGAAAGACTCCAGGAGGAGGAAACAGGGAAATACAAAAGCCCCGAGGAAGTGATTGAAGTGGGTATGTTTAAAAAGTCAAGGTGGCTATAATAAAATAACCAAAAGAGAGCATCCTACAAAACTATAGCAGATTGAAGAGTGCCCCAAAATTCATGTCTACCTGGAGCCTTAGAATGTGATCTTACTTGGAAATAGGGTTTTTCCCTATTTAATTAAGGTAAGGATCAAGATGAGATCATACTGAATTAGAACGGTCCCTAAATCCAATGAGGGTGAACTTGTAAGAGACAGAGAGGAATCTTCATATGAAGATCACCTTTTGCCATTTTAAGCACAGCAAGTGCTCCATTGATGCCCCCATAGCTGTTGTTTCTTTTTCTTTCAGTCAGTCATCACTTTATTATTACAAGGAAATATTCATTATCAAGATTACGTTAATGAGAAACAGTGGAAAATAAACTAACTTTGAGTGAACTTGATATGATAGGGACCTTATGTATTAACTAATCTTTACAGCAGACTAGAACAGTAGGTACTCTTATTTCTAGATGAATACATTATAATTCAAATAGAATGAATAACATGACCAAAGACACACAGCTAGTAGTTAGAAACAAGACTTTAAAATCAAGGGTATCTGACCCCCAAAATCCATGTGCATGTCCATAAATCTCACTGATTCTGAACACATTCACCCTCAAAACACATAATTTGATCTGCTTATCTAGCTGCTCAAATGACAAAATAATTTAATAATGTACAAGCTGAAGGACAGACTTTAAGACTAAATTTGTGCTGTAAAGTTTGGGGTCTGATTGTCCAGTTTCTGTGTATATGGATTGAATTCACTGGACAATGTTTGAGTCTTTGTTTTGCTTATATAGACAAGACAGGCAGACAGAGTAGAAAGGAATTAAGAATTAAGTATCAATAATACTCTTGGAAACATCATATCTTCTATGGTCTTTGATAGCCTGAAACTTTGAATCTAAATTAGGCTTACTTATAGAAAAGAATATGGACAAGTAAAAATAAAAACCAGAATCAATTGTTCCCACCTCCAGGTGAGAGCCTATTCTTTGAACATTTTGATGATTCCTTCATACAGGAATTCCACTAACATGGCCAGAGTCTTCTGCCCCAATTACCGAAATTATTATAATGTTTCCAAGTGATTGTTAACGATATAGGAAAAAAGTTAACAGCTCATCAATATAGGATTTCCAGTTGAGAAGCTAGAGTTCTCCAAAGAGAATGTTTAATTATTTTTTCATTTAGCTTAGCTCTAAGAGGCAAAAATCTTTTGGAAACAAATTAAATTTGCAATTAGCAGTTCTAACTAAGACTATTATTTCTTTTAGTAAACTCTAGTTCTAATTTTGATAAAAAATAAAGTAAAATAAAACAAAAATTCTAGTTAAAAATTTCAAGAGAGATTCTAAATGGACCTATACTATAAGCCATAATAAGAAAAATAAAGGCATTTGACATTTCACATTTCAAACCCACAGTATTTTACAAACATTGCTGTTGGGGTAATTTGGATGAGTGTTCCTCAAGCTAGTCATCAAATATAGATATTAATTATTTTCCATATGAGCGGTTGCCAGACTTTCAGACCTCTAAAACTATTTTTTTTTCCATTGGGTGCACGAATAAATGACTTCCAGATTTTTATTTTGCTAACTAAGGACATTAAAAAAAACCCTACCACTTTCTAGCATTGTCTTTTGTAGACAAAATTGTATTTAAACCTTTCAAACGTAGAAAGGACATGATCACAGAAAAATGGAATAGATATTCTGAAGAAGAACTTTGCAAAATAGACATAAGTCAAAAACTCTGCCATGGGCTAGGGAAAGAATTCAATGCCTAGAGATTATACATAATTTATCCAGGATTATAGAGCCAGTTAGTACACAACAGATCCTGGCATTAACAGGCATTTAATAAGTGTTAGTTGTTGAATAGAATACAGGACTTCTAACCCAGTGCCTTAATGACCATACATACTATGCAAAGATTTTCAGAGCATGGTTTTGTTTCTAGTTCTGCCTGAAAACTTGCAGTTTTTCTGGCCATTTGCTGCAATGTATCCTTTTTTCCATTTACTCCAGGTATCTGCAAGGGCAGAAGATCTTCCAGTGCTGAGATTTCCCAGCTATTTTTGTGAGGACACATGGGGTGCCATTGTGCTTCAACATGTGCCTTGTACTAGTGGCTTTCATTCCTGACTGCCCTTTAGAATCACTTGGGAAACTCTCAACAAATGCAAAACCCTGGATCCTATTCCCAGAGATTCTGATATAATTGCTCTGGGGAGGAGACTAGGCATGGATATTTTTAAAACTCTCCAGGATATTCTAACATATAGCCAGTGTTAAGAGGCACTGCTTTAAGTAGTTGTTTCATCTTCACTGCTTGCTCTCTTAATTTCTTCCTTTTCTGCTTGAAGGCTGCTGAAGTTTCAAAGACAAAATATCTGTGTTTGATACCATTCTTCTCAGTTTGAAGAGTTTTATAAAATTTGTTATACAAACAAAGACTGGCCTTTTTAGTCATTTTTTTTAGTATGGAAAGATTATTTGAAAATGGTTTTGAGCAAGTGATTTAGTAATAAATCTGGGATAGGACCTCTATATGATAAAGCCAGGGTTTTGTGTGGCGGGGAGATAGCAACAGAGGCTCTGCATGATGCTCATGCTAGTGGGTCAAACATAGTCTCAGCAAAAAAAATAAAAAATAAAAACTGGTGGACCTTATACACTAACTTAGAGGTGTTAGGGAAATAATTAACACCTCTTATATGCATGGTATCAGGCCAAACACCAGCTAAAAATCTCCATATCTCTAGACAACACCAGAGTTAAAAGAAAGTTATTAGTCTCTTCTTTAGGTATAGAGAAAAAATAATGCTTGTATTAGTAGTTCACAATCAGTAAACATACCAAGTGTGCTTAGAAGTGAGGCTGATATCAAGTTGTAAAATACTGAATGGCCATACCAAGTACTAAAATATTTTTTTAAATAAACTTCTTTGGGTGTCATCACTAGGAATGGTGGAATAAAGAGTCCCAAAATCTTCTCTTTCATAAAAGCCATAAGATCACTGGTAAACGTTGTCAGAATCAACATTTTCAGAACTCTAGAAATTAACCAAAGGCTTAAAAGAAACCTGAGAGCATTCACTCCAAAAAAATACAGGTAAGATCAATGAGATTTATTGAATTTTAAATTTCCCTATTACCTTCATCTCCTTCACAACCCAGTGGTAACCTTGACTACCAACACCCTGAAATTACAGTGAAAATCAGCAACTTGGCAGCCACTGGAGGGAGCAGAATGGGGTTGGAATTCCTTGAAAGCCCAATTTCCAGATAATTGTCATTATTTGACCTATCTGGTCATTCCCTTTAAGAGCCCTCTCATTAGTCTTGTCTTTATTTGACCTGACTTGGAGATCTCCTAGTATGAACAGCCTTTTCCCTAAGCCATTTGTTGAAAACAAATAGTGGCAATTGTTTAACATTGCTGTCACCTGCTGTGGTGGACAAAAGTTGAAGAAAACAAAATATTAACTAAAAAGCCTAAAAAGAAAAATACAATAAGCTGATCATATGGGGCTTTTAAAAGTTCTGACATATTCCTGGGAATTTAGAATGCCTTAACTCTCACTGTGGCTGACTTTGAAGTGCTGCACAAGCAGGATGTGAAGGCTAAGGCAGAGTTCTCAACTGTCTGACTGACTAATGAAGGCATACTCAAACATGTACACAGAGACTCTTTCCAAAGCCTGGGAGACTTATTGATTCCAGGTATTTAAGGAGATCTCTGTCTGAGAATTAGCTGACTAATATGCTAACCAAGTAGAGACTTCAAGAGCTACCCATGAGAAAGAATATAGATTTTACAGAATTAGTTCAGAAAAGTCCCTAAAGAAATAACATAACAACAATAACAAACACTGGCAAAGAAGGAGACACTGATTTCCAGAATTGCCACATTATATTATTTAAGATGTGCAATTTTCAAGAAAAAAATTAAAGCATAGGCAAAGAAACAAGAAAGCATTGTCCATTCACAAGACAAGAAAAGTGCAGTAAATAGAAACTGACCCTGAAAAAACCAAGCCATTGGATTTAATACATAAAGACTTTAAATCATCTATTTTAAACATTTTCAAAGAACTAAAGAAAATTGTGTCTAAAGAACAAAAGGAAAGTGGCCAGATGCAGTGGCTTATGCCTGTAATCTTAACACTTTGGGAGGCAGAGGTGGGAGGACTGCTTGAGGCCAGGAGTTCAAGATCAGCCCGGGCAATAGTGAGACGCTGTCACTACAGAAAAGAAGTAGTAAAATGGCAGATGTAAATGCTACCTTACATTAAATGTAATTACATTAAATGTAAATTGATTAAACACATCAGTCAAAAGACAGAGATTGGCAGGATTGATTTTAAGAGAAAGACCCAATTACATGCTGTCTAGAATGCACATCCTTCATAATCAAAGACACAAACAGGTTGCAAGTGAATAGGCAGAAACATACATTCCATGCAAACAGTGGCTATACCATCAGACAAAATAGACTTTGATACAAAAATTTTTACAAGAGAAAAAGAAGTGTGTTGTATGATGACAAAAGTAGTAACCTAGCAAGAAGTACAGTAACTGAACATACATGCACCAAACAATAAATTTGCACAATGCATGAAGAAAAATTCACAGAATTGAAGGAAGAAATAAATTGTTCAACAATAATAGTTTGAGACTTCAATACACTACTGTCAATAATAGATAGAACTAGACAGACAACCAACAGGAAATAGAAGAGTAGAAATCATGTGGACCTAACAGACATCTATACAGCACTCCACCCCAAACCAGCAGAATACACATTCTTCTCTAGTGTACATGGAGCATTCTCTAGTAATAGAAAATCTGTCAGGTAGGCCACAAAATAAGTTTTGATAAATTTAAAAGGGTTGAAATCTTACAAAGTATGTTCTCTGAATATAATGAAATGAAATGAGACATCAACAACAGAAGAAAAGCTGAAAAATTAACAAATATGTGAAAATTAAACAACACAGTCTTAAACAACCAGTGGACCAAAGAATAAATCACAAGGAAAATTATAAAATCCTTCAAGATGAATTAAAAAAACACAACATACCAAAACCATGGCATGCTCAGAGGAAAATTTATAGCAGTAAATACATCAAAATGGAAGAAAGATATCAAATTAATAACAATATTTACCCTTATATAACTATACAAAGAAGAACAAACTAAACCCACTGCCAGCAGATGAATGGACATAATAATAAAGATTGGAATAGAGATAAATGAAATAGATGACAGAAAAACAATAAAGAATATAAACAAAATCAAAAGTTGTTTCTATGAAAAGGTCAGCAAATTTGTCAAACAATTAGCAAGACTGACCAAAAAAATAGAGAGAGAGAAAGAAAAAGAGAGAGAGAGAAGACTCCAATTCTTAATCTCAAAATATAAAGTAGGGCATTATTATAGACCTTACAAAAATAAAAAGGACTATAAGAGATTAGTATAAACAATTTTATGCCAACAAGTGAGATAATGTAGATGAAATTGACAAATTCCTAGAAAAACACAGACTTATTCAGAAGAAATAGAAAATTTGAACAGACCTATTAAAAATAAAGAGGTTGAATCAGAAATTAAAATGACCAACAAGCACATAAAAAGATGCCTAATACCATTATTCAATAGGGAAATGCAAATTGAAACCACAATGAGATACCACATCACACACTAGGATTGCTAGAATCAAAATGCAAAAAATAACAAGTGTTGGTGAGAATTTGGAGAAATTGGAAACCTCACACATTGCTGATGGGAATGCAAAATGATACAGCTTCTGTGAAAAAGTTTGACAGTTCCTCAAAATGTTAAGTGTAGAAATACCATGTACTCAGCAACTTCACACCTAGGTATATACACAAGAGAATCAAAAACAGATATTCAAACAAATACTTTTACATGAATGTTTGTAGCAACAATATTTGCAAAAGGCAAAGGAGGGAAACAAATATATCCATCAACTGATGAAAGGAAAAACAAAATGTGATATATCTACACAGTGGAATATTATTCAGCCATTAAAAGGGATGAAGTATTGTCACATGCTATACTATGGATGAACTTTGAAAACATTATGCTAAATGAAAGAAACCATCATGAAAGGTCACATATTATATTATTCCATTTATATAAAATACCCAGAATAGATAAATCCATAAAGACATAAAGTAGATTGGTGGCTTCCAGGGCCTGGGGTGATAGCACAGTAGGGAATAACTGATTAAGGGGTACAGAGCTTCCTGTTGGGGTGATGAAAATGTTTGGAACTAGATAGAGATGATGATTGCACAACATTTTGAGTGCGCAAAATGTTACTGAATTTTATCTTTAAAAAGGTTCATTTTCTGTCATGTGAATTTTACCTCGCTTTTTAAAAGTATGAAGTCACAATAAAATACACTTATATCTTAAAAGAAATGGGCTAAGGACTTGAATAGATGCTTCTCCAAAAAGATATACAAATGGCCAATAAGCACATGAAAAGATGTTCAACATCATTAGTCATTACGTAAATTCAAATCTAAGCAACCATGAGATGTCACTTTATACCCATTAGGAAGGTTACAATAAAAAAGATGGACAATAACATGTGTTGGTGATGCTTTGGAGAAATTGAAATCCTTCTACCTTGGAAATATAAAATGGTGCAAGCACTTTGGAAAACAGGTTGGCATCAAAATGACAAACATAGAGTTACTGTATGGTCAAGCAATTACTCTCCTGTGTATATACTCAAGAGTTTTGAGGACATTATACACAAAAACATGTGCATAAATATTTGCATCATTATTAATAATAGCCGCTAAGTGAAAATTACTCAAATTTCCACAAATTGATGAATAAACTGTGGTACAGTTATACAATGGAATATCACCCAGCCTTAAAAAAGAATGAAGCACAGAAGCATGTTGCAACATGGTTGACCCTTGCAAACATTGTGCTAAGTGAAAAGCCGGATGCAAAAGGCTGCATATTATGATTCCATTTATATGAAATGTCTAGAATAGGCAAATCCACAGAGACAGAAACTAGATTCATTCTTGCCAAGAATTGGAGGGAGAAGAGAAAAGAAATTGACTGCTAACAAGTGTGGCAGGGCTTATTTTTATGGTGTTGAAAAAGTTAAGGAAGTAGATAGTGGTAATGGTTGCAAAATTTTGTGATTAAACTAAAGAAGCACTAAGTTGTATACTTTAACAAGGTGAATATTATAGGTGAATGGTATCCCAGTATAAATAAAAAATAAATTTTTATTTAGAATAATTTTTTATCTACAGAAAAATTATAAATATATTACAGAGGTCCCATTTATTACACATCCTATTTCCCCTATTATTAACATCTTCTGTTAGTATGGTGTATTTGTCACAACAAAAGAACCAATATTGATACACTAATTATTAATTAAAGTCCATACCTATTCAGATTTCCTTAGTTATTACCTAATTTTCTTTGCAGGATACCACATTAAATTTACTCAGCATGTCTTCTTAGCTCCTCTTAGCCATGCCAGTTTCTCACACTTTTCTTACTTTTGGTGACCTTGACAGTTTGGGGGATGTTATATATTTTATGGAATGTTCCTGAATTGAGATTTATTGATGTTTTTCTCATGATTAGATTGGAGTTATGGGTTTTGGGGAGGAAGACGATAGAGATAAAGTGCTATTTTCATAACATAATATTGAAGGTACCATACTGTCAATATGACGTTTCTCTGTTAATGTTATCCTTGATTACCTGACAGTGATAGTATTTGTCATAGTTTTTCCCCTTTCCATACTGTCTTCTTTGGTAGGAGGTGACTGTATGAACACCACATTTAAGACCTGGAGAGCAATGCTTCACTTCCTTTAAGGTGGAATGGCTACATAAATTATTTAGAATTCTTTGGCAAGGGAAATTTATCTATTAGCTCTCATCTATTTATTTATAATTATTCATTTATATTAGTATTGACTCATGGATATTTTATTTTATACCTCATTTTATAATTCAAAACTAATTTATTTTGTTGCTCAAATTGTTTCAGCTTTGGCCATTGAGAATTCTTTCTGTTGGTTCCTTTGTCCCTTTGACATATCCCATTATTGTACATTACTTTGTTTGTTTATTTGTTTTTTTGAGAACTTCCTTACTTCCTGGCACTACAAGATGCTTCAGGCATCATCTTATATGCTCCAGCCCTAGAATCGGCCATCTCTTCAAGGAGTCAATGTTAAAATATTCAAATACTCAATTATTCAAGGAAAGACAGCTGCTGCTCTGGGTCCCCCCCAGTTCTCCCTCACCTTCCTCATCACACAGGCCCCTCTCCATTATCTAATAACTAAAGGGTGAAGGCCCTGACACCCAGAGTCCTGGCCAGTACAAGAGGCAGCATTCTGCACCTGTTCTGATTCATCCATTCCAATGCCAGACCAGTGGTCTGACCAGTCTCTTCCCTGCTTTGGAGGTAGTGTTTATTTTAATCTTTGCTTTCTTTAAATTATGCTGTTTAGAAGAACTCAGATGTTAAAAGTCAGTATGTGCTGTTTTCTTGCTAAAAAAAAAGGTAGTTTTGTTGTCAAGACAAAAAGTAGATTATGTGTCATGGGGTTGCATTTGGATGATCTTGTATAAAAAAGTCAATCTATGTTACCATAAGAAGAAAAATTTCTTTCATCAAGAGGACATAAATTGAGTGGAATTATTTCACTTAGGTCTGTGGCCTGGATTCTATCTGATTGTTGGATGGACCACAGGTACGTTTCTTTGTTCTTCAGCTATGCACAGCTCAACAGCATACAACAGCATTCTGTATCATCATCCAGTTACTTATGTGGACTTAAGTTTTGATGTGATACTGTCAACCTAGCTGGGGTGGAGGGAGTACTGGGCTCAGGCAGCCATTTTGCTATCACATAAAATGCTTACTTCAAGGATGCTACCACTGAGAGCACTGACTATTGTATCACATAGGCTCCTTCTGATGATAAGGTGATTCATTCTGTGGCAGTGTTGTACATGTTTGTGTGTCTTCTGAATAACTGGACAGTAGGAGTTGTATAAAGTTTCCATTTCTCTTTTCTCCTAGGCTTCTAGTAGGCTGAGACAAATTTGTGGTTCTCCATGCCATTGCATGAAGTTTTATAAGATTACATACTAGTTTGATCTTCCTTCCTAGTATTATTTTGTCTTCCATTCTTTTGTTATTTGAAGTTATATTGTATATGTATGTATACATATATATGAAAGAGTATGCTGATATGCTGATTAACATGCTGACTAAAATATGGACCAATCTTTAGTAGGTAAATATTATTTAGGTGGTCACTGGTTTTACTAAGTAAGCAGCTTGAATCCTATGAATTGTCTTTCATGCCTTCCTTTCTCCAGTTTTGTTTCTGTTTTTGTACTTTCTTTCTTATATTTAGCCCTCCATCTGCTTGAAAATCACACTCCTTTGCCAATGAATCAAGGGAAAAGCTGATATCAGGTGATCTATATATTTAAACTTATTCTTTTTCTTTCTGTTTTCATTCAGCAGAGCTCTGCAAGATGGAAATTACATTCTTTCAAGAAATGAAACATTTGTCTTGTTCTTACTAACCCAGGGGTACCATCAGTTTTCTGTGCTGTATTGTGCTTGATTAAAATGTAAGAGCTCTCCCTGAGTTTCATTTCAAGCCACTTGAAATCTATTCTTATATTTCATTCATGTCCAATTAATGGACATGAATGACTTAAATATCCAGAATCCTAAGGTCAGCCTGACAGAATTTTGCCTCTAACTTTTAGCCAAATATCACAGCACATAGCAAATATGTGCTATTTTTGCCTGTCTAGGAACCCCTGTCCTTCCTCTGCTGACTGTAGCCATATTTCCTCTGAGGACGTGTTCCATGGGGTTTGATTAGAGTTGTCCCTGTTCTCTACACCCAGAAAATCAGCCATAAAAATTTGTTTAAGAACGAGCAAGTGACTCAAGCTGGAGTCTTCCCTGAAGTTTTCATATTGAAATTAGCGAATGAAAAATCTTGTTCTTTTCACTGAGAAAGAAAGCTGACATAAAGGGACAACGTAGCCATCCCCCCTGCAACTTTATCATGCTAGCTTGAAATTCCATAAACATGATTTAAGTGAAATAGATTAAAGGCTCAAATTACTCATGTGACTCCATATGTTCAAACATTTTCAGAACCGGAATCTATTTTTCAGTTTGAATAATGATACCAAGAAAAATAACAGTATAATGAAAACAAGATTATTTGATGAAAATCCCAATTTGAGTTGTAGTAATTTTTTTAATCTCCAAGAGCTCGATTACCTCAAATAGTTATTTTTGAGACATGAATAAAAAGTCAGACTACATTTATCTACTGATCTAGTCTGATTAGTTGTTAGGCTGAACATAATGGGCAATTATACAAAGCAATAATTTTAGATTGATTGTCAGTACTGTACCAAATATGGAAAGACAGAAAAGAAGCCCCTACTTTTAATTTTCTGCATAATTATCAAAGAACTATTGAAATTAAATAGGTACAGTTAGTTGAGAAAGCCTACCAGAAATATAAAATGGTAAGTCAAGTGATATAAACCAAGACAAAATGCAAAATAAACAATAGGCAAAAATAAATATAATGGGAAGATAAAATACAAATTAGAGAGGCAAAGAAAAATGAAGTAAATAGGATAAAAATACTAAATAATACGAAGTATTAGGAATATAGCATTAAAAAACAAGGAAAAAGCATTGTTAATAAAAATTGGCTACAAGATTCTAGAAGAATAAATAAATAAAATTGAAGATATTTAATTGACTTTTGTGAGGAATGAATTGAAAGTGACATGCCAAGGCAGAGTGAGCAAGGGATGGTGGGGAAAGGACATTTAAACTCATCCCTGAGGCAGAAGCAGGTAAGAGGCAGGTTTTTCATTTCATTTCATGAGTTGTGAAGACATTTCATAAATGTCAGGATTTCTCTGAAATGATTCCTGAGAATGAAAGTCCCCAGCAGGTAGCTCCATCATAGAGAAGAACCCTATTCCTCTAGTTCATTTAAAGATACATTTTTACCTACAAACAAGACAGTCTCCAATGGGCACAAATTCTCCAGAATCATTCAAAAGGTACATCCAGTTTCGAATATTCCCCACATTGAACTAGTAGACTGCCCTATTGTCTGCTTCAAAATAAATGTACCAGAAACAATTTTTTCAGAATCTTAAATCACCTGTATTACTAATATATGTGCACAACAATACACCATAACCTTAAAATCATGCTTAGCCCAAATCTATTAGACTTCTGCTGCTTCAAAAGCAAATAAAGCCCCATTCCTTGTCAAAGCTGATATAATTGCCAATGAACATTGTTAAAACTAAAGAGTAGAAATGACTACAGCTGTTCTTATTTTGGGGTTTCATACTGTACAGTTTTTGCAACAGCTAAAGTTGACTTCATTATACCCTTCTAATTAGAATTGATTGTAAACATTATAATAACCTAACAGACATACAATAAAATCAATTATAGTAATTGACTTTACTGCCAATATTTAGTAATTTCCTGTTTCCCTGTTAAGCCAGTTATTTCCAACTGTGTGATTGCAGTGGGAAGATAATATATTTACAGGGATCTGTTCTTTAGTTATAAAAATAAAGAAATGTGTTCTTTTCTTTCTTTCCAACAGGACAAGATATTTTCTACTTCTGTACTACTTTTTCTCTCCTGCACTCATCAGAAAGCAACATATTAGTGAGACACATTAGAAAAGACAAACAAAGGGAGTTTTCAAAGGATACAAGCCAGTTTGTCTGAATTCAGTTAAAAACCGATAAGCTTCAGGAGTTCCTTGGGGATGAGTAGAGCAAGGAATTGCACAGATGGGGGAGGGAGGCTTCACTCTATATTTTTGGTTTTATAATGAAATAAATATATTAACTATTCAATTATTAAGTTAATTAATCAAATATTTCAAATAATTCAAATTTAATCAACAGCCTATTTTTTAACAATCTGAGATTTTCTTTGAGTTTTTTGAATTGTTTTAGCAAAGACATGGCCAAAGTAACTATAGCACACCTCGGCCATCGGTTAAGAGGCCTAGGGTTTAGTGTCCTATTAGAAAACCCTCCCAACTGCCCCTACATTATTGTGAATGGTTGAAGTTAGTAGCCAGCAAATTGGCTTAACTCAAACATCAAGGAATTTATTACTGAATGGAACTCAACCTTTTGGGGAATTTGTTTTTGTTCTTGTTTATAAATGATTTTATTTGTCAGCATATCTTCTCATTAATTGTTACTAGCACATTTTGTAATTGTCCTCTTATATCAACCATATGAGGTGTATCAGTTCCATATTCCCATTTTGTAGAGAAAGATGGTAAGAGTATTTGGCTATGCTCATAGGACAAATTGAAACTAATTTTAGGGATGTAATGAAGATGTTAGTGTTTGTGTACCCTAATATTTCATTATAGCTAGCTCAAAGCCCATTACAAACAATTATCTTTTAAAAGAAGCTTCTATTAACATGATTTTTAAAATCCCATTTCTGAAACAGAAAGACTTCCAGTAAATGTAGGGTTACATCATTTTTTTTCTTTCCCACTAGTGGTTTGTTTTGGTCCCCTCTGTCACATTTTCCATACCGGTTTATCTTCAATTACCACTGAGCTAAAAATAAATAAATAAAGCATGTTTCCTAAATTGCCATAATTAGTAATGCCATTTTATAGGGAATTCGGCTGCTGCTTGAGTAAACAACTGTTTTTGCTTAAATATTTGACACAGGATAGAAAAGCTGCAATTTTTCTTGATGATAACAGTAATTTGAGTTTTCAGGTAAGGTGTATGATTCTGACAGGGCCTTTAGAAAACAACGTGGCAGTTGGTTTTTTAAAATTGTATTATATTGTTTGAGCCTCCTCCTTGGAACTTTGCCTCTATGGAGAGACAGAGAGCATGTTAAATAGAAGCCATTTAGAGCAAATTGCAAGGCCGTTGTTTGGGAAGCTAGGTCTCCTCTCCCCAGATCTTCTCCTCTTCGTGTATCTGTAGGACACTAGGGAAAGTCCCAAATAATGTCTTCAGGACAAATACATGTTTCCAGTGCGTCTGTTCTCCGGGGGCTTTCTTACTATCTACAAAGGAATAAAGTTATAGCATTTTAGAGCCGGAACCACCTTTTAGAATTACATTGTCCAAATCTCAGAGGTCATGAGATCCAGAGACTCGAATGGACTTGGCTGGGGGGTGGTTGATGGCACTAGGAGAAATGGACTGCGAGGGCTTGAGACTTCGGCCTCGAGCTCTTCGCGCTGCCCTCCAACGCTGGTTCCACATGTTTTCTGTCCTCTGCTTCCTCTCCTCCCCCCACAAGATGCTCTGTACTGAGGTATGGCTCTGCAACTCAGAATGCTCTGGAGAAGAGGCTGACCCCGGTTCCCAGCAGTACTAGCGCGCAGTGAGTAAACCCTAGTGCACAAATTGACCTACGGAGGTGGATCCACTGCCTTGTCAATGTCTCACAGCTGAGGAACGATGACTCTTGCTCATTCATATTGAAAACAGACAGGACTAGATCCATAACTTTTAAAATCACAGCAGGTAAATTCTTAGTAGAGCGGTGAATGAGATCATTGTGGGGCAAGGAGAGGAAAGGAAAGGCTAGTTCTGATGATAGACAGCCTCTAAACAATATTCAGAATAATTTCCTCCTAAATAAGAGGAACACACTCTACAGAAGCAGGTGAAAATGCAATTTTGAAGCAGCTGATAATGGTTCTGTCTCTGACATGCATCCATTTCAAACAAACTGTGTCATCTATTTGCTTATTTGGCAGACAGCGATTGCAGTGAGGGGATGTGGGGCTGGCAGAGCCCTGATAATGGTAGGTGCACAGTCTCTCCTCCAGTCGGCTACGAGGGAAGTGCCATTATGGAGCCTTGAAAAGGGCAAGAAAACCTAAACTGATTGGGGTGGGGTGGGGTGGGGCTGTGAATTGAGGTTGTTGCAACTGCTGCATGAAAGTCAGGATATAAGATTGCCACGCACAAGGGATGAGTGAGCTCTTTCTGGCTAAGAAAATTTCTTAAATTCTTCCAAATGATTAAGCAATACCTGGAGTTTGCCTCAAGGTTTGTATCCATCATTAATCTAATTTAGGAAGACTGTCTTTGCAGTTACAATGTCTATTCACCCTGATCTCTTACTGTTCCCCAACACATCATTCTGTTCCAGTGATACTCTTCTACCAAATACCTACATGCCATTTGCCTCTGTGTCTTTGCACATGAAATGCCTCTGCCTGGCAAAATAATGTCCCTTTTCTTCTCTAATTTATACTCCTGCCCTATTCAAGATAAAACCCACAGGATATATTTACCAGTAACTCTTTTCCTCACTAAATCTTTCCTATTCCAAATAACTTACATAGAAGCCTCTTGATAAACATTTACTTGATTCATACTGCATCGTTTTTGATTTGTAATTATTCTGTTTTATAAAATTCTTAAATTGTTGCTGTGTAATTTACATGTATGTCCCCCAAAAGCCAAAAACACTTTGAAAATTTTTCTTATTTGCTTTCTATTTTTACTGAAGGCAGCACACTGCCTTGCATGCAATGGTACCCGATACTGGTTTTCATTGACTGCTTCCAAAGGCGATCGGTCCAATTCTCCAGTTTCATCCCTTTTTTCACCATTTCACCCCTAGGCATGTTGAGGACCGATACTAAGAAGAAAGACAAACTGAGGACAAAAACAATCAATATAACTTAATTTTTCAAAAGTGAAATTGTGGCTCTTCATAAATATACTAACCATGAGAGAAGATTAAATGTTATCTACCTCTACTTAATTTAAAGAGAAAACTCATACTATACTATACACGAGAAAAAGAAACCTCAGAAGGAGTTAGAGCATTTGTCTGGTGTCCTCTAAACTGTCCTGTACCTTCCCTGGCTGTGGACATGGAATAGAAAACTGGAGATTGAATTCTTTGTCTATCCTAGGCCTTCTGACAAAGATACCTATTGAAGTTTATTCCTATTGAAGTTCTAGCTTTTATAAAGCATCCCCAAATCTCTAAACTGTAGATAATTGTCATGAGAAGTCAATTTAGGCATCTTTTAAACAACTTGCTGCTATTTAGGTGGCATTAATATGAGAGTCTCTATTGTTGAAGTGTTTGTGCAGCTATTCTTCTAGGATTTTGCTTATTAGCCTAGGGACTGCAAACCAGCATTTTTCGGCTAAATGCTTCCATGGGTCTTTCTGAATTCAGATCATTAATTCTACTATAATAATATACCATAGAGTCATTTATTGGAAATCTTAGTAACAAAGACTTAGTTTAGGAAAAATCAATCACACCACGGGTAAATTAAACATAAAATTTTACTTAAAAAAATAAGTTCATGATAGTCATTCATTGCTCTGATTTCAGGCAATCATTCATTATTTACTAATTCACTTAACAAATATAGCTTAAGTACCAGTTGTGTGCCCAGCACTGCTCTGAGCACTTGGAAAAGGACAGGGATGAATACATCATGGCCCCCAACCCAAGGGGTCTAGAATCTTTTTTGAAAGACAAATAAGAAGATAATGTATTCAAGGCTCTCTGGGAGCTCATAACCTTTTGGTAGGAGAATTCTAACCATGAAGATGAAGTCAGTGTCTTATCTCTTACCCACAGGTGAGCCACATAAATGCAGAGTTCAGGTTGGGAAGTAAGAGATAAAGTGTACATATTCAAAATTACCCTCAAAGATGATTAGGATGGTGCCATGTTGGAGACCATTCCGCCAGCCTCTTGACTGATCTAATACACTTGTTTTCTCCAATCTCTGATATCACAAGATGAAGGAAAAAGCATGTTGTATAAAAAACAAACAAAAAAAAACCCCTGTGTCTTTAAATTGTACCATCACTCCCAGCTTGGCAAAATACTTGCGCTGGAAAGGCAGTTTCTGAGACCAAACGAGAGAGCTGAAGAGAGATTCATGTGTCCCATCTCAAGCTCACTTCAAGGCTTTTGCTCTTTGAGCCTAATGGAATACTAAAATTTCCACACTTTTTCTTTTTTTAACTAAATGTATATAGTTGAATTCTCATCAATTAAGTGTAATATGGTGCAACTCCACTATCTTTTTGTTACCTCTTTTACACATTTTTGTCCTCTGACCATATCCATCTCTCTCTCTCTTTCTGTCTCTCTCTTACCCCCCTGCCTCCCCCCTTCTCCTAGATGTGGCAGGGGCTTGCCATTCATTCTAGTGCCCAAATATCAAGCTGCAGGTACTCTGCCATCTTAAGAGTTCAGCTCGTTTCAGTTCCTGCTACTTTTGCTGCAGCTATAGCTATTCACCTTGACTTTAATTCTGCAAATATTAACTGAGCATCCTTGCTCCATGCACTGCGTTAAGAACATAAAGATAAATAAAACAAGCTCCTGAATTCAAGGAGTCTACAGTCCAGAGGTGCTATTTACAATATAATTATCTTTACCTGCCTCTTTCATCTCTCCAAACTTTTCACAATTTGTACCTCACTATATTTCCCTGAGCTCAGCTCCCTGCTCCTGCCACAGAGCTACCACATTCACTGCACAGAACTTATGTTTTCAAGCTTACTTTTTCTCTGATACAGGTCCCAGGTCACTCAGAGTTCTAACAGACATCATAAAGTGCCAACCACAAGGTGGAAGGATCAATGACCTCCTTGGTTTCCTCCTTTCTAGTCCCTTCTTGCTAACTTGACTGATGGTGTCCAGTTGCTCAGTTCTATATGCCTTTACAACGAGGTTGCCCCAATGCATGGCTTGCCTTTTGCATAATGGAAGTGACTATCTATTCCCATGGATTTGAGTGGAGCAAAACTAGCTTTCCTATCCCCATGGAAGATTTAAAAACCCTGAATCTCAGATGTTTAATTTTCCCCATTTCTACTTCAAAGCTTTTCCCCTCCTTTAGCTAAAACACAACATGATTCTTCTTCAAAAGATACCAGTTCACATTTAACTGCAACAGTTTTAGAACTTTAAAAACAAAAACAAAGTCTTTTATTTATTTAACATTTTCTTGCTCACTGCATGCAGTAAAGTTACAGTATAATTTAATGTGATGCCATTTCTAGAAAAATCCCTTACTGGAAATTCATTCCCCCTAAAAGATTTGCCTGGGTACTTGAAATTACACAAGTCAGTCTTACCCGTAGACTCATTGATTCTGGATAAATGAGGAGACCTGAGGGTAACACTTGCCCAGGCCTCATCAAAGGAACTCTGTCTTTCTCGTTCAAGGAATAAAACTCAGAAACTCAGAGTTTCCTGATGAAAAAAAGAAAAGCAAAGAAAAACCATCACCTATTCAGAAGCAGCTACTGAGGGATTTTTCTCAAGGTCTCTACAAAAGTTTACACCTATTTAAAAGCTTTGTCTATGTCAACCAAATATCTAAAAAAATAAATAGAATGTAAGTACTATAAGATAGTGATTTTCACCTGTTTTCTTCACTGTTGTGTCCCTAACACCTAGAATAACGCTTGACGTATAGTAAGCACTAATTTAATATTTGATGAATAGATGGATGAATGAATGAACTTTTTGGGCAAAGCTGAAGGTGATACTTCCCCGCTTAAAGCAAAAATATTTATGAGATTCTGGACTGAATACTAGAGGAATACAATGGTTGCTTCCTGTGTAAAACTCCAGTATCTATACTAAGGATATTAAAGGGGAAAATACTAGGAAAGTGGGAAGAACCATGCTATTGTGTGTGAAAGAAATGGTTGCTTTGGAGTGGATTTCTCAAAATGGTAAAGAATCAAATGTCCCCTGAAAGTCCCATAGGGCCTCAGATGCTGGAAACCTGTTTTCACTGTTTGGTAGAGAAAAATAATAGATCCTATAAAATCAAGAAAGGAATTTAGACCTTCTTTCAAAATTAAGACAGGCCCACTTTTATCCTTCCATCTGAGGAATGAGTTTCTATTCTTTTACTCCAAGCCCTCACATTTCTGCGTTCCTTTTATTGTTCTTCTCCGGTGGCTCTCAGCCTTGGCGGCACATCAGAATCACCTGTGGAACTTTAAAAAATACCAGTGTCTGACTCCCACCCCCATTTTGATTTATTTGAGCTGGGGTGGGGTCCAAGCACTGGTATGTTAAAAGCTCCCTAGATGATTCTAATATTTTTCTAGGGCTGAGAAGTTTTGGTCTGCTCCATGTTGCAACTGAGATATATTTTCCTACTTTGCCATAGAGAATATACAGTAATTTTTCTTATCTCAACAATTTTATGTGTCTATTCCTTTCCCTTTACCCTACACTGATTTCTGCATTCTTTAGTGGTCTCCATGAATACACTGTTTGATTACTGACCTTCCTTCATGACCATTTTGACTGCTTGCGAAACATTTAAAAACAGCCTTTTCAAAAGGAGTCCAAATGTTACTTGCACACATAAGTATATGCAATGTAGATAACCAATTTTATTCTATTTTGGTTCAGAAAATGACTATCTCAACAAAGAAAAAATGTCAACAAGACATCCTCTGAACAATAAACGGTGCTGAGATCATTCCATTGGAAAGTTAGCAAATCTGGAAGAGAAGAGAAATCATAGCTTTATCTTCAAACATGTTTTTAAATTCCCTCCTTTAGAGATCATCTCTGTGGACTCAAAAAAGTTTCTAAAGCCAAAATGAGGTAGGGGATGAATTCATTGACTATTAGGAGGAGATATATTTCTATTTCAAAATTTTTTCTCTTTTATACAAATGATTTAACTAATCTGTGGCTTGCCTTTCACATCTATGAAATGAAGAATATAGAATATTTTAGCCGTAATATTCTATAAAATGTGATCGATAATCAGTACCCTGATAAAAATTCTTTGTTTTCCAAAGCAGATGAAAAATGAACTAGAAACTTTCAAAGCCAAAATTTTCTTCTAAACCAGATACTCTGACTAAAATAAATCCACCTCCTGCATTCCACTTAGAACTCTACAGCTGGCTCCAGGGTGACATTTATCTTTGGAAGGAACCTTTTGATCTTAGGCTCTTACGTTGTCAATTGCCACTCAAAGTATCTGTTTAATACATGCACATTTATGAGATATGAACTACTTCTTCCTTCATATTTTGGAGAAATGTATGCTTTGGAACAAATAGTTATGGCAAATTTGAGGATACACCAGCACTCAGATTTTTTTAAGAAAATAATTTTCTGTCAATTATTTATTAAAGTACAACTAAAATTAAAGCCTAAGGAACAAAGAAAGCAGTTGGCAAAATTTCTAAGACTTGACTTGAGATGGAATTATTAATGGGTGTTATTATGAGAGAGAACCACCCAAAAGCACATTGGAAACTCAAAAATATAAAAACTAAAGTCTGGCAGTAGAACTCCTACCACTTTCAAGAGGCAATAAATGCTTTTACAATGTGATTCAGTCCCCCAGTTCAAGATTAAGGAATGAAACTATTCTTTACTTCTTTTTATTTATAAGCATTATTCATATGCATAAGAGGAAAATGTAAATACAGAAAACCTGAAGAATTGAATCTTCTGTCTGGGAAGTCAGGGTAAGTGGATGAATATCATGTGAGGACTAATTTTGTAAACTGAGTGCAGTCAATGAATATTGAACACTTTCCATTAAGATGCTTGGTTAGTGTATAGTAGCCGGAGGAGTACTCCATGATGAGCAAATACACCTACAAGTGGGAATTTTGTTGTATTAAATATATAAAAAGCCTTCTGCAAATAGTAAATTAGATTTCAAATGCATTTCCCTATAAATTAGTGAAGAACAAAGGAGGTAGAATAAAAAGTCAGTGACCTTAAAATCAATGTGCATCATTTAAAAGACTTTATTATTCATCATTGCAAAGTCCAATCTCCTAGGTTCGACTCTCTACTCGACATCTTCATTTGGATGCCTAATAGGAATCACAAAATTGACATGTCCTAAAACTCAACTTCTGATCCTCTCTCTTCTCTTGGATTTCAGTTCATGGCAACTATTAATACATCCTTTCAACTGCTCAGGAAAAAACCTTGGAGTCATTGGTGACTCTTCTCTTTCTCACCTTACGTGTAATCCGAGAGTAACTCCTTTGAATCTACCCTTAAATACATCAGAATCTTACCACCTCTCATCACCTCCCTGCTAGCACCAGAATCCAAGCTATCCTAATCTCTCACTACATTGTTGCAATAGACTTCTGACTGTTCTTTCTGCTTCTGCCCTGCCCTTCCCCTCGTTATAACATATTCTCAATACAGCAGCCAAACTGATCCTATTAAACTGTAGGCCAGAAAATGTCTCTCCTCTGCTCAATACCTTTAAATGGCTTCCCATTACACCCAGAATAAAGACTCAAGTCCTACGTCAGCTCACAAGGCCCCACAAAATCTAGACTCATGCCAGCTCTCTGATTTCATGTCTTACACCTTTCCCCCTTATTCTCTCCTCTTCAGCCACACTGGCCCCATGGAGTTCCTCAGATATATCCAGCAGACTTCTGCTGCAGAGTCTTTGCATTTGCTGTTGCCTCTACCAGGTAAGCTCTTCAACCTGATGTCTGCATGCCTTATCCTGCACCTCCTTCAAGTTTTTGCTCTAAAGTCATCCTCCCAGGGAGGCCTTCCCTGACCACCCTATACAAAATCATGTACATCCTAACATCCAGCACTCCCTAACCCCCTTCATAGTTTTATTTTCTTCATAGCACTTATCACCACATGACAAATTACATACATGCGTATGTGTGCATGTGTGTTTGTTTATTGTCTATCTCCCCCTACTAGAATGCAAACGCCATGAGGGCAGGGACTTTCAACTCTGGGTCACTATCCTATCTCCAGTGCCTGGCACATGGGAGGTTCTCAATAATTCTTGTTGCACAAACAAATTAATAAGTTAATGAATTTGCTACATTCGATTTGGTGCTTTTTGTCATGGTTTTATTATTTTATTCTGGGCCACACCAGCTCACCTTCCATTTTCTTTTGTTGCCCTACCATATATTCCTTAAGATCTTATATCTCTGCCTTAAGCTCTTGCTTTTTAGAGTGTACTTTATTCACTTTTTTTTCAAATTTACGGTGATATATTTGCTTAAATTTTTCTTCTATTCCATACCAACATTTTCCTCATAAATACTCTCTGCCGTTTTTTCCTGCTCTTGTCCTGTTTTATCTTTTATTATCTTTATATGTAGATCCTACAGTAGTTTATGTTTAATGACTCATCTTTGAATGAGGAAGGTCTTTTTGGCCCTGCTGTTTGCAGGAGGGTGCTATGAAGGAGGAGTTCTCCTTATGGCACAGGGATCTTAGGGATTTAGGGGTGAGGGAGCCTTCGTTTCTCTCTTGACCAGTGGGACTTACAGAGATGCCAATGCCCTCTGTCTTATACTCCTGCCTCACCAAATACTGCTTCTTGCAAACATCATCCCAGATGATTCCTTCCCTAATTCCTCACCTACCTTTTCAGTGTTGCCTGACTTATTACCACATACAAGGAATGACGCTCCATGAGCCCTCCTACTCTTTCCCAGTGTTGCTGCAGGGATTGTGAGTTTCATGACCCAGGGGCCTTCCTTTCCTTGGAAAGTGCTCTCTGCTAGCATTTTTTTTTTGAGCTCACTCACCTTCACTAATGTTGGCAGCTCTTCCTCTAATGCTGTGATTTGCAGTTTAATATTTCTCTTAATTTTGTTAAAGATGGAATCCCAAAGTACAAGTATCTATATGTTAACATCTATTACATCTAAGTAATGGAAATAGAGAATATATTGCTTTGATACTTTTTGAGTATTTGAAATATTTCATAATTAAATGTATTAATTTTACTTTTGTCAGATTTATATAAAGCATGTAAATTAAATTTAGTAATGAGATGTCCTACAACTTTAATCCTAAACATCCACAATTTTTTTGGCTTGGTATTTTTCACCTTAGAATGACTAAACTAGGCAATTAGAATAAATAAGGGAGAGTAGCAGGCCTTCTAATAAGTCAACTTTAGTAATTGTTGTTGTGTTAAAGGAATGGATAAGAGCATAGACCCTGGAGCCAGAGTGCCTGGCCTTAAACTCTGTATCTGATCTTTATAAGGTATGTGACCTTGAACATGTTATTTAACATGTTTGCACTTCAGTTTTCACAGTTATAAAATGATGAAATCAATATGGTTGTTGTGAGGATTAGACAAATTAATATTTGTAAAGCACATAGAACAGTGCTTGACACATCATAAGTGCTACATAAGAATTATTACTACCATTATTCCATGTTTAATGACATTCATGTAAAATTTAAATAACTAAAATATAAAATTATAATACAACTACATATTATTAGAATATTTCTTATGGTTATTTTTATTTGGCATGTTACATAGTTCATATTTTGAAAATTAGTGAAGTTATGGATGTGACAATGATTTAACACTGGTTTTCAGCTGTTACACGTTACTGTGTTAAATATATCTTTTCAGCTATATGTTACCCCGAGAACCCATTTAAACAGGCCATTTTCATGGTAACATTATAATACCCGATGCCTATAAATTGTTAAGTTCTATGGTTTTTTTCCCATGGCTGTATCTGTAGTTCCATAGCTTTGGAGGCTGTATCATGAAGGGATGAGATTAAAAACATTTATAATTTTCTTTCTCAAATAAAGTATTACAAATGGTTAATTAGAGATTTTCCTTTTATTAGTGGCTTCCAGTCATGCACATAGTAACTTACAGATGAAGGCAAAATGCCTGTCTTTATCTTTTCACTCACTGAGTATATTTTCTAAGAAGAAGGCACTATGGAACGTGAGAACTACAGAGACTCATTAAGCAGGATTTCTGCTCTCCAGGAGCTTGTGTCCAGGACAACAGATGGCGTGAGTGTATGTTCCCCAGGCAGGAAGGCTTGCTTAGTCAAAAAGGTAGAAAAGGAGGAAAGAGCTAACTTTCTCCTTGGAAGCTTCATTGTAGAGCACTAATTTTCTTTGATTAATCATGGTTTGAATGTAACTTTCAGCTTGGCAGATTTAGGGAGTTGAGAGCATCCTAAGGATGGCTACATCTGTCAGGTCAGAAGTGGGTGAACACAAGACTGGTTGGTAAGAATAACACGGAAAACCAGAATTTCAATTTACTGATTTAAAATTTGTGTTATATTATTAGTATATTATTATAATGTTAATTTATTAATTTATAATTTTTATGGCAGTTGATTGATTGTGCCCATTTGACCATAGAGAACACCTTGGGGAGCTACATGTTTATTATTTCTTGGTGAACAAGGAATAAGATCAAGCAGTTAGAATATCCAGTGTTTACTCAAGTCAAGCTAAGATAATGATATATTCATCACCACAGAAGGCATCACACCACATGTCTTTAAAGGGGAACAGAATACTCATAAGCCAAGTCTTTTAACTCTAGATTTTCTTCTGTTGACCCTGCCAACGTTTAACTTTGAATACCTATTTTGTAATGTGAATCAATTCACCTTCTGATTGAACCTTTATTTAGATATAATAATCAGATTATAACTGAGTCTTACAGGTATTGGTGCTCTTCTATCTTTTTAATGTGCCTTTGTACATTTCTGCTATGATTAATATGAGGTAATTCTTACTATTTAAATGGCAGTGTACAATCTTATATTACTTATATTGAGGATAAATATATTTAAATAAATAATTTACATTCCTTAAGTATCTGGATAAGCCAGCAACTGCACATAGTGGACAATAATAAAGTGAATCAGCAAAATAAATAATCATAAACCATTAACAGACCAGAAATGTTTTTATTATCCATGAAGGATATCAAGTATTACATTTAAACTTAGGTTTCTCTAATGTGTTAGGGTTTCCCAAAAATCACATGAATCAACCTAATTTAACCAAACTCAATACTTACTTTAAAATGTTGGAAGAAATGGATTTTGTGCCTATCCTTACAATTTGTTTAGCCAAGAAAGAGAGAAATCACAAAATAGTTGAAATTTTCCCATGGGTACAGGGAATTAAGATAGTAGTCCTAAAGATTGTTGACCCTCCAACCCAAAGGTCAGCTAGTGGCCGAAAATCACATAGCATGCCACTAAGTCATCTTGTCAAGTCTGACCAGATGGACTGTTTCCCATTGGCCCTACAAGCAGCCAGCAGTTTGACCTACTGATAGTTTAGAAACAACACAACAGAAACTATTTTAACTTTATTCCTACTTGAAAGCCCCTGCCTCTCAAGAGAGCCAGTCATCAGTTGCAGCCTGGCCTAGAACCAGGGAGGAGTCTGGCTGGCAATGCAGACATATAATTTTTTCCTTATTTTTGCCTCTTCCTCCCCCTGCCTTTAACTCTTCCTTTGGCACTTCTCCATGTCTGTCTTGTTCAACCTCAATTTACTGATTACCTGAGAGAGTTTCATCAATATCTAAGCATAAGGGCTAAGGTCACCCAGAACCATCATCTCTCAGAAGATGGAAGAGGTGCAGTCAGATTCCCTCTTGAAGCTTCTGTCTCTGAATTCCCTGTATCCACTATTCCTACTAAATATAGTGGGAGACTTATAATTATAACTTGGGGACACCTTTAGTAAAGGAAATAGGATGTCCATACATGCTGACTCAAATCACTGAATACTCACAGCATGGTATGATTATATCTACACTTAAAATTAATCAAAAGAACACAATAAGATAAAATAATTTACTACAGAAAGCATGACTTCAATTTTAATCATAATATTTATTAAATTAAAAATTAATTCAACCAAGTTTTCATGTAGCAACAACACAGCGTGTCTATAAGGCCTTTTCTTTTCTTGACTATGTTTACTTATTATATAAAACTGTCATCATTTCCATCATTTCAGTTTTAAAAAAATCAATAAATAATTGAAGAAAATCTGTCAAACCAGTCGTTTCCTGTGATCATATAATCAGAAAATGGACTGAGTCTTGGTTTCCCTTTTCTTTTAGGTGTTACATTCTCTTCCTCTTTTTGTTTTCCTGTTTAATGTCTGCTTTGAAATGTTGAAATGCTACAAGCTTTCATCATCGTCATTTCAGTTTTTCATTCAGAAATTTTTATTTCCGTTGGGCACGGCTCTTACCAGGCATACCCTGTTGAATTATAATTTTACCATTTTTATGTCTTTCCTATCCACCATACCATGAGCCCTTTGAAGGCAGGAGGGATGTCTTTCTCGTGTTGACATCTCCAGTGCCTATCACAATGTCTAGAAGTTAGCAGAGACTCATAATGTTTTCCTAGGCACAGACCTAGTTTTTATATAAATATTGTAATTAATATAACAAGTATAAATATAGTTTCAATTTTATGACTGTATTTACCTGGTACATTGACTACACAATATCTGAAGAAGAGTTTCTCTAATTGCTCATATTTTGGTTTATATTGAACCACAAAAGCCCTTCAAGATAATGTATGAGTCTGTTCATACATTACCAGTTACCTACATTTATTATAACTAAAGCCTGGAACTTTCTACTATTAAACTTTCCATAAATGTTCTGTAAAGAACTGAAATTAGTTTTTTAAAAGTTACGAACATGAGCCCAAGAAATCAGCAGAGATAGCTATGAGGAGTTGCTGTTCTACTAAGCAAGTTGGCCTTTAGCCAGTGAAAATCCCTGATGGAGAAGTGTCTAATGATATTAGCCCCAATACCAATGCTGGCAGTAGGATATATATATATAAAAAACAATTTTCCTCTCTCTTTAAGAACATTGCTCCAGCTGTCTTATATAAATTACATTAAAAGTGAGTATAACATTGATGCATATAATAAGCTTCAAATTGCATTTCAACATATTAACATTAAGCTGACCATATTGCACTAGAGACATAAGTTAATTTTTAGATTTCATTCTTACTTGTGTTTATAATCAGTATAAGCTTCCATTTATGTGAAGTTATATATTCTCATTTATAGTTTCACATATCATTAATTATCTAATTTTTATTGATTTCATTTTAGTTTGATAAATTAGCATACTATATAATTTTTCAGTATAGAGTAATTAAGAATAGTAATTTTATTGATTAGGTGAACTCAATATTCAAGGTAAAGCATATGCCATTTTTCATTATTCAAATGTGCTTCTCAAAAATGACATTAAAATAAAAAAAATAAATAAATTATAATACCAAGTCAATTTAATTTTCAGAGAATATTAAATCAGACTTACATTTTTGTACATGCCTAGTTTTTAGATTATTTTAATGATGAATTTATGTAGATATTTCCTTTAATGAACATTAAATTTATACTCAGAGATACCCTATTGTAAAACTCTGGAAGTTTAAAGGCTCCTTGACTAACTAGGGATAGAGGAGCTCTCTCTTAGGGTAGGAGATTTCTCCTTGAGTATCGTACAAACTTCAGGACCTTTGCGTAGAAGGGGGTGCCTTTCTTATAGTCTAGCCTAGGTTTCCCCTTGGAGGTTAGTGTTTCCTAGGCACTCCTATGTTTAGAACCTGGTAGAGCTGCCTTGAAGAATCAGAATAGAGCCTCAACTCTCCAGCATTGATAATCTTCAATCTCAGAGATCTAGTTGCCTTCTGAGGCATCTTTAAAAAAAACAATTTTAATCATTTCCATTTATTTCTTCTGCTAGCTACCTCCAGGTTTCCAAAAGAAGTCAGATTTTAAGCTTATTCGATTTTAGGTTATTTTTTCAACTTTCTACTTTAAAAGACTTAAAATCTTTACCCTGTGGGTATGTCAGAATTATAAATTTTTATCCTTTAACTTTAAATATTTCTTGTTCCATTAAACAAATAGCTACATCTTTTGAAGAATCATAGAATTTTTCATAAGAAATTGTTTTAGCTATTATCTTATACAAACCTTTCATTCAGTAGACTAAGAGAGTGATTCAAATTAATTGTGAATTATAATAAGAAAGAAGGTTGAAACTTAAGGTTTTATGTCCAGGTCTATATAATCAGGTTAGAGTTGTCAAGAATGGGTTGTACTTCTTCCATCACTTTGTTGATAAGACTTTGGTACACAGACACTTGTGAAGTTTTTTTTTCTCTTTATACCTTCTGCTTACGCCATAGTCTAGCCTTTTACTTAGACCACTGCACACAGTTGCTAGTGTTAATCACTCCCAAATACAAATCTGATTATGTCATTTTCCTACTTTCAGTAGAACTTGGTATGGCTTACAAGCTGCTGCATTTCTATTTTACAGATGAGGAAACTAAGAATGAGAGTTTAAATCACTTTCCTAAGAGCAAATGGCTAATGAAAGACCAGAGCCAGAATTCAAACTCAGCTCTGTCAGTGTTGACATGTTCAGGGCTCGTAAAGAGATCTGAGACAGCTGAAGGAAAGGAACTGGAACTTTCAAGTTTTTATTTGGTACTTGCCACATGGCAAGCACTTTGTTAATTTTAGCTATAAAAATAAGCAAAATATCAGTCCTGATGCAACATAAGGAGGGGTAGAGAAGAGTATTAGTCTTATTTTATCTAATTTTCTTTTCTCTTATCCAGGAAGTTGTACCATGAGTAATTTATGCAATTGCCTATGATATGATAGCGGTTCCTCTTAATTCTTCCAACACAGTGGCAGAAAAGCATAGTAGTTAAGGGCATAGGCTCCAGATTCCAAAACCTGGACTTTAGCCCAGCTCCTTATAGTGTGGTTGTGAAGATTCAATGTGATAATTCATGCAAAATTCTTAGTCTAGTCCTGGCAAATAATACATTCTCAGTCTATAGTAGCTACTGTTAAATGGGTTTTTACTTATCTGTCTTTCTACTGGATTGTAGGGTTTAGAAGAAGAGAAGACTGTATCTTTAATCTCAGAAGGCTTAGTATCTGGCCAATGCTTGGATTATGTAATATTAATTCAGTAACTGTTACTTGGATGAATGGCATGAATTATGTACCTCTTAAGGATGTATATAAGCAGAGACTCATAAGAAGGTAAAACTGTTTTGAGTAGTTCAGTATGAATGGAGACGTTGGAAGAAGCCTACGCTAAAAAGGTAGGCAGATACTATATCTTGAATAGCTTTATAAGCCATGTAAAGAAGATTGAACTTTATCCTGAACAGGGGAAAACATATAGCATTTTATGTTTACATAGCCCAATCAACTTTGCAATTTTTAAGCACAAAACACTCTGACTATAGTATAGAGCAGGGGTCCCCAACCTATGGTGAGTTGTATAATTATTTCATTATATATTACAATGTAATAATAATAGGAATAAAGTGCACAATAAATGTAATGCACTTGAATCATCCCGAAATCATCCCCGTCAGCTCCCGGTCCATGGAAAAATTGTCTTTCATGAAAATGGTCCCTTGTGCCAAAAAGGTTGGGGACCACTGGTAGAGGCAATATTGGAGAGAAGCCTGATGGAAAGCATGGCAAACAGTTAGGATAATATTGACATAGTACAGGTAAGAAAGGGGAACTTGATGCAAAGCACTGACAATACAGACATGCTTGAGAGCTGTCTAGTGGGAACATACTCTAAACTCTTTTGTCAATTATTAGGGTACTAAACAATAGGAAGATGTTTATACAGTAATTCCTGAATACCAGTGTTCAGACTCACAAAATCAAAGCCACCCTGGGAAACTTTTTTAAAGTACAGATTTTTGGGTTTATCCTCAGAGTTTCTAATTCAGTAGAGTAATGGTGGGTCCAAAATGCTGTACTTTTTAGTTCCCTAAATGTAATTTTTACACATCATTTATGCTTGAATTGCACAATATTTTAGATTTTTTTTTTTACTACAACCAGTGAATGGCCAAATATCTCTTTCATGCAACCCCTGCTAGCACTGTTCTAGGTGAAGTGGTGCATGCAAGAGAAATTGAACACAAGTCCTAAGTTCAAGTGCCTTACAATTTGCTTGAGAGGACAAAGTTAACATATATTAAATAAATAGAGAACAAATAACTGCTAAACCTTATGCCACTGATAGTAGATGGTATAAATGCTCCTGAGATATGACTTCATCACGGGAATTGGTACAGATACAATTTGAATGTGCCTGTAATAGGGAGGGTATTAGAAAATTAAAAGAGGAAATGTGACAGCCCAACTATGATCTAACTAGCACAGAATGAGCTGGTCATGTGGAGAAGAGTAAGAACACCATGAGTGGAGGGAGAGGAGAGAGTTGGGGAGTAGCTGGAAATCGATGTGGTTTAGTAGCCTGGGCAAGATAATGGAGAACCTCAGGGGGAAAAATGTTTTAGGAATATGACAACGACAAAGAAAAGGTGAGTTGAAGAACGGAGAGACTGAGAGGGGGAAGACTGGCCCTGGGGGCGGGGGTGTAGAGCAATCTGTTTCAGTCATTTTAAGCATGAGGTGATGAGCGCATAGGTCTGAGGTGGTGGGTATGGAAATAGAAAGGGAGGTGTGATGGCTAATTTTATGCATCAATTTAGCAAGGCTGCAGTAGCCAGTGGTTTGGTCAAACACCAGTCAAAATGTTGCTGCTAAGGTATGTGTTAGATGTACATCTTAGTCTGTGTTGTGCTGCTATAACAGATTACCTGAGACTGGGCAGTTTATAGAGAACAGACATTTATTTCTTACAGTTCTGGAGGCTGCGAGGTCTAGGATCAAGGGACTTGCATCTGGTGAGGGCCTTCTTGTTGCATCATCCCATGGTGGAAGGCAAAAGGGCAAGAGATCATGTGTGAGTGCACATGCATGCAAGAGCTGGGGGAGGAGGGGGACAAAGGCCAAACTCATCCTTTTATCAGGAACCTCCTTCTGCAATAATAATCCTACTTGCATGATAATGGCATTAATCCATGCATGAGGGCTCTGCTCTCTACTCATCTCTTAAAGATCTCACTTCTTAGCACCACTACGTTGGGGATTAAGTTTCCAACACATTTGAATTTTGGAGGACGCAATTAAACTATAGCAATGTGATTGACATTTAAATCATTAGACTTTGTGTAAAGCAGATTACCCCTTATAATGTGGGTGAGTCTCATCCAATTAGTAAAAGGACTTAACGGCAAAGACTGAAGGTTCCTGAAGGGTTTCAGCAACGCAGAAACCCTACCTGATTTCCCAGCCTGCTGCACTGTGGAATTTGGACACAAGCTTGCAGCATCAACTGTCACCTGAATTTCCATCCTGCCTACCTGCCTTGCAGATTTTGAATTTATTAGCCTCTAACCATGTGAGCCTATTCCTTTAAAATCAATCCTTTGTGTGTGTGTGTATATATATATATATATATATATATATATATATATATATATGCTGTTGCTTCTGTTTCTCTGGAAAACCTTGACTAATACAGAAAGGATGAATACCAGAGACATTATGAAGGAGAAAAAGTTGAGAATAAAAGGAAGATTTTTAAAAAATCAAAGGTAACTTCAAAGTTTATAAAAGAGTGAAAGCAGCTGTAGCTTTAGGAGCTGGCTGTGATCTACTGTCTTCATGTGCTTCCCTCAAAGGAGTGTTTCCCCCCTGAGTATTTAATGGTGCTGGTAGATAAGCTGTATTATATCACTATGCTGTCAGCAATCCCGTTGACCTCTTAATGATCTGGTTTCTTTTATTGTTAGTACTATACAATTTAGACTTTTCTTCTACTTTTTTAAAGTTTTCTAATTTTAGCATGTTTCAAATATCCCATTCAACTTAAATGATGTTTAATAGCCTTGGAATTTAAGTTTTGATGTCCCTTTCTTAATATCTAAAAGGACTAGCAGGAGATATTCCTCTCTTGGATTGTGGAATTGGGCAGTACATCCAGAAGACAATGTAATTGCTCTGCTTTGATGTCAATGAGAAAGTGAACACAAATGTAACCCTGGAGTAACCAATTGTTCTCCTTAATTGAAATTGTGACTCAGTTCTTCTATAACACCATTCTGCCTCAGATCCATCAACTATATTTTTTAGCCCTCTGCTGTTCAGACTGACCTCTGATGAATAAGTTTCCTATGATGGAAAGTCAAGGCAAAAAATTTCAGAAGCATGTGTCGTACTGTAATTTTCCTTACATGTGTCCCTCTATGCACACAAAGTATTCTGTAGAGTGCTTGTTTCTTATAATTTATCACCCCTGCCATTTCAGTGCATTTCAACTAACCACCTAGATTCATTGTGCACCTTATCATTCCCAGTTCTGTTTAGAAAATTCAACAGAATTTCTTGAATTAATCAACTATGCTAAATCTTTGCAATGATAACACCATCAAAATTACAACTTAGGCATTGCAATAAATGTAATAGCCAAGATCTTCTGCAGGTTAAGAAATGAGCACAGCAAAGGACTCATTGTGTCAGTCTATGTGCAATTACTTACATTTTATATACTGCTTACTCTATAAGTAAACACATGTAGCAGAAACTATTTTCCCTGAAAACCTGGCATCTACCTGCCCGTTTTTTTCAAGACTCTAATTTTACTCAGGTATCCAGTCTCATCCACGTGCTTCAGTAAAGGCTGATTGGTCTAAATTACTGCTGCCCAATAGAACATTCTGTAATAATGGAAATGTTCTATATATGTGCAGTCCACTGTGGTAGCCACAAGCCACATTTGACCATTGAGCATTTGAAATGTAATTAGTGCAACTAAAAAACTAAATAACCGCATATTGAGCGTGGTTACCATATTGGACATCGTAGGTAATCAATGATGGTATTCTTTCATTATCCTTGCAAGGAAGGAATGGGTTTAAATATGCATGGTTATAAGACAATGCTGACCAATGATACAAAATGGAAAGTGTGCAGGGGAACTTAAAGTCTGTAGGAGAAACTTTCAGCATGCCTGTAAGAAGCATAAACCAAGAATACCAAGTGTGGAGCACCTAGATCTTAATGCTGATGGGAGATTAAGTAAGTATAACTACTTTGGGGAAAAAAGTTGGCATTATCTTGTAAACTTGAACTTGTTCATACTTAGTGACCAAGCAATACTCCAGATTTATACATTAAAGAAATGTCTGTGTATGTGCACAGTGAGACACAAAAAAGAATATTTTTAAAGCATTTTTAACTATTGAAAAAATTTAAAAACAACCATATCAATCATGACAGAGAACTAGAGACACATTGTGAAATACTATGTATGAGTGAAAATGAGCAAACAACAACCAAATATATCAATAGAGATAAACCTTAGAATCACAATATTGTCTGGAAAAAAGTATACAGTTGCAGATGACTGCATGCATCATGACAGCATTTTTATAAAGTCAAAAACAAATTAAAAAGGCATATATTTTATGGATGCATATATATATGGCAAAACTAAAGAAAATCAAGGAAGAGTTTTATTTATTTGAAGATACCTACAGGGCTAGGGATGCATCAGTATAAGATCTGGGTGAAGTACACATGCAGGTTCAGTGAGATTGGGAACATTTTGTTTAAGTTGTTACCACAAGTCATAAATAATTCCATATATATGTATATATGTGTGTGTGTATACATATATATGTCATGCATTGCTTAGTATACATGAAATCTTTCATACTGAAAAGAAAAAAAAAATTAAAATGTGGCAGAGAGAACTATTTACTGCATCAAAAATCAACAAGGTTAAAAAACAGAATCTGGAAACAATATATTGTCTAAATTTTCCAGGTTGTAACAAAAAGAAGCAAAGAAACAGGAAACTGTGACCAATACTCAGGAAAAAAGCAGTGAATAGAAATTGACTCCAAGTGATTCCAGATGTTGGATGTAACAGACAAAGACATCAAAGCAGCTATTACAACTATAGTCAAAGAATTGAAGAAAACTGTGTTCAAAAAATTAAAGGAAAATATGATGACAATAACTCATCTCATCAAAGTACTCTCAATAAAGAAATACAAACTATAAAAAAAATCAAATGGAAATTCAAAAGTTATAAATTACAATAACTGGACTCAACAGAATAGAGCTGGAAAAGGAATCCATGAACTTGAAGATAGATCAACAGAAATTTTCAATCAGAAGAACAGAGAGAAAAAGATTGAAAAATAGAGTTAATACAACCTCAGAGTCATATGGGATAGTAACACATATACCAACATACATGTACATGTAATGGGAGTCCCAGAATAGAAAAGATAAATGAGATCTGTCTATCTATATCTATATTTATATCTATATCTATATCTATATCTATATCTATAGATGTATTTGAAGAATAATGGCTGAAAACTTCCCAAATATTATGAAAATCATTTCATATCGCATGTACAGATCCAAGAAAGTCAATGAAAGCCAAATAAGAGGAACACCAAAAGATTGCCATTGACAAACATCCTTGTCAAACTTTTGACAGTCAAAAAGAAAGAGAATATTTTGAAAAGAGCAAAAGAAAAGCAACTGGAAACTAACTTATCCAAAGTAATGGAGGTCAAAAGCAGTTGAATGACATTCAAAGTGCTAAGACAGAGGCATACCATACTTTGGGAAAGCGGCTTGTTACTTCTCAAACACCTGAGTCTACACTCACCACGTGATCCAACAATTCCACTCCTTGTTAAAGCCCTAAGAAAAATGAAAACAAATGTCCACACAAAAACTTTTACAACTCATAGCAGTGCTATTCATACTATTCAAAAACTGGAAACAACCCAAATTGCCATCAACTGATGAACGTATAAACAAAATGTAGTATATCCAAACATTGAAATAGTATTCAGCTAAAAAAATGAATAAAATTCTGACACATGCCACAACATATGTAAAACTTGGAAACATTATGCTAAGTGAAAAAAAAACCTGGTCACAAAGGTCACATATTTGATTGCATTTACATGAACTATCTAATATAGGCAAGCCTATGAAGACAGAAAGTAGATCAGTGGTTGCCAGAGGTTAGGGAGAGTAGGTGATGGATAGTGACTTCTAATGGGTATGGAGTTTGTTTTCAAGTGATGAAAACATTCTGGAACTAGATAACAGTGATCAAGTCACAAATTTATGAATATACTAAAAACCATTCAATTGTACTTTGAAGATGGTGAATTTTATGGTGTGTGCATCATATACCAATTAAATTGTTATTTTAAAATTTGTGAGGGGAAAAATGTCAACAGTCTATATGACAAAACTGTGTTTCAAAAGTAAAAGTGAAATAAAGACATTCACAAATAAACAGAGATAATTTGTGGCTAGCAGACCTGGCTTACGTGAAATACTAAAGTAAATTCTTAAGGCTGAAAGAAAGTAACACCAGGTGGTAATCTGAAGTACAGGAAGAAATGAAGCTACTAGAAATGGTAAATATGTAGGTTGAAATAAAGGACTTTATAAATACGTTTTTCTTCTTCTCTTAACTTTTTTAAAAGACAAAAGATATGTCAATATTTTTGACACTTATGTTATTTGTTTTATAACATATGGTGTGTAGACACAGTAATATATTTGGCAATAATAGCCCAAAGTTGGGGGAAGTAGATAATTTAGAGCAAAGTATCTGCTTTTGATCAGAAATAAGTTAGTATTATTCTGAAGTAGATTTTGGTAAGTTAAGATGCATACTGTAATCCCTACAGCAATCAGTAAGCAAATAAGTCAAAATAATATAGTAAAAACATCAATAGAGAAATTAAATTGATACACTAAAAAATATTTGCTTAAGACAAAGAATACAGAAAAGGAGGAACAGAATAGTAACAACAAAAGACAGACAAATACAAAACAAATAACAAAATGGCAGACACGAGTCCTACCCCATCAATATCACATTACATTTGAACAGATTAAACACCATACTTAGAAGGTAGAGATTGAGAAATGGGATAAGTAGCAAGATCCAACTATATGCTGCCTATGAGAAACACACATGCAATTCAAAGACATAAATAGGTTGAAGGTAAAAGGTTGAAAAAAGATACATCACACAAGTAGTACCATAAGAGACCCAGAGTGGCTATATTAATATCATAAATAATTATTTTAAGATGAGAAATAGTACTAAAGGCAAAGAGGGGCATTTCATGATGATAAAATGGTCAGTGTATCAATAAGATGTATATAAACGTATATGTGCCTAACAACAGAACCCCTAAATACATGAAGCTAATACAGACAGAATTGAAAGGAGAAATAGGCATTTCAAAAGTAATAGTTGTAGATTTCAATATCCCACTCTCAATAATTAATAAAACAACTAGGAAAAAATTCAGCAAATGCATAGAAGACTTTGACAACACTCTCAACCAATTTAACCTAACTGACTTATTTAGGATACTCTAAACAAGCATTGTGGGATACACAATCTTTTCAAGTGCACAAGAAATATTCTCCAGGATAGACTACATGCTGGGGTACAAAATAAGTCCCAGTAACATTTTTTCAAAAGGCAATCTAAGTATGTTTTTTGTCCTCAATGGAATTTAGTTAGAAATCAATAACAGAAATATGCCTGGATGGCCCTCAATTACGTGGAAACTAAATAGGACACTTCTAAATAAGCCAAAGAAGAAATGTTTAAAAAATTAGAAATTATGTTAAACTGAATGAAAGTGAAAACAATGTATCAAAATTTGTGGGACGCAGCTAAATATTTTGTAGTTTTCAGTGTGCAAATCTTTTACTTGTTTTTAAAAGTTATTCCACTAGAATGGCTATAATCAATAAGACAGACAATACTAAGTGTATGTGTGGATGTAGAGTAACTGTTATCCTCTTACATTGTTGGTGGGAATATAAAATGATACAGCCACTTTGGAAAATGGTTTGGTAGTTTCTAAAAATGTTGAACATTAATTTACCAAACAACAGAAAATTCCATTCCCTAGCAATCTAGCCAAGAAAAATGAGAACATACGTACACACAAAGTCTTGTATGCCTATGTTCAAGAAAGCATTATTCATATTAACTAAGACTAATAATGAATCCAAACATTCATCAACTGGTGAATGGATATACAAAATGTGGTAGATCTATACAATGGAATATTATTCAACAATAAAAAGGAACGAAATACCAATATATACTCTACGTGGATGAATCTCCAAAATACTTTGCTAAGTGAAACAAGCCATATACAAGTGGCCATGTATTTCATGTTTCCATTCACATGAAATGTCCAGAATAGACAAATTTATGAGTATATAAAACAGATCAATGGCTTCCCAGGATTCAGGGCAGGAACAGGGATTAATGACAAACAGGCTCAAGGACACTTTCTGTATGATAGAAATGTTATAAAATGGGATTACAGTGGTGACTGCCAACTCTATAAATTTACTAAATGTCCTTGAATTGCATACTTACCATGGAAATTTTTTATGGCTTATATTTGCTACCCTAATAAGGCTGTTAAAGCATACATACAAAAATATTCATCTAAAATCAGTATCTCCACAATTTCAGTTTTAAATGTAAATTGCCAATTGAAACATTACTTAAAATTCAGCCAATTGCTAGGAGAGTTCAACTAAAAAAATTAACAGGCTGCCTGAAAAGCATAAGGGTAATTAACTAATTAGTCATTTTGGGCTCAGGTTTTGTATTGATAAAAACATTCTTTGAAAGATCCATCATCACTGACAAATCAATTTAACATGAAATTACCTAATTATGATACCTTTCTGTCACTGTACATATACAATGTATAGTTATCCTAAATATACATTCAAAATCTATGTAAGGATCATAACATGTAACCATGTTGTGATAGTCAAAAATCCAGATTTTACCTACCTATCTTTATGAATGTCTTCAATTAATTTCTTGTATTCCTGCAGTCTGTCTTTGCTATCTGCAGGAAATTTAACCTTACTTGCTTTTTCTAAAATGAACTCCCCATATCAATAAATTGCTCCAGCATCAAATCAGCAATTCTGACTTCAAAAGACAATAAAGATTAGATGTAATCAGAAATTTATTACTTAAGTACCTTGATCCTGTTTAGAATTTGGAGCTGGCAAACGGTATATTAGGATATCCAGAGTGAAGCAGTTTGCTGGTAAATATTTAGCAACTGGATTGTAAAATAAAAAGTTGTGATTTATACTGTATAAATGCTACCTACCAACTTGTCCAATTCCAAGCTGATGATGTCAACCAGCTTGCAAAATTCCGGAACATTTAATAATTGCCTCTTATAAGCTGTTACAAATTAACTCCAGCACACCACTTCCAGACTGTCTTTACTTGCTTTACTAAAACTGTCTTGATGTGCACTTGTTTTTGGAATCTTTGATTCATGATGCTGTTTTATGTTTCCCCATTAGAGGCGTAAGTTCATTGAGGGCAAGATCTCACGCAGAATTCCTCACAGAGAGAACATTATTTCTCTGACCACTTGTTTTCCTGACAAGTATATGCGAGGATGGAGAGATGGCTAATATGGATCATCAAAGTTCTGGTTGAGTTCCCAATTTCAGGAATCCTGCCCCAGCTCCCAAGATTGGATTCTGAATTTGGAAGGCTTCTATGAAGAGAAGCCTAATGACTTTGGTACATTTCCACAGGAAAAATGAGTCTTTTACTAAGATCATTCAGGGGCCTGTTAAGAGTGTCACCTCCACTTCTAACAGTGTCTGGGACCTATGTTGCCCAAAATCACCTTCCTTGAATGGTTCTAGTTTGGAGTTTACCAATGGGAAAAATTCATATAAGATTTAGAATTCAGAAGAGAAGTGGAAGTCATTATTCTTAGGAGACTGTAGTGGTCTCCCATGACGACATCACACATGGAAGCACAGATTCCGTACGGAAGTTTTACAGACCTCTCTACTGCCTACGCTTTTAACTCCCACTTCATGGTCCTTCTTTGGTGACTGGGTACTCATGACTTCTCATGTTTCCCCCACGTGTTCTGGCTTTTCCATCTGCTTCAGTGCTTCAGGCTGCAGTAACTGGTGACTTTCTCTAAACCTCTAACTTCTGCTTCCAAACTTCAATTCCACTATTCCTCCCACATTTGTGTAAGTCTTAATTCCTTAATTCTTAATTAAACCTCTTATTCTTGTAATACTTGTATTATTACTGTGTCCTGGTCAAATCTAGAGTGATGCTGTTTTTATTACCAGTAGCTGTTCTAGGATAGCAAAATCTAAAAGATAAGAACATAGATCAGTTCTCTGCTATGATCAGATTTAAAGGGATTAATGATTCCATTGGCAATGAACACTGGTTGTTCATCCATTGCAGTGACAAATCAGATACTTAAATTATGATCTATAATCACTTGAGGTTACGTGTGTTGGTGTTGTTAGGATTGAGAGACCAAGTTCCTGGTGCAATTGAACATTATAGTGAAAAAAGAAAGCATATAAGGTTGTGGGGTAGTTATCCCTACCTGTGTTGGAGAACTTAGAGAAAGAAAAGGATGAACTCATGTCTTTTAGGACCTCTGTGAATGCCCAGAAAAAAATCCCTTATATTTTTTATCTTCAGGTTGAGATTTCTGAAAATCAAATTCAAAATATAATCCTGCAGGATATTGAATTGAGGTAGAATGAATGTAATGTTGTATAAGGCCAACTCTCTTGATGTAAGTGCACCAGCAATAAATTATGGATTTAATGCATTGGCTCAAGCATCTGGGAGTAGATTTCGGTAAGTTAACTTGGTTGGTTGATTAAAACCTGCACTTAATGATGGCCTACATTAAATTAAGTTGATATGTTAGAACTTCTTAGTTGTACTACGGAAGAGCAGTAATCAGAATAATTTGACATTTGGCAATGCCTAATAGACAATAATGTCCCCATGACCGAAATAAATGAGTGCCCTATTCAAGTCTTATTTGATGTGTACAAGCAAAAACAATCAAACAAACAAAAACAGACAAACAAACAAAACTCTGGGTATGATGACTTCAACTACAAATACAGTAAGGCACACTTCTCACCCAGCGCCCAGGCTTGAGGTAGTTCACAGACTCAGCATCTCTTGAATGATGGAAAGGATAGATCCTCTTGAAGAGGTACCCTGGTGCACTGCTAAACAGTTATACTATAAATATTCCACTCTTCTTTCCCCAAAGGAATTTGCTACCACTTACCAGGGTGATTGTGCTTTGGGGAAAAAAGGATATACTCAGAATTTCCAGGGATTCCTGGGCACTGGCTCTCACCTGCCTTAATCCCTAGGACTCCAAAGCACTGTGATACACAATCAGAGGTCAGGTGATTAGTGAAATTTAGGCTCATGTCCATCTCACAGTGGGTCCAGTGTGTTTCCAGCCAAACTTCTGGCTATTTCCTCATCTAGAATGCAGAGTTGTAAGAGACCTTCTCAGTGAATGGCAGGGTCTCCATATTGGTTCTGCTAGCTTTGGAGTGAGAGTTTTTATAGTAGGAAAGGCCATGTGGAAAACGTTAAAACTACTTCTTCCTGCCAAAAGAGGAAACAAAAACAATATTGCATTCTTTAAAGGATCTCAGATATTAGTGCCATCAGCAGAAACTTGACTGCAGAGATGGTAATCCCTGTCATATGCCCATTCAATGAACTAACCTGTTTTGACCGTATAGCACATAGACTTACTGTCACTGGAGAATGACAGTAAATTATTATAATCTTAATAAGTTATAATTCTAACTACAGCTACAGTTACAAATGTAATTTCTGTACTGGAGCAAATTAACACAGGCCATGGTATGGCATATAGCTGTTAATCTAACATATGACTTTTCCCCTTGTGTTTGTTAGAGAGACCACTAAAAATATTTTTTATTTACTTAGCAGGACAGCAATACACTTTCATCATCAGGCTCTAGTGCTAAATCAACTCTGTAGTTCTCTGCCATTACCTAATGTGCATGGTCTTTGGTAGTATTTCCATTGTTTCAGTTATCTGTTGCTGCATAACAAACCAACCAAAACTTGATGGTGGTCTATTATTATCTCTCATTGTTCTTGGCTCGACTGGGCTCAACTGGGCAGTTCTCAATTGTTGTCTCTCATGTGGAAGCATGCCATGAAAAGCAAGTGGAAGTTGTAAAACTTCTTATTACCTATCCCAAAATGTCACTTCTGCCAGTCAAGAAAGTCACTAACACCAGCCCCAACTGAACTAGAGTGGAAATGGTCTCAATTTCTTGATGCAAATAGCAGCAAGTGCACACCTGGAAAGAAAGAATTGATGGTGACCATTTTTATTTCACGGGAAAAGTAGGTATTTGTTTTTTATTTATACTATTTGTAATTGACAAATCATAATTTTATTATATTTATGGAGTACAATGTGACATTTTCATGTGTGTATACAGTGGGGAGTAATTAAATCAAGTTGATTAACATGTCCATCACCTCACTTGCTTGACATATTTTGTGGTGATACGTTTGAAATTTACTCTTAGTTATTTTGAAATTTACTGTACATTATTATTGAGTATTGTCACCGTATTGTGCAATAGGTCATAAAGCCTTATTCCTTTTGTCTAGCTGAACCTTTGTACCCTTTGACCAGTAACTCCCCATTCCCTCGCTCCCCACTCCACTGCCTCTAGTAACCATCATTCTACTCTCTACTTCTACGAATTCAACTTTTTTTTTTTTTAGATTCCACATATAAGTGAGGTCATGTGGTATTTTTCTTCTTTGCCTGGATTATTTCACTTAGCATAATGTCCTATAGATTCATCCATGTTGTCCCAAATGACAGAATTTCATGCTTTCTTAAGGCTGAATGGCATTCCATCATGTATGAATACCATTTCCTTTATTTGTTCATCCATTGATGAATACTTAGCTTGATTCCAAATCTTGGCTATTGTAAATAATGCAGCAACGAACATGGAGGTTCCGATATCTCTGAGGTACTGATTTCATTTCCTCTGGATATATACCCAGAAATGGGATTGCTGGATTGTATGGTAGTTCTAGTTTAAGTTTTTTGAGGAACCTCCATACCATTTTCTACAATGACTGTACTAACTTACCTTCCCACTAACAGTGAGCAAGGGTTTCCTTTTCTTTGTGTTCTTGCCAAGACTTATCTTTCATCTTTTTGATAAAAGCTATTCTAGCAGATGTAGTTTTAATTCGTGTTTCCTTCATAAATAGTGATGCTGAGCATTTTTTCATGAACCTGTTGGCCATTTGTATGTCTTCTTTTGAGAAATATCTGTTTAGATCCTTTGCCTATTATTTAACTGGGTTATTAGTTTTCTTGCTATTGAGTAATTTGAATTCTTTATATGTTTTGAGTATTTACCCCTTACCGGATGTATTGTTTGCAGATATGTTTCCCAACTCTGTGGGTTGTCTCTCTACTTTCTTAATTGTTTCTTTCACTGTGCAGAAACTTTTTAGTTTCATGTAATCCCATTTGTCTATTTTTATTTTTGTTGCCTAAGCGTTCTGGGTCATATCCAAAAAAATTATTACCCAGATCAATATTTTACAGCATTTCCTCTACATTTTCTTCCCTTAGTTTTACAGTTTCAGGGTTTATGTTTAAGTCTTTAAGCCACTTTGAGTTGAACTGCTGTGCATGTTTAAGATAAGGGTCTAATTTCTTCTTCTGCATGTGGATAAACACTTTTCTCAGCACCGTTTATTGAATAGTCCGTCCTTTACCCATTATGTGTTCTGGGCACCTTTGTCAAAAATCAATTAACCATAAACACATGGGTTTATTTCTAGGCTTTCTATCCTGTTCCACTGGTCTATGAGTCTGTTTTTATGGAGTACCATACAGTTTTGATGATAATTGCTTTATATACAATATATTTTGAAGTCAGGTAGTATGATGCCTCCAGCTTTGTTCTTTTTGCTCAAGATTGTTTTGTCTATTCAGGATCTTTTGTGATTCCATAAGAATTTCACACATTGGCTGCCACACTAGAAAAAAAATTGTTTTCCTTGGAGCCATGGTGTTTTTTTATGAAAATAGAGTAAAAACTTCAAAAACAAAATGATTCTTTCTAATTTAATGAAAAATTTAATGAAAAATGAAATTTATTGACTTCTATTCATTTAATCCACATTTTTAGAATTAATTTGTCAATATTAATTGTAACAATAAGAACATCAACAAGTAAGATTTTCACAAACCAACTGCAGACTTTTGCTCAGGTTTTGCTTCATGAGGCCTCAGGCTCAAAACTAGCGTGAGTTAAATACAGCTCACATGGCAGTTAATGTGTTAAGGATGGTTTTACTATTTCTGTGAAAAATGACATTAGAATTTTTGATAGGGATTGCACTGAATCCGTAAATCCCTTTGGATAGATGTTTTAATAGTATTAATTCTTCCTATCCATAAACATGGGATATTTTTCTATTTATCTGTGTCCCCATCAATTTCTTTTATGAATGTTTGATAGTTTGCAGTATACAAGTCATTCAACTCCTTATTTAAATGTACACCTAAGTATTTTTTTGGTTATTGCTATTGTAAATAGGATTGTTTTCTTAATTTACTTTTGAATTGCTCAATATTAGTATATAGAAACACTACTGATTTTTACATGTTGATTTTTGTATTCTGCAACTTTACTGAATTTTCTTATCAGTTCTAACAGTTTTTTGTTGGGGTCTTTAGGATTTTCTATATATAGGATCATGTTGTCAGCAAGCAGAGACAATTTCACTTCTTCCTTTCCTATATAGATGCCTTTTCTTTCTTTCTCTTGACTAATTGTTCCAGCTAGGACTTTGAGAACTATGTGAAAAAGAAGTGGGCATTTTTGTCTTGTTCCTAATCTCAGAGAAAAGGCTTTCGACTTTTCAACATTGGGTATGTTAGGGGTTTGCCATATATAGCTTGTATTGTGTTGAAGTACATTCCCTCTATACCTATTCTGGGAGTTTTTATCATGGAAGTATGTTGAATTTTGTCAAATTCTTTTTCTGTATGTATTGAGATGATCATATTGGTTTTATTCCTTATTTTGTTTATGTGGTGAATCACATGTATTGATTTGCCTAAATTAAACAACTATCCTTGTATCCTATGGATAAATCCCACTTGATTACAGTGAATGATTCTTTTGATGTGTTGTTGAATTCGGTTTGCTAGTATTTTGTTAAGGATTTTTGCATCTATGTTCGTCAGGGATATTGGCTGCAATTTTCTTTTCCTGCAATGCTCTGGTTAGGCTTTGATATCAGGGTAATTCTGGCCTTGTAAAATGAGTTTGGAAGAATTGGAAATTCTTCAATTTTAGAAAATAGTTTGAGAAAGATTGGTATTAGTTATTCCTTAAACGTTTCACAGAATTCAGCTGTGAAGCCATTTGCCCTGAGCTTTTCTTAGATGGAAGGCTATTTATTACCGATTCAATCTCCTTACTCATCAGCCTATTCTGGTCCTCTATATCTTCATGGCTCCACTTTGGTAGGTTGTATATCTAGGAATTTATCTTTTCTTCTAGATTATCCAATTTGGGGGATATAATTGTTCATAGTAGTTTTTTTATGATCCTTTGTATTTCTGTGGTATCAGTTATAATGTCTCCAATTTCATTTCTGGATTTTATTTATTTGAATCTTTTCCCTTTTTTTCCTAGTTAGTCTAGCTAAGTTTGTTGATTTTGTGTATCTTTTCAAAAAACCAACTCTTAGTTTCACTGATTTTTTCCTATCGTGTTCCTAGTCTCTATTTCATTTATTTCTACTCTGATCTTTACTATTTCCTTCCTTCTGCTAGCTTTGGGCTTAGTTAGTTCTTCTTTTTCTAGTTCCAGGAGGTGTAATGTTAGCTTGTTTATTTGAGATCTTTCTTCATTTTTGGATATCGGTGTCTATTGCTATAAATTCCCCTCTTAGGCCTGCTTTTACTGTATCCCATAAATTTTGGTATGTTGTGTTTTCATTTTCCTTTGTCTCAAGGTATTTTTAAAAATTCCTTTTTGGTTTCTTCTATGACCCATTGGTTGTTTAAAAGCATGCATTTAATTTCCACATATTTGTGAATTTTTCAAGTTTTCTGCTATTATTGATTTCTGGTTTCATGTCATTGGGATCGGAAAAGATACTTGATATGATGTTAATTCTCTTAAATTTGTTAGGACTTGTTTTGCCTAATACATGATCTACCCGGGAGAATGTTCTGTGTGCACTTGAGAAGAAAGTGATTCTGTTGCTGTTGGAAGGAATGATCTGTATGTATCTTTTAGGTCCATTTGATCTAAAGTGTAATTCATGTCTAGTGTTTCCTTATTGATGTTCTGTCTATATGATTCGTCCATTGTTGAACATGGAGTACTGAGGTCCCTGTTATTACTGTATTGCAATCGGCTTCTCTTTTCAGATCATTAATAATTACTTTATGGATTTAGATGCCTCAATGCTTGGTGCATCATATTTACAATTGTTATGTCCTCTTGATGAATTAACCACTTTATCATTATATTACTGCCTTCTTCATCTTTTTTTATAGTTATAGTTTCTGACTTAAAGTCTATTTTATCAAATTATGGTTACCCCTGCTCTCTTTTGGTTCATTTGCATGGAATATCTTTTTCCATACCTTCACTTTTGGTCTGTGTGTCCTTACTAGTGAAGTGAGTCTCTTTTAGGCAGCATATGTTTGGATCTTGTTCTTTATTTTATCCATTCAGCCACTCTACATCTTTTGATTGGAGAATTTAATCCATCTACATTCAAGGTAATTGTTGATAGGTAAGAACTTACTACGGCCATTTTGTAATTTGTTTTCTGGTTGTATTGTAAATCTTTTGTTTCTTTCTTCCTCTCTTGCTTTCTTCCTTTGTTGTTTGTGGTTTTCTGTAGTAATATGCTTTGAATCCTTTTCTAAAAAAAATATTTTGTGCCTCTACTATAGGTTTTTGCTTTGTGGTTACCATGAGGTTTGTATAAAACATCTTAAACTTAAAACAGGTTTTTTTAAGGTGAAAACAACTTAACTTTAATTGCAAACAAAAACTCTACACTTTCACTTCCTCTCCCCTCAACCTTTTATGCTTTTGATGTCAAAATTTACCTTTTCATGGTACCTTGTAAGTTGCTTGCGTTAGTTTTGTCTTTTTAACCCTAATAGTAGGGATAAAATTGCTCTATACACCAGATGGTTGCCATCTCCAAGACTATCTACAACACCATTCCACAAGACATTGTGGTTATTCATTGTATTGATAATATCATGCTGATAAGACCTGATAAGCAGGTTGTAGAAAGATGCTGAAAAATAAAACCCACAAAAATATGCAGTAGTCAGCCTTTTCAGTGAAGTTTCTGGGGGTCCAGTGGTTTGGAATACATCAAGATATCTCTTCTAAGGCTAAGGACAAACTGCTATTTCTAGAACTTCCTACAAGTAACATCCTACCATAAAACCTAGTAAGTCTTTTTGTATGCTGAAGGAAACATCTAACTCAGCTGGCTATTCTGCTCTAACCCATGTACTTACATTTTTGAGTAGGGCAGGAGAAGCTCTGCAGCTGGTCCAAGCTTCCACTCAAGCCACTCTGCTATTTGGACCCTATAATCCAGCAAATCCATTTGTTCTCAAGATATTTGTAACAGATAGATATGCTATAAAGACCCTTGGCATGTCCCTATAGATGAGTCACAGCACAGACTTTTAGAATTTCGGAGTAAGTCATGTTGTTTCCTTGTCAATAACTATTCTCCTTTTGAAAAATAGCTGCTATATTGCTACTGAGGTCTAGTGGAGATTGAATCTTTGACCATAGGCTGCCAAGTTTACTGGCATATTGTCTGACCCACCAAGCCATGAAATTGGACATACACAACAACATACTATCCTCAAATGGAAATGATACATGTGAGACTGGGCTTGAACAGGCCGTGAAAGCTTAAGTAACTTGGATGAGCAAGTGGCTTAGATCCTGCTGCATTGCCTCCTTTCCCTTAACTTATATCAGAAAGTTCCTAATGATCAGTTGACTGACGAAGAAAAATTATGACCAGATTCATACATAGTTTTTCATAATATGTTAGCACCATCCAAAATGGATAGCTACAGTATTACAGTCTCACTCAAGGTTAGCCTTGAAGAAATGTAGTGAAGGGAAACCATTCCAGTAGACAGAACTTTGAGTGGTGTTCCTGGTTATTCATTTTGTTTTATGGGAAAAATGGCCAGAGATGGGAGTCTTGTTCTCAATAATTAAATGGACAAAAAGACCTGTCATGTGGATGTTAATTAGACTGTTTCCCAGACTTCTCCACCTTTGCTCAATGGATTCATAAGCAAATTGGTCATGGAAGCAGGCATGGAGGTTATGTATGGGGTGTCGATTTATTGAGACTGATCTAGTATAGCTACTGCTATGTTCTTGAACTTTTAAGAACAGAGCCCCACAATTTCTCAGGGGTGTGGGGGACAGCCAGGAGAGCTGGATGACCCTACCACTTGACAGGTTGATTACATTAGAACACTCCCACCAAGAAAGGGCAACAATTTCTTCTCATTGGAATCAACACTTTGGATATTATATTTGTCTTCCTAGTCCATTCTATTTATGCCAAAACATCATTTGTGAACTTACAAAATATCTAATTCACCATCATTGTTTTCCATATAGCATTGATTCTGACCAAGGAACTCATTTAGTTTGTTTTGATTTGCATTTCTTTGCAAATTAGCAAATAATTTTTCAAATTAATCACATTTTTAATCTTTGTGATTTGTATGGTCATTATTTTTATACGTTCTTAATTATTTGATTAACTTTGTATTGATTTATGAAAACTCTATATATTAAGTTTTAACAATATTGTTGCAAGTAATATTTTTCCTATCACACTGAAATTAGCTGTTGGTAAGCCTCATATTTTTCCTTTGGTGCAAATGGTTGGCACCATAGAATAACTGCTTACCTTGTGGTTAATCACTTACCTGAAACCTGGCATAATTTTCACAACTTACCTGCTGAGTATGACATTAAACAAGTAAATTAACTTCTCTAACCTCACTTTCCTCAATTGTAAAATTACATGTTTAAAAGGTAACTCTAAGATACCTTCCAACCTTTTATGAAATATAGTAGACATTTATCATGTGTTCAGTTTCTAACATCTTCTTCATAACCTTCATGAAATTAATAATGCATATTCTTCTTCCTAAAGAAAAAGCTCTGATATATACATTATATTCCAATAATCATAATTGCATTATACAACTCTCTACATTTTTTTAAAGCACTTTAAAGTATGACAGCTTAGAAAAGCTGTAAGAATCTTATAAATCATATGCTTCAAACATCTCAAACCATCTCAAACCATCTCATTTGACAAATAAGAGAATGCTGGCTCAGAAAGATTAAGCAGATTGCTCAGGGCCCCCCAACTATGATATCAGATTATAATCTGAGTCTTTTGATGCTTAAGCCAGT